>CM054135.1:19827521-19862521 GCA_028751875.1 Rapana venosa
TTTTCTTGTTTTATTGTTCTTGTTTTGTGTTCTTGTTCATCTTCTTTTCTTTCTTCTTTCTCTTGTTCTTGTTTAGTTTTGTTTTTTCTTCTTGTTCTTATTCATGTTTGTTGTTGTTGTGTTGGTTTGTTGTTCTTATTTTTCTTTTCTTCTTCTTCTTCTTTCTTTTTCTTCTTTTATTTTCATCTTCTTCTTCTTCTTCGCATATTCTTAATTTCTTGCAATTCTTCTTTTATTCGAATTCTACTTCTTCTTTCTTCTTTTTCTCTCCTTTTCTTTTTTCTCCTCTTTCTTCTTTTTTCCTCCTTTCTTCTTTCTTCTTCTTTTTCTTCTTTTCTTTTTTCTTCTTCTTCTTCTTTTCTTCTTCTTCTTCTTCTTCTTCTTCTTCTTCTTCTTCTTCTTCTTATTCTTCTTTTTCTTCTTCTTCTTCTTTTCAAGATGATCTCAAAAAAGTTTCGAAAGACCTTTCTTCGCGTGCGCTGCACCCGACAATGAGGACAAAGAGATGCTGAGAGACGCTCAACAGCGGTGGCCATACGAAGACCATTCGGTCTCGACTGCTTCGTCGCTGAATCCTCACATACGGAGAGCCTGGCGCTCTCTTGGGCAGCAAAACTGCCACGCGGTCAAAATACGGAGATGCTGAACTCCGTGAGACCCAGCATTGTGCCTCTATGGAGGGGCAAGCCCAAGGTGTTTTCGTCCAGGTTGTCCAGCTTCTCTCGCTTCACGATGCTGCGGGTGTCTTCTTCTTCTTTATGGAGCAAGCAACATTTTGCTGATGGCGCGCGGGTAGCGGTAGCGTAGAGCATTAGTAGCATGGTGGGGGAAGGAGAGGAGGGGTGGGGGTGGGGTGGGGGGGGGGGTGGGGGTCGGTGTGGGGGGTGGAGTGGGGGTAAGGGTTGAGAAGGGGGGGGGGGGGGCGGTATGGGGAGGTTGACGTATTTAGTGGTGGTTGGTTGGTTGTTGGTTTGGTTGATTTTTTTTTGTAATTATTTTTTTTTTTTATACCAATTTTAGTCAAGAGTTTTTCTGCAGGTAATTCGGGGTGGTTGGTTGGTTGGTGGTTGGTGGTGAGGTGGGTGGATGGTGGTGGTGGGTGGTTTGGTGGTTTGGTAAGGAGGTGTGTGGTTGTTGTTGGTGGTGTTGGTGGTAAGGAGGTGGTGGGTGTTGGTTGGTGGATGTTGTGCTGGTTATCATTACGTATTCTCATTGATTCATGCATTTCATCCATTGTGAGGTAAAGCGAGAGGGGTGTGTGTGGGGTGGTGGTGTGGGTGAGACCTGCTAGCATGGGCAGTGGTTTGGCCTTGGTTTACGGACTGGGTTGGTCGCGGTATTTGACCCAATATGTGTCATAAGAATGTTTCGGACTCCGGGTGGGCTCATTCCAAGAGTGAGTGTGTGTAGGTTCATTGGGAGATTGGCGGATAACTGGGCCTCACAGTCAGCTTATTTCACTTTTACGGATGCGAGTTTGCGAGTGTTGTCAAGTTTACCTTGACCAACACTGCAGGTGTTGTATCTTGGGGCCCAATTGATGCGGGGAAGGGGAATTAATTAGTTATATTAAGCGTAGTAAAGTTACAAACCTGTCAATTAGTCTCGACTAAGGGATAAATATTACTTTCATAAGCAGCTGCATTATATGTCATCACGTTATATTGTCTTCATGCTATAAAGAAAAATTGGTCTCTGAAATCGGGTGGCTCCCAGTTGCTCTGTGTCTCACGTACAGTACGTACAGTAAACAGTACAGTTACGTACACTAATACATTCACTACACTACACTAACTGCATGCACTGCAACTACACTACATACACTACACTACATCAACTACACTACACTACACAACCTACATACACTACACTACACTAACAAACACTACGTACACTACTCTACAATGCAATGAAACACCAACACAACACAACACTATGTAAATCAATAAGAATTCCGCAATGCAAATGCGGTGCAGTGTGGTGCAGTGCGCTTTGGTGAGGTGTAGTTACGTTACTACCGCTACCTACGCTACTCCGTACTACGTTACCCTACGTACCTCCGTTACTGTCCATCAATCTCCATCCACTTGTTTATCTCATTTACTAAAAAACACAACATAAAACATTATCATGCATTAGCCATAGATAGCATAGCATTACCATGCATGCATACCATGCCATACATACCATACATACCTCCCATACTACCATCCCAACCAACTACCCACCCACCCCAACCGAAACCCATTCCACTCAAAACCAACCACCACCTTCCAACTATTATACTACTACTATACAACTGCCCACCTATAAACCACCAAAACCTCAACACCCCACCCCACCAAATAAGACAACCTCGACCCCAAAACGCCCACTACACCCCATACACACCAACTCCCCCCCATACCCCTCCCACCCACCCCACAAACCCAACCCACCTCCATCACACCATTCACCCACCCACATCCCCACCCACACCAACCACCCACCCCACACACCCTATCGCTCACACCACCAATCACGACAACCCAATAGCAAAAAAAAACACCATCACCACCAACCCCACCACCACCACAACCCAACCTCAGCCCAACCGAGAAAAAACTCAACCATTGTAGTCTTTTATTTAATTTATTATTATTTTATTGATTTACATATTGATTTTAACTTAGTGTTTTGGATTCCGTGCTGTGTTTCCCTGTCAAGGGATAACGCAGGATAGGCGCATGGCAACGGGAGGAGGAGGAGGGAGGAGGAGGAGGGAGGAGGAGGTGTAGGAAGGAGGAGGAGCAGAAGATACAAGTACATAAAGCATCTTCCCAACCGTAAAGGATTCGTGCTGGGCTATTGCAGCAAGGCAGCTTCACCAATTCCTAAGGCAGGAGTACGGGTCCTTGTATTTCCAGATTTCATCAAGTTCTTGAACAATACGGTAACAGTTTAGAGAGAAAGAGAAGAGAATGGAGAGAAGATGAGGGAGAGAGAGGGTGGGTGGGTGGGGGTTGGGGTGGGGGGGAGGGAGGGGAGAGGGAGAGAGGGTGGTTAGGGGAGGGGGACAATGACTATGACAACAATTTTTATTTCGAAGGATAATGAAATATAAGCAACATGTGCGTTTTTATTCCAGTTCCACGCCTTAAGGATTATATGTAATAAAATAAATAAAGCCATGCAATTAACTTACAAGATGAGAGAAGGAGGGAGGAGAGGGGGGGGGAGGAAGTCGAGTGGGAGGGAGTGAGGGAGAGAGAGTAGGGGAAGAGGGAAAAGAGCGGTGGGGGAGGAGAGGCGAGGAGAGGGAGGGTGAAAGGAGACAGAGTTTTATTTATCTATTTTATAAATTTTAATAAAAATTATTTCTTTTATTATCGAGGATAATGGATAAGCATAAAAGCACTCATGCGCTTTAGTTTCATTCAGTTGTGTGTATGCAGTATTGTTATATTTTGTCATCGTTCCACCGGCAAACATATGGCCTACTCTTACAAAAAAGCGGATGGGTTTTTGTTTTTTAAACGTGTGCGCTAATTGTTCCGAGTGGGTTCGCATCGGGGCCTCTGTTTATAGATCTCATCGATGGCTTTTTAGGAGAGTGGTGGTCTGTACTGATGTTAACTCAGAGGGAAAAATATGTCTTGAACGTGAATGAAACGGGCAGAAGATCACGAATACATCTCTTAACCACAGGGCTATTACCATTCGTACGGTAGGGGATGGAGAGGTGCTAATGTGAGCTTATGTGAGGGGAGGTGTGAGGGTGTGTGAGAGGGAGGGAGAAGAGGAGAGGAGGAGAGGGTGAGAGAGTGAGGATGGAGAGAGCGAGTGAGAGAGAGAGGGGAGGTTGAGAGGAAGGAAGTGAGAGAGAGAGGAGAGAGAGAGATGGGGGGGTAGGAGGAGTGAGGTGAATAGAGAGAGTGGATGAGAGAGTGAGAGAGAGTGAGGAGAGTGAGGAGTGAGGAGAGAGATGGTGAGGAGAGAGAGAGAAAGAGTCTGGTCGGATGTTGCGGAGCTAAGTACAGACGAAAGCAACTAGCCACCATAACCACACACCACACACAATATTACTAAACACCCACCCACTTCACTCACTCAAGCCTACCAAGCAACAACCCACTTACTAGGTTACCCATCATGCCTTAACCTGTCTACCTGCCTTAATGTTCTGTGTCATGTCGTGTTTGCAGCCACGACATTCTGGATATTCTGTCCAGGTTCAACGAGGCCATCAAACGAAAAAGGGGTAGCCTCCCCCCCACCCCCCCCCCCACCCCCCCCCCCCCCCCCCCCCCCCCCCCCACCCCCCCCCCCCCCCCCCCCCCCCCCACCTCACTCCTTACCGACCCCAATAACACAACCACCCAGCCCACAGCTGGGAGGGGGGTACTTCATCTCCATTCACCTCTCCGCTCCCCTAAAGGTGTTGCAGGACCTGGCACTTCTGCAAAAGAACACTCCGGATGAAGCTATGCGGCTGTGCCCACCTAGTCCAAGTTGATGTGATGTGTTGTTAGGAGGATGTTGCATCTTCAACTCAGTTTCTAGACCTTTTTCCAGGCCGCCTGGGCCTATTTATCACTGTTCTTGATTAAAACATTGACGTTGGGGTGGCAAAACAGCTGCTTAAAAAAGTGAGAGGCTGTATTGATTCAGGATTCAGATTCGATTTAGATTCAGTTCAGAATATTTTATTGCTTTTAAGTCAAAGTAGACTTATTTGACTCAACAACATAACACTTATCTTCCCACTCATGGAATTCGCTTTTACAGCTTAGTCTTTAGTGTCGATATTGACTCTTCTGACTAGAGGCTTGACTCGCACAGTCCTTATGTGCTGTAGCCCTGGGGGCATTTGTTGGCCTTGGAGAACATCTCTAACGATGACTGTCCGGTATGCCCTGCTTGGGGATGTGCTGTGGTTATAGGCTCCCACTATTAATTTATTTCTGCCAATTCCGAAACAGCAGCTTGCTCTTCTGCTGTTTTGGATGAGTTATCGTGAACACGCATGTACAAACATATAATTGTTTGAATACACTTAGAGTTCTTGCAAAGTGGAAAAGAAACTTTATGTGATGGTGAAATCAGAGCGATGAGATTTAGAATCAGAGACTGTTAAAATTACCCTCTCCCAAAAAGCTTCTTTATTTTCAAGTAAAGTAACTGCTAGAGACTCTTCAAATCGATTAGACCTTTTTTCGGATTTATTAAACAAACCTGTTGGATATGCTGAAGTAGTTACTGATCAGAAGAAATTTCTTTCAGAATTTAGAAATAAACAGATTTTGAATAAGAGTTTTTTCATAATCAACCACAATTTTATATTAAAGTCACAATCGTTCAAAATCGGTGAGACCCCCTTCAGATTTAAAGATCTTTTACTACGATATGACAAGACTTTTGTCAGAATCAAGTTTTTTCCAGACTGAATAAAGCTTCAGGTTAGAAACATTTATTTAAATCCTGAAAGCAATGCTTGAGAATATTAGCCTTTAGAATGAAGACTTTATGGGATATCAGACACCATTTCGATCTTAGTAGGCTTACAAAAATCAGTGAAAAAGAATGAAAATCGCGTTTTGGAGGTCGTTTGTTTTGTTTTTCTATGTGTATCATTTTATTTTATATTTTTGTAAGTTTACTGCACAGTGTGTAAGTAACAGAATTCTGGACCACGATGGTTGTTGTTGTTGTTTTTCAGTTTATGATTTGTTCAACTCAGTGATATATGTCGAGGAAAGGAAACAGGACAACGACGACGATGATGATGATGTGATGATAATGATGATGCAAAAGACAACGACAACGACGAAACCGACGCTTGTATGCTACGGATTTGTTGCTGATGTGACGACCACAAAGCTATGTGAAGACAAAGAAGTTGACGATCAAAATGTTGGATGGGTTGTTGTTCTGTTATTTGTGTGTTGTCTGGTTGTCACCTGTGGGCTGTTGGTCTGTGGCATAGCAGGAATTACGGATATGATCATGGGAAAATCCAAGCGCGGCAGAGATTCCACTGCAACACCAAACCGAGGGTGACCTGTTTGCACAACAGTTCCTTCAGCAGTTTTCTTCGTAAACTGGCAGTCTGTCACCTAGGTGGACGAACATGAGTGCTTTTGGTGTTTTTTTTGTTGGGGATGGTTTTGTGTGGGTTTTTTGGGTGTGTTTGGTTTGTGTTTTTTATTTGTTGGGATTGCGTAATGTAGTGGGTTTTTTTGTAGTGTGTTTTGTGGTTTTTTTGTTGGGTTGTTTTGTGTGGTTTTTTGTTGGGTTGGTTTTTGGGTGTTTTTTTGTTGGGTTGGTTTTTGGGGTTTTTGTGTGGGTGTGTTTGTGTGGGTTTTTGTTGGTTGGTGTGTGGGTTTTTTGGGTGTGTTTTTGGTGGGGTTTTTTGTTTTTGTGGGGTTTTTTTGGGTGTTTTTTGTTGATTGGTTGGTTTTTGTTTGATTTTTTGTTTTATGTATTTAATTGATATTTCGAGGATATGAAATAAGCATCTGTGCTTTGCTTCATCAGTATCCAGTGTGTTGCAGTATGTAAATTTTTGTCAATCCGTTCCCACGACACACATATGGCTACTCTCGAAAAGCCGGAATTAGGGTTATAACGTGTGCGCAAGAGTTCTGCATGCGTTTGCACACGGAACCTTGGGACCTCGGATTTATAGTATGTTTGTGTGTTTGTATGTGTATGTGTGTGTAAGTGTGTGTGTGTGTTGTGTGTGTGTCTGTGTCGTAGTGTGTTGTCTGTGTTTTTTTGTTTTGTATATATTTATATATAATATTATATATATTATTTTTTATATATATATATATTATATATATATTTATATATATATATATCTGTGTGTGTGGTGTGTGTGTGTGTGTGTGTTGTGAGTGAGAGAGAGAGATGAGAGAGAGATGGTTGGATGTGATGGTTTGCAGATTCGAGGAGAGATGAGAGAGGAAGACGAGAGAGAGTAGTTGAGAGAGAGAGAGGGAGATATGCGAGGAATGGAGAGATTTGACGGATGAGAGAGGGGGATGAATTTGAGAAGTGAGAGATGAGGAGAGAGATGTAGGAGGGAGACGAGGAGAAGGACGAGATGATGAGAGAGAGTGATGAGAGATGAGAGGAGAGAGAGAGCGATTGAGACAAATAACATAACACATAAACCTCCCTCCCTATCCACCCTTCTCTCCCCCCCCAACACACAATACGATGTTTAGTGCCAATTATTGAATAATGAACGGAAACGCTTTAGTGACAGCATCTGAGTAAACATGCTAGTTTATGTTTGTTTCACATTATTTTGTCTTTGTCTAACTCTGTTGTGTTTTTTTTTGACTAAACAAAAACCAAAACAACAACGAAGCACTACAATTTTTCTCTCATTTCTTTATTATTAGTTAGCTATACTGCACATAATATTCATGCGTTCACATTGGTTGCTACATTTTTAGCGGCAGAGGAATGTTGCAGAATAACCTGTTCGTTTTTTACCATAGTCTGTTTTTATCTTTCTTCTTCACACCCCCCTCCATTTTTAGCTTAATGCGTTTCAACATGCAGTCTTGGTTCCCCTTTATGGAAGATAAGTTAGAGACTATCATTCTTCAAGTCTTGGCAGACTTTTGATTTTGAATGCGATAAAAAAGGTGAGATTGTGGCTGAGAATTTTCTCTGAGGTTTTTTGTTGTTGGTAATCTTTATTGTAAGTTGGTACTGTGTACAGTGTTATGTGTGGATGCATCCTTGAAAGTCTTTAGGAAAGTGATGTTCTTTTTTTGTGTTGCTGTAGTGTTCTTATCCAGGTTTAACCACTGGGGTCCATAAATGACTCTGATTTCATCACTTTGGGAATCGCTGTGAATAGTAACGTACACGGATGGAGAAGTTTGCGTACATGACTTTTGTCAAAGTATAGCTGCCATTGTAGGCAGGACATACTTCCGACTTCAGAGGTTTTTTTTCTCCTTTAAAGAAATGCAATCGTTGTTTATGTTAAGGCTTGTCAAGGCTGAAAAGGAAGTGAATGAGCAGATTGTTTTACAAACAACGTGGTTCCCGGTTAAAAATTTGTGCTGAATTTCATCCCATTGTGGGTCTTTAGGAAAATGAACGGGACGATTGTAAAGTTAAAAGGGTAGCAATGATACATAACGATAGTTCCATCAAATACAAATAATTTGCTGTCTTTATTAAAATATCCTGTGGTTTCGGAAAGATGTAAAGAAGACTTGCCGGGCCCATTTGATACCACTGTGTATTATTCTGAGAATGTACCAGATTTGAAAAATCTATGAAGTCTACATATACATTTTATGACAAAAAATGGTTGTTGAGACAAGTCGTTTCAAGTCTGATAGATTAGATTCGACACCTCAAAACGTTTCAATGAAGTGTGTCTGTTTTGTAGTGGGTCAGATTACAAGTTATATGAAAAAATTCGAAGAGAAGATGAAGAAGAAGAAGAAGAAGAAGAGTAAGAGAAGAAGAAGAGAAGAAGAAGAAGGGAAGAAGAAGAAAAAGAAGAAAAAATTTGAGAAGAAGAAGAGTTGCGAGAAGAAGAAGGGAAGAAGAGAAGAAGTAAGTAGGAGAGTAGTGAGGAGGAAGTAGGAGGAGGAAGGAGATGGAGGAGGGGGCGAGATGGTAGGAGGAGGAGGAGGGGGGAGGAGGAGGAGAGAAGAAGAATTGCGAAGAAGATTGCACAAGAAGAATGGCGAATGAATAGATGAAGGAAGTCGAAGAGAAGAAGAGAAGAAGAAGAAGAAGAAAAAGAGAAGAAAAAGATTGAAGAAGAAGTAAGAAGTATAGTACAAGAGAAAGAAGGATGAAAAGGACGAAGAAGATAAGAAGAGAGAAGTAGAGACCGAGAAGAAGAAGAACCAGAAGAGAAGAAGAGAAGAAGAGAGAGATGTAGAAGAAAGAAGGATAGTAGAGGACGAAGTATAGAAGAGAAATTTGTACAATACAAGAGAACACACACAGCGTGAACAATGACAGAATGTCTAGATGCAAAATAAGCATACATTGGCAAACAGCGACAACGGAAATAACAATTAGATTTAACTGCTGGAAGTCAAAAATAATCTTCTTCTTTGTCTCGTTCGCTTTTTCACAGTCAGATGTGGTTGGGAATAATAATGGATGTCTTTCATAGATCCTCTTGTGGCTGCATGCTTGTTTGCAGGGCAATCTTTGTGACACACAGGGAGGCAAACGAAACATCCATAGAAAAGAACATATAAAACAATAGCAAGCAAATTAAAAAAAATCGCAAAAAGAGAACACAGACCAAAATAAAAGTGGTGTGAGAACCTAAACAATGTTGATATTTAAAAAACAAAATGCAGCAAACAACATAATAACAATCATAAACAAAACTAATTTTTTTATTTGTCTGATCTGGTGGATATATATACATATACATTCACACACTCTTACATACGTATACCATTTTATATTATATATATTTATATATATTATAACATACACTTAAGACACACATAACAAAATACATATTACATACATACATATACATACACACACATATACATACAACATCACATACATATACATTACACACACATATAATAACACATTTTTTACACATCACATTTACATGGGCACACATACACATACACACCATATATATATTCAATTTATAAAAATAAAATAAATAATTTATATATATATATATATTTTTATATAATTTATATCTAATATTATATATATATATAATATATATATAATACACAACATATATATATATGTACATACACTCACACACACCATATTAATACACATATATATATTAAAGACAAAATGATTAAGTTAAGAAAAGTTTATTTCAATAATGTAAATGGAAAATATAAGATAAGGAATGCAATAGAAAGAGGAAGAGAGAAAGAGGGAGAGGAGAGAGTGAGAGAAAGAGATCAGGACAGACAGTCGGACAGGCCAGACAGAAATGGAGAGAGAAAACAGAGTACAGGAGAATTGGAGAGAAGAGACAGACTGAAAGAGGAAGAGAGGACAGAGAGGAGAGAGTAACAGAGAGATAGTGGTGAAGCGGGGACAGGATAGGCGAAAAATAGAATAGTAGATAGATGATAGGTGATTGAACAGGGGAAGGGCAGGCAGACAAACAAAAGAATACAGAAGTAGGTCCATATACACATAGAAACAGACAGACATAACAGACAGAAAAGAGAGATAAGAAATGCATTTCAAAGTGTTTAACGAAGAAGAGTATGTTCAGCATATCCAACGGCAGAATCGATTGCGAAACGACATGAAATCATCCAAGAGGACATTGGTGGATTTAACCACTTTTTAGTTCGGCAAAAAATTTTTATTTATGTATTTATTTTTCTTTTATAGTAGAGGATAATGAAAATAAGCACTCATGTGCCTTTTTTTTTTACATCCAGTACAAGTGTGTATGCGCTTTTGTCATTTTGTTAATATGTTCCCACCGGCACATGGATATTTTCGAAAAGGGAAATGATTTAACGTGTGAGCAAGATGTTTTGCTTGCGTTCGAACACGGGGGGGCCTTCGGTTATAGTCTAATCGAAGGATGGTTAATTGATGGATCGGTGGTTGAAAGGTTATCAACCTACCTGAAAAACGAGAAGCGTGAGTTCGATTCCGTTTTGAGTATGAGACAAGACTCAACCTACCACCACACTCCCTATCACTATTCTTTGTTGGGGGTGGTCTTCGGGTGTATCTAGTTCTATGGGAGAAGTTTAAGTGATGTACCGCGTTTTGTGGTGGGGCGGTGGTTAGAGATCTGGTTCGGCCTGTCTTGGAGAGGTTTAGTACGGGTCGGTTGGTGTGCAGTGGTATTATGCCGCTTGGGCCGAATCTTTTCAACATCCTTTAGGACATTGTGTGGTGGTTATGGGCGAAGTCTTGTGGCCGGAGTCGTTTAACCGAGGTACCGTGTGTTACACAAAATTATTAGCGCACGCGTTAATGTAACTCCACGGCAAACTGTTGTTGTCCATGGCAATTTTTAGATTTAATGCATTTATGATGGGAAACAAATACAGTTGCTAACATTATAATAAAGGGTGGCGATGATTTGTGGGAACGCGCATCTACAGGGTGTGGAGTGCAGCACATTTTCAGCAGAGAATTTTTGTGACTGTAGTGGTATATAAATAAATAAATATATGTAGATACACGTTGGTAAATAGCATCTAGTATATTGAAAATGGTGTGGGGAATAGTGGTGAATTTGGTGATACTGGTTATTAGAGATGGGGTTAGTTTGAATAGGGACAGAGATTAGGTGACACTTATACATGTTTGTGAAGTCTGGTTAATTTTTTGTAAATAAGGATATTATATTGATTATTTGGAGGGGAGGGGGGGTGGGTGGTGTCGAGGGATCATGGTGTGTGTGTGTGTGTGTGTGTGAGGGTTGGTGTGGTGTGGTGTGTGGTGGAGTGTGTAGTAGAGAGTGGTGGAGTGAGTGGGGTGTGTAGGTGGGAGAGGTGTGAGTGAGGGAGGTGATTGATCGTGTGAGTGGAGTGAGGTGGGGAGTGAGAGTGTGTGTGGTGTGGTGGTGAGAGGTGTGAGGATAGATTGTGGGTTGTGAGGTTAGAGTGGGAGGTGGAGGAGTGAGGGGATAGATAGTGGAATTAGAAGGAGAGAGTGAGAGAGTGGGAGAGAGAGAGTGGAGGATGAGTGAGAAGATGAGAGAGGTGTGTGAGAGGAGAGAGAGGGGGGGGGAGAGAGAGCCAATCCGACTTCTTGTGAGAAAAATTACAGTGAAGAAGAAGGTACAATGCAAAACAATGAATTATGGACCTAAGTCAAAATGCGGCTTTATATCTCACATTGGTGATAACTTGAAGTCAGTGAGGGGAACGAAATGAACAAAGACTTCAATCAGGCAACATTAATACAAAATCAGTAAATATTGACTAGTACAAAACAACTCGACTAATACAACAAGCGCATAATACACCGCAACTCAGCAAAATTAATACAACGCAAAGAAACATAATACATGCAACAAGTGAACATTATACAACGCAACACAGAACTAATACAATAGAACTTGCAAACATTATACAAACGCAAAACAAGCAAAAATAATACAATGCAAACTACAGAGAAACATATTACAAGCAAACAGCTCAAAATTAATACAATTGCAACACAGCACAACTAATACAACACAAGCAACATAATACAACACAAAACAACACTTTACAGCACAAAAGCTGCACAAACACGATCAATGAACCAATACAATACACAGAGCAACATTAACAAATCCATGAACTGCACAAAAAATGTTAAACAGCGCAACTTAATACAAACAAACAAAAATAAAGCACAAAGCAACACAACACAGCACAAAAGCAACTCAATACAAACAGTTCAACATAATACAATGCATTACGCAAAAGCAACACAGGCACAATGCAAATAATACACACGCACAAAGAACATAAAAGTGCAAACAGACAAAGCAAACAAATACAAGTAACATAATTCAATACAAACCTGAACAAGCAAAAACTACATAATACAATAAAACATGCACAAAGAAACGCGCAACATATTACATAAACACAGCACAAAGAACACATTCTGAGAAAAATGTTTACATTCAAAGAGACAAAGCAAAGAAACAACATAATACAGAAAACAGAAAATTTACAATGCAAAGCACACATAAATAAACACAAATAGCAAATAATAAACACAAACCAACACAATAAGCACAAAGCGCACACACAGACAAAGGCAACAAATACAACACAGGCAACATAACACAACAATGCAAACACAGCACAACACAATGAACACAGGAACATAATAAACACAAAACAAACACATTCAGCAATAGCAACAAACCAGTCAAAAGCACACAATACTACTGCGCAACATAATACAAAGCTTTACAGACAACGAAACACAGACAAGAACATAATACAACACAGAAAAGAACAACATAAACAGTTGCAACTAAGCACAAAGACAAATACAGGCAACATAATACATAAAAGAGAAAAGAAAAAATATACATACAACAAAAATACACAAAGCATAAACAAATACCATATAATACAAACAGCACAAAGACACAGGCGCTACATAATAAAAACAACAAGAAAGAAATTTTACAGTGCAAATTAATACAATACAACACAGCTCAAAAGGCAACACAATAAAACAATAATACAACACAGACAAAGCAAATAATAAACATAATACAATCAATGCAAAATACCACAAAACCGTGAATATAACAAACAAAACACAGCACAAGAACCACAAATAAACACATTACAATAAACACAGCACAATGAGCAAAACAATACAAAAACATAATAACAATATACAAGCAAAACAACATTTAAAACAATACAATACAATACAACACATCACCAAAGCAAAAGCGAACATAATACAATACAAAAAACCAAAGAACAATGCATACACTATAAAACACAGCACCAAAGAACACAATTAGCGCAACATATAAATACTACACAAGAACACAATTACAGCGCAAATATACAATTCATACAAAGCAAACAAATAATACAACTCAGCAACAAAGCAACAAATAAATACAACTCAAACACAACAGAATGCACAATACAATTACTTCACAATACAATTATTGTGTTTAAAAAAGAGAGGTGGGTTAGAGAGGGAGGTGCTTGGTTAATAAGGTAGTGTGTGAGCCAGTTAAAATAAATCATAGTGTGGGTCAAATCTATAGTTGCCATGAGCACATCCGAACAGACTGCTTAGATGCATCGATTATGTACTTTCGGACAAATGGATTTAGATATACTAGGTGCGGTCTGTCACGCTGCGCGCGCAACGCATGCATGCACAACACACGCATGACAAGCACCAACAACAAAACAACACGCATTGCACCCGGAGGCTTCGCGTATGATGATTGTTACGAAATTATGTACACAGAAAGCTTGTTGGCAAGTGCCAACACGCAATGAGCGTACGTGCGCGCGCGAGCACAACACACACCAACACACTCAACCAACACACAACACACACAACACACACAACACACCTCCACACGCACACAACACACACCTTACCACACACACACTATCACACGCAACACAATCACACCACAACAACACACCACAAACACTCATCCCTCTCACGAAACACAGCCATTTAACACATCTTTCGTCCACACTTTTTGTGATATGATTCAATGTCAAAACACTTTCCCACACAAAAATTGAGAGTAATTAAAAAAAAAAAGAGAGAGAGGATTTTTTTTGTGGAGTTTTCACTACTTCTACGTTGTGCTATGGCAATATGTGTTTGCTTTTTGCATTTTTTTTGTTTTTCCCTTTTTCTTACGAGAAATAGGAATGTGATACATATTTAGGTGAATATTTTGGCAGGCGTCTTTGTTTCTTCTATCACTGTGTTAAGATTTTATCTACTTCCTTTTGTTTTTCCTTCTTAGTTCTTCTCTCGCTGTTCGTTTCCTGCCACTCTGTCTCTGTCTGTGTGTGTGTCTGTGTGTTGTGTTTGTGTGTGTGTGTGTCTGTCTCTAATTATCATATCTAATCTATCTATCTATTATCTATTATCTATCTATCTATCTATCTATCTATCTATTATTATCTATCAATCTCTGTCTGATGTCTGTCTGTCTATTCTCTGGTCTGTTGTCTGTTGGTCTATCTGTCTGTATTGTCTGTTATCTATCTGACTGTCTGTATGTTGTCTGTTTACCTACCTATACTACTATTATTATCTATCATCTATCTATTTATATATCTATCTTATCTATCTATTATCTATATATCTATTTATATATCTATATATCTATTATCTATTGATCTATCTATCTGTCTGTCTGTTGTTGTATGTCTATCTATTATCTCTCTATCTACCTATCTATCTCTATCTGTCTTTTTTGGGTCTGTCTTTGGTCCTATTGATGTTGTCTGTCAGTTGTTGTCTGTCTATCTATCTATCTTTTATTATCTGTAGTCTGTCTATTATTATTTCTATCTATCTATCATAACTATTATTATCTATCTATTATCTATTATTTGTCGTTTCTGTTGTATATCTATCTATCTATTCTATTATCTTCTAACTCACTATCTATTATTATTATCTTTCTATCTATCTATTATCTATCTATACAATTGTCTGTTCTGGTTGTTGTTATTATATATATCTATCTATGTCCGTCTGTCTCTCTGTCTCTCTGTCTGTCTGTATCTCTTTTCTCTCTCTACCTTACTCTCTCTCTTCTTCTCTCTCTCTCTCTTCTCTCTCCTTCTCTTATCTTCTCTATCCCTCTCACTCTTTCTCTCCTCTTTCGCGCGCGCGTTCTCTCTCGCTAGTCGCTCGCTATTTTTGGACTATAGATGAAACACTCAGAACATTTACGCACTGTTAAAACCTGTTCTCACCCTTTGATGAGTAGGCCATTGTGTGTGTGCTGTGGGAAAGATGCCAAGTGAGCATTGGCAAAACGCAATGCAACGGGGAATGGATGAGGCATTATTCTATGATCCCCATTCCCCACATAAGTCCTTCGGATAGGACTATAAACCGAGATTACTGGGTGCTAACGCACGCAAAGATTCAGCGTTATTTAATTCATATATTATTTGTAATATTATTTATTATTTTTATTATATTATTATATTATTTTTATTATTTATTATATTATTAATTTAAATTAATATTTATATTATTATTATTATTTTAATTATTATATAATTATTATTTTTATTTTATTATTATTATATTTTTATTATTATTATTATTATTATTATTATTAATTATTATTATTATTATTTTATTATTATTATTATTATTTTTATTATTATTATTTTATTATTATAACACCTTGCGCACAAGTTACTAAAACCTGCTATGCCTTTCGGAAGTACAGGCCATTGTGTGCCTGTGGGGAAAGGATTCCAAATAAAAATTATTTTTTACAAAACCGCGTGCATACAGGGACTACATGTAAAAAACAAACAAACAAAAACCCAAATGAAGTCTTATTCCATGATCCTCAAAATAAAAGAATGAATAAACGATAACCAAAATAAAAAGATAAATAACTAAATAAATAAAAGAAAATTAATAAGTAAAGAAACAGAAATATAAACTAGATATAACACAATAAACTAATAAACAAAATAAATAGTCAATCTTTTTCTCCCTCTCGAACTTATATCTCCCCCTCTCTCTCTATCCCCCTCTCTTCTCCACCCTCCACCCATACCCACCCACCAAACCCTCAACCCCACAAATACCTTTCTTCCCCCCTCACACCCCCCATCTAACCCCAATTTTGTTCTGTTCTTGTTTCTTCTTGTTTTCTTGTTCATTCTTGTTCTTGTTCTTTCTCGTTTTTCTTGTTTTATTGTTCTTGTTTTGTGTTCTTGTTCATCTTCTTTTCTTTCTTCTTTCTCTTGTTCTTGTTTAGTTTTGTTTTTTCTTCTTGTTCTTATTCATGTTTGTTGTTGTTGTGTTGGTTTGTTGTTCTTATTTTTCTTTTCTTCTTCTTCTTCTTTCTTTTTCTTCTTTTATTTTCATCTTCTTCTTCTTCTTCGCATATTCTTAATTTCTTGCAATTCTTCTTTTATTCGAATTCTACTTCTTCTTTCTTCTTTTTCTCTCCTTTTCTTTTTTCTCCTCTTTCTTCTTTTTTCCTCCTTTCTTCTTTCTTCTTCTTTTTCTTCTTTTCTTTTTTCTTCTTCTTCTTCTTTTCTTCTTCTTCTTCTTCTTCTTCTTCTTCTTCTTCTTCTTCTTCTTATTCTTCTTTTTCTTCTTCTTCTTCTTTTCAAGATGATCTCAAAAAAGTTTCGAAAGACCTTTCTTCGCGTGCGCTGCACCCGACAATGAGGACAAAGAGATGCTGAGAGACGCTCAACAGCGGTGGCCATACGAAGACCATTCGGTCTCGACTGCTTCGTCGCTGAATCCTCACATACGGAGAGCCTGGCGCTCTCTTGGGCAGCAAAACTGCCACGCGGTCAAAATACGGAGATGCTGAACTCCGTGAGACCCAGCATTGTGCCTCTATGGAGGGGCAAGCCCAAGGTGTTTTCGTCCAGGTTGTCCAGCTTCTCTCGCTTCACGATGCTGCGGGTGTCTTCTTCTTCTTTATGGAGCAAGCAACATTTTGCTGATGGCGCGCGGGTAGCGGTAGCGTAGAGCATTAGTAGCATGGTGGGGGAAGGAGAGGAGGGGTGGGGGTGGGGTGGGGGGGGGGGTGGGGGTCGGTGTGGGGGGTGGAGTGGGGGTAAGGGTTGAGAAGGGGGGGGGGGGGGCGGTATGGGGAGGTTGACGTATTTAGTGGTGGTTGGTTGGTTGTTGGTTTGGTTGATTTTTTTTTGTAATTATTTTTTTTTTTTATACCAATTTTAGTCAAGAGTTTTTCTGCAGGTAATTCGGGGTGGTTGGTTGGTTGGTGGTTGGTGGTGAGGTGGGTGGATGGTGGTGGTGGGTGGTTTGGTGGTTTGGTAAGGAGGTGTGTGGTTGTTGTTGGTGGTGTTGGTGGTAAGGAGGTGGTGGGTGTTGGTTGGTGGATGTTGTGCTGGTTATCATTACGTATTCTCATTGATTCATGCATTTCATCCATTGTGAGGTAAAGCGAGAGGGGTGTGTGTGGGGTGGTGGTGTGGGTGAGACCTGCTAGCATGGGCAGTGGTTTGGCCTTGGTTTACGGACTGGGTTGGTCGCGGTATTTGACCCAATATGTGTCATAAGAATGTTTCGGACTCCGGGTGGGCTCATTCCAAGAGTGAGTGTGTGTAGGTTCATTGGGAGATTGGCGGATAACTGGGCCTCACAGTCAGCTTATTTCACTTTTACGGATGCGAGTTTGCGAGTGTTGTCAAGTTTACCTTGACCAACACTGCAGGTGTTGTATCTTGGGGCCCAATTGATGCGGGGAAGGGGAATTAATTAGTTATATTAAGCGTAGTAAAGTTACAAACCTGTCAATTAGTCTCGACTAAGGGATAAATATTACTTTCATAAGCAGCTGCATTATATGTCATCACGTTATATTGTCTTCATGCTATAAAGAAAAATTGGTCTCTGAAATCGGGTGGCTCCCAGTTGCTCTGTGTCTCACGTACAGTACGTACAGTAAACAGTACAGTTACGTACACTAATACATTCACTACACTACACTAACTGCATGCACTGCAACTACACTACATACACTACACTACATCAACTACACTACACTACACAACCTACATACACTACACTACACTAACAAACACTACGTACACTACTCTACAATGCAATGAAACACCAACACAACACAACACTATGTAAATCAATAAGAATTCCGCAATGCAAATGCGGTGCAGTGTGGTGCAGTGCGCTTTGGTGAGGTGTAGTTACGTTACTACCGCTACCTACGCTACTCCGTACTACGTTACCCTACGTACCTCCGTTACTGTCCATCAATCTCCATCCACTTGTTTATCTCATTTACTAAAAAACACAACATAAAACATTATCATGCATTAGCCATAGATAGCATAGCATTACCATGCATGCATACCATGCCATACATACCATACATACCTCCCATACTACCATCCCAACCAACTACCCACCCACCCCAACCGAAACCCATTCCACTCAAAACCAACCACCACCTTCCAACTATTATACTACTACTATACAACTGCCCACCTATAAACCACCAAAACCTCAACACCCCACCCCACCAAATAAGACAACCTCGACCCCAAAACGCCCACTACACCCCATACACACCAACTCCCCCCCATACCCCTCCCACCCACCCCACAAACCCAACCCACCTCCATCACACCATTCACCCACCCACATCCCCACCCACACCAACCACCCACCCCACACACCCTATCGCTCACACCACCAATCACGACAACCCAATAGCAAAAAAAAACACCATCACCACCAACCCCACCACCACCACAACCCAACCTCAGCCCAACCGAGAAAAAACTCAACCATTGTAGTCTTTTATTTAATTTATTATTATTTTATTGATTTACATATTGATTTTAACTTAGTGTTTTGGATTCCGTGCTGTGTTTCCCTGTCAAGGGATAACGCAGGATAGGCGCATGGCAACGGGAGGAGGAGGAGGGAGGAGGAGGAGGGAGGAGGAGGTGTAGGAAGGAGGAGGAGCAGAAGATACAAGTACATAAAGCATCTTCCCAACCGTAAAGGATTCGTGCTGGGCTATTGCAGCAAGGCAGCTTCACCAATTCCTAAGGCAGGAGTACGGGTCCTTGTATTTCCAGATTTCATCAAGTTCTTGAACAATACGGTAACAGTTTAGAGAGAAAGAGAAGAGAATGGAGAGAAGATGAGGGAGAGAGAGGGTGGGTGGGTGGGGGTTGGGGTGGGGGGGAGGGAGGGGAGAGGGAGAGAGGGTGGTTAGGGGAGGGGGACAATGACTATGACAACAATTTTTATTTCGAAGGATAATGAAATATAAGCAACATGTGCGTTTTTATTCCAGTTCCACGCCTTAAGGATTATATGTAATAAAATAAATAAAGCCATGCAATTAACTTACAAGATGAGAGAAGGAGGGAGGAGAGGGGGGGGGAGGAAGTCGAGTGGGAGGGAGTGAGGGAGAGAGAGTAGGGGAAGAGGGAAAAGAGCGGTGGGGGAGGAGAGGCGAGGAGAGGGAGGGTGAAAGGAGACAGAGTTTTATTTATCTATTTTATAAATTTTAATAAAAATTATTTCTTTTATTATCGAGGATAATGGATAAGCATAAAAGCACTCATGCGCTTTAGTTTCATTCAGTTGTGTGTATGCAGTATTGTTATATTTTGTCATCGTTCCACCGGCAAACATATGGCCTACTCTTACAAAAAAGCGGATGGGTTTTTGTTTTTTAAACGTGTGCGCTAATTGTTCCGAGTGGGTTCGCATCGGGGCCTCTGTTTATAGATCTCATCGATGGCTTTTTAGGAGAGTGGTGGTCTGTACTGATGTTAACTCAGAGGGAAAAATATGTCTTGAACGTGAATGAAACGGGCAGAAGATCACGAATACATCTCTTAACCACAGGGCTATTACCATTCGTACGGTAGGGGATGGAGAGGTGCTAATGTGAGCTTATGTGAGGGGAGGTGTGAGGGTGTGTGAGAGGGAGGGAGAAGAGGAGAGGAGGAGAGGGTGAGAGAGTGAGGATGGAGAGAGCGAGTGAGAGAGAGAGGGGAGGTTGAGAGGAAGGAAGTGAGAGAGAGAGGAGAGAGAGAGATGGGGGGGTAGGAGGAGTGAGGTGAATAGAGAGAGTGGATGAGAGAGTGAGAGAGAGTGAGGAGAGTGAGGAGTGAGGAGAGAGATGGTGAGGAGAGAGAGAGAAAGAGTCTGGTCGGATGTTGCGGAGCTAAGTACAGACGAAAGCAACTAGCCACCATAACCACACACCACACACAATATTACTAAACACCCACCCACTTCACTCACTCAAGCCTACCAAGCAACAACCCACTTACTAGGTTACCCATCATGCCTTAACCTGTCTACCTGCCTTAATGTTCTGTGTCATGTCGTGTTTGCAGCCACGACATTCTGGATATTCTGTCCAGGTTCAACGAGGCCATCAAACGAAAAAGGGGTAGCCTCCCCCCCACCCCCCCCCCCACCCCCCCCCCCCCCCCCCCCCCCCCCCCCACCCCCCCCCCCCCCCCCCCCCCCCCCACCTCACTCCTTACCGACCCCAATAACACAACCACCCAGCCCACAGCTGGGAGGGGGGTACTTCATCTCCATTCACCTCTCCGCTCCCCTAAAGGTGTTGCAGGACCTGGCACTTCTGCAAAAGAACACTCCGGATGAAGCTATGCGGCTGTGCCCACCTAGTCCAAGTTGATGTGATGTGTTGTTAGGAGGATGTTGCATCTTCAACTCAGTTTCTAGACCTTTTTCCAGGCCGCCTGGGCCTATTTATCACTGTTCTTGATTAAAACATTGACGTTGGGGTGGCAAAACAGCTGCTTAAAAAAGTGAGAGGCTGTATTGATTCAGGATTCAGATTCGATTTAGATTCAGTTCAGAATATTTTATTGCTTTTAAGTCAAAGTAGACTTATTTGACTCAACAACATAACACTTATCTTCCCACTCATGGAATTCGCTTTTACAGCTTAGTCTTTAGTGTCGATATTGACTCTTCTGACTAGAGGCTTGACTCGCACAGTCCTTATGTGCTGTAGCCCTGGGGGCATTTGTTGGCCTTGGAGAACATCTCTAACGATGACTGTCCGGTATGCCCTGCTTGGGGATGTGCTGTGGTTATAGGCTCCCACTATTAATTTATTTCTGCCAATTCCGAAACAGCAGCTTGCTCTTCTGCTGTTTTGGATGAGTTATCGTGAACACGCATGTACAAACATATAATTGTTTGAATACACTTAGAGTTCTTGCAAAGTGGAAAAGAAACTTTATGTGATGGTGAAATCAGAGCGATGAGATTTAGAATCAGAGACTGTTAAAATTACCCTCTCCCAAAAAGCTTCTTTATTTTCAAGTAAAGTAACTGCTAGAGACTCTTCAAATCGATTAGACCTTTTTTCGGATTTATTAAACAAACCTGTTGGATATGCTGAAGTAGTTACTGATCAGAAGAAATTTCTTTCAGAATTTAGAAATAAACAGATTTTGAATAAGAGTTTTTTCATAATCAACCACAATTTTATATTAAAGTCACAATCGTTCAAAATCGGTGAGACCCCCTTCAGATTTAAAGATCTTTTACTACGATATGACAAGACTTTTGTCAGAATCAAGTTTTTTCCAGACTGAATAAAGCTTCAGGTTAGAAACATTTATTTAAATCCTGAAAGCAATGCTTGAGAATATTAGCCTTTAGAATGAAGACTTTATGGGATATCAGACACCATTTCGATCTTAGTAGGCTTACAAAAATCAGTGAAAAAGAATGAAAATCGCGTTTTGGAGGTCGTTTGTTTTGTTTTTCTATGTGTATCATTTTATTTTATATTTTTGTAAGTTTACTGCACAGTGTGTAAGTAACAGAATTCTGGACCACGATGGTTGTTGTTGTTGTTTTTCAGTTTATGATTTGTTCAACTCAGTGATATATGTCGAGGAAAGGAAACAGGACAACGACGACGATGATGATGATGTGATGATAATGATGATGCAAAAGACAACGACAACGACGAAACCGACGCTTGTATGCTACGGATTTGTTGCTGATGTGACGACCACAAAGCTATGTGAAGACAAAGAAGTTGACGATCAAAATGTTGGATGGGTTGTTGTTCTGTTATTTGTGTGTTGTCTGGTTGTCACCTGTGGGCTGTTGGTCTGTGGCATAGCAGGAATTACGGATATGATCATGGGAAAATCCAAGCGCGGCAGAGATTCCACTGCAACACCAAACCGAGGGTGACCTGTTTGCACAACAGTTCCTTCAGCAGTTTTCTTCGTAAACTGGCAGTCTGTCACCTAGGTGGACGAACATGAGTGCTTTTGGTGTTTTTTTTGTTGGGGATGGTTTTGTGTGGGTTTTTTGGGTGTGTTTGGTTTGTGTTTTTTATTTGTTGGGATTGCGTAATGTAGTGGGTTTTTTTGTAGTGTGTTTTGTGGTTTTTTTGTTGGGTTGTTTTGTGTGGTTTTTTGTTGGGTTGGTTTTTGGGTGTTTTTTTGTTGGGTTGGTTTTTGGGGTTTTTGTGTGGGTGTGTTTGTGTGGGTTTTTGTTGGTTGGTGTGTGGGTTTTTTGGGTGTGTTTTTGGTGGGGTTTTTTGTTTTTGTGGGGTTTTTTTGGGTGTTTTTTGTTGATTGGTTGGTTTTTGTTTGATTTTTTGTTTTATGTATTTAATTGATATTTCGAGGATATGAAATAAGCATCTGTGCTTTGCTTCATCAGTATCCAGTGTGTTGCAGTATGTAAATTTTTGTCAATCCGTTCCCACGACACACATATGGCTACTCTCGAAAAGCCGGAATTAGGGTTATAACGTGTGCGCAAGAGTTCTGCATGCGTTTGCACACGGAACCTTGGGACCTCGGATTTATAGTATGTTTGTGTGTTTGTATGTGTATGTGTGTGTAAGTGTGTGTGTGTGTTGTGTGTGTGTCTGTGTCGTAGTGTGTTGTCTGTGTTTTTTTGTTTTGTATATATTTATATATAATATTATATATATTATTTTTTATATATATATATATTATATATATATTTATATATATATATATCTGTGTGTGTGGTGTGTGTGTGTGTGTGTGTTGTGAGTGAGAGAGAGAGATGAGAGAGAGATGGTTGGATGTGATGGTTTGCAGATTCGAGGAGAGATGAGAGAGGAAGACGAGAGAGAGTAGTTGAGAGAGAGAGAGGGAGATATGCGAGGAATGGAGAGATTTGACGGATGAGAGAGGGGGATGAATTTGAGAAGTGAGAGATGAGGAGAGAGATGTAGGAGGGAGACGAGGAGAAGGACGAGATGATGAGAGAGAGTGATGAGAGATGAGAGGAGAGAGAGAGCGATTGAGACAAATAACATAACACATAAACCTCCCTCCCTATCCACCCTTCTCTCCCCCCCCAACACACAATACGATGTTTAGTGCCAATTATTGAATAATGAACGGAAACGCTTTAGTGACAGCATCTGAGTAAACATGCTAGTTTATGTTTGTTTCACATTATTTTGTCTTTGTCTAACTCTGTTGTGTTTTTTTTTGACTAAACAAAAACCAAAACAACAACGAAGCACTACAATTTTTCTCTCATTTCTTTATTATTAGTTAGCTATACTGCACATAATATTCATGCGTTCACATTGGTTGCTACATTTTTAGCGGCAGAGGAATGTTGCAGAATAACCTGTTCGTTTTTTACCATAGTCTGTTTTTATCTTTCTTCTTCACACCCCCCTCCATTTTTAGCTTAATGCGTTTCAACATGCAGTCTTGGTTCCCCTTTATGGAAGATAAGTTAGAGACTATCATTCTTCAAGTCTTGGCAGACTTTTGATTTTGAATGCGATAAAAAAGGTGAGATTGTGGCTGAGAATTTTCTCTGAGGTTTTTTGTTGTTGGTAATCTTTATTGTAAGTTGGTACTGTGTACAGTGTTATGTGTGGATGCATCCTTGAAAGTCTTTAGGAAAGTGATGTTCTTTTTTTGTGTTGCTGTAGTGTTCTTATCCAGGTTTAACCACTGGGGTCCATAAATGACTCTGATTTCATCACTTTGGGAATCGCTGTGAATAGTAACGTACACGGATGGAGAAGTTTGCGTACATGACTTTTGTCAAAGTATAGCTGCCATTGTAGGCAGGACATACTTCCGACTTCAGAGGTTTTTTTTCTCCTTTAAAGAAATGCAATCGTTGTTTATGTTAAGGCTTGTCAAGGCTGAAAAGGAAGTGAATGAGCAGATTGTTTTACAAACAACGTGGTTCCCGGTTAAAAATTTGTGCTGAATTTCATCCCATTGTGGGTCTTTAGGAAAATGAACGGGACGATTGTAAAGTTAAAAGGGTAGCAATGATACATAACGATAGTTCCATCAAATACAAATAATTTGCTGTCTTTATTAAAATATCCTGTGGTTTCGGAAAGATGTAAAGAAGACTTGCCGGGCCCATTTGATACCACTGTGTATTATTCTGAGAATGTACCAGATTTGAAAAATCTATGAAGTCTACATATACATTTTATGACAAAAAATGGTTGTTGAGACAAGTCGTTTCAAGTCTGATAGATTAGATTCGACACCTCAAAACGTTTCAATGAAGTGTGTCTGTTTTGTAGTGGGTCAGATTACAAGTTATATGAAAAAATTCGAAGAGAAGATGAAGAAGAAGAAGAAGAAGAAGAGTAAGAGAAGAAGAAGAGAAGAAGAAGAAGGGAAGAAGAAGAAAAAGAAGAAAAAATTTGAGAAGAAGAAGAGTTGCGAGAAGAAGAAGGGAAGAAGAGAAGAAGTAAGTAGGAGAGTAGTGAGGAGGAAGTAGGAGGAGGAAGGAGATGGAGGAGGGGGCGAGATGGTAGGAGGAGGAGGAGGGGGGAGGAGGAGGAGAGAAGAAGAATTGCGAAGAAGATTGCACAAGAAGAATGGCGAATGAATAGATGAAGGAAGTCGAAGAGAAGAAGAGAAGAAGAAGAAGAAGAAAAAGAGAAGAAAAAGATTGAAGAAGAAGTAAGAAGTATAGTACAAGAGAAAGAAGGATGAAAAGGACGAAGAAGATAAGAAGAGAGAAGTAGAGACCGAGAAGAAGAAGAACCAGAAGAGAAGAAGAGAAGAAGAGAGAGATGTAGAAGAAAGAAGGATAGTAGAGGACGAAGTATAGAAGAGAAATTTGTACAATACAAGAGAACACACACAGCGTGAACAATGACAGAATGTCTAGATGCAAAATAAGCATACATTGGCAAACAGCGACAACGGAAATAACAATTAGATTTAACTGCTGGAAGTCAAAAATAATCTTCTTCTTTGTCTCGTTCGCTTTTTCACAGTCAGATGTGGTTGGGAATAATAATGGATGTCTTTCATAGATCCTCTTGTGGCTGCATGCTTGTTTGCAGGGCAATCTTTGTGACACACAGGGAGGCAAACGAAACATCCATAGAAAAGAACATATAAAACAATAGCAAGCAAATTAAAAAAAATCGCAAAAAGAGAACACAGACCAAAATAAAAGTGGTGTGAGAACCTAAACAATGTTGATATTTAAAAAACAAAATGCAGCAAACAACATAATAACAATCATAAACAAAACTAATTTTTTTTTTTGGGGGGGAAAAATTTCGAAGACCTTCTCTTCGACGTGCGCTGCCACGACAACCTGACGGACAAAGAGATGCAGAGGACGCTCACAGCGGTGGCCAACGAAGACCATTCGGACTACGACTGCTTCGTCTGCTGCATCCTCACCTACGGAGAGCCTGGCGCTCTCTTGGGCAGCAACTGCCACGCGGTCAAAATCCGGAGCCTGCTGACCACCGTGAAGACCCAGCATTGTGCCTCTCTGGAGGGCAAGCCCAAGGTGTTTTTCGTCCAGGCTTGTCCAGCTTCTCTCGCTACGACTGCTGCGGTGTCTTCTTCTTCTTCTGATGGAGCCAGCAACAATAATAGCAGCAGCAGCAGCGGTAGCGGTAGCAGTAGCAGCAGTAGCAGTGGTGGGGGAAGGAGAGGATGGGGTGGGGTGGGGTGGGTGGGTGGGTGGGGGGTGTGGGGGTGGAGTGGGGTAGGGTTGAGAAGGGGGGGGGGGGGGGCGGAGTGGAGGTGACGATAAAGGTGGTTGTTGGTTGGGTTGGTTGGTTGATTTTTTTTTTTAATTTAAATTTTTTTTTATACCACTTTAAGTCACGAGTTTTTCTCTGCATGAAATTGGGGTTTGGGTTTGGGTTTGGGTTGGTGGTTGGTGGTGAGGTGGTGGATGGGGGTGGTTGGTGGTTGGTGGTTGGTAAGGAGGTGGTGGTTGTTGTTGGTGGTGGTGGTAAGGAGGTGGTGGGGGTGGTTGGTGGATGTTGCAGCTTGTTCATCATTACGTCATTCTCATTGATCATCATGCATCATCCATAGTGCAGGTAAGCGAAGGGGTGTGTGAGGGGTGGTGGGTGGGTGAGACCAGCTAGCATGGCGCAGTGGTTAGCGCCTTGGATTACGGACTGGGAGGTCGCGAATTTGAACCCAATAAGAGTCATAAGAATGTTCCGGACTCCGGCTGGCTCCTTCCCAGAGTGAGTGTGCTGTAGGTTCATTGGGAAGACTGGCGCTACTGGGACCTCACAGTCCAGCTTCATTCACTTTACGGATGCGAGTTTGCGAGTGTTGCTCAAGTTACCTGACCAACACTGCAGGTGTCTGTATCTCTGGGGCCCAATTGATGCCGGGATAATTAGTATAGTAAGCGTAAAGTACAACCCTGTCAAGTAGTCTCGAAGCATAATTATATACTTTCATAGCAGCAGCATCATCTAGTCATCCCCGTTATCATTGATCATCATGCAATAAAGAAAATTGTCTCTGAAATCGGTGGCCCCAGTTGCTCTGGTCTCACAGTACAGTACAGTACAGTACAGTACAGTACAGTACACTACACTACACTACACTACACTACACTACACTGCACTGCACTGCACTACACTACACTACACTACACTACACTACACTACACTACACTACACTACACTACACTACACTACACTACACTACACTACACTACGCTACACTACTCTACAATGCAATGCAACACAACACAACACAACACAATGTAACACAATAGAATACCATGCAATGCAATGCGGTGCAGTGTGGTGCAGTGCGCTTTGGTGAGGTGTAGTTTACGTACCTACCGTACCTACCGTACCCTACCGTACCCTACCGTACCCTACCGTACCCTCCCGTACTGTCCACTCAACTCCCCTCCACTCCACTCTGTTTCACTCCATTCTACTAAAAAAAACCCAACATAAACCATAGCATAGCATAGCATAGCATAGCATAGCATACCATGCCATGCCATACCATGCCATACCATACCATACCATACCATACCATACCATACCATCCAACCCCAACCTACCCCACCCACCCCAACCGAACCCCATTCCACTCAAACCCAACCACCACCCTTCCAACTATTACTACTACTACTACTACCCCAACCCTGCCCCAACCCTATCAACCCACCCCAAAACCTCAACACCCCACCCCCACCCAAATAGACAAACTCCGACCCCAAACCGCCCCACTACACCCCCCATTCACACCAACCTCACCCCCATCACACCATCCCCACCCCCACCACACAACCCCACCCCCACCTCCATCACACCATCCCCACCCCCACCACACCATCCCCACCCACACCAACCCCACCCCCACCCCCACCACACACCCCTTCCCCGCTCCACACCACCAATCCCACGACAACCCCAACTCCACGCAAAAAAACACACCCACCATCCACCACCCCAACCCCACCACCCCCAACACCAACCCCAACCTCCAGCCCAACCGAAAAACTCCAACCTTTGTCAAGTTCTATGATTTATTAATTAATTATTTTATTGATTTACTTATTGATTTAACTTTGTGTTTTGGTTTCCGTGCGTTTGTTTCCCTGTCACGGGTAACAGCAGGACTAGGCGGCAAGGCCACGGGAGGAGGAGGAGGAGGAGGAGGAGGAGGAGGAGGAGGAGGAGGAGGAGGAGCAGAAGACAACAAGGACATCAAGCTTCTTCCCAACGAAACGGACTTCGTGCTGGGCTATTGCAGCAAGGCAGCTTTCACCAATCCTAAGGCCAAGGAGAACGGGTCCTTGTATATCCAGAAACTCATCAAGTTCTTGAACAAATACGGTCACAGGTTAGAGAGAAAGAGAAAGAGAATGGAGAGATAGATAGAGGGAGAGAGAGGGTGGGTGGGTGGGGGTAGGGGTGGGGGAGGGAGAGGGAGAGGGAGAGAGGGTGGTTAGGGGAGGGGGACAATGACAATGACAAATTCTTTTATTTCGAGGATAATGAATAAGCACCCATGTGCTTTTTTACATCCAGTCCCCGCCCTTAAGGATATATATGATAATAAAATAAAATAAAGCCCATAGCAATACACTTACAAGAGAGAGAAGGAGGAGAGGGGGAGACAGGGAGAGGGAGAGAGAGAGAGGAGGGAGAGGGAAAGAGGGTGGGGGAGAGGGAGAGGGAGGGTGAAAGGAGACAGATTTTTATTTATCTATTTATAAAAATTTAAAAAAAATTATTCTTTTATTTCGAGGATAATGGAATAAGCACTCATGCGCTTTTGTTTCATTCAGTTCCCGTGTGTATGCAGTATTGTAAATTTTGTCATCCGTTCCCACCGGCACACAATGGCCTACTCTTACAAAAAGCGGAACGGGTTTAAACGTGTGCGCAAAATGTTCCGCGTGGGTTCGCACACGGGGCCTCAGTTTATAGTCTCATCCGAAGGACTTTTAGGGAGAGTGGAGTCTGCACTGATGTTAACTCCAGAGGAAAATATCGTCTTGAACGAGAATCGAACCCGGGTCAGCAGATCACGAATACATCACTCTAACCACCAGGCTATCCCATTCGTCCCGGTAGGGGAGGGAGAGTAAGAGAGTAAGAGAGGGAGAGAGGGAGAGAGAGAGGGAGAGAGAGAGAGAGAGAGAGAGAGAGAGAGAGAGAGGAGAGAGAGAGAGAGAGAGAGAGAGAGAGAGAGAGAGAGAGAGAGAGAGAGAGAGAGAGAGAGAGAGAGAGAGAGAGAGAGAGAGAGAGAGAGAGAGAGAGAGAGAGAGAGAGAAAGAGTCTGGTCGGATGTTGTCGAGCTAAAGTACAGACGAGCCACTAGCCAACCCACTAACCAACACACCCACCCACCATAAACTCACCCACCCACCCACTCACCCATCCCACCAAGCCACCAAGCAACCCACCCACCTACTCAGGTACCCCATCAAGCCATCACCTGTCCTACCTGCCCTTACTGTTCTGTGCCTGTCGTGTTGCAGCCACGACATCCTGGATATTCTGTCCAAGGTCAACGAGGCCATCAACGAACAGGGGGGAGGGCAGGGAGGGGGGGACTTCCTCTCCCCTTCCCCCTCCGCCCCCAAACAGGTGTTGCAGGACCCGGCCATCAGCAAAGACACCCTCCGGATGAAGCTGCGGCTGGCCCCTAGTCCCAAAGTGAAGTGAGTGTTGTAGAGAGAAGCATCTTCAACTCCGTTCTAGACCTTTTTCCAGGCCGCCTGGGCTATTTATCACAGTTCTTGATTAAACCATTGACGCTGGGGGCAACAGCAGCAAAAGTGAGAGGCTGTATGATTCAGATTCAGATTCAGATTTAGATTCAGATTCAGAATATTTTATTGCCATTTAAGTCAAGTAGACTTATTTGACACAACAAGAAAAGAAGCAAACATCAGTTATAATCATCTGTTTGGTTCAAATTGATGTATACTGTATGTATGACCAGTGGCTTTCTTTCCCACTCATGGAATTCCGCTTTACAGCTTAGTCTTTAGTGATCGACTATGACTCTCTGACTAGGAGGCTTGACTCGCACAGTCCTTATGTGCTGTAGCCCTGGGGGGCTAGTTGGCCTTTGGAGAACATCTCTAACGCTGACTGTCCGGATGCCCTTCTTGGGGATGTGCTGTGGTCAAGGCATCCCCACTATAACTAAATTTCTGCCCAATTTCCGAAACAGCAGCTGCCTCTTCTGCTGTTTTGGAGGTCATCGTCGAACACGATGGACAAACATATAAATATGTTTGAATCACACTGGAGTTCTTGCAAAGTGAAAAGAAACTTTCTGAATCAGAGCGAGAGATTTAGAATCAGAGACTGTTAAAAATACCCCCCCTCCCCCAAAAAGCTTCTTTATTTCTCCCAAAGTAAAGTAACTGCTAGAGACATCTTCAAATCCGATCTAGACCTTTTTCGGATTTATTAACAAACCATGTCTGAATCATGCTGAAGTAGTTACTGAGTCAGAAGAAATTCTTTCAGAATTTAGAAAAACAGATTTAGAATAAGAGTCTCTTTTCATAATCAAACCACAAAATTTCATTATTAAGTCCACATTCGTTTCAAAATCGGTGAGACCCCCTTTCAGATTTACAGATCCTTTTACAACGAAAAGACAACGACTTTTTCAGAATCAAAGTTATTCTCAGAATGAATAACCGCTTCAGGGTTAGAAACATTTATAAAATCTGAAAGCAAAGACTCTGAGAATATTAGCCCTTTCAGAATGAAAGACTTTATGGGAATCAGACACCATTTCGATCTTAGAAGGCCTTACAAAATCAGTGAAAAAAGAATGAAAATCGGCGTCTTTGGAGGTCGTTTGTTTCTGTTTTTCTATGTGGTATCATTTTATTTATTATTTTTGTAAGTTACTGCCCCAGTGGTGTAAGTAACAGAATTCTGGACCACGATGGTTGTTGTTGTTGTTTTCAGTTTAACGTTTGTTCACACTCAGTGATACTAGTCGAGGAAACAGACAACGACGACGATGATGATGATGCTGATGATAATGATGATGACAAAGACAACGACAACGACGACAACGACGCTGCTACTGCTACTGTTTCTGCTGCTGCTGATGACGACCACAAAAGCTATGAGGAACGACAAAAGAAGTTGACGATCAAACTGTTGGATGGTTGTCTGTCTGTCTACCTGTCTGTCTGTCTGTCTGTCTACCTGTCTGTCTGTCTGTCTGTGGCATGCAGGAACTTACGGATCATGATCATGGGAAAATCCAAGCGCGGCAAGAGCTCCACTGCCAACACCATCACCGGGCGTGACCTGTTTGCCGCCAACAGTTCCTTCAGCCAGAATCTCTTCGTCAACTGGCAGACTGTCACCCAAGGTGGACGAACCATTGAGGTGCTTTTGCGTGTTTTTTTGTTGGGATGGTTTTGTGTGGGTTTTTTGGGTGTGTGTTTTGTGTTTTTTTTTTGTTGGGTTGGTTTTGTGTGGGTTTTTTTGGTGTGTGTTTTGTGTTGTTTTTTTGTTGGGTTGGTTTTGTGTGGTTTTTGTTGGGTTGGTTTTGTGTGTTTTTTTTTGTTGGGTTGGTTTTATGGGGTTTTGTGGGTGTGTTTTGTGTGGGTTTTTTGTTGGGTTGGTTTTGTGGTTTTTTGGGTGTGTTTTGTGTGGGGTTTTTTTGTTTTTGTGGGGTTTTTTGGGTGTTTTTTGTTGATTGGTTGGTTTTGTTTTATTTATGTATTTAATTTGTTATTTCGAGGATAATGAAATAAGCACTCATGTGCTTTTCTTCATCCAGTCTCCGTGTGTATGCAGTTATGTAAATTTTTGTCATCCGTTCCCACCGACACACAATGGCCTACTCTTCCGAAAAGCGAAACGGGTTTTAACGTGTGCGCAAGACGTTCTGCATGCGTTTGCACACGGAACCTTGGGACCTCGGTTTATAGTCTGTTTGTGTGTTTGTATGTGTATGTGTGTGTAATGTGTGTGTGTGTGTGTGTGTGTCTGTGTGTGTGTGTTTTCTGTGTGTTTTGTATATATATATATATATATATAATATATATATATATATATATATAATATATATATTATATGTGTGTGTGTGTGTGTGTGTGTGTGTGTGAGAGAGGAGAGAGAGAGAGAGAGAGAGAGAGAGAGAGAGAGAGAGAGAGAGAGAGAGAGGAAGAGAGAGAGAGAGAGAGAGAGAGAGAGAGAGAGAGAGAGAAAGAGAGAGAGAGAGAGAGAGGAGAGAGAGAGAGAGAGAGGAGAGAGGAGAGAGAGAGAGAGAGAGAGAGAGAGAGAGAGAGAGAGAGAGAGCGAGAGAACAATAACATCAACAACAAAACCTCCCTCCCCCTCCACCCTTCTCCTCCCCCCCCCCCAACACACAATACGATGTTTAGTGCCATTACTTGGAAAATGAACGAAACGCAGTGACAGCATTCTGAAGCTAAACATGCTAGTCATTATCGTTTGTTTCACATTATTTTGTCTTTGTCTAACTCATGTTTGCTGGTTTTGTTTGCTAAACAAAAACCAAAACAACAACGAAGCACTACAATTTATCACTTTCTTTATTATTAGTTTAAAGCCTATACCTGCACATAATATACATGTCGCTTTCCACGGGGAGTACATTTTTAGCGGCAGAGAATGTTGCCAGAAATAACCTGTTCGTTTTTTACCAAAGTCTGTTTTTATCTTTCTTCCCTCCACACCTCCCCCCCTCCCCATTTTTAGCTTAATGCGTTTCACACATGCAGTCTTGGTTCCCCCCTCTTATCCGGAAGATAAGCTTAGAGACTATCATTCTTCAAGTCTTGGCAGACTTTTGATATTGAATGCGAAAGGTGAGATTGTGGCTGAGATTTTTCTCTGAGGTTTTTTGTTGTTGGTATTCTTTATCTGTACGTGGTACCTGTGTACAGTGTTGTGTTGGATGCCATCCCATTGAAGTCTTTAGGAAAGTGAATGTTCTTTTGTTGGTGTTGCTGTTGTTGTGCGTTCCCCAGGTTTACACCCTAGGGGTCACCCAGAACATGCACTCTGACTCTTCATCCCACTTGGGAATCGCTGTGAAATAGTAAGTACACCGGATGAGAAGTTTGCGTACATGACTCTTTGTCAAGTACCTAGCTCGCCATGTAGGCAGACATACTCCGACTTCAGAGGATTTTTTTCTCCTTTAAAGGAAAATGCATGTTGTTATGTTAAGAGCTTGTCAAGGCTGAAGGAAGTGAATGAGCAGATTGTTTTACAAACACACGTGGTTCCCCGGTAAAAACTTGTGCTGAATTTCATCCCATTGTGGTCTTTAGGGAAAATGAACGGGAAGATTGTACAAGTTAAAAAGGGAGCAATGGATAAACGAAGTTCCATCAAAATACAAAATTTGCTGTCTTTATAAGAAAGATCCTGTGGTTTCGGAAGAAGACTTGCCGGGACCAGTTTGATACACTGTGTATTATTCTGAGGAATGTACCAGATTTGAAATCGATGAAGTCTACATATACATTTTTCATGACAAAAAAATGGTGTGACAAGTCGTTTTCAAGTCTGATAGATTAAGATTCGACACCCTCAAAACCGATTTCAATCGAAGTGTGTCATGTATTTGTAGTGGTCAGATTACAACGTTATATGAAAAATTGCGAAGAAGAAGAAGAAGAAGAAGAAGAAGAAGAAGAGAAGAAGAAGAAGAAAAAGAAGAAGAAAAAGAAGAAAAAATTTGAAGAAGAAGAAGAGTTGCGAAGAAGAAGAAGAAGAAGTAGGAGGAGTAGGAGGAGGAGTAGGAGGAGGAGGAGAAGGAGGAGGAGGAGGAGAAGGAGGAGGAGGAGGAGGAGGAGGAGGAGGAGAAGAAGAATTGCGAAGAAGAATTGCAAAGAAGAATTGCGAAGAAAAGAAGAGAAGACGAAGAAGAAGAAGAAGAAGAAGAAGAAGAAGAAAGAAGAAGAAGAAGAAGAAGAAGAAGAAGAAGAACAAGAAGAAGAAGAAGAAAAGGACGAAGAAGAAGAAGAAGAAGAAGAAGTAGAGGACGAAGAAGAAGAAGAACCAGAAGAAGAAGAAGAAGAAGAAGAAGAAGAAGAAGAAGAAGAAGGAGTAGAGGACGAAGAAGAAGACGACATTTCGTACAATACAAGAGAACACACACAGCGTGAACAATGACAGCAACGCTAGAGGCAAAATAACGCCAACAATGGCAACAGCGACAACGGAAATAACAATAGAATTAACTGCTGGAAGGCAAAATTAATCTTCTTCTTTGTCTCGTTCGCTTTTTACACCGTCAGATGTGTTTGGGAAAAATAATGGCATGTCCTTTCCAGCTCCTCTTGTGAGCTGCACAGCTTAGTTTGCAGGGCCATCTCTGTTGGCCACACACAGGGAGGCAAACGAAACATCCATAGAAAAGAACATATAAAACAATAGCAAAGCAAATTAAAAACAATCGCAAAAGAGAACACAGACCAAAATAAAAAGAGAGAGAGAGACCTAAACAATGTTGATCTTAACAACACAAAAGCAGCAAACAACAAAATAACAAAACAACAACAAACCAAAATTTTTTATTTGTCTGAAATCATGGAGGTGCCCAAAGGGGCTGGACTTGAAGGAAACTCTCTCTCTCTCTCTCTCTCCTCTCTCTCTCTCACTCTCTCTCTCTCTCTCCATCTCTCTCTCTCTCTCTCTCTCTCTCTCTCCTCTCTCTCTTCTCTCCTCTCTCTCTCTCTCTCTACTCTCTCTCCTCTCTCTCTCTCACCACACTCACCACACACGCACTCACCACACACATACTCACTCACTCACCCCCCCATATTCCCCTCTCCCTAAACGACTGTATAGTTTTTAATTTCTTCTTGGTTTGTTTCTTGTTTTTATTGTAGTGGATGTATGGGTATTAAATTTATTTCATTATCATGACATATAATTTGAAACGAGTATAATCTAAAATGAGTGTTGATGGGATCGCATACTGTTTTGGGATTTATATATTGGATATTATCTCTGAAATACA
>CM054135.1:19867521-19872521 GCA_028751875.1 Rapana venosa
GCATCCATGGCTTGGACCTAGTTTGTATTGCGCTCGCTGTTTTTTATTTTAATTTTATTTGTTTTTGTTTGTTTGTTTTTGTTTTTGTTTTTTTGGGATGTGCAACTCTCACCTTGTGGGGATGCAGGGAGGAGGTGGGGGGTGGGGGGTGGGGGTAGGGGTTGTCAGTAGAAATAGCATCCCCACCTTCTGAAAATTGAGTAGTAGGAATTCCTCGTGTTCTATCCGCGCACGTAATAGAACCCACGGCAACAAGAGAGTTGTCCCTGGCAAAATTCTTAGAAAAAAGCCACTCTGATAGGGAAACAAATACAGTTGCAGACCAAAAGAAAAAAAAAGGGTGGCGCTGCTCTTGTGGCGACGCGCTCTCCCCGGGGAGAGCAGCCCGATTTTCACGCAGAGAAATCTCGTGACTTAAAGTGGTATAAAATAAAAATAAAATAAAATAAATCCCTCTCTTTGCTTCTGCTTTGTTCTGATCTTTCCCATGTTGTTTCTTGTTCTTTTCTTTCCTCCATGAGTCTTGAGACTGTCACCTCCTCTTTTTGGGGGGGTCTGTTTTCTGCCTTCTTGGTCCATTCTCTTACCTTTTTTTCTTTCTTGAAAGACTTAGAACAGAACAATTCTCTCTCACGCTGAAGTCAGATGCGCTGGGCCTGATTTGTCAGGTGTTTCACGGCAGCGCAACGCATTTTCGCTCATATGACTGACAACAAATAGTTGCTGCCTGAGTGTTTGATGAAGAAGAAGAAGAAGACTGATGTGCACTCCACTTTTACTGGCAGGATTGTTTATTTTGTATTTTTATATATTATGTATTCATGGGCAAAGTTAAGGTACTGGTATTTTTTACCGGGGGGTGGGGTGGGGGTTGGGGGGGTGGGGGTGACACAGTTTGACCTGAAAGATACTTTACAGGTTTTTGGTGTTGGTTTAAACAATGTTTATTCATTACCATAATTTATATCATAAGAAGACACCAATACTGTAGGGGAAGAAAGGCAACAAGCTACAGCTTTGTTGTTGTTGTTGTTGTTGCTGTTGTTGTTGATGATGCACCTCCCAAAGCTTAACCACCTGGGGGGTCACCCAGAATATGTGCACTCTGTCTCACTCATCCCACCAGGGTATAACTGTATATATATTTGTTTATTGTTCTTTAATTTCGAGGATAATGGAATAAGCACAGAAGTGCTATTTTGTTTTTTTTACAAGTCCCCGACCACTCTTTTGAAAAGCAGGAACAGGTTTGAACGCATGCGGAAATTGTTCTGCGAGTGTTCGCACACGGGACCTCGGTTTAAAATCTCATCCCAAGGACTGGGCAACATATACTTTCCATAGTCATATTTCTCTCTTTTCTCTCTTCTCTCCTCTCTCTCTCTCTCTCTCTCTCTCTCTCTCTCTCTCTTCTCTCTCTCTCTCTCTCTCTCTCCTTTTCTCTCTCTTTCTCTCTCTCACTCTCTCTCTTCCCCCCCCCCTCCCGCAGATCCATAACTCAAACTAACAGCCATTTTTTTTGGTCAAATCCCAGGTACGTCATCTTAGTCTTCAGCGGTTTGGACAACACAACAGGAAGAGGAATTGAAGACGTGCTGAAAACCTCCTTCATCTCCATCCTGCGAGAGTTGCCTTCCCCTGATCGTCTCATCTGCCTGGACAATAAAGCTGATTGGATGAGCAGAAAAAAGCAAGGAGAACGCCTCTTGCGATTGGTGGATCGCGTCGTGACGAAAATGGCGGCGGCCATTTCTCCAACCGGAAGATCCGGGAGTTTGAGGAGGAAATGGTATACCAACAGAGTCATGGGAAAACTCGCGAGGAGGTGAAAAGAAGAGTGGTGGCAGGGGACGAAATCGAGTTGATCTTTAAGAAACAGTGTTGTGTAGTGATGTAGGTAAGACAGGGCGATAACTGATGGCTACATTTTTGTTGTTGTAAGTTTGTGTATGATATAGACAATTGTACTGATGACTTCAGGGTTTGTTGTTGTTGTTTTGTAAGGTGTGTATTTATTGTCAAGCCTTTGACTATGTGCATGAAATGTTATTAAGATTGGACTTGGACTTTGTGAGAAGAAAACTTCATTATGTTTTTTGCAAATACTTCTAAGATCCAGTGAGCGTTGAAAAAAAAAGCATGCTCTGTATCTCTGTCTCTGTTTCTATCTGTTTCACTCTCTGTTTCTCTATTTGTCTCTCTGTCTCTCTCTGTTCTCTCTCTCTCTCTCTCTCTCTCTCTCTCTCTCCTTCTCTCTCTCTCCAGGGACACAAACACAACACACACACGGATGTATACAGAACCCCCCCTCTCCCACACATGAATGGACATAGCCTATATATGTTTGCAACAACAACATATATATGTACGCATATTCTCGCTCCTCCACACACATACACAGTTAATATTAACATTTTTAGAGATATAAATGTTAAGGAGTTGATAACGCAATCTGCATTCCAACGTTCACAAAATTTAAGTTAATCAACATTTTCGATGTAAAAATAAAAGCATTGAAACGTTATATGGACAATAATTATAACAACAGGCATGAAGATCAAGCACGGTGTTAATTTTCAGACAAGTTAATTTGTTTTTAGCTTATCTTAGCTCCATATTCCTTTTTCGTTGTTGTATATTATTTTTGTTATCAGCAACAGAAAATGAAATGACTCAATGTACATTTTGAGTATGCTTCTTTCTTTGTGTATGATGGCTGTTTGATTGTTTGTTTGATTACTGTTTTGTTTGTTATGTTTTTTGGTAGAAGCAGGCTTATTCATTTCAGAAGCATTTCATAAGTTGTGTTGTACATTGCTGTGTGCACACCTAGTGTACATAATACAGATTATGACCACGCGCCTGTAATACATGCATAACACACATGCACGTGCATTCACACTGAGATATACAGTCAGACAGACAGACACGTACACACACACACACACACACACACACACAACACACACACACACACACACACACACATGAGGCGAACACACACACACACAGAACTTAGTGACAAACTCACCCGTGGTTGCATGCACCCATACATGCTGTAGACATGTTCATTCAAGCGTTAGATGTATTTAAAGTACACATCATCAGTCACACAATTATTATGATGATCTATGAAGAAAAGAGGAGGCATATTGCAGTTTGTGTGAACATTTGATTAAATGTACTATTTTATTTATTTTTTAAAATTTTTATTTTATTCTTTTATATCGAGGATCACGGAATAAGCACTTACTGCTTTTTTACATCCAGTCCCCGTGTGTATGCGGTTTTGTCAATTTTGTCATCGTTCCACCGGCACACAATGGTCTACTCTTACGAGAAACGGAACAGGATTTAACGTGTGCGTAAGATGTTCTGCGTGCGTTCGCACACGGGGCCTCGGTTTACAGTCTCATCCGAAGGACTAGACCATGTATGTCTACCTTACCACAAAACCTTTTTTTTTGAAAGATTAAAGTTATTTGTTATTTAAACGAAAAACTGTTAAAAAGGTTGTTCTTCTTCATCGAACACCCAGCAGACAGTAACTATTGTTGCCTGTCATAATTAATTAATTTAGTCTTTCGGATGAGACGATAAACCGAGGTCCCGTGTGTTACACGTAATTATTTAGCGCACGTAAAAGAACCCACGGCAACAAGAGAGTTGTCCCTGGCAAAATTCTTAGAAAAAAGCCACTCTGATAGGGAAACAAATACAGTTGCAGACATGAAATAGAAAAAAAAAAGGGTGGCGCTCCTCTTGTGGCGACGCGCTCTCCCGCTCTCCCCGGGGAGAGCAGCCCGAATTTCACGGAGAGAAATCTGCCGTGACTTAAAGTGGTATGAAATGAAATCTGAGCGCTTTGATTTGTTGCTTTACAAGATTCAGCGCTATATAAATTCCATACATTATTATTATTATAATTATGAGCAAAATTACGTTACTCTGCCGTTAAGCCCCTGACAAGTCTGGCCCAGCCAGCAATCCGACTTCGGTATGGAGAGAATCGGAATCTTTAAGGTCTTTCTGATAAGAAAGACAGGAGAATGGAACAAGCAGGCATAAAATAGACAAGAAGGAGATGACAGAAACAATAAAAGGAACAAAGAAGAAAGAAAGAGATGGGATAAAAAAAAAAGAAAGGAAATTCCTAGCACAGAATTATACCATTCATACTGACAAGCCCTCCCCCCCCCCCGGCATCCTCACAGGGGGGGGGGGGGGGTGGCGGATGGGGGGGGGGGGGGGTCATAGTCAGTGAAAGTAGCTTCTAACTTCATGTCCATAGTCTTCTTCAGGTTGGTTGACTTCTCTGCTGGTGTTTCGCCATTTTGCTTTCTGCTTTCTTCTTCCTATGAACTTCTTGAGGAGACATTGGGGCACTGCGCTGAATTTTTCATGCCGTGTCTTTTGAGCAAACTGAACCTGGCGGAGCCATCTCTCTCCAGGTAAGAGTGCATGCTGGGCATGTTTGTGTTTCTGTAACCCATGAAACTGTGGTATGAGGAAGTATGTGACCTCTAATGTGTATATTTGATCCTCTCCATGCACGGAATAGCTCAACGGTTAGAGCACTCACTTTCCCCCCAGCCAATGTTAAGCAGCATCGTGCGTGGTTACCAAGTGGATGGGTGACTGTTCGCGCGCCTTGGCTTCAGTACAGTTCCCCCAGTTCACCCAGCTGTAAATGGGTACCTGCCCTCTTTTAGGGTCAGGGAAGGTAAAGCAGCGAGGGAGAGGAGATGGGCGCCGCCCTCAATATGCTGGCTTCTAGAGAAGCTGAGGTCTCTGATGCCTTGCTCTCCTATGACCATATAGTTAATGGGACACCTTCACTTTTTACCTTTTATGCATATATACACGAAGGGATTCAAGATAGTCGCAGGTCTACACATGAAGTTGACCCCAGAGATCGTACTAATTCCCATCCTTAACTCACCAAACGCTGCTGCCAAGGTTCAAACCCACGATTTCATGGATCCACGGGACGGAAGCCG
>CM054135.1:19877521-19900021 GCA_028751875.1 Rapana venosa
TACAATCAATAGATAAAAGAGATAGACTAATATTTATTTTAAGAACAACAGTTTGCACAGAAAAACAATCAAGTCTTTTTTCTGTCATAACTAAATGTAAAACTAAAAGCCACACGTAATTGTCCTATTCGCATCTTATTTTTCCCCCATAGATTTAAAAACCATAATAATTCTATCTCTTACAAATCTGAATAAAACTTTGGGTCTTAATCTTGTAGACCGAAGTAAGCTCTCTCTCTTTCTTCAGTTTAACGTCTATTCACTCTCTCTTTATTTTACTTGTTCGCAGGTCCAAACAGAACTACCTGTTAGAATAACGTTTTTGTGCAGGTCTTCACTGTGCGCCTTGGCTTCAGTACAGACCCCTCCAGTTCACCCAGCTGTAAATGGGTACCTGCCCTCTTTAGGGTCAGGGAAGGTAAAGCAGCGAGGGAGAGGAGATGGGCGCCGCCCTCAATATGCTGGCCCTAGAGAAGTGAGGTCTCTGACGCCTCTCCCCTACGACCTTATAGGTTATGGGACACCTTTACCTTTTACCTCACAGTAGTGTTCTGTTGATGGTTTAACTCCTCCTAGATATATTCAAATCAAATTCGGGGGACACGCGCCTGGTGGTTAGAGCATTGCACTCCTGCATTTGACGGACCCGGGTTTGAGCCATCATCGAGTTGCCTGTTGGAGTGGATTTTTTTTTATACTATGGATTTACCATCAATGCTTGACCCACTCCACTGCCCCCCAAAAGTCCTTCAGATGAGACTAAAAATCGAGATCCCGTATGCGAACGCACGCAGAGCACCTAGTAGTGTACACGCTAAAACTCGTTCCGCATTTTGGAAGAGTAAGCTGTTCGTGCTGGTGGGAATGGGTGACAAAATGTGCACCCCCCCCCCCCATGCACTCTAATGTCATGTTTATACATCACCCTGAAGTCAAAATGCGGCTACCTTAATCATCAGTGGGTAAAAACGGTCGCAGTCACAGAACCACACACACCATTAGTGAACCAACGAACTTTTGCTAAGCGAGGAAGGACAAAAGAAATCAAGTGAGATCTTGGCTCATTGTAGATCTATGCAAATGGGAAATCCTATTATTCGTAATTAATAGAAGAAAGGCAGGGAAAGGAGACGGATAGGTTTGCCAGCTATTATGAGGTCAAGGCCACCATCAAGGTCAAACGGCAAAGATATTGGACACAGGTTACACTCCAGTTTTAGCTTTTGGGTTAAGTAGCGTCTTCTATAGAGGAAAAAAACCCCAATGTTGCCCATTATTGACAGATTTCTTTCAAAGTATGGTTAAAAAAAGTATCGTGTAGTTATGTTTGGGATTGAGGACATGAATTGTGAGTCAGGATCTAGTGTTTTCACACAAGAAAATGTTTAATTTTTAAAAAAATAGATGCAGTGGTAAGTACTGTATGTGTGGTTAGGTTTGTGGGAAAAACTAGTAGGAAATGGGCGTGAAATTAAAGCTGGAGTGCGGCCAAAGCAAGTTGATACGTTAATATTCACACTGTAACAGTCAGACCCTGACACGACTGGGGCAGGTGTGTATAATATTCCAGTGACGGACGCTATAGCCGGTGGTTAAGACCGTTTGACTTCATCCCATGGCAGTCCATGAAGTCACGGGTTCAAATCTTGGCGGCGGCTTTAGGTGAATTATGGTATGGGTTGGGATTTTTCCGATCTCTCATGTCAACTTCAAGTGCAGACCTGCTAGTGCCTTGATTCCCTTCGTGTATATATAGCAGAGCTAGAGAGGAGAATCCAAACATTCGAGAACAAGTGTCACAGAAGACTCCTCAAAATATCATACAAAGAACACAAGACCAACAACTACGTGAAAGAAGAAATCCAAAAGCGTGTGGGTCCCCAAGAACCTTTGCTCTCCACCATAAAGAGGAGAAAACTGATGTGGTTTGGTCCCACCACAAGACACAACACCTTAGCAAAAACCATCTTGCAAGGAACAGTCGAAGGCAAGAGAAGAAGAGGCCGCCAAAAGAAATCATGGGTTGACAACATCAAAGACTGGACCGCCCAACCCCTGCAACACCTTCTACTAGCCACACAGGATCGTGAAGCATGGAAAAAGATCTCTGTTGCGTCTTCTCTCATGTCCCCCCTACGTCCTTTGGGACATGGGACTGAGTGAGTGAGTGAGTGAGTATATCCACATCACCTTCACCTTCATCTAGTCTAGCAGTCTGTTGGGACACCACTGAAGATTTTTGCAACCAGCTTCCTCCACTCTTCGTGGTTTTCAGCTGTCCGTAGTATGTCTTTCCACTCAAGGCCAGTCCACTCTCTGATGTTGCCTTTCCATCGTTTTCTCTCTCTGCCTCTTAATCTCCCTCCTTGTACTGTTCCCTGTAGGACAGTCTTGGCCAGTCCAGATGTTTGTGTGATGTGCCGGTACCAATTTTTAGTTTGCGGTTTTTCCCCCCACTGAAATCAGGAGCTCTTCATATGGCCCAATGACGTTTTCGATGTTGGTTTTTACTTCCTGGTTAGTTCTGTGATCTCTATACCAGATACTCCAAGAATTTTACGAAAGTATCCAACCTCCATTGCCTGCATCCTTCTCTCAATACATGCTGGTATGGTCGGCGTTTTACATGTATACAAAATAATATGGACATGACCAGGGAACGCATCAGTCTGATCTTGAAGCTGATGGGGATATTCTTGTTAAGATTTTAGAATAAATTTAACAGGGGTTTGGCACTTAACTAATACCAATTCAGTTATTTAATTCAAAAACTTTATTATCTCAGAGACAGAGAAATTCCGGTGGGTCACGAGCCATACATAAAAACAATAAACATGTAAACATGATATAAAACACACACACACACACACACACTTCACACACACCATCCGATAAAAAGCACCCACACATCAGTAATACATCAGCCAGTCATAAACTCACCCAAGTAAAATCTAATGTGTGTGTGTGTGTGTGTGTGTGTGTGTGTGTGTACGCAAGCTTTGAATGAGTGCGAGCAATTCCATCCATTTTTTTGTGGTAACAAAGATGGGAACAACACACTAATACTCATGTGCGCACCAGTAAACCTATGCATCGGCGCGCGCGCACGCACACACACACACACACACACACAGTCACACACACACTGGAAACATTCTCACACATGCACACACATTTATATGATATAAGCCAAAATTGTTATAACATGTTGTATACGCCAAATATCAATTAAATCAATACTCTGTTCTATCAAGACATTGAACATAGTCTAAAATAATATCACGCGCGCACATTGTTTGGCATAAATCAAATTGGTATAACATATAATTATGATAAGACAAATATCACAAAAATTCATATTCGATTCTATTAAAATATTGGAAACAGTAATTAACAAAAGGTTTTGCTTATGCCAGTCAGAGTCTAGTGAAGATGTCTTTTTTATGTCAGTTCTTGGTTTACTTTTTTCCTTCTGGTTCGGTTAAGAGGTCGTTCTATTCAATATATTTTTGTGTGTGCAAGACACCCAAGGGACAAAACTCTATGGGATGTATGGCTGAGTTAACTTTCTTCCTGGGTCCCACGAGAGAATTTAGTGTGTTGTTCCCAATTTTGTGTCACACACACACAAAAATGGATGGAATTGCTCGCACTCATTCAAAGCTTGCTACACACACACACACACACACACACACAAACACAAACACACAAACAAACACATATGCATGCACTCACGCACACATGCACGTACACACATAAATTAAAAAGAATGAATTCATGAACCCCCCCCCCCCCCCCCACCCCTCACACACACAAGATTCAAGATTTCAAGATTTATTTCCTTCAACCTCTTTGGGATATGGAGGAATACACCGCACTTACCAGGAGAATAAACCTAACATCAATTCACTTACAAATATTATTAATAACAACAAAAATTGAAATTGTAGTGTTCAGCGTGGAAGGAGCAATAATAGTAAAATAATAAACAAACAATACAAATGCAAGGCGTTTAGAAAAAACCCACAAAGCTTTTACATCCACCAATTAAAATGCAACGAGCGAAGACGTTCCGGGGAAAAATGTACTCAGTTGAGAAAGATACAAACAAAAAATTTGCAAAAAATACCAACAAATCTAAGTTAGTTTGATACAAATAGAAAAAAACCCTTTGAGATTTACGTTTCATCAGCTCACAAAAATATAACTTGACATGTGGCTAAGAAAAATGCTGTGGAATAAAATCTCGTCGCAATTGTTTGAAGTAGTAGGGACATTCCAATTTTAAAATGAAATGAATCTTCTGGAACAGACATACTGCATTTTTTGACATACTCTGTTTTCCTGTGGAATATCAAGAAAACACCCAACGTCAATAGGGAAATTGTGACAACTGCAACCAATTGATGAGCATAGACATTATGTAACTCTGATAGATAAGTTATGTATTTTGCCATACCAAAATCGATTTTATAGTTCTTATAATACATACGTACATCCGCTATTGTCAAGAAGCTCATTTTCCATTCATTAACAAATTCATTGACCAAAAAGGCTCTAATATGTGAGCTCGTAGAATTGATACTCGAACAAATGTGTCTCTTCCAACAAACAGTCAAATCCACTTTGTACTAAAGTGTTGCATATCCTAACTAACCTCCCTGATTGAACCAAACCTTTGTCCAGTAAGCCTTCCATCATGTAATAAACAGTCGACGACGATTTTTCAGAGTGAAAGTCAATCAGCTTTAACCATACTCAAACCGAAACCAAACTAAATAACGAAAATCTTCCTGTTTCTCTATGTATATCAATGAACTCGACGTAGTACTCGCCAAATTTCACATCCATACAATTACTATTTTGTCAATTACATAAAATATTACGCGTATAGGTAACTCTTTTTGGCTTGCATTTCTTATTAGAGAAATATGGCTGTTGTCGTTTTACCATAAGCAGGGTTTTTTTCATCTTCATTTTCCAAAACAGCCACACTTTAAAAAAAACCCCAATTTCTAAAGATTTGAAACTATTAACAACTTTCAAGGTTTTTTTCTTGGTGTAATGAAATGCATTACGAGATCTGTTGCCACCAGATATAATGCTTTTTGTTTTTACTGAATTCACATCAAGTTTTCATTGAAAACAGTAGGCATATACTTACTTACTTAGGCCCATCACTCCCCCTGGAGCATAGGCCGCCGACAACAGTCCGCCAGAGTCCTCTGTCCTGGGCTATTCTCTCCAGCTGTCTCCAGGTATATCCCATCTTCCTGGTTTCTGCCTCAAGGTCGCGTCGCCAGGTGTTTCTTGGCCTTCCTCTTTTTCGTTTTCCCTGGGGGTTCCATGATAGTGCCTGCCTTGTGATGTTGCTGGCTGGCTTTCTCAGGGTGTGCCCGATCCATCCCCATCTCCTGCGCCGGATTTCATTCTCGGCTGGCAGCTGGTTGGTACGTTGCCACAGGTCTGCGTTGCTGATGGTGTCGGGCCAGTGGATCTGGAGGATTCGTCTCAGGCAGCTGTTGATGAAGGTCTGCACTTTCTTGATGGTGGTCTTTGTTGTCCTCCATGTCTCCGCTCCATAAAGTAGGACTGACTTGACGTTGGAGTTGAACAGTCTGATCTTTGTGCGGGTCGACACCACCTTGGAGCTGCAGATGTTCTTCAGCTGCAAGTACGCTGCCCTCGCCTTGCCAATTCTTGCTCTGACGTCTGCGTCTGTGCCGCCCTGCATGTTAATGATGCTACCCAGGTACGTGAATGTCTCCACTTCTTCCAGCTCCTCCCCATTTAGTGTGACTGGGTCCTCTCTCGCTGCGTTGATCTTGAGAATCTTGGTTTTGCCTTCATGGATCTTGAGACCATATAAGCTTTTTTAAATGCATCTTGTAAAACCCACAAACACACACACACACACACACACACACACACACACACACACACACACACACACACACACACACACACACACACACACACACATACACACACACACAAACAGAGCCACCGGCGTAATAATTCGTCACAGATTTATCAACTATTTAATCACCTATAATTATAACAATACCATACATACACACTCCTACATTTTATTCATCATAATAATATACAGGGCCAACGGCCACACTACACTGAAAGCCCCAGTTCTTGCCCAATCACCTTAGTGAAGCGACGTAGAGCCCGTTTAGTATAGCCATCTTCCATGAGTGACTGACCACTTGAAAACACCGACCACTGTTGGTAACCTGTACAGGGGACTGGGGATTTTATTTCTTTATTTAATTTATTTATTTTATTCATTCTTTTATATCGAGGATAATGGAATAGGCACTCATGAGTGTGCTTTTTTACATCTAGTCCCCGTGTGTATGCGGTTTTGTAAATTTTGTCATCTGTTTCCACCGGCACACAATGGCCTACTCTTCCGAAAAGCGGAACAGGATTTAACGTGTGCGCAAGATGTTCTGCACGCGTTCGAACACGGGGCCTCGGTTTATAGTCTCATCCATCCGAAGGACTTTGACAATTCAGTTCGATTTTTGGGGGGGGGTCAAACTGGGAAGAAAGGGCGAGGCTGGGAATCGAACCCAGAAGCTCACGGTTAATTTGTTGGCAGGCGAACGTCTTAACCATCCTGCCACCTTCCTTCCAAGTAAAGCGGCGTCCGGCCTGTTTAGTAGTAGCCTAGTTCCATGAGTGACCGCGTGGGGGATGGGACAGCCTAGTGGTTATACTGTATTCTGTACCACTTTAACTCACGGCAAATTTATCTGCATGAGATTTCGGGCTGCGCTCTCCGAGGAGAGCGCGTCGCCACAAGAGCAGCGCCACCCATTATTTTCCCCCCTTTGCCTGTCCGCATATGTATTAGGTTTCCTATCAGAGTGGCTTTCTTCTACAGAAATTTTGTCAGGGACAACTCTCTTGCTACCGTGGGTTTCTTTAACGTGCACTATACTAAAATGAGTATTATACACAGAATCTTGGTTTATCGTCACATCCAAAAGACTAGCACCCAGACCACCACTCACGGTCTAGTGGATGGGGGGAGGGGGATGTTTTTAGGCACAAATGGGGGATCTGAACCACCCCACACACGTCACGTGAAACCCGAACTTTTCGCTTTCTAGGCGGGTGCGTTACCTCTAGACCACCGATCCGCAGAGTGTTGAGTTCGTGATCTGACGGCTCGTGGGAAAACCCACCTCCCAGATGCCCGCCCATTCGAGGTTTTCGCCCTGGAGTTAACATCAATACCGGACTGTCAAAGTCCTTCGGATGAGACTAAAAAACCGTGGCCCCGTGTTCGAACGCGTGCAGAACATCTTGCGCACACGTTAAATCCTGTTCCGCTTTTCGGAAGAGTAGGCCATCGTGTGCCGGTGGAAACAGATGACAAAATTTACAAAACCGCATACACACGGGGACTGGATGTAAAAAAAAGCACATGAGTGCTTATTCCATTAACCTCGATATAAAAGAATAAATAAATTATAAAAAAAATACCGACTCCGTTCCCTCAAAAAGTCCTTCAGGCTGAAACGAAAACCTGATGATGTCCCCCGTGTGCGAACGCACATACTGCGCTACATTAGAGCCAAACCAGGTTATCTCCTTCACCAAGCGCACTGAAGATAACCGGTTTTAGCTCGACACAGCACGATTTTTTTCCAACATCACTCAGTCAAGTGTGCTACATTTAGCGCTCCACTTGCTTTCCCCTAGTCCAAAGTGTGGTCAGTTCCTGCTATAATTAGCCCCAGCTGGCTCCAGCTGGGATGGGATGGGCTGGGATGGGATTGAAGGGATAGAAGCTGAGAGCAGTGGAGAGTGTTGGCTAGAAAACTGACAGCTGTGTCTTTGATGTCAGCGAACATTTAGAACAGCTTGCGACACACACACACGTTAAAATAAAAACCCACAAACAAAAACAACCCCAAACCAAACTCCTGCTGTCTTTCAGAAGAGTAGGCCATTACGTGCCAGGTAGGAAATACAAGTAAAAAAAAACAACAAAAAACAAACAAAACAAAACTGCATGTACTTGTGGCGAGTTCAGACATCATTCCCGAAGTCGGAATGCGGCTACGTTAGCGGTGAGCAATGCGTTGCGTATTATGCAAAATCTTTCCAGTGGTGAACCTCGAAGCTCCAGTCCAGAAACGGGAAGATATATATATCTATATATATATATCTATATCTATATCTATATCTCTCTCTCTCTCCTCTCTCTCTCTCTCTCTCTCTCTCTCTCTCTCTCTCTATATATATATATATATATATATATATATATATATACCAGGAATCGTTCTGTTCATTCACACAAATAGTTTTCATTCTTAAAGTCGTGCATAACCGAGGGAACAAACAAATAAGGAATGAAAATCTATTCAGCCAATGCCAAAAAAAAAAAAAGGCAACAAAGTACACATGACAAATGTGGAAAATGTATGATTCTGTGATGATAATACATGAAATGGTTATTTTATTTCGCGCCTACAAAATTGTTTATAGGTATACTGTCGTTCTTCTTCTCGCTCTATCTCAAGCACACACACACAAACATACACACACACACACACGCGCGCGCGCGCGCGCGCGCACGCACGCACACACATGCACACACTAAAACGTTCATGCCTGCGCCTACAGAGAGGAGAGAGAAAGAGAAGGAGAGACAGAGAGAGAGAGAGAGAGAAGAGAGAGAGAGAGAGAGAGAGAGAGAGAGAGAGAGAGAGAGAGAGAGAGAGAGAGAGAGAGAGAGAGAGGAGAGAGAGAGAGAGAGAGAGAGAGAGGAGAGAGAGAGAGAGAGAGAGAACTTATTCCGTAACTTTAGACTTAGCCACGTTAAAATTATTATTCGTTTTCATGTAATTTCAGCAGCTGCGCTTTATGAGTCAGCTTGATAATGCCTCTTCCTTGATTGTTCGCTTTACACACACACACACACACACACACACACACACACCACACACACACACACACACACACACACACACACACACACACACACACACACACACACACATACACACTCTCTCTCTCTCTCTCTCTTCTCTTTCTCTATACACATTGACTATAGTATGTGTGAAATTTATTCCATGCTTTCATTTGTCATAGATAAAGTATGTTGAAATTTATCCCATCCTACCATTTTCCACTGCTACAGTGTGGGTGAAATTTATCTTATGCTACTATTTTACACTGCTAAAGTATGTGTGAAATTTATCTTATGCTTACATTTTTCATTGCTATAAAATGTGTGGAATTTATCCCATGCTTTCATTTGTCACAGATACAGTATGTGTGAAATTTATCCTATGCTTTCATTTTCATTGCTATAGTATGTGTGAAGTTTATCCTATGCTTCCATTTTTCATTACACTCACACCCCTTCCCCCCCACACCCCCTCACCTGGTGTATTGTGGCCTAAGGCCGATGTACCATTAAACCAGTCCAGAGTTCAGAGTTCTCCCTCTTTCTCTTTCTCTGAACTTTTTCGGATATTTCTGCCACCAATATCAACTTATTCTTTTCTCATAATATAAGTAGCAACCACATGGCCAGGCTTGTTGTTCATTTCACATTTGATGCGATTTTAAAAAAAGAAGAAAGGACCCCTTCTCCTTACACACTTGCCACACTATTGAAGAACAACACTTTTCTTCATAATTCATATTTTGATCGAATCATTAAATTTTTAAAAAAAGCTGCATTCAAAACATTTAATAATTCAGGTAAATATTTTGGCCCCTCCCCACCTCCCAACTCATCCCCCTGTTTGTGATTGGACCGAATGTCTGAAGCACAATAAATGATTTGTCATTCTCTCTCTCTCTCTCTCTCTCTCTCTCTCTCTCTCTCTCTCTCTCTCTCTCTCTCTCTCTCTCTCTCTCTCTCTCTCTCTCTCTCTCCTCTGACTCCCTCCCTCCCTCCCTCTCTCTCTCTCTCTCTTCCACCCCCCACCACCACTACCACCACCACCACCTCTCTCCTTCCCTTTAAAAAAAAAATTCCCATCCTAAGAGTTCAAGGTTTCACAGATGACTCACATGACTGTACATAGCTCCCTGAAGGGAGTATTTTTTGTCTACGTCGGAGGGATGCCATATTCTGCCCCGGGAGCTTAATTCACTTTAGTTTCTGGAACTGTCTCTGCAGGGAACAAGAGGATGGTTCACATTTACATAGAATGGGGAAAAAAAAGAAACTGAATGAGCGATCGTGTAAAAGGAGGATAAAGCAACATATAGGGAAAAAAAACCGCTTTGTTTTATTCATTGTTACTTCTTTATCCTTACCTTCTCTCCCTCCTCTCCATACACGCACAGACAGACAGACAGACAGACACACACACACACATTCAAAGCAAACAAAAATTACTCTATTGAATTTGTGTTACAAAGTCTTTTGTTGTTTTTTTTGCAGTTCAACTTATAAATAATCTTTTTGAACAGCAGACAAACAGTTGGCTAGTTGGTAGATCTCTTGTTCGATTGAAATAATAGTTCTTGTCATATATGTGTTAAATTACTCAACAAGCGTATGCTATTGTTGGTAAGAGTATATGAAATAGTCACCTGTTGCAAATGCTGTGAAGGTTATCCGTCCTAACGCGCGCGCGCGCGTTTGTGTGTGTGTGTATGTGTGTGTAAAACGTAACAGTATTTTAAAAATAAGTTTACTTATTTCCCTGTCAAGATTACACCTGTGTTTCTGTGACACCTTTTGTTAAAAAAAAATTGTGTTTGAACCATATTCTTTCAAACACTTTACACGTGCTATGCTCTTAAATGATTTTTTAAAAATCGTAAGTATTAAAAGATAGAATACATGAAAAACTTACTAGCTCAAGGGGTTTTGTCGGTACTTAAACACGAAGTATTAAAACAAAATAATGAATGGCACAAATATGAAAAAGACTCTGAAGTCTTCATCATTTTCAACTTATTTGTCCCCCCCCCCCCCCACTCTCTTGCTTCTCAAGGTCGGACACACACACACACACCACACACACACACACACACACACACACACACACACACACACACACAGAAAAACATCTTGCGCACACATTAAATCCTGTTCCGCTTTTTTGTAAGAGTAGGCCATTGTGTGCCGGAAGAAACAGATGACAGAATTTACAAAACCGCATACACACGGGGACTGGTTGTAAAAAAAGCACATAAGTGCTTATTCCATTATCCTTGATATAAAAGAATACAACAACAACAGCAACACACCCCCACCCCCACCACTACCACAACCACCACTACCACCACCCATACGATTATTCCTCTAATGATAAACGAATACATGCAGCATCTCACACTGGAGCCGCAATAAACCCAGACATATAATTATATACGCAGTCCTTGTACGTTCACAGCATGTACACAGCAACTCGCTGCACGCTTGGTAGTTTTCCCCGAGAGAAGTATCTCGTGTGTTTTGTCCTCGTTGCAACGGAAGGAAAAAAGAAGAAAAAAACAAAAACAAAACAAAACAGTAAAAGCAAGGCAAGTAACAAAGCAAAAGAAAACAAGAAAAGATAACCAGTAAGAAAATTTTCTTTTTTTCACCAAAAGAGTAAAACATATACGAAATATTCTTTTGTATTTCTTTTCTTTTCTTCTTTTATTTGGAAAATTATGGAAGGAGCGCTCATGTGCTTTTTTTAACATCCAGTTTCTGTGTGTATGCAGTTTTGTAAAATTTGTCATCCATTCCCACTGGTACACAATGGCCTAATCTTCCGAAAAGCAGAACCTGTGCGCAAGACGTTCTGCATGCGTTCACACACGGGACCTTGGCTTGTAGTCTCATCCGAAGGACTTTTAGGTGGAGTGGAGTCGGCACTGGTGTTAGCTCCAGAGGAAAAATCCTTTTGAGCGGGTTTCGAACCTGGGTCAGCAGATCACGAACGCAACGCTCATCACTCTAACTACCAGGCTATCCTGTCCCTCTTTAAAGATATTCATTGATGTACCTGCAAGTGAAGCCCATGCATAAACACAACAAACAATGAATCAGCCAGTTAGTCATCTAACTAACTAACTAACCAACCAACAAAAGAAACTTGCAAGAAAATAAGCAGACATCTTACAAACTTGATCAGAAAACACAGCATTACAAAACCACCCTGGATTGTAAAAAAAAAGAGAGAGAAAAAAAATCAGGAAAAATATTACCTTTGATTTTGCAGATTTTAATTTCAAGTTGCTGACAAGACCAAATCCAACTCTCTATGAAGTCGTAATACGGCTACCATAATGATGAGCAAAAAGGAAAAACAACAACAAAAAGCAAAAACAAACAAAAAAAGATGTCGCATATTCAAAAAAATCTCACAATTGGGGAGCCTTGGGGCTATAGCCCAGGAATTGGTAAAATAAGTCCAATCTTAGACGTTCATGTACAGCCACAAGACTGTTCAGCTACTAGCAATGGGTGGGGTAGGTAGAATCACAACCATTTAGAACGGTGTTCTGTGCGTTTCTGTCGTACTTAAGGGTGTATCTTATGCTTACCACATGCATTGCCATACTTTTCTCCAGCATTTTGAATGTATCCATAAAAAGTGTTTTGTATGTTACACACATGCAAGAAAATGTACATGCTGAACACACACACACACAAACACACACACACACACACACACACACACACACACACACACACACACACACACACACACACACACACACACACACACACACACTCCTACAGAGACACGTGTACAGACACATGTTTAAGCTAGCACATGTACGTAAGTGTGTGTGTGTGTGTGTGTGTGTGTGTGTGTGTGTGTGTGGTGTGCATGTTTACACGAACGGGTCATTCACGAACACACGTACCACACACACACACACACACACTCAAATCATCACCACTACCACCACCACTATTAACAACAATCACTGCAAACAACAACAGTTTTACATAATTTTTACGATGTGGGGGTGGGGGTGGGGGTAGGGGGAGTCATAAAACGGTACAATAAAAGAACACAATCTGTAACGAATCAGTATCCCGCACTGTATATCATAACTCTGTCATCCATAACTCCATAACACACAGGGGGGGGGGGGGGAGTCATAAAACGGTACAATAAAAGAACACAATCTGTAACAAATCAGTATCCCGCACTGTATATCATAACTATCATCCACAACACACCTGTTGTGGACATTCTATCACACACATGATAAAAAAAAATTAAAGTGATGATCACACATTGGTCCAGCGAAGAGACAGTTTTTAACAATGTCCATATTACACACAGTGCATTACAGTATGGAGAAAAACATTTCGTCTTTTTCTCTCCTCTCTCAATCTGCCTGTTTTTGTCTGATAGCCCTTTCATTACACACACTCACAACACACACACACACACACACGCACGCACGCATGCACGCACGCACACACACACCACAACACAAAACACGCATACCCCCCCCTCACCCCCCACACACCCATGTGCCCACACACCCACACCACAACACCAACCACACGCACTCCCCCCTCCCTGGCCCCCCCCCCCCCCCCCCCCCCCCCCCCCCCCCCCCCCACACACACACACATTCCACCCTGTTTGACACCAGGGCAGCATTTCCTCTTCCAACCATTCATTGAATGATTGCATCACACACCTCACTACTTTTCAAATGAGTCTCTGTCGTCTCATTCACCACTTCAAGTTTGAGAGTAGAGGAGGGCAGTTTGAGCACAGCATACAGCTTAGGAACGAACAGGAAGACCTGGCAGGAAATGACGTTGACTAGCAAGGCCAAGGCCAGGCACAATGTATGCACCACGCCTGTATCCAGCACAAAGTAGGTCGCCAGGAACGACAACCACAGCACGGCGATAGTGTAGATGCAAATGGTAATGAACTTGGCCTCGTTGTAATTGGCCGGAAGCTTACGCGTGGACAAGGAATGTAGTGCGCATGCCACCATCAAAGCGAGGTTAATGATCAGGGAGGACAGGAAACCTCGTTCTGATACCACGCACACACGCTCTACATACATGTCGTTCAAACTGGGCATGCGCGTTAGCTGGGTTGGTGGAGTCAGGACCATCCAAGCCATGATGAAAAGTAGCTGAAAGAAAACAGAAACTCTGTAAGTGCAATATTGTAACTTGTATAGCCTACGGACGGGATAGCTCAGTGGTCGGAGCACTCGCTTTCCCCCAGCCAAGTTAAGCAGCGTGGAGCGTGGTTACCAGTTGGATGGGTGACCATTTGCGCGCCTTGGCTTCAGTACAGTTCCCCCAGTTCACCCAGCTGTAAATGGGTACCTGCCTTCTTTAGGGTCATGGAAGGTAAAGCAGCGAGGGAGAGGAGATGGGCGCCGCCCTCAATATGCTGGCCCTAGAGAAGTGAGGTCTCTGACGCCTCGCTCCCCTACGACCTTATAGGTTATTGGACTCCTTTACCTTTTTCCTTTTATAGCCTACGTTTAGGCATGATTTATGTATTTCACATATCAACAAAATTTGTTCAGTGAGTAGGACCTTAAAATGTAGTAGGTTTGATTTGAAAAGTGCTATTTTATGTCCCTCTTCCCTTATGACAGGGAGGCACCGTGGTCAAGTGGTTTAGGCGGTCAACTCGTGATCCAGAGGTCGCGGGTTCGATCCCCGCTCGGCTCAGTGTTGTGTCCTTGGGAAAGACACTTAACTCCTATTTTCCTCACTCCACCCAGGTGTACAAGTGGGTACCAGCTCTGCTGGGGAAGTATCTGGCGACAGACTAGCGTCCTGTCACAGGGGTGGTGAAAAACCATCAGTTCGCTTAACGCTACAGAAACCGGGATAAGCTCCGGCTCTATGGGCCTTCTGGCTCGAAAGAACATACTTTTCCCTTATGACACCCTTTCCTATTAAGAGTAAAAAAGTAAAAGATTTCTCTGAACCTTTGTGGTCATTGGGGAGCAAGGTGTCAGAGACTTCAGCTTGTCTAGGGGTCAGCACATTGAGGGCGGTGCCCATCTCCACTCCCTTGCTGCTTTGTCTTCCTTGTTCCTAGACAGTGCAGATGCCCATTTACAGCCGGGTGAACTGGGGGACCCTGCTGAAATCAAGACGTGCGCATAGTCACCCATTTGCAAGGCGACCACGCTCATTTAACGCTGCTTAACCTTGGCTTGAGGAGGGCAAGTGCTCTGGCCACTGAGCCATCCTGTCCCCATAAGGTAGGGATCTATAATCTCTAGAAGTAACAGTACACACACACACACACACACACACACACACACACACACAACACACACACGCCAAAGCATAGTTTGATATCACTTTGATAAAAAAAACCCACCCTTATATGTTCATATGGTGTTCAGTTCTCAGCAAAAACAGATCTCTTGTTGTTTGATGCTGTCCTTGCTGTTCAGCGATCCTTAGCTTAACACCCTGAGGGTCATCCAGAATATGCACCGTCTCCCTAACCACACCTGGGAATCACTGTGAGACTGTAAATACGCTCTGGATGATGAGTTTTATGGGTTCAACCATTTTCAAAATTCCTCGTCTAAGAAGGAAAGTGGCAAGATGGTAAAGACTCTCACTTGACTACTAAGTAAAGATTGAGGTTCTCAACCTTGTTCCTTTCTTCCCAGTTGGACCATAAAAATCAAACTGAATGTGAAGTCGTTCAGAGGGGACGTTAAACCCGTCAGACCTACGTGCCTACAGACTTGTGCACGTCAAAAAGAATCCAGAACATTTGAAAATCAGAAAGAATAGGGAGGTACAGCCTGACTGTCTTGGCAATCTCGGTAGGTTCCATTCCAAACTGTATCCCACTTATGTTAGATAAAGAAATCCCTCTATAGTTATTAGTTTCGTTAACATCACCTTTCTTGTACAATGGTAACAAAACAGACTCTGTCCAACATTCTGGATAGACCCCCCTTTCAAACAAATTATTAAATAATTTCGTAAAAATTCTACTGCAACATCGCCTGAGTACTTCAACATTTCTGCAATAATTTGATCTGGACCTGCCGCTTTTTTACTCTTAAGCTTTCTAATGGCAGTACTGATTTCTTCCTTCGAGATAGGACGATTTAAAGCATGATTTATATCTGTGAGATCTGTGATACCACTATCCCTATCTCTTCTACCAAATTCTGAATCTACGGTCTGATTTGCATTTCTTTGATCAGAACAACCTGCCAATTCTTCATTACTGACATCTTTTTCAAGAATACTTTTAAAATGAATGAACCATTTCTCAAGTGATATATCATTCTGAGGTTGAGTTTGCTTCCGGGACAGTTTACGGACAGTTTGCCAGAAGTCTTTCTGATTATTAGAAGATTCTATCAACTTTTGCAGCAGTCTGTTGTTAAACAATCTTTTCTTTTCGAACAATAAATGCTTATATTCTCTTCTGGCTTGGCAGAAAATGTAACGATCATCTTTATCTTTAGTTTTAAGGAATTTTCTTAAACTTTTGCGGACATTTGTTCTTGCATCTTTACAGTCTTGATCAAACCATTCCCTTTCCCTTTTGTTACGATCTACATATATTTTGCGTTTCATGCACTCTGCTTGTTTCCTCAGAATATCGTTAAACATCTCTAGAGCTGCATCTACGTCACTTTCGATTAGCTGAGCTGCTTCTTTAAACTGTTGCTGAGTTTCAAAACTGTTGATGTTAGCAATACAATTTTCAGTCTGTTCTAACTTCCAATCAAACTTTTCAATGAATAAATCTTTGCATTTTTCTGAGTATGTACACAACAAGGAAGAAGCCATTTCAAAACAGAATTCTAGTGGAAAATGATCTGATTCTACTCTCCCCTCTACATGCAATGTACACTTGTTTTGAATCAAATTATAAAAGTCTGTCGATATCATGTAATAGTCAACCACACTGTTACCAGTTTCAGACACATATGTACATCTTCCATCAGGGTCACCTTTACAAAACCCATTTAAAATGCAAAGACTCAAACTACTGCACATGTTTAACACAGATTTCCATTATGTGTTCAATGTTTCATCTTCAGAAGAACGGGTGATCTCATCACATGACAACACACCTCTATCTGCAAAATCATACACTGTTTCCTCTGCATCACTGGGAACACAGTTAGCAGTTCGACCATTCATGTCACCAGATATAAGCATATAGATGTCACCCAGAGATAAAATATTGTCAACAAGACATTCCTCAAGAGAACTTACACCGTTTCTAATGTTTAACAAAGTGTAATAGGGTGAATTTTCTGGATGTACATATGCACACACAAATAATACATCTTTATCAACATTAAACAAGTTTTTGCTGAACACAAAGGATAAATATTGTCCACAATCACAAGGGAGATTACGTACGTATGGCATCAAATCATTTTTAATGAGACAGATTACTCCCCCTGAACGTCGACCTCGAGCTGCTAATTTCACTGCTGGCTTAACAAACGCCGTGTAACTGTTAAACAAAGTAGTCTTCAGCTCTTCAACAAAAGTTTCTACTAAACAGATAACATCAAAACCTGAAATATATGCTACGCAGTCTGAATCATTTAATTTAGAAATAAGGCCACAAATGTTCCAGTGAAGAAAAGAAATCTGCCTGTTATTATTTGAGCAGTCTTTTGGTGAATGTTCTTCATTTACGACATTATCCAGCAAAGAAATGTTAGAATGAGCACTACACATACTGGAATCATTTTCATTGTTTAGCTCCTCAAATCCCACATTGTTTATGCTATTATACAATGAGGTCTCAACATAATTTTCAGTAAGCAAAAAATCGTCAGACATATCGGACCTCACTTCCCTTGCTACGTCATACAAAAAAGCATCAGCATCATATGGAGAAACATTTTCCTCTAACGTATCAAGTCTCACTTCGCTCAAGTCCCCATACATCAAAGCATCACCATCATTATCAACAAACACATTATTATCAGACGTATCATACCACACTTCACTTTCATCATCGTACAATAGACCATCAGCATCAGCATCATCACCATCACCATCATCATTAGTAAGAGCAATATCCTGAGACATATTTGCATCTACAAACAAATCAGTCCTTACTTCACTTGCATCTTCATATAATACAGTGTCAACCTTTTCATTAGTACTACTTTTAATACCACACACATCAAACCACAGTTCATGTGTATCATTATACAAGGTATCAACATTTTTAGCGAAAGAAGTATTTTTTGAATTATTGTCCTTCAATGATTCCTGATCATAAACACACAACTTTGGTGCACATGCACCCATTTCACCACTGTCAACACACTCGGGTACAGCAGCACGATTGCTAAGGTCACATTGGGTCAAGTTACCCTCTTCCACATGAACACTGGCCCAGCTGGTTTTTTCTTCACAGTTTTCACGTGCACGAATGTACATCGTCACGGCACTGTCATCGCCTGCCACTGGATTTCTGTCCGGTGTTTTCTTGTCTTTGCTACCATGTGAAAAAGGGTGGGTGGACAATTTAAGTGGTGGCTGTTTTCCATCATGACAGGGCTGACCAAATTGCTAGGCTGCCTCACGGAGCTGGTCGTTGTCCAAGACGTACTTCCTGCCTTCGATCACCAGGTGGTCAAAGACCATAATGGCCTTCTTCCCTTCCTTTCTTGCCGCCTTCAGGAACGGAGTCAGTTTTCTGCGGACTTCTCGCACACGTTGCGAAAAGTCCTCCCCCAGGAAGATGTTGCTGCCCTGGAGTTTCCGTTTGGCCTTCAGGATCCTCTCCTTGTCCCTGTAGAAGGTGCACCTGGCCATCACCGGGGCTTGTTGGGCTTGTTGCTGACACGATGCACTCTGTCGAAAGACACGTCCTCCTTCACCTGCAGTTTGTCCTTGACCAGGCTGCGCAAGGAGGCTTCACAGTCCTTCCAGCTTTCGTTGTCTTTCTTCGGGAGGCCATAGACAAGGACGTTATTTCTTCTGGATCGGCCTTCCAAATCGTCCGTTTTCCTTTCCAGAGCCTCCACCCTGTCCTGGAGGTCTTTGTTTGCATTTTGCAGCTGATCCTTTTCTTTCTTGATGGTGGATATTTCTTCTTTGAGCCCCGCTACCTCTTCTACAAAACCAGAGAAAGAAGCACGCAAGTCCGTCATGTCCTTTTGCATAGTGTCAAATTTGCTGTCCATGTTTTCAAACTTGGTATTCAAACTGCCCAACGTGGCCATGATGTCCCTCAAGGCAAGGTCTGTTTCTCCACCCACACCTGCACTTGCCTGTTTTGATGCCTGGGCGCCCTCTTCAGCCAACAAGCTGCTTCCACTGCTTCTGCGACTGGAGCTTGTACTTGTCAGGTGTGTCTGTCTTGATGACTTCGGGGGAGGCCCCGGGTTCAACTCGATATCCCCACACCTGTATAGGAGGGTGGCAAAATACAGGTAGGAGAGGAGCACGCCTACCACTACACCGCCTTGTATGTTGACAAGTTTCAATGTCCGCAGTCTCATGTCTACCTTTTCTTTTACACGAAGACCCATGAAGGCCAAAAATACTGGTATAAATCCGCCACAGACTGCCCTAAAACTCAGCGGTACCACTGGCATGGTCCTTAACTGTAGACTGTACACTTTTCAAAGCACAACACTGTCTTTAACCTACACAATTTTGCAAAATTTGACAGAGCTTGGTATACTGCGTCCACTCGGGTTTGAATTTTTGTTCATCCCCTTCTAGAAAAGGAACAAAATGAAAAAACCAAAAAACCCAACCAAAAAAACCCCCCAAAAAACCCAAGACAAAAAACTCCCTCGTCATGTAGGCAGTCATTCTCTGACTCTAAACAATCTTACCTCCCTTAATTGGAGAACCCAGATTGTTATGCCAAGAGCTTTGGTATGGATAAAAACAACCTTTACATAACACTTCAAAGCATAAGCACTCTTTCATGTAAACCTGGGCACTTTGCTTACATCAATGACCGACGAAACGTTTGGTGTGGGGTGGGCCAGGGGATGGCTCTTCACCTGCACCTATATATGTATGTGGTTCTTTATAAAAACAGCTCCAGCTTATGAGTCCATGTGTAAGTGCAGTCTTTTATGCTCTATAAAGAAGAGATAGTAGCATTGCTTGTAGAATACTTCCCTAACCCTGCCTACCAGTGGGGATGCCACCTCCCTCCCCCAACCTGGGGACAGGATAGCCTAGTGGTTAGAACATTGCGCTCGCAATCTGACGACCCAGGTTCGATTCCCGTTCAAGGGGATATTTTTCCCTGGAGTTAACATCAGTGCAGACTCCACTCTCCCCCCAAAGTCCTTCGGATGAGACTATAAACCGAGGCCCCGTGTGCGAACGCATGCAGAACATCTTACACACACGTTAAATTCTGTTCCGCTTTTCGTAAGAGTAGGCCATTGTGTGCCGGTGGGAACAGATGACAAAATTGACAAAACGACATACACACGGGGACTGGATGTAAAAAAATGTACACAAGTGCTTATTCCATTATCGTCGATATAAAAGAATAAAATAAAAATTAAAGAAATACCTTTACCACGCACACACACACACACACACACACACACACACACACACACACACACACACACACACACACAACCAACCATCCCTTCTCCACCCCACCCCACCCACCCCCCCCACTCACCTACCCACCATCCCCTCAACCAACAACATGCACACCCTCCCCTCACAACCCTCCCACCCACTTACGCCGCCCCCCTTCCTCCCCCGCTCCCTCCCCCCCCCCACACACCAATCCACCAACTATCCCTTCTCCATCCCACCCACCCCACCCACCCACTCACCTACCCACCATCCCCTTAATCAACAACATACACACCCTCCCCTCACAACCTTCCCACCCACTTATCCCCACCCACCCCCTCATTCCTCCCCCCTTCCTCCCCCCCACACGCACACACACAACACACACACACACACACACACACACACACACACACACACACACACACACACACACACACCAACCATCCCTTCTCCACCCCACCCCACCCCACTCACCTACCTACCCACCATCCCCTTAACCAACGACATACACACCCTCCTCTCACAACCCTCCCCCCACTTACCCCCCGCGCCCCCCCCCCCCCTTCCTCCCCCCGCACACACACACACGCACACACACACAACACCAACAATCCTCCCCCACCCCACCCCACCCACCCACTCACCCACCATCCCCTTAACCAACAACATACACACCCTCCCCTCACAACCCTCCACCCACTTACCCTCACCCACCCCCTCATTCCTCCCCCCCTCCCCCCCCTCCCCCCACACACACACATCAACCATCCCTCCCCCACCCCACCCCACCCCACCCACCTACCTACCCACCATCCCCTTAACCAACCATCACACACACCCTCCCCTCACAACCCTCCCACCCACCCCCTCATTCCTACCCCCCCTTCCTACCCCGCCTCCCCACTCCCACACGCACACACACACACACACCCTCACACACACACACACACACACAAACACACATACACTCTCACACACACACACACACACCACCCCCCCCCCCCCCCACACCCCCCCCACCACACACACACACAGACATACACCCTCCAACCCCCCCCCCCCCCCACCCACCCCCACCCCCCTCCCCACCCCTCACACCACACACACACACACCCACACACCAAAACCACTTACATGCCCAAGAACCACGGCCAAGGACACAGCCAGCTGGAAACCGGAGCCTATGAAACGCGGCGCCCGCGCGGAACGTTTGCCGGCCAAGAAGATCCGGTAGATCCGGTTGATCTTCACCAGCAAGGGCGCATACACCAGTGTCAGACTGACATGGAAGCACAGGTGACTGACCAGGCAAGAAGCGGCGGAGGGCGGGAAGAGAAAGACCGGCACGGCCACACAGGCCAAGGAATGGCCACACAACATGACCGCGCTCAGCTCGCGGCTCGTGGCCTTGATCAGGCGGTTGGTGCGATGGCGGACGTAGAGCGCCGTGCACGTGACGACCAGCCCCAGCACGAAGAGGTCGAGGGTCAGGAGGGCAAGGCCGTAGGGCGAGGTGAAGGACACGTACGTGACCCGGATGGGCAGGCATTGGGTGCGGGTGTAGGGGTCCGGCCAGGTGAAATTGTTGGCTGTGGTGGGTGGTGGGTGGTGGTAGGTGGTAGGTGGTGTGGTGGTGGTGGTGGTGGGTTTTTTTGGGATGGAGACAGAGAGAGATGGAGAGAGAGAGAGAGAGAGAGAGAGAGAGAGAGAGAGAGAGAGAGAGAGAGAGAGAGAGAGAGAGAGAGAGAGAGAGATGTTAATTATGTAATGATGAGGTTCATTCATAAAGGCTAAAGAGATAATAATAATAATAATAATGATCATCATCATCATCATCATCATCATCATCATCATCATCATCATCATCATCATCATATAATTGATAATAATAAATGGAATTTATATAGCGCTATATCTTGCAGAGACAAATCAAAGCGCTTGCACTCAACTCATTCTTACACAGGCATACAACCAGTAAC
>CM054135.1:19905021-19907521 GCA_028751875.1 Rapana venosa
TCATATGAGTTTTATCACATGACAGTTGTAATCCATTTTCAGTCATATAATTAGCTATAGTATTTAAATCGTTTTGATACAACCTTTTAGTATAATTTAAAGACCTAGCAGGTGTGTTCTTTTTCATCGTAACTTTCATCCACATACATATATCATCAGCATATTGAGCTAATTCTACATTTTTTGAAAGATTATCTGGCAAGTCATGCATCAAAATATTAAATAGTATAGGGGCAATAACTGAACCTTGTGGGATTCCCATTTGTAGTAATCTTGTAGATGAATATGTAGTCCCTATTTTAGCCTTAATTTGTCTGTTTTCCAAAAAACCTTTAATGAAACCATACATATGCCCTGACAAACCAATATTTTTTAGTTTAAACAATAACCGTGAATGCCATACCTGGTCGTAAGCCTTAGTTATATCAAAAAATGTTGCTAGTAGACATTTCCGCCTGGCAAACTGATACTTGACCTGAGTTGTCAGCTTAACTAGTAGTGTGTGTGTGTGTGTGTGTGTGTGTGTGTCTCTCTCTCTCTCCTCTCTCTCTCTCTCTCTCTCTCTCTCTCTCTCTCCCCTCTCTCTCTCTCTTCCTACCTGAGGGGCAGGTGTGGCAGCCAGGCATGTCCTCCCTCAGGACGGTGACCTCGTTCTCACGGCAGTCTTTGCACACCCAGCAGCAGCGAGGCCAGGTGGACATGGCCTGCTGCCCCACCCCGCACTTCTCCCGGCACGTAGAGGTGGGGAACCTCACCTCCCTCTCGGCACCCTCCTCACCCTCCTCCTCGCCCTCCTCCTCGCCCTCCTCCTCCCTTTCCTTCTCTGCCGCCTCCTCTCGAAGGCGTCGGAGCATCTCGGGGTGCCACATGATGGCTTTCTTGTGGAGGTAGCTGAAGTTCTGCCGCATTCCGTCCCACTCGCCGACCGTGAAGAAGCTGTAGTGACCGCTGTCCACTCTCAGGTTGCGGATCTGGTAAGTGGCTATCCCGTCTCCGTTGGAGTCGATGCCGACCAGGACACCGTTCTCTCCCGTGAAGTGGGTCCGCCGCAAGCTGAGGAGAAAGTCTTCAGGGCTGAAGCATTTGGTGACGTTCTCTCTGGTGTGGTTGCAGTCTTTGGTGATGTTATGCAAAGCGTAAGCGAAGGCGTAGACGGCGTTGACGGCTCTCATGACGGACGTGTTCCTCTCGTACAGAGGGGAGTGTAAAATGGGCAGGTCGGGGTTGCAGAGGGGCCGCGTGGCGTTGGCCCAGTCCGTGGTGCACTGGAACATCTCCTGGTAGAAGCGGCGGAACCAGGGGTTCTCGCTGCTGTTGCGTAGCGTGGAGTACTGGAACTTGTCCTCGAAGCGTTTGATGGGCGCTGACTTGAAGCCCACCACGAGGAGACCCACAGAGATGTCCTTGAAGCCTTTGAAGTCTTTGACGTTGGGCACCAGGGCGTCGCTGGAGACCCAGATGAAGCGACCGTCCACCGCTTTACGTTTGGCGGCTCTCAGGATGCTCCTGGCATGGAGAGTGAAGAGGACCACCACCTTGACTTTAGGCGTGATTCCTAGCAGATCCTCTATCAGGTCGTCGTAGTTCTTCTCCCCGTACTCAGACTCTGTGGCGATGGCTGCAGCCAGGCAGAAGCCTTTGTTCTCCAAGCCGTTCCGAATGTAGCGGAACCCGGACAGACCGTACACGCCGTAAGAATAGACAACCGCCACGTACGTCCACTGAAACCGCTGCAGCATGTCCACAATAACCTCGGCCTGCTGACGATCGGAAGGCACGATGCGGGAGAAGAACGCGAACTTGTTCTTGTCGCTCAGAAAGGGGCTGGACGAAGCGTAGCTCAGCTGCGGGATGCGGAAAGCCGACAGCAAGGCGGCCATCTGCATGGAACACTCGCTGAGCTCCGCGCCCAGCACCCCTACCACGTTGTAGGTCCTCACCGCCGCGTTCATCACCCAGGGCGTCCTCATCCCGCCCACAAACTTGGCCTGGCCCCAGCGACGGTACACGGGCTCCAGGTTCTGGCTGGTCGGGCACGCCGGGTTGCGGATGAAGCGCAGAGCCCGCAACAGAGCCGCCGCGTCCCGGGAACAGTCGTCCATGACGACGAAGCCCAGCTGGACGTTGGGCAGAAGATCCGGGTTGCGGTTGATCTCCTCCAGAGCGAAGACGATAGCATGGAGGCGGTGGAGGGCGGAAGGCTGGCGGAGAGCCGGTCCACACAGCTGGTCCTTGTCGAAGGCGGTGAGAGAGAGCACGACCCCCAGCTGAAGGTCCCCGCCTCTCTCCCACACCGGTTGGTGCACTTCCAGTTCTTCAGCCCCGCTGTTTCGATGTTCGTGTGACGCTGCAGCCAGAATGCAGCAGCCCAGTATGAGTAGTAGTAGTAGCAGGAGCAGTAGTGGTGGTGGTTGTGGTGGTGGTAGTAGTTGTTGTGTCGGGGTGGCTGTTTTGTAGGTCTTGCGGTTCATGGTGAGGGCGATGTTAGGAGGGATGGTAG
>CM054135.1:19912521-19915021 GCA_028751875.1 Rapana venosa
ATGATGTTTTTTGATATCTTGTTTGGTTAATAGCTTTCGTACTGCCTTAGTTTCAGTTGTGAAGGGAACACGCGCGCGCACACACACGCACACACAAACACACACACCACACACACACACAGACAAAGACAGAGAGACAGACAGAGAGACAGAAACAGAGACAGACACACAGATAGACACACATGATACTTTTTACAGAAGCGCGAGTGCATGTATGAGTTACATAAATCTAAGAATCTACATCTTTTTAGGAAATGTTGAATGCGTTTACGTTTAGCGTCAAATCAGTTTCGCTTCTGATTTCATGGTAATAAAGTTTTCTGATTCTGATTCTGATTCACAGACAGACACACAGATAGATAGACAGAGAGACAGACAGACAGACAGACTGAGAGACAGAGACAGAGACAGAGATAAAGATAAACACAGAACCAAACAGATAATAGAATGGCCTTTAATTTTCTCAAGGTATAAAACAAATCCCTCCCACCCACCCCAAACCCGAAAAAGAAAGAAAAAACAAAACAAACAAACAAAAAACCCAACCCCCCTCCCCTCAAGAAATCCCTAAAACAAATACCCCCCCCCCCTCCTCCAAAGAAGACTCTTCCCCCCTCCACGTCAATTGCAATATTTCTACAAGATTCAGTTAGGAAGGAAATGATATTAGAATTTGATTGACGTGTTTTGGCGTGTTTTGCCACAGCATTAGGAAAAGGGATGTACAATCCAGATTGATCTTGCACTAGAGAGTACATGAAAAAGCGCGGTGAAAAATAAATAGAATTAAAAAAACAAAAGCAACAAAGCACACATTCACTCCCTCACAGATACAAATATATAGACAGACAGGCAGACCAACCGACAGACAGACACGCAAGCGCACACGTACATACGCATGTATTCAAGTTTAATATTGTTACATTTTTAAAAATGTAAAAATGTTTCATAAGCCCTTGATTTCGTGCGTGCGTGCGTGCGTGTTTGCGTGCTTGCGTGCATATTGGAAAAGGGCATGAAGAACCCCCCTTCCCAATACACATCTACATATGCACACACTTGCTCGCACACACACATACACGCACACACACACGCACAGCACACACACGCACCTACCTACACACACACCTACACACATCTACACATCACACACTTGCTCGCACACACACATACACGCCACACACACACACACACACACACCCACACACACATACACACACACACACCCACCACACACACACACCTACACACACACCTACACACATCTACACATGCACACACTTGCTCGCACACACACATACACACCCGCACAGCACCACCACACACACACACACACACACAACACGCACCACCACAAACACACACACACACACAACACACACACACGCACACACGCACACACACACACGCAACACACACACACACACACACACACACACACACCACACACCACGCACGCCACACACACCACACCCTACACACACACTCACACATCTACACATGCACACACTTGCTCGCACACACACACACACACACACACCACACACACAACACCACACACACCACACACACACACACACACACACACACTCCTGCATTCCCCAAAGGTGGCATTTTTGCGTATGCGACCGAGTGGGTTACCCTAAAGGTAGCCGCATTCCGACTTCGGGATCTAGGTTTATTTAACTTTGCAGTACCCACAGCAACAACAAAAAACTAGGCAGAAAGCTTTCATCCTCTTATGTCTCTCTAAACAAACAGCGTCTTGGGAATTTTTTAATTTTTTTTGGAGAATAACCGTACAATGCACTCATCTTAAGACATAGAGACACCCCCCTCCCCCCTCGCCACCACCACCTAATTTATACATCAGAGGTTAAGAACAGCTAAAAGACAATATTGTGCTTTGATAGAAATATCATAGCAAACTTTTTTTTTTCTAAAGAAGAGAATGAAGATGGCCTGGCATGTATGGTGAGTGACAAGCGTGTATACCCTCTCGCCATAACGAAAATCAAAAAATTTTGAGATGATAGTAATAATAATAATAATAATAATAGCAAGTAATAGTTCTAACAAGTACACACACACACACACAGGTTATACACTTTGGCAGGTTGATGGAATTTTTGGCTGTTGAAAAGCGGGGATAGCTATGAAATGAAACGTGTTCTTTATCGTTCGTGCCCAAGTCTATGTCTATACTGTGATTTATTCCATTTTTGTCCCCTGTGGGGATGCTGGGGGGCCTGTCAGTAGAAATAGCATCCCCATCTTCTGGAAATTCTGTGCTAGGAATTCCCTCTTTTAATAATAATAATAATAATAATGTATGGAATTTATATAGCGCTGAATCTTGTAAAGCAACAAATCAAAGCGCTCTTTTCTATCCCTCTCTTTGTTTCTGAATTTTCTGTTCTTCCTGTTAACTCCACCTAGCCTTTTTCTGTCTTCTTGGTCCATTTTCCTGCTTTTTCCCCCCAGAAAGACTTAAAAGATA
>CM054135.1:19920021-19930021 GCA_028751875.1 Rapana venosa
TGTGTATCGGTATCTCTCTTACTTTGGATAAGATTCTGTCTGCTTCTAACGCTGTCTCGGTACATCTCTCTGTCTGTCTCAGACTCGGTCTCTCTGTGTAGATCCCTCTGCCTCTCTCTCTCTCTCTCTCTCTCTCTTCTCTCTCTCTCTCTCTCTCTCGCTCTGTCTGCCTGTCTGTTTGTGATGTCTTCAGTTAAACGTCAATTCACATTTATTTTGAGTCTGTTTGTTTGTCTGTCTGTCTTCTATCTGCCTGTTTCTGTCTGTTTGCATGTCGATCGCTGTTTTTATTTTCTCTCTCTGTGTGAAAACAAATGCCAAAGGAAGTAGGCAGGAGAGGATACCTGTTTATCAGCCTTTGATGTTCGCTAGCAGGTACATAGACGTACAGACAGACAGACACACACTCACTCACTCACTCACTCATCCCTTGGTCGGGACGACCGTTGGGGTACCCGCACGGACGCTGCAAGTGGACCGCCAAATGGTTCTGTCCTGGGCTGCTTTCAGGAGGTTTGGTACAGTGAGGCCGGTCCACTCCTTGATTTGGATATCCAGCTTTTGCGTGGTCGTCCCTGCCTCCTTGCTCCTTCCACCATTCCCTGCAGGACTGTCTTTGACAGGCTGTTATGCCTTGTTGTGTGGCCAAACCATTTCAGTTTCCTCCGTTTGACTGTATCTAGCAATGATTCTTGTTTGCCAGCCAGTGCCTCGATCTTCTGCCAGACGTAGTCATTGGTTTTACGGTCTCTGTAGGTGATGTTCAGGATCCGCCTGAGGCACTTCATCTCAAAGGCTTGAATTCGACGTTCTAGATCGGCAGTAAGTGTCCATGCTTCACAGCTGTACAAGGCAATGGATGTGACGAGTGCCTTGTAGAGTCTGACCTTAGTGTGGGTTCTGATGTTATGGTTTCTCCACACTTTCGCCAGCTTAGTCATGGAGGAGAGTTCCACAGCAAGTCTGATCTTCACCTCTTGTGTGCTCGTACCTTCTTTGGTGATGACTGCTCCAAGGTACTTGAAAGTTTCTACCTCCTCTAGTGTCTCGCCACTCATCTTGATGCTGGTGGGAGTGGTTGGTGTAGTACTGTTCACTAGGATCTTGCTCTTTTCCGTGCTGATCTCCATACCGTGGGCATTGGCTGATGTTTTCAGTCTGGTGGTGAGATCCTGGAGTTCTTCTTCACTGCGGCCCATGAGATCAATATCGTCTGCGAATCGAAGATTGCAGACTGGCCTTCCTCCTATTGTGATTGTGGTCTTGAAGTCAAGGAGGGCCTCCTGCATGATGTTCTCCAGGAACACGTTGAAAAGGACGGGGGATAGCGGGCAGCCTTGTCGAACTCCAACTGAAGTCCGGAAGAACTCCCCAATTTCTCCACCCATGAGGACTGCACTGTGGGAGCTGTCATACAGCGCCTGGATGACTTGAATCAGGTCCTCGTCGAAGTTATAGTCTCTCATGACTTGCCACAGAGCTTCTTGCCACACTCGGTCGAAGGCCTTCTTGAAGTCAATGAAGTTGTTGTAGAGCTGTAGCTGATGTTGGAGATGCTTCTCTATGAGCATTTTGATGTTGAAGATCTGCTCGACAGTGCTTCGACCTGGTCTGAATCCTGCCTGTTCTTCTGATAGGATTTCTTCTGCTTGTGGTTTCAGTCTGTTCAAGGCAATGCGTAGCATAACTTTGCTTGGATGGCTTATCAGACTGATTGTTCTGTAATTTTGGCACTTCTTCAGGTCTCCCTTCTTTGGAAGTGGAACTATGATGGATTGGGTCCACTGTTCTGGCCACTCTTTGCTGGTCCAGATGCGTTGGCAGATGATTGTTAGTGCCTTGATCATCTCTGGGCCTCCGTTCTTGATGAGCTCAGCCGGGATGTTGTCAATCCCTGGTGACTTGCCTCCTTTCAAGGATCTTACTGCTTCTTCTACCTCTTCCTCCAGCACCTGTGTGCTTTCGGGATCTGATGGTCTGGGATCTTGCTCGTGAAGTTTGTTCGGATCAGCCTTCAGCTTGTAGTTGTACAGGTCGCTGCAATATTCTGTCCATCTCTTCATGATAGTGGCGCTCTCTGTAAGGACTGACCCCTCTTTGTCTTCAATAACGGAGGTCTTTGGCTGCTGGGACTTGGTTAGTACCTTGATGGTCTGGTACGCCTCCTTGCTGTCTCCTTTCGCCATTGCCTTCTCAACCTTGGAGCATTGTTCTGACATCCATTTCCCCATGGCCTCGGTCATCTTCTTCTTGATTGACCTGTTGACTGTTCTATACTCTTCGGCCGTTTCTGGGTTTTTGTTCTTCTCTGGCTTTAGCTCCCTACGTTGATCGCACAGGTCCAGGATATCGTTGGTAACCCACGGTTGGTTCTTTTTCCTTTCTTTCCCAAGGATCTCCAGAGCTGTCTCCTGAATGGTCTTGCTGAAGGTCTCAGTGAGGTTGTTGATGTCATCTTGGAGGAAATTCAATGCTGCAAATCTGCCCCCTATCTCAGCTTTAAAGATTTCAGCGACTTCGGGGTCCTTCAGCTTTTCCATGTTGAACCGCAAACGGGGATTTCTCTTCTGGTTCTTGGTCTTCAGCTTGATCTGTAGGGTAATGAGTACCATGTCGTGGTCACTGCCAATATCAGCGCCAGGGAAAGTTCTTGTCTGGGCTTTGTTGATGCTCGACTTAAATCGTTTGGGGGCCAAGATGTAGTCAATCTGGTTATGTGTCTTTCCATTTGGTGAGTGCCACGTCGTTCTTCTTGATGTCTTGTGGGGGTATAGGGTGTTGGCGACAGTAAGATTGTGGCTGCTTGCGAATTCCAAAAGTCTGAGACCTCTATCGTTGGTTTCGTCCACGCCAAAACGGCCTATTGTCCCTGGCCATTGGTCATAAGCGTCAGGTCCGCTCTTGGCATTCCAGTCGCCCTGGATCACGAGAAAGTCCTTCTTTGGAGTTGATTTGATGGCGCTCTCCAAATCCTCGTAGAAACACTCGATTGCTTCATCATCGTAGTCTGATGTTGGTGCATAGACTTGTATGATGGTCATGTTGTGTGGTTTTGCTGCGACACGCATGGAGATCAGTCTACTTGAGATTGAACATACAAACATACATACCTACCGTCCCCTACACACAGAGACAGTACACACCCACCCACGCACCCCTCCACACACACACACCCACACACCCACCCCCACCCACCCCTCCACACACACACACCCACCTACACACCCACACACACCCACACACACTCACCTACACACACACACACACGCCCACCCACCCACCCACCAACACATGCTCACACAGACCTACACACATACACACACAACACATACCCTCACCCCCATCCCCTACACCTATCCACCTACCCCCCCCCTACCCCCCCACGCACCTACCCCCCCCCCCCCCACCCACCCACCCACCCATCCACACACAACACTTCCGCAAAGAACGCAGGAGAACACACCCCTATTTTTACGTACACGTCGCAGCAATCACGTTTGCAAACAATCACAGCCTTGTCATGCTGTCTCCTTCATCATCATCTCTCTAGGATGCAAGGGGACGGACGGGATAGCCTGGTGGTTAGAGTGATGATGTGTTCGTGATCTGCTGACCCGGGTTCGAATCTCGTTCAAGAGGATTTTTTTTCCTCTAGAGTTAACATCAGTGCCGACTCCACTCTCCACAAAAAAGTCTTTGGGATTAGAGTATAAACCGAGGCCCCAGTGTGCGAACGCACGCAGAGAACATCTTGCGCACACGTTCAAACCCGTTCCGCTTTTTTTGGAAGAGTAGGCCATTGTGTTGTGTGCCGGTAGGGAGCGGATGACAAAATTGACAAAACTGCATACACACGGGGACTGGATGATGGAAAAAAAAAGCAGATGAGTGCTTATTCCATTATCCTCGAAATAAAACAACAACAACAACAACAACAATACTACTACTACTACTACTACTACTACTGATGATGATGATGATGATGATGATAATAATAATAATAATAATAAAAATAATAATGATAAAAGCAGTTACGTCATTGTCTATTCATTTCTTCGTTTTGGTGTAGGCCAAAAGCTGAGTCAGTTTTTTGACGTCAACTAAGCGCCAAGTCCTACTACATTAAAAATGTTGTCATGTTGCAAAAATATTGTATCCATTTTGAGATTGCCTTCAGCCATGACAAGCTCTTAACATAACAACCCGCGTGCACTCGCCTTTAAAGGAGAGAGAGAGAGGGAGAGAGAGAGCTAGAGAGAGAGAGAGAGAGAGAGAGAGAGAGAGAGAGAGAGAGAGAACAATCCTCTGAATTCGGAGTATGGCTGCTTAAATATGGCGAGGTATTTGAAAACAGTCGTACAACACATACTTCTCATCCGTCCGGTGAATTTTCACTATCTCACAGTGATTTCAAAGGTGGGATGAGTGAGTCAAGAGTACATAGTTAAGGGTACCCCCTCCCCCCCTCCAGGAGTGTTAAGTTGGGGAATGCACAACAACAACAACAGCAGCAGCAGCAGCAACAACAACAACAGCAGCAGCAGCAGGAACAACAGCAGCAGCAGGAGCAGCAACAACAGCAGCAGCAGCAGCAGCAGGAGCAGCAACAGCAACAACAGCAGCAACAGCAGCAGAAGCAGCAACAGCAACAACAGCAGCAGCAGCAGCAGCAGCAGCAACAACAGCGACAACAGCAGCAACAGCACCATCACCACACCACTACCACCACCACCCACTTACCACCACCACACAACCTACCACCACTTACCACCACCACAACCACCACCTACCACCACCACCACCACCTACCACCACCTACCACCATCTACCACCAACACCACCTACCACCACCACCACCACCTACCATCACCACCACCAACAACAACATTATTCCTTCTTCACCTCATTCCCTCACTCTATATAGCCTAAAGGTAAAGGTAAAGGAGTCCCATAACCTATAAGGTCGTAGGGGAGCGAGGCATCCGAGACCTCACTTCTCTAGGGCCAGCATATTGAGGGCGGCGCCCATCTCCTCTCCCTCGCTGCTTTACCTTCCCTGACCCTAAAGAGGGCAGGTACCCATTTACAGCTGGGTGAACTGGGGGAACTGTACTGAAGCCAAGGCAGCGCAAACAGTCACCCATCCAGCTGGTAACCACGCTCGACGCCTATATAGCCTACCTGGCATTTAAATTATTAGTGTCTGTGTGTGGTGAACGGGGGGATAGCCTAGTGGTTAGAACATTGCGTTCGTGTATCTGACGACCCAGAGTTCGAGGCACTTACGAGGCACCCATTCCAGGGGATTTTGTGCCTCTGTTTTATCGCCTCGTGTTAAAAAAACTTTCTCCCCGAAGTCAGAATACAGCTACCTTCATTGCAGGGGCAAAAACCGGTCGTAAAATGTAACGATTTGGTGAATCTTGGAGCGGTAATAGCAGAGAAAGAGGAAAAAATTTAATGATAGTCCTGTATATATATAAACAAAGCGTATGTACCCCAAAAATATGTTTGTTTTGCTATACCTCTCTCTCTTTGACGGGGACGGGATAGCTCAGTGGTCGGAGCACTCGCTTTCCCCCAGCCAAGTTAAGCAGCGTCGAGCGTGGTTACCAGTTGGATGGATGACCGTTTGCGCGCCTTGGCTTCAGTACAGTTCCCCCAGTTCCCCAGCTGTTAATGGGTACCTGCCCTCTTTAGGGTCAGGGAAGGTAAAGCAGCGATGGAGAGGAGATGGGCGCCGCCCTCAATATGCTGGCCCTAGAGAAGTGAGGTCTCTGACGCCTCGCTCCCCTACGACCTTATAGGTTATGGGACTCTTTCACCTTTTACCTCTCTCTTTCTGTCTATCTGTCTCTCTCTCTCTTTCTCTATCTCTTTCTCTGTATGTCTCCCTTAGTATCTCTCTTTCTGTCTTTAACAACCTGTCTGTCTGTCTTTCTGCATAGCTTTGTTTCCTTCTCTGTATGTCTCTGTTTGTTAATCTGTCGTCTGTCTGTCTGTCTGTCTTTCAGTCAGTCAGTAGGTCAGTCAGTCAGTCAGTCAGTAGGTCAGTCAGTCAGTCAGTCAGTCTGTCTGTCTTTCAGTCAGTCAGTAGGTCAGTCAGTAGGTCAGTCAGTCAGTCAGTCAGTCAGTAGGTCAGTCAGTCAGTCAGTCAGTCAGTCAGTCAGTCTGTCTGTCTCTCGCTCTTTCAGCACAGTGCCAGCGGCGGATGACAAAATTGGCAAAACTGCATACATACGGGGACTGGATGTAAAAACCCACAAGAGTACTTATTCCATTATCCTCGAAATAAAAGAATAAATAAATGAATGAATGGATAAATGAATAAATGATAGATGGATAGATAAGTAATAAATAAATGATTAACTAAATAAATAAATCTTTCATCTTCACACTCTTCACATCCCCTCTCTGTCATAGTGACCTCTTTTGATGTTTTGAAGTGTGTACTTGATGCACAGATATACCATCTTAGAACCCACATAACTGCTGCTTTTTTTTCTTTGTTTATTTGTTTGCTTGTTTCTTTTTTCATTGTGTCTGTCTGTCTGTCTGTCTGCCTGTCTGTCCTCTGTCTCTCTTTCTATCTATCATCTCTTCTATCTCTATCTCTATCTATCTATCTATCTATCTATCTATCTAATTTCTGTCTTCTGATCGTTATCTATGTCCATCTATCTATCTACTTTTTTATCACTTTTTTTTATATCTTCTTCTTTCTTATCTGTCTGTCTCTGTCTTTCTGTCTTTTCTTCTGTCGTCTGTCTGTCTGTCTGTCTTTTTCTTGTCTTTTTGTTTTTTCTTCTGTCTTCTTCTTTCTTCTTCTTCTTCTTCTTTCTTTGTCTGTCTGTCTGTCTGTCTGTCTTCTTCTTTCTTTCTTCTCTGTCTTCTGTCTGTCTGTCTTCTTCTGTCTTTTTCTTCTCTTTCTTCTGTCTTCTTTTTCTTTTCTTTCTTTCTTCTTTCTGTTCTTTCTGTCTGTCTGTCTGTCTGTCTGTCTGTCTGTCCTGTCTTCTTTGTCTTCTTTCTTTCTGTCTGTCTGTCTGTCTGTTCTGTCTTTCTTTCTTTCTTTCTTTCTTTCTGTCTGTCCTGTCTTTCTGTTCTTCTTTCTTTCTGTCTTTCTTCGCCTGTCTGTCTTCTTCTTCGCCTGTCTGTCTGTCTTTCTGTCTGTCTGTCTTCTGCTGCCTGTCTGTCTGTCTTTCTTTCTTTCTGTCTGTCTGTCTTTCTTTTTTTTTTTCTTTCTTTCTTCTTTCTTTCTTTCTTTCTTTCTTTTCTTCTTTCTTTCTTTTCTTCTTCTTTCTTTCTGTCTTTTCTTTCTTCTTCTTTTTCTTCTTCTTTCTTTTCTTTTCTTTCTTTTCTTTCTTTCTTTCTTTCTTTCTTTTTCTTTCTTTTTTCTTTCTTTTCTTTCTTTCTCCTGCCTGTCTGTCTGTCTGTCTTTCTTTCTTTCTGTCTGTCTGTCTGTCTTTCTGCCTGCCTGCCTGTCTGTCTGTCTGTCTTTCTTTCTTTCTGTCTGTCTGTCTGTCTTCTGCCCTTCTTCTGTCTGTCTGTCTGCTGTCTGTTCTTTCTTCTCTTTCTTTCTGTCTGTCTGTCTGTCTGTCTGTCTGCCTGTCTTTCTTTCTTTCTGTCTTTCTTGGCGTCTCCGACTCAAAAAGATCAACAAATAGCACGAAAAAACACCGCCACACAGATATTCAATATCTCACAGTGCACAGTGTTCCGTTCTCACCAGCCTCAACTACGACTAATAATAACCGGATCACATCCATCATCTGATATTCTCTCTCTTTTTCTTTCGCCGCCTCATCTTCTGTGACGTTCATGTCCTGCTGCTCACACGCTGCTTCTTTCAATCTTCCCACCACAGCCATACCCAGATTCGTTATGTCGCATCCTCAGGGTCGGAAGTCTACAGGGAGCCCCATCAATATCAGGCCGCCGCGGGGCCACCAGCCAGAGGGACCCCGCGCAACTGCTGCTGCTGCTGGGTCTTTTTTTTTGGTGGTGTTGGGTGGTGCCTGATCATCTGAGATTCGATCGTGTTATTTCTTTTTAGTTAGCGAGCGTGATAAAGTGGGCATCCTTGGTGAACTCAGCTCAGTCAATGAAAAGGGATGCTTCAACAATAATATTGACGATGATGTCAATAAAGGAGGAGAAATTATATCTTAAAGGTTTTCTTTTGGGGTTAAATGGGATCCTTCAAAGCATTGTTTGTTGATGAGAGAGGTAATTTAAAAGGTTTTTTTTTCTTGAATGATTAATACTTTTTCTAATTTCCATGAGCTTTTACTATTTTAAATTAACAGAATTTCAGCTTTAAAAATTCGTAGAAATTTAGTTATGCACACATTCTCTCTCTCTCTCTCTCTCTCTCTCTCTCTCTCTCTCTCTCTCTCTCTCTCTCTCTCTCTCTCTCTTCTCTCTCTCTCTCTCTCTCTCTCTCTCTCTCTTCTCTCTCTCTCTCGTCTCTCCTTCTTCTTCTTGTCTGTCTGTCTTATTCCATTTCCTCGATATAAAAGAATAAAAAACCTCTCTCTTTCTCTGTCTGCCTCTGTGTGTGTGTGTGTTGTGTGTGTGTGTGTGTGTGTGCTCTCTCTGCTGTTCTGTCTCTCTCTGTCTATCTCTGTGTGTGTCTCTCTCTCTCTGTCTCTGTCTGTCTCTCTCTGTCTCCTAATCTCTCTGTCTCTCTCTATTTTTACAAGGCTTTCAAGCTTACAGAAATAGTCACTTCGTGAAGTGGCGTACAACATAGTGATCAAACGAATTTCCACTGCATTTATGTTATGTATAATATTGTTCACATTCCCCTTTCATAAGGGTCCGAGACCTATTTGAATGAAATCATCTGCGTCTGCGTCTGCGTCTCTCTCTCTGTCTGTCTGTCTGTCTCTCTTCACACAGCCACACATGCTTCCAAGCAATGCACGAACACAATTCTTTTAAATACACACGAACACACACACACACATACACACACACACACACACACACACACACACACACACACACACACACACACACACACACACACACACACACACACACACACACACACACCGAACACACCCCCCCCCCCCCACACCGAACACCCCCCCCACACACACACACACACACACACACACACACACACACACACACACACACACACACACACACACACACACACACACAACACACACACACACACACACACACACCAATCTTTCATCTGCTATTTCAACATTTTCAAGCTTTTAGTTTTCTCAAACCCGTAAACTTAAAACCTGCACTGCATCAATCATCCTCAATTTCATTTCACTTCACTGATCTGATAAAACTGCCGATCAACTTTAACAAGTTAGGAGTTTAGTGACTTCTTCTTTAACTTCTGCAGGAGTTGTGGAGGGGGGGGGGGGGGGGCTCTGAATATATGTTTTCAAGCAGTGTGTTGGTGGGAATGCTAAACCTGACATAGTCCATCTCCTGTCCAGTAGTTAAGAACTTGGTCCTGTGAAATCGTAAAACAGGATGGTAGTACGTACAACTATGACAGACGCTATAGCCGAGTGGTTAAGACCGTTCGACTTCGATCCCTTGGGTCCATGAAGTAGCAGGTTCGAATCTTGGCGACAGCGTCTTGTAAATCAAGTGGTAGGAATATTTACGATCTCCAATATCACCTTCGAGTGCAGACCTGCCAGTGCTTTATATCCTTTTTGTGTAGGCACACATGAAGAAGATCAGATATTCACGTTAAATAGTCACGTAATTAAGGCCAGCGCTAAGGGGGGGGGGGGGGGGGGGGGGGGGGGGGGGGGGGGGGAAGAGGTTACGGAAACAGAAATATACCCAGCATGCATCCTGTACAATGGAATGAGCTGCTCTGAAGTAGGAAATGTGTCGGTTGAGGCCAGCAGGAAGATTTCCTGCAACATCACAAACCCAGGAGAAGACCAGGCATCTACGCACCCCACTAGTCAGAGAGAGAGAGAGAGAGAGAGAGAGAGAGAGAGAGAGAGAG
>CM054135.1:19935021-19952521 GCA_028751875.1 Rapana venosa
TGTCTGTATTTCTCTCTCTCTCTCACTCTCACTCTCTTTATCTCTGTTCTCTCTCTCTGTGTCTCTTTCTCTCTGTCTGTATTTATTCTCTCTCTCTCTCTCTTTATCTCTGTCTCTCTCTCTCTGTGTCTCTTTCTCTCTGTCTGTATTTCTCTCTCTCTCTCTCTCTCTTTATCTCTGTCTCTCTCTCTCTTTCTCTTTCTCTCTCTCTCCCCTCCCCCCTACCCTACCACCCCTCTCTCTCTTTACTTTTGTGTCCTCCACTCTCTTCTACGTGTTACCTTTCTTTTTCTTCCTCATCCTCCTTCTTTTCTTCGTTTTCTTTCGCTTCCTTTCCCCCCCTCTCTCCCTCCATCTCTCTCTCTCTCTCTCTCTCTCTCTCTCTCTCTCTCTCTCTCTCTCTCTCTCTCTCTCTTTCTCTTTCTTCTCTTCTCTCTTCTCTCATGCCTCTTTCTTTCTTCCGCACATCAAGTTTTCCTTCTCTACTCTTGTTCCAACACAATGATCGTGCTTCAGGGTTGGGTTCTGACCTTTTTTCTTCTTTCTCTGAGGGGTTGGATGAAGGAAAAAAGGCCATTGTGCTTTAATCTTATTACTCTCAGAAAATCCAGTTTCCTGTCTTGACATTTACTTCAGTTTCTATCTGTCTGTCTGTCAGGCTGTCTGTTTGTCTGTGTGTTTCTTTCCGTCCCTGTTCTAATCTCTCTCTCTGTGTCTCTCTCTCTTTCTCTCTGTGTCTCTTTTCTCTCTGTCTGTATTTCTCTCTCTTCTCTCTCTCTCTACTCTTTGTCTCTGTCTCTCTCTCTCTCTGTGTCTCTTTCTCTCTGTCTGTATTTCTCTCTCTCTCGCTCTCTCTCTCTCTCTCTCTCTCTCTCTCTCTCTCTCTCTCTCTTTCTCTTTCTCTCTCTCTCCCTCCCTCCCCCTACCACCCCCTCTCTCTCTTTACTTTTGTGTCCTCCACTCTCTTATACGTGTTACCTTTCTTTTTCTTCCTCATCCTCCTTCTTTTCTTCGTTTTCTTTCTGCTTCCTTTCTCCCCCTCTCTCCCCCCCTCTCTCTCTCTCTCCCTCCATTCTCTCTCCCTCCAATCTCTCTCTCTCTCTCTCTCTCTCTCTCTCTCTCTCTTCTCTTCTCTTCTCTTCTCTCCTCTCTTCTCTCATGCCTCTTTCATTCTTCTACCACATCAAGTTTTCCTTCTCTACTCTTGTTCCAACACAATGATCGTGCTTCAGGGTTGGGTTCTGACCTTTTTTACTTCTTTCTCTGAGGGGGTTGGATGAAGGAAAAAGGCCATTGTGCTTTAATCTTATTACTCTCTCAGAAAATCCAGTTTCCTGTCTTGACATTTACTTCAGATTCTATCTGTCTTTCAGGCTGTTCGTTTGTCTCTGTCTCTGTCTGTCTGTCTCTTTCTGTCTATTTTTGTCTGTCTCTCTCTCACTCTTTGTCTGTCTCTCGGTATCTGTCTCTGTATCTCTCTCTGTGTCTCTTTGTGTGTGTGTGTCTCTGTCTCTGTTTGTCTCTGTCTGTTTGTCTCTCTGTCTGTCTGTGTGTGTCTCTCTGTACGTTTGTGTGTGTGTGTGTGTGTGTGTGAGTGGTTGTGTGTATGTGTATGTATGTGTGTGTGTCAGTCAGTCGTTCCTCTCTCTCTCTCTCTCTCTCTCTCTCTCTCTCTCTTTCTCTTTCTCTCTGTGCGTGTGTGTGTGCGTGCGCACGCGCGCGCGTGTGTGTGTCTGTCAGTCAGTCAGACTGTCTGTCTGTCAGTCAGTTGTTCTGTCTGTTTGTCAGTTGTTCTGTCTGTCTGTATGCCTGTTTGTCTGTCTGTTTTTTCCGTCTGTCTGTCTGTCTGTCTGTTTCTCACTGTCTCTCTATCTGTGAAATGGTTTACCAATTCAGAGGTCTCCCTATGTGTCTCTTTCTGTCTGTCTCTCTGTCTGTCTCTCTCTATTCCCGTTCAAGAGGACTTTTCCTCTGGAGTTAACATCAGTGCCGACTCTACTCCCCCCCCCCACACCCCTCAAAAAAAAAAGAAAAAAAGATGAGACTATAAACTGAGGTCCCGTGTGCGAACGCACGCAGAACATCTTGCGCACATGTTAAAACCCGTTCCACTTTTGGGAAGAGTAGGCCATTGTGTGCCGGTGGGAACGGATGACAAAATTGACAAAACTGCATGCACACGGGGACTGGATGTAAAAAAAAGCACATGACTGCTTATTCCATTATCCTCGAAATAAAAGAATAAATAAATAAATAAATATCTGTGAAATGGTTTACCATTTCAGAGCACTCTCTCTTTCTTTCTCTTTCTTTCTTTCTTTCTTTCTTTCTTTCTTTCTTTCTTTCTTTCTCTCTCTCTCTCTCTCTCTCTCTCTCTCTCTCTCTCTCTCTCTCTCTCTCTCTCTTTTCTTTCTTTCTCTCTCTCTTTCTTTCTCTCTCTCTCTCTCTCTCTCTCTCTCTCTCTCTTTCTCTCTCTCTCTCTATCTCTCTCTCTCTCCCCCCATCTCTCCTCTCTCCACCGCTAGTGATAGCAACAACTACTCTACCTCTAGCTTGTCAAAAACGGACAGCAGGTAAATGAAAACAAACTGTCACAGGAAATTACAAAGGCTTCACTATGAGTGACAGCTGTCAAGATAGAAAAAAAATAATGTTAAAATTAAGTTGCTAAATTAAAAAAAAATTATTTTGCAAAATGAAAACCAAAAAAGATAACAAATATATATATATATAAAAGAAAACCGAAACAAAAATAAAGGAAAAATGAACATTCTGGAGGATTTTAGTTTCCTGTCTCAAAATATTAATAATGATCTGATGAATGTATGCTACGACATGACTAATGTCGCAGAGAATTTAGCATCTGTGACGAATGAGGTGTAGTTTATTGTTGGTTTTGGTTACAGGAGTTTCGTAGAACTCAGCGGAGAGAGAGAGAGAGAGAGAGAAGAGAGGAGAGAGAGAAGAGAGAGAGGAGAGAGAGAGAGATAGGGAGAGAGAGAGGGAGAGGGAGAGGGAGAGAGGGAGAGAGAGAGAGGAGAGGGAGAGAAAGAGAGAGAGGGGGGGGGGAGAGAGGGAGTGATAAGAGAAGAGAGAGAGAGAGAGAGAGAGAGAGAGAGAGAGAGAGAGAGAGAGAGAGAGAGAGAGAGAGAGAAAGAGAGAGAGAGAGAGAGAGGGCGGACGAAAGAGGAGAGAGAGAGGGAGAGAAAAGAGAGAGAGGGGGGAGAGAGGGAGGAGATAGAGAGGAGGAGAGAAAGAGAAGAGAGAGAGAGAGAGGAGAGAGAGAGAGGGGGAGAAGGAGGAGAGAGGACGAGTGACAGAGAGGAGATAGGAGAGAGAGGGAGAGAGAAGAGAGGAGAGAGAGAGTAGGAGAGAGAGAAGAGAGAGGGGGAGAGAGAGAGGGAGAGAGGGAAGAGAGAGAGGAGAGAGAGGGAGAGAGAGGGCAGAGAGGGAGAGAGAGAGAGAGAGGGAAAGAGAGGAGAGAGGAGGGACGGAGAGAAGAGAGGGGGGAGAAGAGAGGGAGGAAAGTGAGAGAGAGGGGAGAGGAGAGGGAGGGAGGGTAGAGAGAGGAGAGAAAGGAGAGAGGGCATAGAAGAGAGGGAGAGAGAGAGGAGAGAGCAAGAGAGAGATAGAGAGAGAGAGAGAAGAGAGAGGGAAGAGAGGGAGAGAGGATCAGAGAGAGGGAGAGAGAGAGGGGAGAGAGAGGGAGAGGAGATGGGAGAGGAGAAATGAGAGAGAGAACGAGAGAGGGGGGAGAAGAGAGAGAGAGGGGAGGAGAGAAAGAGAAAGAGAGAGAGAAAGAGAGAGAGAGAGAGAGAGAGGAGAGAGGATGAGAGAGAGGGAAGAAGAGAAGAGAGAGAGAGCTGAAGGAGAGAGAGGAAAAAGAAAGGGGAAAAGAGAGAGGAAGGGAGAGAGAGAGGTAGGGGGGGAGGGGTGGGGGGGGGGGGGGGGGGAGGGGGGTGGGGAGGGGGGGGGGGGCGAGGGGGGAGAGAGAGAGGGGGGAGTTTAATTATCTTTTTGCTGGTTTCACCTCTCGCGCCGTTTTCACCCCGGAAAAAAACCCGGGCCCTCCCGTCCCACCTACGCGCTGCACGCCCCCTCCCTTCCCCCCCCCCCCACAACACACACTCCCCCTCACCCCCCCCTCCCCCCCAAAAAACCCCCCCCCCCCCCCCCCACCCCCACCCCCACACCAAACCCCCCCCCCCCCCCCCCCCACACCCCCACAAACCCCCACCCATGCGAAACGCACCGTTTTAACCAATTTTTTTTTAAAAATACCCCCGTGTTTTGATACCAAAAACTTGTCAAAACAGACAAGGAAAAAAATTTTAGGGTGAAGCCAAAAAAAGGGATTTTCCCCAGGGTGCCAGTCACACACATAAACAAAAAAAATGATTTTTTTAAAAGATCTGCCAAATTTTCCCAAAATGTAGGGCTGTGTTTTCTTTGGGGGTCATAGAGATTGGGTTTTTTTTTTTCAAAAACCTTTACCCAAATTATGAAACGGGGGACGTGTTCAACATACACCCGTGCTTTCCCACGTGTCAACACCAACACACACACAACACACACCGCACGCAGCACGCACCATCCGACACCCACGCAGCACCACACACACACAGGCACACTACACACACAACCAGACACAGACATGACACGACAATACACTACACAACACACACACACACCACACACACACCCACCACACACACACCACACACACAAAAGAAAATCTGAAAAAGCCGTCTGCCAATTGGGCCAAAATTTATGACTGCTGGTTTCATTTAGGCCTAAAGAGATTTGTTTTCTTTTCTTTTTAGAAATCTTTATTAAAAATTATGAAGCATGATTGTGTTAAACAGCACAGCTGGGCTATTCCCAGGTTATCAACGCACACACACAAGAAGATCTGAAAAGCCGTCTGCAAATTTGGCTAAACATTTATGGCTGTTGTTTTCATCTCAGTCTAAAGAAATCGTCCTCTCTTTTTTCTTGTTGGGAATCTTTTGTCAAAATCATGAAGCATGATTGTATTTAACAGTACATCTGCGCTACTCCCTCGTTGTCAACACACAAACAAGAAAATCTGAAAAGCCGTCTGCCAAATTGGCCAGAATTTTATATAATTATATACTATATGACCATAATTGTCCCATGTAAAGTTTCACCCCCCCCCCTCTCTCGCTCTCCCTCTCTCACTGTGTCTCTCTTACATGGCCTCAGTATGATGTTTAATTTACAATGTCATAACAAAGTTTCACAATGACGTATCATTGAGATTGACATCATTCAATCACGTCATCATAATACAACCCCCCCCCACCCTTGAGCAAGGTGAACATATATATATATAATTTATATATATATATATATATATATATATATATATATATATATAGAGAGAGAGAGTGAGAGAGAGAGGAGAGAGAGAGAGAGAGAGATAAAGAAAAAAATATGCATATATTTTTTTCTTTTAGAAATCTTTCCCAACATTATGAAGCATGGTTGTGTTTAACAGCAGAACAAAGATGCTTTTTCTATGCAGGTAACAAGCTCGATTATATCTCTGTCTGTTTACTTCCCACCTTACCCCACATCTCTGTATCTCTGTCTATCTGTGTCTCTCCATGTCTGCCTGTCTGTATACCTCCCTGTCTGTCTCTCTATCTCTCTGTCTGTCCCTCTGTCTGTCTTTCTGTCCGTCTGTCTCTCTGTCTATCTCTTTCTGACACACACACACACACACACACACACACACACACACACACAACACACACACCACACACACACACACACGCACACGCACACACACACACCACCCTCTCTATCTCTCTCTCTCTCTTTCTCCTCTCTCTCTCTCTTTCTCCTCTGTCTCTCTCTCCCCCTCTCTCTCTCTCCCCCCTCTCTCTCCCCTCTCTCCCTCTCTCCCCCCTCTCACTCTTGCTCTCGCTCTTGCTCTCGATCTCTAGGTTTCCTTTCTGTGTGCGTGCAGTCGTGGTGTGTGTGTGTGTGTGTGTGTGTGTGTGTGTGTGTGTGTGTGTGTGTGTGCGTGCGTGCGCGCGCGCGTGTATGGATGTGTGTGTGTGCGCGTGCGTTCGTGAATATGTATGTGTTAGTGCTTGCGTATGTGTGTGTTTGTGCGTGCGTACGTGTGTGTGCGCGCGCATGTGTGTGTAAGTGTGTGTGCACATGTGCATAGATGTATCCACGAGTGCGTGTGTGTGTGTGTGTGTGTGTGCAGGTACACATGCGCGCACGGAGGTGTGCATGTGGATATGTGTTTGACAGGGAAATTGACACACGCCACGCTGCTGATGGAAATGCGCACCAAAGTACAAACAAACTCCCTTCTGATACCGCTGTCAGTGATGCTATTTTTATGCAAATTTCAGGCATCTCATACAAAGACCACATCACGAATGAAGAAGTCAAGAGACGCATCCGCAATGAAATCGGGCACTATACTGACCTTCAAACACTCGTCAGACAACGAAAACTGAAGTGGTTTGGTCATGTCACACGCTCCTCTGGTCTTGCTAAAACAATCCTACAAGGCACAGAGAGGGGAAGAAGAAGAAGAAGAGGCAGCCAAAGGAAGAGATGAGAAGACAACATTCGAGAGTGGACAGACATGGAGCTGAGAGACACCCTGAGGGCGGCTGAGAGACGCGAGGACTGGAGAAAGGGGGTTGACAAAGCTTCGAAGGCGCCCCAAAGGATTCGGAATCTGAGGGATCGGTGAGGGTGACGAGATTAAAATACAGATGGGATAAAGAAAGCTTACGTGTATATAGCTTGTGCACGATTTGCATTTGTCTTTGTTTGTTTGTTTGTTTCTTTGTTTGATATCTCTTTCTTTCTTATCTTTCTGGGTTTTTTTTCTCCCTTCATTCTGAGCATGTGTCTTTCTTTTTGTTTGTTTGTCTCTTTTTGCTTGTTTCTCCTATTGCTTTGTTTGTTGTTTTTTTGTTTGTTTGTTTGTTTTTGTCTGCCTGTCTGTCTGTCTGTCAGTCTTTTCTTTCTTTCTGTCTTTGTTTCTGTCTTTGTTTGTTTGTTTGTTTCTTTCTTTCTTTCTTTCTTTCTTACTTTTTGTCTTTTTTTTCTGTCTGTCTGTCTTTCTTTCTTTTTCTTTCTTCTTCCTTCCTTCTTCTTTCTTTCTTTCTTTCTTTCTTTCTTTCTTTCTTTCTTTCTTTCTTTCTTTCTTTCTCTTCTTTTCTTTGTTTTCTTGTTTCTTTCTTTGTTTCTTTCTTTTCTTCCTTCATTCCTTACTTCATTCCTGACTTCATTCCTCACTTATTTCTTTCTTTCTGTCTGTCTTTTTCTAACTGTCTTTCTTTGTTTTTCATTTCTCTCTCTCTCTCTCTCTCTCTCTCTCTTCTCTCTCTCCTCTCTCTCTCTCTCCTCTCTCTCTCTCTCTCTCTCTCTCTCTCTCTCTCTTCTTGTTGGCGTCAGTTGTATGCAAGACAAAGAGGTGCTTTTCAAAATTTTCTTTTAGGCGTTCCAAGTTTTTCTTTTAACAGGAAAATAATATATTATCATTCTGAAAAAAAATAGCAGAGGAGGAATACAAAGACAGGTAACCAGTTACAACTTTTCCATAGTTTTGAGAATGCTCTCTCAAAGATTAAATTTAATAATAATGAAAAAAACAAAAACCCAACAACCCACAACCAAAACCAAACTCTAGAAAATGATATATTTCAATCTTTGACAGGAAAATACAAAAATGGAAAAACAAACAAACAAACCCTAATCCGTCTTTTCTTCTCCTTCTTATGGTCGTCCCCCAACAACAAAAATGAGGTCAGAAATAATTCACGTTCATTCTTTCTTTCTTTCTTTCTTTCTTTCGTTCTTTCGTTCTTTCTTTCTTTTCTTTCTTTCTTTCTTTCTTTCTTTCTTTCTTTCTTTCTTGCTTGCTTGCTTCCTTTTTCTTTTCTTTCTTTCTTTCTTTCTTTCATACTTTCTTTCTTTCGTTCTTTCTTTCGTTCGTTCTTTCTTTCTTTCCTGCTCGCTTGCTTGCTTCCTTCCTTCCTTTCTTCTTTCCTTCCTTTATTCCCTCCTTCCTTCCTTCCTTCATTCCTCCCTTTCTTCTTTCCTCCTTCCTTCATTTCTTCCTTCCTTCTTTCCTTCCTTTCTTCCTTTCTTTCTTTCTTCCTTCCTTCTTTCCTTCCTTCTTTCCTTCCTTCCTTTCTTTCTTTTTTTTTTATTCTTTCTTTCTTTCTTCCTTCCTTCCTTCCTTTCTTTCTTTCTTTCTTTCTTTCTTTCTTTTTTGCCTATCATGTTCGTATCCCTTCCTCGGGTTTCACTTTTAAAACAAAACTTTGGTTGCTAATGTTGAGGACTGTCAAAATTATGTAAATTTTCGATAGAGGATGCTGATAAAACAGTCCAGCAACTAAAAATGAACAACCCCTTCCCCCATCCCAACAAATAAAGCAAAGGAAAGCAAAGCAACACACCACGTACACACACACACACACACACACACACACACACACACACACACACACACACACACACACACACACACACACACACACACACACACACACACACCCTAAAAATATTCAAAGAAGCAACCAACCCTCTCAACACACACCCACACTAAAAAAAAAAAAGGAGTTTATATAGCGCTATATTTTGCCCAAAAAAATCAAAGCGTTTGCATTCAACACACCCATAAATAAATACAACCTATAGCAATTAACAGAGTTAAAAAATTCAAATGTACATACTTACACGCACGCACGCACGCACGCACGCACGCACGCACGCACACACACACACACACACACACACACACACACATACAAACAAAGATTATACACTTTGCCAGGGTGATGGGATTTTGGGCTGTTTTAGGCAGGGATAGATTTGAGATGAAACAAAAGGTGGGAAATCAGATTTGGAATAAATGTCTTGAGGCTGGATTTAAAAGTGTCATAAGTAGGCTTTTGGCGAAGGGAGAGAGGGAGGTCATTCCAGATCACTGGACCAGAAACAGAGAAAGAGCGACGGCCAACAGTGGATTGGTTGAATCTTGGTATTCGTAAGCGCAAGGTATCTGCAACAGAGCGGAGGGAACAAGTAGTGTATAGATGAAGACAGTCGCAGAGGTAGGAGGGAGCTGTTTTGGGGAGACATTTGTAACAGAGGGTACTGATCTTATAATTAACTCTCTGTGGCACAGGCAGCCATTGGAGAGATTGCAAGAGAGGAGTTATGTGCTCAGATCTTTTTCTTTCTGAGGATTAGTCGAGCAGCAGAGTTTTGTATACATTGAAGGGAGTGGATTGATGATGCTGGCAGACCAGCCAGAAGAGAATTGCAATAGTCCAGACGTAAAAGAATGAGAGACGCGACTAGTTTGGATGTTGCGTCTGTGGACAGGTACTTTCGAATTGCACTAATACACCGTAATTGATAGTAGCATGGTTGGCAGGTCTGGGTGATGAATTTTTGCATGGAGAGTGTGTTGTCGATAACAATCCCAAGATACTTCACAGTAGTGGATAGAGGAATTGACGTATTTCCGAATTCTATTGAAGCTGTTGTGATGGGAGAGAGTTTGTGTACCTACAAGCATGACTTCGGTTTTGTCTGGATTTAGCTGTAACTTGTTCTGTATCATCCAATTTTGGATATATTGAAGGCAGTAGTCCATATTTGCTAAGAGAGAAGGCAGATTTTCAGGTGTATCACTGCTAAGAATCTGAGAGTCATCGGCATAGAAATGATGGTTGATCTGATGACGGTTTATCATATGTGAAAGTGGAGCAGTGTGTAGAGTGAAAAGCGCAAAATCATACAATTCAAAGGCCAGACAATGTGATCTATCATTCATTCAGGCCTACGCTGTTACTAGGCCCAAAACTCATATTTCCGAAGGACGGCTACCTAATTATTCGTTAGTCTGTGTGTCTGCGTGTCAGTCCGGTTGTGAGTTAGTTCGGATTTTTGTGAGTTAGTTCGGATTTTCTTTTCTGTTGTGCTTCTTGATCTGTCAACTGACAATTCACTCTGTTTTCTTGCCATGCTTATCTAGCTTTTTATTTTATTTTATTGGTCTTTAAACTTTTTGTGTTGTTACTCTGATCTGTACACTGACAATTTACAATAATTGTTCTTGTTTACTTGTCATGTTTATTCGCTTTTCTTCTTGTTTTTTGTTGATCTGTAAGCTTTGTGCGGTTACAAACCAATCTGTACACTGATATCTCTTTTCCTGTAACTGTGTATTTCTGTCTGTTTCTCGTTGCATCTGTGCATAGCGTATGCCCTTTCTCTCTCTGTCTCTGTCTCTGTCTCTCTGTCTGTATTTCTATCTCTGTTTGTCGGTCCTCATCATGATTCTCTGCTCTTTAGTTCCGATTTTGTCTCTTTTTGTCTCTCTCTGTCTCTGTCTTTGTATCTCTACATCTCTGTCTGTCTGTCTGTCAGTTTGACTGTCTGTCTTTCTTCTTGTCTGTCTGTTTGTCTATGTCTGTCTGTCTGTCTGTCTCTCTGTCTGTATACCTCTCTGTCTCTCTGGAATAAAAGTATGTTGATACTTATCTTAGAAATAAAGGTCATCATCATCATCATCATCATCATCATCATCATCATCATCATCATCATCATCATCATCATCATCATCATCATCGTCGTCGTCGTCGTCGTCGTCGTCGTCGTCGTTATTGTCATTATCGTCATCATTATTATCCTCCTCCTCACCATAATCATCACCACCATCTGTGTGTGTGTGTGTGTGTGTGTGTGTGTGTGTGTGTGTGTGTGTGTGTGTGTGTGTGTTTGCGTTTGTTCGTCTGTTTCTCTATGCCTCTGTGTCTCTGTATCACTGTCTGCATTAGAATCGCCCTGCATGCTGCCTACCTCACCCTCCTTTGTGTTCCTGTTTTGTCTCTCACTCTTTTTCTCCCGCACATGAATCATCTCCTTGGTTCCCTACACAACCCAGGTTTGGACACGGTCGTTTCCAGTGATTAAAAATGGATGTAATTTTCCAATCTTTTTCTTTTAGTGGAAATAAAATCGAAAATGAATTGACTGAGAGATTATTCACCCGTGCGTGTGAAATGAAACAGTGTCCTGGACTGATTGGTTACACAGACATTGGTGTAGTTAATGTTGTTGTTGTTGTTGTTGTTGTTGTTGTTGTTGTTGTTGTTGTTGTTTTTGTAGTTTAATTTAAAGTCGATCCACACTTGGGGATTTTAGACTTACAGAAAAAAAGCCCAAACCAAACCAAAACAAAAAACCCCAACCTGACATTATAAATAAAATATTGATGCAACACTAACATGTGCACACGCATCTAATGCACTGTTGCCATGGAAACAATCCAAAGTGACTGCCAAAACTAAATATTTCAAACTCCTAAGTGAGTTTTAAAAAAAAATCTATAACAGGTACAAGAAACCTGTTTCTTCAGACATGTTTTATAAACTAAATTCTTTAAACTCACGCAGGAAAATCTCCATATTTGCATTTACCAATCTTTTATTCTAAAAAAAACTTGATTTTGGCCCCTTTTAACCCGTGTCTAACCTTAAATGAAAATATAAAAGTTTGGCTCAGGAAGAAGACAGTAGGGAAGTAAAGTATTCGCTGAAAAAAACCGACCCCCCCCCTCCCCCCCCAGATATTTCAAACTTGAAGAACTTTTGCCAAAAAAATACAAGAGCTATGAGGCAAAAGCGAGTTTTTTCACTAACAAAGTTGCTTCTGAATAATGCAATAGTTAAGTGCAGCATGTTTGTTGAAACAGTATAAGAAATACAGAAGAACAACTGGCAATAAATGTAAAAACTGACTGTAGCCTTAGGCTATGCAGACCTCCCTAACAGCAGGTTAGAGGAATTGAATAGCTAAATAATTCGATTTATCGTTCACTAAGTTTACGCTTAACGTAAGCTTTAAGTGTGTACAGAGTCAGAAATAGAATTACCAGTAGATAATTTTTTGTATGACTCTTTTTTGTGTTTTTCTTTCTTCTGTTTTATCGATAAGCAAATACGTGTTATCTAACTCTCTCCTCCACTTTTTTATTTCTATGGTGAAATCCCACTGCGCCTCATCTCTATCTGCTCTTCTCTCTCTCTCTCTCAGTGTTTTTATTGCTGTGTTTGTTCAGTTCTTGCCTCAGTTTTTCTCCTCCTGTGTCTTCTTTTCATTCTTGTTCTTCTTGTTCTTGTTGTTCTTCTGGTTCTTCTAGTTCTCCTCCTCCTCCTCCTTCCCACCCCCCTCCGTCCTCCTCTTCTCTTCTTCTGGTTCTTTGGTTCTCCTCTCTCCCTCACCTCCTCCTCCTCCCTTTTTTCTTGTTGTTGTTGTTGTTGTTGTTGTTGTTGTTGTTGTTGTTGTTGTTCTTCTTCTTCTTCTTCTTCTTCTTCTTCTTCTTCTTCTTCTTCTTCTTCTTCCTCTTGTTCTTGTTCTGTTCTTGTTCTTGTTCTTCTTCTTCTTCTTCTTCTTCTTCTTCTTCTTCTTCTTCTTCTTCTTCTTCTTCTTCTTCTTCTTCTTCTTTCTTCTTCTTTTCTTCTTCTTCTGTTCGGTCTCCGAAGAAGAAAAAGAACAAGAAGTCTGCACTGAGAATCATCAAGTATGCTTTCAATCTGTCTGCTGTCTGACCATGTTGACTCTTGATCCATATTTTTGTTTTTAAAGGTTTAGGCAAATTCTACCTACCTACAATCTTAGGGGAAGGGATAGCTCAGTGGTCAGAACAATCGCTTTCCCTAGCTAAAATTAAGCAGCATCGAGCGAGGTTACCTCTTGCATGGCTGACCATTTGCGCGCCTTGGTTTCAGTACAGAATCTTATAAAAAACAAACAAATCGAAGCGCTTGCAATCAATCATTTACAGGCATGCAACTCTCCTTAAACATAATGAACAACAGATTTCAAATCCTTGCGCGCGCACATACGCACGCACGCACACAAACGCACACACACACACCAACACACACACAACAACACACACACACACACACACACACACACACACACACACACACACACACACACACACACGTACACACGTACACAGTACACACAACACACACACACACACACACACACACACACACACACACAACACACACACACACACACACACACGGAACAACACTTAGAAGGTGAAAGATGCTGTTGAAAATTAGGGACAGATATATGGGGGGAAAGTCTCAGGTAGGAAATAGTGTGTTTTGAGGCTGGATTTGAAGGTATCAAGTGAAGGCTTTGGCGAAGTGAAGAGGGGAGGTCATTCCAGGTGGATGGACCAGAAACAGAGAAGGAGCGACGGCCAACAGTGGTTTGTTTGAATCTGGGTGTTCGAAAGCACAAAGTATCTGCGGCTGAACGAAGGGAACGGGATGGAGTGTACAGGTGAAGACAGTTACAGAGATAAGAAGGGTGCAGATTTGTGGAGACATTTGAAACAGATGGTATTGATTTTATACTCCAGTCTTTGTGAGACAGGCAACCAGTGAAGAGATCGCAGAAGAGGAGTGATGTGTTCAGATTTTTTCTTTTTGTTAGGACCAGTCGAGCTGCAGAGTTTTGTGTGCGTTGAAGAGAATGGATACATGATGCTGGTAGGCCAGCCAAAAGAGAATTACAGTAGTCTAAACGTGAAAGAATGAGAGATGTGACAAGCTTGGAAGTTGCATCAGTGGACAGATACTTGCAAATCGCGCTTATGCGCGTAATTGATAGTGGCAAGACTGGCAGGTCTGGGTGATGAATTTTTTCATAGAGAGTGTGTTGTCAAGAACTACTCCTAAATACTTCACAGAGTTGGACAAAGGAACTGACGTATTGCCGAATTCTATTGAAGTTTTTGCGATAGAGGAAAGTTTATGTTGGGTCCCTATGAGCATGGCTTCGGTTTTATCGGCATTAAATTGTAACTTGTTCTGAGTCATCCAGTTTTGAATGTCTTGAAGGCAGTAGGACATATTTGTCAGGAGGGAAGGCAAGTTTTCAACAGTATCGCTGCACTGAGCTGAGTATCATCGGCATAGAAATGATGATCAATATGTGGTTGTTTATTATAGTGAGAGTGGAGCAGTGTAGAGAGTAAAGAGAACAGGGCCCAGGACTGATCCCTGCGGGACTCCACATTCCATTTTGACAGGTTTTGATTGAATTTTGTTTACAATAACTTTCTGGAACCGGTATATGAGGTATGAAGTAAACCAGGTGAGGGCTGTGCCGTTAATACCAAACGTATTTTGGAGGCGAGAAAGAAGAATTTAGTGATCTATGGTATCAAAGGCTGCAGATAAGTCAAGAAGAGTGAGGAGGGAGATTTTTCCTGCATCAGAAGCAAGTAGAAGTGTATCTAAAGTGTGGACTAGGGTGGTTTCGGTGCTGTGGTTGGGGCGATAGGCAGACTGAAAAGTGGGAAGAAAAAATCATTGGAATGAAGGTGACTGTTGAGCTGTTTGAGAACAACTTTTTCTAGTACTTTAGAGACAAAGGGTAAGTTTGAGACAGGCCTATAATTCTTCAGAATGTTGGGATCGAGGTCGTGCTTTTTCAGTAGAGGTGTGACTATTGCTGTTTTAAGAGCTGATGGAAAATTTCCTGACTGAAGAGATGAGTTTATATTTAGTGATAATAGGCACAAGTTGTGGAAGACATTTGTGAGAAAACAGGAGCAGGTATGGGATCAAGGTCGCATGATTTTATAGTCATTTCCTTCAGAATTGTCATGATTTCTTTTTCACTTGTGGGATGGAAGGAAAAGAGAGGAGTGCCAGTGAACTGGGGATCAGGAGGCGCAGGCTGGAATTGAGTCTGATCCAGTCTGGAGCGTATGTTTCGAACTTTGTCTGAAAAGAAGGCAGAAAGTATGGATGGAAGTTCATACAGGCTGTGGGTGTTAGGCAGAGGAGTTGTTTTTGCAGATCCAAGGAGATTTGAGGTGAGGGAAAAAAGTGATTTTATGGATGTAGCACAGAGAACTTGGGAAGAGTAGTAGTCTGTCTTTGCTGAATGGATTAAGCGTTTGACTTTGTTTATTTGTTTTCGGAAAAGCTGTTTGTTGATTTCGGTTTTTGACTTCCGCCACTGCCGTTCTAGTTGCCGGCGTTTGCGCTTCGTTATCAAGATGTCTTGGGTATACCATGGCGCACAGGGTCTATCAGGGAGGAGATGATCAGTAGGAGGTGCATGCTCATCAAACAGTTGGCGGAGAACAGTGTTATAGTGATCAGAGAAGTCAGTGTGGTCAGAGGTTTGTGAAAAACGTTCGGAAGCTTGTGAAGAGAAGGTATGAATGTCTAAGGCCTTAAGATTGCAACGAGTAACATATTTCTTCTTTCTGACAGGTTTTGTGATGTTGAGATGGAAAAGAATGGCGGAATGATCAGAATGCAGTTCGTCGGTGACAGAAACAGATGTGACAAGATTAAATGAAGCATTAGTAATCAGCCAGTCTAAAATATGACCAGATCTGTGCGTTACTTCGTTTACCAGTTGAGAGAGAGAATGGTTGGACAGAGAAAGAGAAAGACGTTTGACATCTGGAGAAGACTGGTTGTCGAAATGGAAGTTGGTCACCAAGAATTATAAGTTTAGTGGGAAAGAGGCTGTAGTGGTCGAGGAGTGACTGGAATTCTTGGTGAAAAAGAGAAGATGTTAGGTTGTTTTTACGGCTGGGAGGTGGACGGTAAAGGCAGCAGATAGTAATAGAGTGGCCAGGTAGGTTGAGATTGATTTCGCAAACTTCAAAAGATTCATGTGAGAATTGAAGGTTGTGACTGAAAGAAAGAGATGGTTCCAATATGTCTTTGAGAATGATGGCAATCCCACCTCCTCGAGAGAGTCGGGTGAAAGAAATGGTTTTATATCCGGGAGGAGTCAGCTGTTTTATTTTTGGCTCATGGCCATGTGGTTTAAGCCAAGTTTCGGTGAGGAAGGTTAAGTCAATGTTTTTTTCAGAGATGAAATCAGATATGTAGTCGGCTTTTCCATTTGGACAGACAGACTGCACATTGAACAAACAAACTTGAAGGAGATCTGAAGGAGGTGGAGAGGTTGAAGATGAAAGTGGTGAGTTTGGACAAGCATCAAAGGAAGAGGACGAAGGCGATGGTGGAGATGCGGCTAGCGGAAGAACAGACAAGAGTTTGGATGGTGAATCAGGAGTAGAAGATGGTGAAAGAACTGTGCTAATAAGGGGATTCGGTGTTTGAAACACATCATGATATACATCATCATCCATCAGGACAAAAAAGGTAAAGCAGCGAGGGAGAGGAGATGGGCGCTGCCCTCAATATGCTGGCCCCTGGAGAAGTTGAGGTGTCTGATGCCTCGCTCCCCTACGACCACATAGGTTACGGGACACCTTTACAATTTTTTAAATTGATAATTTACTTCAAACGTGATGACAGACCTAAACTTACCCGCGTAAGTTAACAGTGTGGTTAGCAGCAGGAGTGAAATCATAACACTATTGTCCATGGAGACCTGGGTTCGAACCTCGTCGGCGACTGGTGAATTAAGGGTGAGGACTTTTACGATCTCTGAGCTAGGTCAACTTCAAGCGCAGACCTGCCAGTGCCTTAATTCCCTTTTGTGTGTGTGTGTATATATATATATATATATATATATATATATATATATATATATATATATATATATATATATATATATTATATATACACACGGAAGATCAAACATGCAGGATAAAGATCCCGTAAACCCCTTCAGTGTTTCGGTGGGTCACGGAAACATGGAAATACGCAGCATTCATCCCCGAAATCAGAATGCAGCTGCCTTCATACTGGGCAAAATCCGGTCATTTGCGTTAAAAAAATTCAACATTCGTAAACCTCAGAGCTCTAGCCAAGGAACAAAAGAGAATTGTGCACGTTAAAGATCCTGTAATTCATGTTTAAGTTCCGTGGGTTATGGACACACGTGCATAACCAACATAAAAAAAGGTAAAAAGGTAAAGGAGTCCCATAACCTATAAGGTCGTAGGGGAGCGAGGCGTCAGAGACCTCACTTCTCTAGGGCCAGCATATTGAGGGCGGCGCCCATCTCCTCTCCCTCGCTGCTTTACCTTCCTTGACCCTAAAGAGGGCAGGTACCCATTTACAGCTGGGGGAACTGGGGGAACTGTACTGAAGCCAAGGCGCGCAAACGGTCACCCATCCAACTGGTAACCACGCTCGACGCTGCTTAACTTGGCTGGGGGAAAGCGAGTGCTCCGACCACTGAGCTATCCCGTTCCCATAATCAACATACATCCCATAAATCAAAACACCCCTAAGTTCATGGTTGGCAAAAACGGTCTCGCATAGCCGAAGAACGCAAAGAAAAAAAGTAGCGAAATAAATTTGTAACCCAAATACCCACCTAGAGATCTAAAGGCCCACTGCTTTTGTCGTTTTCAATCTGTCCACTCCTTACTTTCTTATGTAAACGATCCCTAGGCAACCATCTAGAAATATGCAAACAGTCATTACACGCTTTCAAAGAGGCCAGG
>CM054135.1:19962521-19965021 GCA_028751875.1 Rapana venosa
ATCGACGACAGAAATCAAAGTCAGAATAGCCATGGCAACATCTTCCATGACAAAACTCACCACCATATGGAAAAGTAAAGAGATCAGTTTCCCAATCAAACTAAAGCTCTACAAAGCCCTAATTCAGACTATCCTGCTGTACGGAAGTGAAACCTGGACATTGACTGCTGAAACAGCAAAGCGAGTCCAGTCATTTGAAACAAAATGCCATAGAAAACTGCTGGGCATATCCTGGAGAGAACGAAAGACCAATGAATTTGTCAAGAGTCAAATAACACGGCTGGCAGGTCCACAGGAACCCCTTCTCACCATCGTCAAGAAGAAAAAGCTGACATGGTTCGGCCACGTCACCCGCCACAACACTGCCAAAAACAGTACTGCAGGGAACACTCGAAGGTGGCAGAAAGAGGGGAAGACAGAACAAGTCATGGATGGACAACATCAGAGAATGGACCAGGATGAATGACTCGGCACTATTGCACAGAGCCGAGGACCGAGATAGATGGAGGAGGCTTACCACGGCATCGTCTTTCGTGTCTCCTCCACGACCGCCAAGGTCACGGGACTGATGATGATGATGATGATGATTATTCTCTCTCTCTCTCTCTCTCTCTCTCTCTCTCTCTCTCTCTCTCTCTCTCTCTCCTCTCTCTCTCTCTCTCTCTCTCTCTCTCTCTCTCTTCTCTCTTTCTCTCTCTATCTCCCATCTCTCTCTCCAACATCAAGTTTCTTTATGTATTCATCTTTTTATGACCCTGTCTGTCTTCCTGCATGACATTATCTGTCTATCAGCTTGTCTGTCTGTTTCCCTTCCTTCATACCAACTTCCTCCCACCCTCTCTCTCTCTCACCCCAGTCCTCTCTCTCTCTCTCTCTCTCTTTTCCAACTTTCTCCATCTGTTTCATTAGCCTCTCTCCCTTTCTTCCTCAATACCCATTTCCCCCGAGTCTCTGTCTCTTTCATGGAAAGACTCAGTATGGTATTTACAGTGTGAACTGACAATTTGCCATGGACATAAAGACGTGTAAAGCCACACACATCCCAGATCTGTCTGTCTGTCTTACCATCTCTCTCTCTCATGTAAAGACTCAGTGTGTTATTGATGGTGTGAACTGACAATTTGCCAGGGACCTGAAGACAAAGTCGCACATCCCAGATCCTTAGCTGAGTCTGCTGGGCAGACAAAAGACGCTATCTCTGTGATCCCCTCTCTCTTCTCCTTTCCCTCACACAGTATCATCCAAATTATCGGTCATGGACTCATAGAGGATTGCCTTAAGTCAGTCAGGTGGTTCAAAAGACACATGTGTGTAATGTAAGCGTTTTTGTGTGTGTGTCCTGTTCTGTCTGTCTGTTTCCATATGTCTATCTGTCTGTCTGTCTGTCTGTCTGTCTCTTTCTCTCTATTCGAAAATATTAGCTTTCTTTATGTGTTTCCAACTTTCTCTGACCCTGTCTGTCTTCCTGCCTGACATTATCTGTCTATCAACTTGTCTGTCTGTCTCCCTTCCTTCATACCAATTTCCTTCCACCCTCTCCTCTCTCTCTCTCTCTCTCCCTCCTCTCTCTCTCTCTCTCTCTCTCTCTCACCCCAGTCCCCCCTCTCTCTCTCTTCCAACTTTCTCCATCTGTCTCATCAGCCTCTCTCCCATTCTTCCTCAATACCCATTTCCCCTGAGTCTCTCTGTCTGTCTCATATAAAGAATCAGTGTGTTATTTACAGTGTGAACTGACAATTTGCCATGGACATAAAGACGTGTAAAGCCAAACACATCCCAGATCTGTCTGTCTGTCTCACTATCTCTCTCTCTCTCATGTAAAGACTCAATGTGTTATTGATGGTGTGAACTGACAATTTGCCATGGACGTGAAGACAAAGTCGCACATCCCAGATCCTTAGCTGAGTCTGCTGGGCAGACAAAAGACGCTATCTCTGTGATCCCCTCTCTCTTCTCCTTTCCCTCACACAGTGTCATCCAAATTATCGGTCATGGACTGATAGAGGATTTGCCTTAAGTCGGTCAGGTGAATCAACAGACACATGTGTGTAATGTAAGCGTTTTTTTGTGTGTGTCCTGTTCTGTCTGTCTGTTTCCATATGTCTGTCTGTCTGTCTGTCTATCTCTTTCTCTCTCTTTGTCTCTATTCCAAAATATTAGCTTTTTTATGTTTCCAACTTTCTCTGACCCCGTCTGTCTTCCTGCCTGACATTATCTGTCTATCAACTTGTCTGTCTCCCTTCCTTCATACCAATTTCCTCCCACCCCTCTCTCTCCCACCCTAGTCCTCTCTCTCTCTCTTCCAACTTTCTCCACCTGCCTCATCAGCCCCTCTCCCATTCTTTCTCAATACCCATTTTCCCGAGTCTCTCTCTCTCTCCCTCTCTGTCATAGAAAGACTCAGTGTGTTATTTACTGTATGAACTGACAATTTACCATGGACATAAAGACAAAGCCACACACATCCCAGATCTGTCTGTCTGTCTCACCATCTCTCTCT
>CM054135.1:19975021-19977521 GCA_028751875.1 Rapana venosa
GCTTTTATTGCTTCTCTCCTGCAGCTGCATCTGCTTGTCCGCCTCCTCCTTTACCACAACCCCCCCCCCCCCCCACCCCGCTCAGTATTTTTCTCCTTATCTGTTTTGTTTGCCCATGGTCTTGTCCTTTCTGCTTCTTAGATTTTATGGGGTATAGATCGCCTGTTTGCATATGTATATATATAAACGATTGCAGCGAGGGAGAAGAGATGGGCACCGGACTCGATATGTTGGCTGTTTAAGAGAAGCTGAGGTCTCTGGTACCTCGCTTCAGCTCCTCCTCTACGATCACATAGGTTATGGCAACACCTTTACCTTTACTTTTATGAATGAATTTGGATACACATCACTGTTCACTGTTCACTGGTCCCGTAACCCGCCAGGGTCGTAGGGGCGCTGCATGGTGGATGAACGGTGGACCAGCTGGCTCCACTTAGCGCGGTCGTGGGCGCGTGCCTGGGTGACACTGAAGTTCTTCCCTGTCCAATTACGGATGCCGTCGGCCCACTTTCTCCCACTTATGTGGATACACATAAATCATGTAAATTGTAACCCTACAGACGGATACACTTCAGAAAATGCTTGATTGTATGAATCAGCTTGACATATTATGACTTCTTGACTTCTTTATTTAAAGTCCTTTAAGAACTTGATAGGAGCGCTGCACTAGATTTCGCTTTTTCAGGTAGTGTCTTGTGGAAAAGGTAAAACCTGTATAATATACATGATGAAAAACGGATCAGATGGGATTGGATACAGATGACTACAGTGTTCTTGATTTCAGGTCCTACAAATTTGTGAGAAGCGAACCTATAGTTGAGAACAGGTGCTGGCAGGAACAGATGCTAAAATGTATAAACCTGCACGCATACAGGGACTGGATGCAAAGAATACAGGGACTGGATGCAAAGAATACAGGGACTGGGTGCAAAGAAATAAAATGCATGAATGGTTATTCCATTATCCTCGAACTAAAAGAATTATAGATAAGATTTCACATACTATACATTTTCTGTTTGCATCTCTCTAAGCTAATTGCGCTATTCAAAGAAATCATCCCCACTGCAGCTCATCAGATGGCTATTCACATGACTTCCTGACTTCATATTGTGTATTATTCATATATTCCGCGAAATAACAGAAGTATCGAAAGATTTCATATTCTATAGGCTTTCTGTTTGCATCTCTCTATCACTGACTGCGGTATACACAGAAATCATCCCTCTTTGCAACACAGCATATGAAAACACCCCCAGAAAAGAGTTGATCATGATTATACACCTTTGAAAAGTCGTTGAGGACACTACACTAGATTTTTCTTTTTGCAGTTAGCGTGTTGTTAGAAAAAGTAAATCCTGTATAATTATTATACACGGTGAAAAACAGATCGGATGGGATTGGAGTAAAGATGACTACAGTGTTTTCGTTTTCAGGTCAGGCAAGTTTGGGATGCTACTCACGCCTTAAGTTGAAAACAGGTGCTGGCAATAGACCAGGCTGGGGCTATGGTATAGACACGATAGGAGCAGAGGGAGTGAGGGTTTTTTTAAAAACAGTTTTTCTGGGAAAGCCAGATTTCCCCATCCTTCTTTGTTAGAGCAGGTTATACCAGATTACCGTAGAAAGTAAAACTAGATGGAGAAGGTGTGTGTGTGTGTGTGTGTGTGTGTGTGTGTGTGTGTGTGTGTGTGTGTGTGTGTGTTGTTGTTGTTGTTTTCTGTCATTTTGGATGCAGTACTTGTTTCATGTATATTCTTTGACAAAATTCGCTGTGATGGTGGTAGTGGTGGTAGTAGGTGGAGGAGGAGGAGGAGGTGGTGGTGGTAGTGGTGTGTGTGTGTAGTGAATAATGTGTGCGTGTGTATGTGTGCGTGTGTTTGCCATTCTTGGAGACAGTACTTCTTTGTATTTTCTATACAAGTTGCTATGATGCAGGTGGCGGTGTGGTGGTGGTGGTGGTGGTGTGTGTATGTGTGTATGTGTGTGTGTGTGTGAGTGTGTGTGTTTTAGTGTTTGTGTGTTATGTATATCTAGCAGTCAGCGATTGATACTTATTTGTGATGTTTACTTATCTGTTGATTAGTTTCAGCTATGGCTGTAAAAAACACGAGTTTCTCATTACTTTCAGACAGCAAGTGTTCACATCAATTTTGTATTTATGGAACAGATGGCATCCACACATAAGAGCCAGTGATAGAAGACACACGCACACACACACACAGATTGTATCTCTCTCTCTCGTGCACACACATACACACACACGCGCACGCGCGCGCACACATACACATACGCACGCACGCATAAATACGGACACACATACACACGCACACTTACAACACACACACTTTTCCCCCATTCTCTCTCTCCATCTCTCTCTCTCTCCATACCCCCTCCTCTCTCTCTCTCTCTGTCCTTCCCTCTCTCTCTCTCCATACCCCCTCTCTCTCCCTCCCTCTCTCTCCCTCTCTCCCCCCGTCTCTCTCTCCCTTCCTCTCTCTCT
>CM054135.1:20005021-20020021 GCA_028751875.1 Rapana venosa
CCCATCCAGTCCCCGTATGTATGCAGTTTTGTAAATGTTGTCATCCATTCCCACCGGCACACAATGGCCTACTCTTCCGAAAAGCGGAACGGGTTTTAACGTGTGCGCAAAATGTTCTGCGTGCGTTCGCACACGGGAACTCGGTTTTTTGTCTCTTCCGAAGTGGGAGAGAAGAGAGAGATAGATAGATAGAAGAGAGAGAGAGAGAGAGAGAGAGAGGAGAGAGAGAGAGGAGAGAGGAGAGAGAGAGAGAGGAGAGAGAGAGAGGAGAGAGAGAGAGAGAGAGAGAGAGGAGAGAGAGAGAAGAGAGATGGGGGGGGGGGGGATAAATAAGCACGTAAAGTGAGAATAGTGTTGCGCAGTGTAATCTTTCATTGAAAGTGATGGGGGAGCGGATCTAAATGACGATAATTTGAATAGAGGGTCTTGAGACTTGCTCGAAGTGTGTTTGTGTAATGTGTGTGTGTGTTGTGAAATGTGTGAATTTGAGAGTGTGTCATGTATGTTCTGTGGTGTGTGTGTGTGTGTGTGTGTGTGTGTGTGTGCTTGTGTGTATGTGTGTTGTGATGGTGTGTATGTGTGTGTGTGTGTGTGTTGTGTTGTGTGTATGTGTGTGTGTGTTGTGTTTTGTGTGTTGTTGTGTAGTGTTTGTGTGGTGTGTGTGTGTGTGTGTGTGTTTTGTGCTGTGATATAGTGTGTGAAGTAGTGTTGTTTAGGTTGTATTTTTTTTTTTGCACTAGTGTTTACGTGGTGAGGGAGGGATATGGTGGTGGTGCGTTGGATTGGTTGTGCTAATGCCTGGGGTGGGGTAGAGGAAAGGGTGGTGAGAATGATAAGAAAATAAATTAGAAATGCCATCACTTATCAACAATTCTTTGACGTAATAAGATTTGTATGAGAATGCAATAAATTGAAGATATCAAGGATTTAGAGAAAGAGGGATAAGGTTTTAGATTTAATTCAGAGAAGTAGAGAGGATTGACGAAAAATTTAGATTTAGGAGATTGGAAAGATTTAGATGTGGAGGTGGTGATGGTGGTGGTGAGTGAGTAGTGAGAGAACGAGAAGAGAGGAGAAAGATCAAAGAGTATGGAGAGAATTTTTTGAGACGAGTAGGGAAGAATGGGTGTGGCTGGTGGGTCATGCGGCAAAGAAACCGAGTGGCAGCCGATGGTGTGATTGATAGAGTTGTGAGACTTCAGGAGTTATTGATGAAAGAGAGAGAAGAGAGAGAACAGAAAAGAAGTTGAGTAGCGCATGTGGAAAGTGAGTGTTGAGAGATCCGATAGATGTGTTAGGTCAGAAAGAGCCAGGAGGAGGAGTGGTGGAAGAGGAGAGAAGAAGAGAGATGAGATGGAATTGAGAGAGGTAGAGAAGAGAGAGAGAGTGGAGAGAGGAGGATTGGATGTAGAGAGAGAGAGAGAGAGAGGAGAGAGAGAGAGTAGAGAGAGAGTGAGAGAGAGGAGAGAGAGAGAGGAGAGAGGAGAGAGAGGAGAGAAGACACTCGCACTTCGCGTGCGCGCTCAAATGACTGCAAAAGAAACCCACTGCACAGCCGATGGTCGTGTATCTCTCAGAGTGAGCTGGCCCTTCAGGTAGAATGATTAAAAAAACCCAACAACAACAACAACAACACCATAATGTCTCAGTCTTAGTCGCCATGTTGGAACATGAGTGTCTGAAATCCTATTAGTATGTGTCTAGGTCACCAAAACGTCTCTCTCAGGACCAAGGTCAAGCTACTGCATGCACTGGTCATCTCCACATATATGTATGCATGTGAATCTTGGACATTGAATGCAGATCTACAAAGGAGGATCCAAGCTCTGGAGATGAGATGCCTCAGACGACTCTTTGGCATTTCATACACGGATCACATTACCAACGAAGAAGTCCGACAAACCACCAACCATCAAGTAAAACAGTATGAAGACCTGCTGACCACAGTTAAGAGAAGGAAGCTCAGATGGTATGGGCATGTGACAAGATCAGATGGGCTCTCCAAGAACATACCGGAAGGAACAGTGTAGGAGAAGAGAAGGCGAGGCAGGCGAAGAAGAAATGGTCAGACAACATCACTGAATGGACCGGGAAGAGCTTCTCCACAACTCAGGCAGTTGCCCACAACCGCCGCAAATGGAGCCAACTGGTGCAACGTTGGTCTCTGCAGTGCCCCTACGACCCTGGAGGGGGTTACGGGAGCAGATGAGATGAGATGAGGTAACTTCTTGGCATCTCATACACAGACCACACTACTAACGAGAAAGTAAAAACCAGAAATGAAAATGTCACCAGGACATATGAAGAGCTCCTGATTTTAGTGAAATTGATGCAAAACTAAAGTGGTACGGGCACGTCACACGAACAGCAGGATTGGCCAAGACTGTCCTACAGGGAACAGTACACGGAAGGAGACGAAGAAGCAGACAGAGAAAAAGCCCCAAAGAGAAGACAACATCAGAGAAACTCAAGAATACTTTAATGTCTCTGCTTGAGAAATTATGAGTAGCATTTTAAAATTACACAGCATACATTAATGACAGCGAGAAATATATGGGCCCGTTATTGCACAGAAAGGCTCAAGACAGGAATCTATGGAAGACTACTGTAGAGAGCTATATCCTGCAGTGGATGGACAACGTCTAGGTATTTAGGCACTTAAGGAAAACCAAAATGGAGAGATAATGATTTTTTTTTACTCAAAATGTGCTCCACTTTCATTTGCACTTTCTTCCCCACAGTCTCTGATCGACCAGCTCATGATTATCCCCACTAATGGTGTAGGCTAACAACATGTTTGATTCAAAGGATTTTAACCAGAGTGGAAGAACTTGTATGCTGAATCGAGAACAATTGCAATTACTGCAGGCCTATCTTCTCAGGTAGTGACATAGCAAACCTATCCAAATGTGCTCCACTTCAAAAACCTTTACACTAGGTTATCGATTTTTAAATGCCCTTTTGAAAACTACTCCGTTAAACTAAAGGACAGTCTTTTTCAATTTTCTTACTGATACTTTGAAAGCAATGGAGGTAGATAAATGTTTTTCTTAAGTTCATCTTTCAATATTTGAAAGCTTGTACTATTCGTATTTTTTAATCACGTTTACCAAATGAACAACATAGAAAGAACGCTTTCTGCTGAGGTCAATGTCGGTTAAAAGATAATTTGTGATTGAAGTGGTAACATTTGCAAAAGGTGATTCTTTGTATTTTTTGTTTTGCTTAATAAAATCATAAAGCAATAATAAGTAATACAAGACAGTAAGAAGCAAGGCTACCCGTATGAAATATGTTCTCAGCATCATAATGTGAAAACATCAACACACACAGAGTTGAGCTTTCTACACAGGTAGCTATGGTGTGACATTAGCTAGCTGCTTTGTTCTACTGCTGACTTTACAAATCAACTTAGCATTTGTTGCTTTAAAGAGTTCTCTCTTAGGCTTGTCTGTATTGTTTACAACGAATAGTCATGGTGATGAGGTGCATATAAAGTTATCCAAAATCGTTTTCATAGTACTTTTGCATGAACAATGATTCATCATTATCTCGGTGTTTTTGGTAAAATTATAGAATAAAAACCAAGTAATCAAGTGTAAAGTGCAAAATGGCGAGTAGTATAAGCGTTTAAACAAGAAAACACAAAGAACAAGTATCGCTCAATTTCAGAACTTGTAGTTGGCACAATAAGTTTTTGCTTACACTTAACAGCGCAATAATAGATGTTTCTGGAGGGAGAAGCAGAACAAAAACTATAAGAAATACTTCTGTGAATATTTTCACAGTTGACCTCGTCTCCTCTTACATCGTTTCTTTGTGCAGAAACACTTTTTTCCATTTCCTGGATTCTTGACAGTAGCATTAGTTCCATTAATGGAAAATGCCCATTTTATGTGAAAGACACGACTTGTTTTTATTGTTTTAATAATCTGCGACTTTGATTTGCATGTCTATTAACCAGGATGTGTTTAATGTTCTGCTTTGATGACACACATCATGTAAAAAATGATGTTAGAAATCTCGACTGAGCTTGATTCATTTCCTCCCTCTAAAAGGAGTATCCTTGTGTTTTGTCAAGCAAAGGCTATTAATCACAAATGCTATTTTTATGAAAGTAATACATTTTCGGATACCGCAGAACAGATTAAAAATGCATTTCTTTTGTTTCCAGCCTGCAAGACTCCATCCATCTGTCATCTTGCTACGTTTGTTTCCTCTGCTTCTGAACATTCGCTGAGGAACCATTTTCTGTTTTCAATACGTATTGGGGACGGGATAGCTCAGTGGTCAGAGCTTTCGCTTTCCCCCAGCTAAGGTTAAGTCGCATCCAGCATGGTTACCACTTGGATGGGTGACTGCGCGCCTTGGCTTCAGTACAGTCCCCCAGCTGTAAATGGGTACCTGCCTCTTTAGGGTCAGGGAAGGTAAAGCAGCGAGGAGAGGAGATGGGCGCCGCCCTCAATATGCTGGCCCCTTGAGAAGTTGAGGTCTCTGATGTCTCACTCCCCTACGACAACATAGGTTATGGGACACCTTTACCTTTTAACTTTTTATTGGGGAGTGTGGGGCTAGGGAGCTAGACAGCCTTGGTGGATGAGACTTTATACAGACAGAGGCATCACCCAGAACATCTTTCGCACACGCTAAAACCTGCTCCACTTTTGGGAAGAAAATGCGATTTTGAGCTGGTAGAAGCAAATGTGAAAAAACTTATAAGAAAAAATAACCCGCATGCACACAGGTATCGTGTTTAGACACCATCCATTTAATCCAAATACGGCTACCTTTATAGTGGATTAAACGGTCGCATAAGCAAAATCTCAGCATGGTGACCCTCGAAGCTCTAGCCCAAACTCAACTGTCTTCATCGCCGCTGTCAACAGCAGGAGCTACACACAATACCACCAGAGGTTTGCCATCTTTCCCTGTTTCTTCTGAGTGCTCCTGTCTCCTATAGCCATCCCTCCCAGACCACTGAATTCAGTGATTTTGGCAATGTAGGGGGAGGAGTTTCATTTCATTTCATTTCATTTCATACCACTTTAAGTCACGGCAGATTTCTCTCCGTAAAATTCGGGCTGCTCTCCCCGGGGAGAGCGCGTCGCCACAAGAGCAGCGCCACCCATTTTTTTTCTTTTTCCTGTCTGCAACTGTATTTGTTTCCCTATCATAGTGGCTTTTTTCTACAGAATTTTGCCAGGGACAACTCTCTTGTTGCCGTGGGTTCTTTTACGTGCGCTAAATAATTATGTGTAACACACGGGACCTCGGTTAATCGTATCATCCGAAAGACTAGCGCCCAGACTACCACACATGGTCTAATGGACGGGGGGGGGGGGGGGGGGGGGGGAGTTTTCGGGTCCAAACGGGGTACGAACCACCGCACACTTCCAACCCGGACTTTTCGCTTTCTAGACAGGCGCGTTACCTCTAGACCACCTGGCGGAGCTCTAGCCAAGCAATGGTAAAACCCGAAACAAACAAAACAAAGCAAGAACAGAGATAAACCAACCCCTCCCACCACCACCCACACCTATTGAACAATCATCTACGTCAACGACTGAGTTTGCCTAGCGCCTGCATGTGGCTTTACTTTTGCACGAAAAAGTTCTCCTTGAAAGACCTGTATGACTGCTACTGAATCATGGCATCTACCCTTGAGTGGCTAGCCAAAAAACAACGTATAGAAGTCAAATAATCAACATAAATCGAACATGCAAGACCCCTTTTTCATTATTATGATCAATATTCACTTAATCTTTGTTAAAATCTGTGTTTATATAACATTGTTTTTTTAGTTTTAAAGGCATACACTACTCTAAAAAGCACACACACACACACACTCGTCTAATTGTGATTGCTTTCCATGGCACAAAACTTAAAACCAAATTGTTTAGTACCAATATTCCGTCAAGGAATGACTACTGATTGCAAATGGTTTTCAAGGAAATGTTATACCTTCTGAAACGGGCGCAACATTCAATCAAATCAAAAACAAATCCACTTTGCTGTAGGGTACGAACTGATGGCTGGCAAAGCCTTATCAATCTGTCTGGTAAACGTGCTTCCTCTCCTTATAGTACTTCGGATGAGACTATAAACCGAGGCCCCGTGTGCGAACGCATGCAGAACATCTTGCACACACGTTAAATCCTGTTCCGCTTTTCGAAAGAGTAGGCCATTGGGTGCCGGTGGGAAGAGATGACAAAATTTTAAAAACCGCATACCCACGCATAAAAAAAGTCATATGAGCGCTTTGATTTGTTGCTTTACAAGATTCAGCGCTATTTAAATTCCATACATTCTTGTTCTTCTTCTTCTTCTTCTTCTTCTTCTTCTTCTTCTTCTTCTTCTTCTTCTTCTTCTTCTTCTTCTTCTTCTTCTTCTTCTTTTCTTCTTCTTCTTCTACTTATTTGCTCAGGAACCGTCACTGTTCTACAGCGCACGCTTTGACAAATATATAATCTGCATCAACCAGAAAGCTTCCTAATACATAAAGTGGGGGGGGGGGGGGGGGGTAGCTTGGTGCTTAGATCGTTGTGCCTTGCACTCGCGATCTGCTGACCTGGGTTCAAATCCCGTTCAAAGGGATTTTTTTCCCCTCTTGAGTTAAACATCAAGTGCCAACTCCATTCCCACCCAAAAAATTCCTTCAGAGGAGACTGTAAACTGAGGTACCACGTGTAAACTCACGCAGAACATCATGCGCACACGTTAAAACCTGTTCCGCTTTTTTTTTCTGAAAGAGTAGGCCATCCCAGAAGTCGGAATGCAGCTACCTTCATGATGGGCAAAAATGGATCTCACCATTGGCGAAACCTCAGAGATCTAGCCAAGGAACGAAATAGAAAAAAAAAGAAGGAAAGAGTAGGCGTTTGTGTGCCGGTGGGAATGGATAACAAACCTGACATAACCGTATTCACACAGTGACTGGATTAAAAAATGCCCCCAAAACAAACAAACAACAACAACAACAACAACAACAACAACAACAACAACAACAACAACAACAACAAGACACGAGTGCTTATTCTTTTATCTTCGAAATAAGAGAATTGAATAAATAAACAAAGAAAATAAAAGAAATAAAAGCTTCATCCTGTATGTAAAAAAAAAGAAAAAGAAAAGCATGGCTGACACCCAAGTCTGCTTGTACACTTAAAAAATAACGAGTTGGTGGGTGGGTCTCAGTGTGTGTGTGTGTGTGTGTGTGTGTGTGTGTGTGTGTGTGTGTGTGTGTGTGGGGGGGAGGTGGGGGGGGGGAGGGGATGCATTTTGACAGCTGCTCTCTAGGGCTTTGAGAGATAAGATAAACGGAGCCAATTGTTACACAAGGCTCAACATCACAGAAGATGGGAAGGAGAGGGAGAAGGGAGAGAGAGAGAGAGAGAGAGAGAGAGAGAGAGAGAGAGAGAGAGAGAGAGAGAGAGAGAGAGAGAGAGAGAGGGACATAAGAAGGAGATGTGTGTAGGTATTATGTTTATCACTGTGGTTTTGTGGTGCGTCAATATCTTTTTTTTTTTTTTGAAGCAGTGAAAGTTTAATGATATGAGCAAAAAAATACAAAATGGTCTGAGCCAAGAAGTGTTACGATGACTATAGTTTTTGTATACTCCTTTAAGTCACAGCAGATGTATCTGCGTGGAATCCAGGTTACTCTCTCTCTCTGGCAGAACATCTTGCGCACATGTAAAATCATGTTCCGCTTTTCTTAAGAGTAGGCCATTGTATGCCGGTGGGAACAGATGACAGAATTTACAAAACTGCATACACACGGAAACTGGATGTAAAAAAACACATGAGTGCTTATTCCATTATCCTCGACTGGTCCTAAGAAAGAAAAAAATCTGAACACATCACTCCTCTTCTGCGATCTCTTCACTGGTTGCCTGTCTCACAAAGACTGGAGTATAAAATCAATACCCTCTGTTTCAAATGTCTCCACAAATCTGCACCCTCTTATCTCTGTAACTGTCTTCACCTGTACACTCCATCCCGTTCCCTTCGTTCAGCCGCAGATACTTTGTGCTTTCGAACACCCAGATTCAAACAAACCACTGTTGGCCGTCGCTCCTTCTCTGTTTCTGGTCCATCCACCTGGAATGACCTCCCTCTTTCACTTCGCCAAAAGCCTTCACTTGATACCTTCAAATCCAGCCTCAAAACACACTTATTTCCTACCTGAGACTTTCCTCCAAATATCTGTCCCTAATTTTCAACAGCATCTTTCACCTTCAAAGTGTTGTTCCGTGTGTGTGTGTGTTGTGTGTGTGGGGGTGTGTGTGTGTGTGTGTGTGTGTGTGTGTGTGTGTGTGTGTGTGTCGCGCGTGCGTGCTGTGCGTGCGTACGTGCGCGCGCATGGATTTGAAATCTGTTGTTCATTATGTTTAAGGAGAGTTGCATGCCTGTAAATGATTGAGTGCAAGCGCTTCGATTTTTCTTTTTACAAGATTCAGCGCTATATAAATTCCATATATTATTATTATTATTATCATTATTATAAAGAAAAATAATAAAAATCAAAATAAAATAAAATAGAGAGAACGCGTCGCCACAAAAGTAGCGCCACTCATTCTTTTGTTTTCTTTTCCTGTCTGCGCGTGGATTTTTTTTCTATTAGAGTGGCTTTTCTTTTTTTTATACAGAATGTTGCCATCAGTTCTTTGACGTGCTCTTAATGCGTGTAGCACACGGGACCTCGGTTTATCATCTCATCTGAAATACTATGATCCGGGCTACCACTCATGGTCTAGTGGATGGGAAGAAGGGGGGGGGGGGGGTATTCAGGGACAAACGGGGATCGAACATGGGCATTGGAATAGTAGTACTGAACTAGAATGATAACTGTGAACTAGGACAACTAGCGCAGTGAACAGTAGATAGTGAACAGTTAACAGTAGACAGTAGACAGAAGACAATAAACAGTGAACCACAAACAGTAGATACGTAATAGAAGACACACAGCAATCATCAAATCAGGCAATAAACTGAACCAATAGATAAAAAAAAGAAAAAAGAAATGAGCCAAGCCTATAAACAAGGACTGGATTTATGAACAAACTTGATGAGTCGTACATGAACTGTAGCAGTAAAGAAAACTGGAACACACACAAAAAAACCCAAAACAATAAACTGGACCAATAAACAGAAAGTGCAGTGAACAAAAAAATGGAAGCAATCAAGCCTCCCCCACCTCCCTTATCCCACTCCCCCCCCCCAAAAAAAACAACAAAAAAGGTAATAAAAACCCCCTGAACAAACCAACCTAAGTCGAGTCATAAAAATTAAGCAAATACAGAAAATGGTTACGTGAAGCAATAACATGGAGGCAAACAAGGGAAATAACACTGGCTGCCAGGCCCTCTTCTGTCAAGGTGAGCCTGAGTGGTGATTGATTCACTGCTGAAGGAAAGCAGACACGCATTGCAATGGTTCCAACCCCCACCATTGTCTGACCGTGTTTTCTCATCAGCATTGTGAAGCGTGGCAGTATCATTTTGAAATAGCTTCGAAACATACGTTGTTTGTTTTATTGATATTGTTGTTGCTGCCAATCCCCGCGCTTAGAAATAGTTGCAAAATGTATGTGTGTGTTGTTGTTGTTGCTGTTGCTGTTATTGTTGTTGTTGTTGCGTCTTCCCATATTTAACACTCTGGGGGTTATTGAAAACATTGTCTCATTCATCACATCTGGTACACCAGAAATGCACAATGGAAGAGAAGTTTATGTAAAATTTGAGTTTCTCACCATATGGACAGTCATACTTTGACTTCAGAGGATTTTATCCTTTCAAGAATACAACTGGTTGTTCCTTTAAGACTCTGTCATCACCAATGTGAACATGATATTTCAAAGAATAACATATTATAACAGGCCTTAGCATATTGCTGACATTAATAACTGACAAACCTTTTGGCCTGGTTTTTCACACTGTTATAATCTCTTTACCCGATTTGGAGTAAAATAAACAAACAAACCCATATTTGTTTGGAGAAAACCCTTTGCCTGCAATCAGCTTAATCTTGTTTTGCTGTTTGGAAAGCTTTGTTATTGGTAAACTCACAACACAATGGTGTGTATGAGATGGAACGCTACATACACAAATCAAACAAACAAACAAACAGAACCAAACAAAACAGTAAAATGAGAACTGGCAATTAAAAAAAAAACACATTCACTGAATTCTAGTTTATTTCAAAAATGGCAAAATTATCTGTTTGTATGTCACATTAGTCAGTAAACACATTTTCTCTGACCAAGACTGTATCTCTAAATTCGAAATACAGCTACATTTATGGTGAACAAAAACGGTCACATAGGCAAAAACCCACCCTTTGTGAGCCTGAGAGACTGAACCAAACCAAAAATATATTGTTTTTACATGTTATAATAATAATAATAATAATAATAATAATAATAATAATGTGTGGAATTTATATAGCGCTGAATCTTGTAAAGCAACAAATTGAAGCACTCGTTGAAATGTTATATACACAAAAAAAAACCCAAATAGAACAAAACAAAATAGTAAAATGAGAACTGGCAATTCTAAAAACAAACAAATTCACTGTATTCTAGCTTATTTTAGAAATGGCAAAATTATCTGTTTGTATGTCCACATCAGTCAGTAAACACATTTTCTCTGACTAAGACTGTATCTCCAAATTCGAAATTCAGCTACATTTATGGTGAACAAAAAACGGTCACATAGGCAAAACCCCACCCTTTGTGAGCCTGAGAGATTGAACCAAACACATTTTTTTTATATAGATCTTATGGCTCTAACACTCATTTCCAGATAAAATAATGAGTGCATATTGTGGGTAACCTCTAGAGGGTTAGGCTTGGAAACCACCAACAGCAACAACAACAACAACAAACTATTTGGGCCAGCAGCTGTAAAGGCAACGACCAGAACAGCAAGGTAATGGCTCACGCAACAAGAAAGATTTCATCATGCAACATGAGCACACTACAGAAAAAGCTTTTCCGCACGTCCATCTCCGGGACAGGATAGAGGGGGACGGGGATAGCCTAGTGGTTAGAATATTGCGCTCGCAATCTGACAACCCGGGTTCGATTCCCGGTCAAGAGGGTATTTTCCCCTGGAGTTAACATCAGTGCTGACTCCACTCTCCCCAAATGTCCCAAGGCCCCGTGTGCGAACGCACGCAGAACATCTTGCGCACACGTTAAAATCCTGTTCCGCTTTTCGTAAGAGTAGGCTAATGTGTGCCGGTGGGAACAGATGACAATTTACAAAACCGCATACACACGGGGACTAGATGTAAAAAAAAAAAGCACATAAGTGCTTATTCCATTATCCTCGATATAAAAGAATAAAATAAAACAAACAAAAAAGATTTAAAAAAGTTTCAGAAAAAAGATATGCAGGGGACTTGTTAACTAGCGTCCTGTTTCACTCTGTATTGCTCCCCCCCATCCCAAAACCTAACACCTTGAGGTCAAGGTTTGGCAATAACAGAAATTCCTTGCCATTGGCTATCCTATGGGCAGGCAAATCACAATGAAGATAACCCTGGCTGTTTTTGAACTGGAGGCAAAGCACATGTCCATTTCTTCTGAAACTGGTCCCAACAAAGTAGAAGTACCACTTAAAAGGGGAGCAGAACAGATGTTCAGTTCCTGCTTCTGCTGCTGTTGTTGTTGTTGCTGGTGTTATTGCACACTCACAGGCTTAACACCCAGAATAATAATTATGCACTCTGGTAAAAAAAAACCCGATGACATACACAAACTCTCACCATTGGTGAACCTCTAAACTCTAGCCAAGGATTGAAAAAAAAAAGTACTCTGACTCACTCACTCATCCCACCTGGTAATCATTGTGAGGTTGAACATGTAGCCTGGATACAAATAAAAATTGCGTATATACCTTTTTTCAAGTACATCACTACATGGGTAGCCATACTCCAAGTATAGAGAACTATATAGAAAAAAACCTTAACCTTAACCCATCAACAAAGAATGAAACTTTACTTTAAAAAAGCCTGATGGATTGGTCAAACGAACTGGAACAACATGCAGACTGGATTTAAAAAAATGTGTATATACCTTTTTTCAAGTACATCACTACATGGGTAGCCATACTCCAAGTATAGAGAACTATATAGAAAAAACAAACTTACCTTAACCCATCAACAAAGAATGAAACTTTACTTTAAAAAAAGCCTGATGGATTGGTCAAAGAACTGGAACAATGAACGAGTAGAGCAAGGCAGAACAAAAGTGACACACACAGCTGTCAGTTTCGCCCACTTTCAGCTCCTCTCAGCTGCTATCCATCCCACTGCATCCCATCCCATCCCAGCTGGTGCTGATTATAGCAGGAAATGACCACACTTGGACTAGGTAAAAGGAAGGGGCGCGCTAAACTTAGCACTTTTGACTAAGCGATGTTGAACTATGGACCCTATGAGAACCTTCTAACGATCGTGAAAAAGCGTAAACTTAAATGGTATGGGCATGTCACAAGATCCAAAGGACTTGCAAAGACAGTTTTACAAGGCACTGTCCAAGGAGGAAGAAGAGGCAGACCAAGGAAGAGCTGGGAGGATAACATCAGCGAATGGACAGGCCTAGAACTCAACAAAACCCTGAGAAAGGCAGAACAGAGAGAGGAATGGAGGGAACTGGTTGTTGAGTCTTTGAGGGTGCCCCCACGGTCGTCAGACTACGGGAAGGATAGATAGATAGATAGATGTTGAACTTGTGTGTTGTGGACAAACTAGACCAAGAAACAGAAAGTGCAGCAAACAAAAATCGAAGCAATCAACAACAACAACAAAATCCAAGCAAGAAAAAAAATTATGGGAGCTGTAAAGCTTAAATGGATGTAGAAAATACTTAGCTGGAACAATATAACTAACGAGATAGGGCGACAAAACAAGGGGGGGAAAACCCTCCTGACTACTACCTCTGCTGTCAAGGTGAACGTGAGTGGTGATTGATGGACCGCTGAAAGGAGACACGCACTGCATTGGTCCTCACTCCCGCCATTGTCTCACTGTGCTTTGTCATCAGCACTGTGTAGCGTGACAGAAGAGTGTTAGCCTCGAAACAAGCATGGTTGTAGTTGTTGTTGTTACTGTTGTTGTGATTGTTGTTGTTCTTGTTGTGATTGTTGTTGTTGCTGTTGTTCTTCTTGTTGTGATTGTTGTGATTGTTGTTGTTGTTATTCTTGTTGTTTCTGTGATTGTTGTTGTTACTGTTGCTGTTGCTTTTGTTGCTGTTGTAGTTGGTGTTGTTTTTGCTGTTGTTACTGTCATTGTTGTTTTGTTACTGTTGTTGTTGTGTGTTGTTGTGTTGTTGTTGTTGTTACTGTTGTTGTTGCTCCTGTTACTGTTGTTGGTGTTGTTTTTGCTGTTGTTATTGTCATTGTTGTTGTTGTTACTGTTGTTCTTGTTGTTACTGTTGTTGTTGCTGCTCTTGTTACTGTTGTAGTTGGTGTTGTTTTTGCTATTGTTACTGTCATTTGCTGTTGTTGTTGTTACTGTTGTTGTTTTTGTTGTTGTTGTTGCTGTTGTTGTTACTGTTGTAGTTGGTGTTGTTTTTGCTGTTGTTACTGTCATTGTTGTTGTTACTGTTGTTGTTACTGTTGTTGTTATTGTTGTTGTGCTGTTGTTCTTGTTATTACTTTGGTTGTTGTTGTTGCTGTTGCTGTGGCTTTTGTTACTGTTGTTGTTGGTGTTGTTTTTGCTGTTGTTTCTGTCATTATTGTTGTTACTGTTGTTGTTCTTGTTGTTACTGTTGTTACTGTTGCTGTTGCTCTTGTTACTGTTGTTGTTGGTGTTGTTTTTGCTGTTGTTAATGTCATTGTTGTTTTTGTTGGTGGTGGTGGTGTTGGTGCTGCTGCTGCTGCTGCTGCTGTTGTTGCAAGTGCTGCAGCTTTAACACGCTAAGGACACCCAGAATATGCTTTCTCTTTTGCTCTCGACGCATGTGAATCACTGTAAAGCTACAAGTACACAATGGGTAAGAATGAATGCATGAATGAGTGCATCATGAATGAATCCCTGACCTTTAGGCACAGTGCACAGGCAGGTCACTCTTAACTTCAGGGAAGTTTTTTTTTTTTTTGGGGGGGGTCTCCTTAATAGGAAAGCACAGGTTGTTGCACTAAGAGTTTATTCATAGCAGAAGACAGCCTGAAATTGATATTGCACAGTAATACATTTCAATTCAGGCCTGGACACAAAGGTTATACCAATCGCTGACAAAGCTTTAGGCGTGGGCAAAGTATCGTTGTAAAGTCTTTCCAGGTTTGGAAGAAGAAAGGTCCACGTGTGTTTGGCAAAAAGCCCATTGTGTTAAATCAGCTTAGTTATGTTTTGCTTTGTGCAAAGCTTTGGCTGATGGACAACATGTTAAACCGTGGTGTATATGAGATAAACCAACCAAATGGGGTAAAACCCAAGCCAATCAAAAAAACCAACCACACATACAGACTAAAAACAAAACAGTCAAATAACCCCAAAGTTCTGATAATAAATGTATGGAGTTTTATTGCTTTTGTGTAGAAAATTATTAGCAAAACGTATATCGCTGGTGTGACTGTCGGCACACTCTTTATCTGCTGCGTGTTATGGCTGTCACAGTGATTTCCTGGTGGGATAAGTGAGTCAGACGGTATAGTCTGGGTGACCTCCAGGGTGTTAAGCTGAGCAACAACAACAACAATAATACCACTATATTAAAGCCAGTAGTTTTAAGAACAGGGCAGCATGGTAATGGCTCACATAAAAAGTAAAGATCCTGAAACATAAGCACGCTACAAAGGCAAGGGCTGTTTCTCACATAGATGTGTAATGACCTCCCTCTCTTTCTTCGCCAAACGTCTACTTACGATGCTTTTAAATCCAGCCTAAAGACACATTTATTTCAAACCTAAGATTCTCTCCTCTTGTTTCAACTCATTTCTGTCCCTGCCCTCAACAACCAAAGACCCCCATCACCCTGCTGGAGTGTACAACCTT
>CM054135.1:20022521-20025021 GCA_028751875.1 Rapana venosa
ACAGACAGACAGACAGAGTAGACAGACAGAAAAACAGACAGACAAGAGAGAGACAGACAGAAAGATATACAGACAGACAAAAAGACACAGGCACACAGACAGCAAAGATTTTTTCATGTCTTTCTCCTTTTAAGTTTTAAAAGGTTTGTCTCCTTATCTTTCAAAAGAAATCCCCCCTGTTTGTGTGAATGGCTTTGCACTTGTCTTTCACCTGTCCTGTAGTTCTGCTCTAAACTTCTCAGACTTACGGGTCAGGACTGGCAGAGTGCTGATGAAGTCTGCGAGTCTAAGGTCAAAAGGGGAGGGGGGACAAAGCATGCAGACCTGCCATGGGCACCAGTCAGTGGGGGGCTTTGGAGAGTCCTGGGCCCTGTTCTCTTTGCTCTCTACACTGCTCCACTCTCACATATAATAAACAACCACCCTATTGATCATCATTTCTATGCCGATGATACTCAACTTCAGTGCAGCGATACTGTTGAAAACTTGCCTTCCTCCTGACAAATATGTCCTACTGCCTTCAAGACATTCAAAACTGGATGACTCAGAACAAGTTACAACTTAATGCCGATAAAACCGAAGCCATGCTCATAGGGACCCAACATAAACTTTCCTCTATCAGAAAAACTTCAATAGAATTCGGCAATACGTCAGTTCCTTTGTCCAACTCTGTGAAGTACTTAGGAGTAGTTCTTGACAACACACTCTCTATGAAAAAATTCATCACCCAGACCTGCCAGTCTTGCTACTATCAATTACGGCGCATAAGCGCGATTCGCAAGTATCTGTCCACTGACGCAACTTCCAAGCTTGTGACATCTCTCATTCTTTCACGTTTAGACTACTGTAATTCTCTTTTGGCTGGCCTACCAGCATCATCTATCCACTCTCTTCAACGCATACAAAACTCTGCAGCTCGACTGGTCCTAAGAAAGAAAAAATCTGAACACATCACTCCTCTTCTGCGATCTCTTCACTGGTTGCCTGTCTCACAAAGACTGGAGTATAAAATCAATACCCTCTGTTTCAAATGTCTCCACAAATCTGCACCCTCTTATCTCTGTAACTGTCTTCACCTGTACACTCCATCCCGTTCCCTTCGTTCAGCCGCAGATACTTTGTGCTTTCGAACACCCAGATTCAAACAAACCACTGTTGGCCGTCGCTCCTTCTCTGTTTCTGGTCTATCCACTTGGAATGACCTCCCTGTTTCACTTCGTCAAAAGCCTTCACTTGATTCCTTCAAATCCAGCCTCAAAACACACTTATTTCCTACCTGAGACTTTCCCCCCACATATCTGTCCCTAATTTTCAACAGCATCTTTCACCTTTTAAGTGTTGTTCCGTGTGTGTGTGTGTGTGTGTGTGTGTGTGTGTGTGTGTGTGTGTGCGTGCGTGTGCGTGCGTAGTGCGCGTGCATGGATTTGAAATCTGTTGCTCATTATGTTTAAGGAGAGTTGCATGCCTGTAAATGATTGAGTGCAAGCGCTTCGATTTGTTTGTTTTTTACAAGATTCAGCGCTATATAAATTCCATATATTATTATTATTATTATTAAGAGAGCAGATGTCCAGCTTACCATTCGAACCAATCTAGGAAATTATATATTGACAAAAAAAGATTGACACTAATCTCTCCATTCACCTAGCTAATATCACTGGGAGTGTTTGCATTTGTACACGAATGTGTGTCTTCAATTTTACGTCTGTTCACTTAAAGTGATATTAGACGATGGAGGCGGGGGGGGGGGGGGGGGGGGGGGGGGCAGCATAATGGGATAAGGGCTTTAAGTAGAATAGATACGTGTTGGTATAAATGCACATTAAAAGACTATTCCAAACTATATAAACAGTATGCAAAAACATGGCAAAGAAATAAAAAAATTAACAAAAACCCCGAACAATTGAAAAATACTCTAAAGTTGGAAAACAAACAATTGTGAACTACTTGTAACGGCAGCTGTGAAACAAGCAAAATGTAGATTCCGACGATCATACTTTACAAAAAAGAGAATACTGGGGATTGCAACAGAGACAAGGCTATCTCACATAATAACTCTGGATTGGTTAAAACTTCCTGCAGAGACTTATCTTGAAATGATGGTAAAAACGTTTTTAAACCTAGACATTGATACAGAACATGAACATTGGAAAATTTTTCACCGCATATACATTGTATATTTTTGGCAAATTTTGCTCGAAAGGCATTTAATTTCAATCTGTAGATTAGAGAAACAATTTTTCTCGTACAGGATTTTCGAAAAACCCTACTGAGTACAAAGAATGTTCTCAAGATCCAGAACTGAACAAGTATGCTGGGGATAGAATGTGTGTGTGTGTGTGTGTGTGTGTGTGTGTGTGTGTGTGTGTGTGTGTGTGTGTGTATGTTTGTGTGTGTGTGAGAGAGATCAAATGGAATCAAATTCTTCTATTTCGAGGATAAGGAATAAGCAGCCATGTGCTTTTATATACATCCAGTCCAGAGAGAGAGAGAGAGAGAG
>CM054135.1:20045021-20047521 GCA_028751875.1 Rapana venosa
GTCTGGGCAAGGTGCCAGGATAATATGTACGTAGACAGAAAGGCATACAGGCTGGTTCTCTTTTTGTCTTTTTAAAAATTGTGTTAATATTAGTGTGGCCGTTTTGTTCAGCCTTGTATGTATCTGCGAACTTCCTTCTTCCTATCCTATCCTCTCTCTCTCTCTCTCTCTCTCTCTCTCTCTCTCTCTCTCTCTCTCTCTCTCTCTCTCTCTCTCTCTCTCTCTCTCTCTCTCTCTCTCTCTCTCTTCTCTCTCTCTCTTTCTTTCTCTCTCTCTCTCTCTCTCTCTCTCTCTCTCTCTCTCTCCCCCCCCTCTCTCTCTCTCTCTCTCTCTCTCTCTCTCTCTCTCTCCTTGTTTCTGTTTTTTTTTCTTTCATCCTTTTTTGTTTCCGTTTCCTTTTTATTCTTCCAATGCGGGACGGGATAGCCTAGTGGTTAGAACATTGCGCTCGCAATCTGACAACCTGAGTTCGATTCCCGTTCAAGGGGATATTTTCCCCTGGAGTTAACTATCAGTGCCGACTCCACTCTCCCCAAAAGTCCTTCGGATGAGACTATAAACCGAGGTCCCGTGTGCGAACGCACGCAGAACATCTTGCGCACACGTTAAACCCTGTTCCGCTTTTCGTAAGAGTAGGCCATTGTGTGCCGTAGGAGCAGATGACAAACTTTACGAAACCGCATACACACGGGGATTGGATGTCAAAAAGCACATAAGTGCTTTTTCCATTATCGTCGATATAAAAGAATAAGATAACAATAAATAAATAAAATGCTTCCTGCCTTTCTTGCTTTTTGTCTTTTCTTTTATAATTTTTTTCGTTGTGCTTTCCATTTTGTGTTTATTTAACTATTTTGGCGCTTTTTTCAGTTTGTTTTGTTGTGTTGTCTACTTTCCATGCTTCTCTCCCGCTGGAATGCTTTAGATTGATCTGAAAGTTGTGTGAAGCTTTTGGATAAATAGATAGATACACGCTGAGAAGGAAAAGGGGTGGATATCTATCTGTCTATGTATGTATATATGTATGCATGTATGTATGTATGTATGTATGTATGTATGTATGTATGTATGTATGTATGTATGTATGTATGTATGTATGTATGTATGTATGTATGCATGTATGTATGTGTGTGTGTGTATTTATGTATGTATGTATCTGTCTGTCTGTCTATCTATCTATGTATCTGTTTATCTATGTATCTATCTATGCATGTGTCTATGTATCTATCTATCTGTATATCTATGTATCTATCTATCTGTCTATGTATCTATCTAGTATCTATGTATCTATGTATCTATCTATTTATCTATCTATCTATCTATCTATCCATCTACACACAAACACACACTCATATACATATATATATATCTCTTATTATATATCTCTGTCTCTGTCTCTCTCTCTCTCTATATATATAAAACACTCTCCTTGGAGATAAGATTTGGATTTTTGCTATTGTCGTTTCTGTATTTATTGTTACTGGGCGTGCCTAGCTTTGTAACCCTGGGGAGTCACCAAGAATGGAAGACTTCTGTTGCCTCACTCCTCAGATCTGGCAATCACACTACCAGACCTTAAGTGCACACTAGTTGAGAAGAATTATCTGTATGGTTGCTTTCTGGAACCTCACAACACAGGTATCCGTTCTTCGACTTCAGAGGGTTTATAAAATTTAAGATAAGAGCACGGGTTGCTATGGTTACAGCTTGCAGTGCATGTAGACCATTCACTTACTACTACATTTTAATAATAATAATAATAATAATAATAATAACAACAATGTATGGAATGTATATAGCGCTGAATCTTCTAAAGCAAAAAATCAAAGCGCTCAGTTTTTATTTGTTGTTATTTTTATTTTTTTAAATTTATTTATTATTTTTTATCGAGGATAAGGGAATAAGCACTCGTGTGCTTTTTAAAATTTTATACATCCAGTTCCCATGTGTATGCGGTTTTGTAAATTTTGTCATCTGTTCCCACCGGCACCCAATAGCCTACTCTTTCGAAAAGCGGAACAGGATTTAACGTGTGCGCAAGATGTTCTGCGTGCGTTCGCACACGGGGCCTCGGTTTATAGCCTCATCCAAGGAACATTTTAAATCATAACAACTTTTTTTTTATTTAGCAAGGTTCATGGTGGCAAAAAACGGTCGTGTATGCAAATTCTCGCCATTGGTGAACCTTGGAAGTCTAGCAAAGGACCTGTAAGAAAAATGGAGGGTTTTTTGTTTTTTGCTTTGGTGTTTTGATTTCCTGATAATCTGCCACTGTTATTCATAGGGATGTGAACGTAGTGTTTTTTTGTGTTTTTGTGTGTGCAAAGCTATTAGCGTAATGTGTGCATCTTCCTAAACTCTTGAAATTACCCGTAGAAAACGAAACCCAGATAAGAATAAGAAAAAAAAGCTTAATGATAACGATTCGTGATTAAAAAGAAAACTTCTTTTTTTCTGAAATCCCTAAAACAAACTTTTCACCCCCTCCCCCTAAAAAAAA
>CM054135.1:20052521-20057521 GCA_028751875.1 Rapana venosa
AAACCCGTTTTGCCTTTCAAAAGAGTAAACCATTCGAGCCTGTAAAAATCAGATGACCAACAAAAAATATATTTAAAAAACCCCACATGCTTACTGGTATTGTATTTAGACATCATTCCCCGAAAGTCGGAATGCAGCAAACTTAATATCGCGCAAATATTTATTATTTTTTATTGATTTATTTATTCTTTTATATCGAGGATAATGGAATAAGCACTCATGTGCTTTTTTTTAACATCCAGTCCCCGTGTGTATGCGGTTTTGTAAATTCTGTCATCTGCTCCCCACCGGCACACAATGGCCTACTCTTCCGAAAAGCGGAACAGGATTTAACGTGTGCGCAAAAGATGTTCTGCATGCGTTCGCACACGGGGCCTCGGTTGATAGTCTCATTCGAAGGAGAAGTCCCATAGGCTGAAATCTCACCATCGGTGAGCCTCACAACTTCAGTCGAGGAACGAGAAGACCTTCCTGACATGCACAGGGAGGTTCACAATGAAGGCTATGGGGGTATCCAGTCCTCCTTCAGTCTCTCTACTGCTGGCACCCAGAACTTATAATCGGGTGCTAAAACTCTACAAGAGGAATCGTCCCGGGAAGTGCTGATGCAGTCTGTTATCTCAAGAAGAGATATGTATAAACGGAGATACCACTGCATCGACTGATATTTATTTTTGTACTGTCTTTCCCTGTAGCCTGGGACGTACTTAGCATGTTCGCTTGTGGTTTAAAGTAGATTCATGTTCTTGAGATTTTATTGTGTTTATTCATTTCTCTACATATTTGTTTATTTATGCATTTATTATTATTTTTTCTTATCTATTTTTACTTATATTTATGTACTTATCTATGATTCAGGGTGAAAGTTTCATCCGTCAGTGATGTAAAAAAAAAAAGGAGCACAAAAGCCGATGTCAAAGCATCGTTCAGCTTTAAAATGTTGTGTTGAGATTGACTGCATCCTTGGCAAGTCCCGCTCTTGGCATAACAACCTCTACGTTGCACCAATGAGGAAAACAAACCCACTGAAGCTGGATTATGGCTGCCAATGTAATATCAAGGTACTTAAAAAACCACCCATGCACGTCAACTGCTTATCTTATATAGATATATGCTGACTGTCTCACAGTGATTTCGTGGTATGAGGAGTGAGATAGCGTGCATAATTATTGTGGGTGACCTTCAGGATGTTAAGCTGAAGAACGCCTTACACCAGCAGCATGAACAACATGGATTTGACTTAACACAGAACTTAAAAAGGCGACAAATTGTGAAGGGTTAGTCAGTATTTTAAGTCAATCATTTTAAGCTGGATTTTCTCTATCCCTCTGGGAATGCCGGGGGATCCTTTAATATAAATAGCATTCCCACTTTCTGGAAATTATGAGCTAGAAATTTCCCCTTTGTTATCACTCCCTTTTTCTGCTTCTTCCTTTATTTACCCATCCTCTCTCTCTCTCTATCTCTCTCCCTCTCTTCTCTCTCTCTCTCTCTCTCTCTCTCTCCTCTCTCTCTCTCTCTCTCTCTCTCTTCTCTCTCTCTCCTCCCTGCCTGCTTATTGTATACAGACGCTGCCCATTCTCTTGCTTTTTTTTGCAAGCAAATCGGAATACTTTTCTTATGAACTTTGTAATGAGCTGCCCTGAAGTCGGAACGTGTCGGCTGAGGCCAGCAGGCAGACCTCCTGCAGAGTTAAGAGCGCAGGAGAAGACCTGGCACCTCGCATTTACTCAAAATGAGGGAACGCGGAAGAAGAAGAGAAAGAAGAAGAAGAAAGAAGAAGAAGAAGAAGAAGAAGAAGAAAAAGAAAGAAGAAGAGAAGAAGAAGAGAAGAAGAAAGAAGAAGAATGCGAAGAAGAAGAAGAAGAAGAAGAAGAAGAAGAAGAAGAAGAAGAAGAAGAAGAAGAAGAAGAAGAAGAAGAAGAAGAAGAAGAAGAAGAAGAAGAAGAAGAATTGCGAAGAATTGCGAAGAAGAAGAAGAATTGCGAAGAAGAAGAATTGCGAAGAATTGCGAAGCAGAAGAATTGCGAAGAAGAAGAATTGCGAAGAATTGCGAAGAAGAAGAATTGCGAAGAAGAAGAATTGCGAAGAAGAAGAATTGCGAAGAAGAAGAAGAAGAATTGCGAAGAAGAATTGCGAAGAAGAAGAAGAAGTAGAATTGCGAAGAAGAAGAATTGCGAAGAAGAAGAATTGCGAAGAAGAATTGCGAAGAAAAGAAGAAGAAGAAGAAGAAGAAGAAGAAGAAGAAGAAGAAGAAGAAGAAGCAGCTGCATTTTTCATCTTTTGCTCTCCAAGCAGTTTCAGTACTCTGGTGCAAGCCAAGATAATACAATTTGGAAACTAGGAAGGCAAACTGCTGATGTTAAATTCATGTTTCCAATTTTTTTTACAATGACATCATTTCTGTAACTGTAATGTGATTTTAAGTTTTATTTTGATAAATAATGACATGATTATTTTCAACTTCTATGTTTCTATTTTCTATAAAAAATAGAGGAGCACATTAAAAAGACAGGCTGTTAAAAAACTTAAGTTTTGTACTGAAATCACCACTTAAATACGCTATCTTTTAAAATTAAAGATATGATTTGCTTTGGAAATTATGCGAATGATGACTACATAATTATTTACTGATGTTTTGACCCGTATTAATTTAATAAAAATGGACTGTTTTTGCATGAGATATCTTTACATATGCTCGTCTTGGGCATCAGTGTATAGTTAATCTGCTTAGAAAGAGCATATGATAAAATAATACATGAATACAAACTCGAGTCACTCAGGATGAAGAGTGGAGGAAGCTGGTTGCAAAATATTCAGTGGTGCCCTAACCGTTCATCAGTCTACGTGAAAGCAAAGTGATAGATGTTTTAAGGCAGCTGATAAGCTTCAAACGCATGAAATGCCACCAAAATTTAAAATAATTTTCTTTCCATTGTTTAAAAAATTAGCTGGGATATGTGAAACAACGCTAGTATGGTTTAACAAAAATCTAGAAGCTCTGCCATATTGTCTAATTTACCTATCTGACAAGACGTTGCCCAAAATATTTGGTATAACATCTATCATCCCATTAGGATAAAAACTTACACAATATTTGGACAAGTTCCAGAATCAGTTACACAATGTTCTTTTTGTGTGCCAGTAGTGATAAAACAAAATTATAAAGTGACTGACACTAAATAAGGTGAAAAACGCAAGTCTAGGTTATCAGTGGAAAAACCTGAATTTAGAACCTTGTTTTTCCCTCTAGAATAATCCATAGAAGTCAAGTCATTTTAATTGGCACAGGCGCCACAAACTTTGTCAGTTATCAATGTAAGATAACTGCCAACCCTCCCACCCTCCCCATCCGAAAATATTGTAAAGTTGTAAAACTTTTAAGTTGGGATTGTCATCAGCAATGACAAGCTCTTAGCATAACAACTTGAATTCTCCTTCAAAAGGGAGAGATGATAATCTTCTGAAGTCGGAGTATGGTTGCCTACATAGTGAGGAACTGGCAAAGAGTCACGCATGCAAACTTCTCAGTCACTGTGTAGTTTCATTCTCATAGTGACTTCCAGGTGTAAGAGGTGAGTCAAAATGCACATTTGGGTACTATCTCCCCGCCCCCCTCCCACCCCCACCCCCTCTCATAGGATTTAAACCGAAGAACATACACGTTCGGGATAGCCTGGTGGTTAGAGTAATGCGCACTGCTCCCCGGGTTCGAGTCTTGTTCAAGAGGATTTTTCCTCTAGAGTTAACATCAATGTCGAACCCACTCCTTCTAGAAGTCTTTCGGATGAGACTATAAACCGAAGTCCTGTGTGCGAACGCTCGCAGAACCTCTTGCGCACACATTAAAACCCGTTCCGCTTTGCGGAAGAGTAGGCCATTGTGTGTCGGAGGGAACGGATGACAAAATTTACAAAAAATGCATACATACGGGGACATGATGTAAAAAAAGCACATGAGTGCTTATTCCATTATCTTCGAAAAAAAAAAAAAAAAAAAAAAACAGCCAAAAGAAAAGTATATTTATTGCCAGTGTTTCTGACTCAGTTTTCATCTGGGCGCAATTTCATCTACAGGCACAACATACTAAATTTATGCTTGCATATTTTTGAATCTTGGCTAAATTATTTAAAGCATGATGAAGAACTTAAAATTGGTTACCTGCATTTGTCTCCACCCCCTCCCCACTACTTTCTTCTAAACAACCACATCCTTTTTCGGTTTGTTGGGTAAAAGGTAAAAATTTAAGAGTTCAGGGAATATCAGTGCCAGGATGCCGACAAGATAGGAACCGAAGATACAGTTCATGCCAGAATTTTCAGAATAAGATGGGAGGTAAGATTTTATATCTATCTATCTATCTATCTATCTATCTATCTATCTATCTATCTATCTATCTATCTATCTATCTATCTATCTATCTATCTATCTATCTATCTATCTATCTATCTATCTATCTATCTATCTGTCTATCTAACTATCTATCTTTTATGTGTCTTCCTATCTATCTATCTATCTATCTATCTATCTATCTATCTATCTATCTATCTATCTATCTATCTATCTATCTATCTATCTATCTATCTAATCTATCTGTATGTCTGTCTGTCTTCTATCTAACTATCTATCTTTTATGTGTCTTCCTATCAATCTATCTATCTATCTAATTATCTATCTATCTATCTATCTATCTATCTATCTATCTATCTATCTATCTATCTATCTATCTATCTATCTATCTATCTATCTATCTATCTATCTATCTAATTATCTATCTATCTATCTATCTATCTATCTATACATGCATATATATATACACGTATATATATCTATCTCTATATATATCTCTCTCTATATATACACACACACACAGATAGAAACAGAGAGACACAGAGATAGAAACAGAAACAGAAAGAGACAGACAGACAAACACGCACACAGACAGACAGAAACAGAGGCAGAACATGCACACACACACACACACAGGGAGATAGAGATAA
>CM054135.1:20067521-20077521 GCA_028751875.1 Rapana venosa
ATGAAATCAGGAGAAAATAAAACCACCTGAAAAATGCATACAGACAAATTGAGAGCTACACCGAACACCTGCTAAGCGCTATGAAAAGTGCAAATTGGAGGTAAAAAAAAGGGAATTAAATGAAAATTGCTTAGATTTCTTTCCAAGTATAAAAATTTTCCCCCCCCCCTCCCTCCCTTCTCTCTTCTTTTTTTTCTCTTTTCTCTCTTTTCTTTTCTCTTCTTTTCTTTCTCTCTCCCCTTTCTCTCACTCTCTCTCTCTCTTCTCTCTCTCTCTTCTTTCTCTCTCTCTCTCTCTCTCTCTTTCTCTCTGTCTATCTTATTTTCTTTCTCTCCTCTCTCTTCCCCTTTCTCTCTCACTCTCTGTCTCTTTCTCTCTTTCTCTCTCATCTCCCCTCTCTTTCTCTCTCTCTCACTCTCTCTCTCTCTTCTCTCTTTCCTCTCTTTCCCCCTTCTCTCTTTCTCTCTCTCTCTTTTCTCCTCTCTCTTACTCTCTCTCTTTTCTCTTCTCTCTTTCTCCTCTCTCACTTCTTCTCTTTCTCTCTCTATCTCCCTTCCTCTCTCTCTCTTCCCCTCCTCTCTGTCTTCCCCCCTTTTCTCTTCTCTCATTCTCTCTCGTCAACTTCTTCTTTCTTTTCTCTCTTTTTCTCTCTCTCTCTTTCTCTCTCTCACTCTCTCTCTCACACTCTCTCCTTTCCTCTCTATCTCCCTTTTCCTCTCTCTCTCATTCTCTCTCTCTCTCTCCCTTCTTCTCTCTCTTCTCGTTCTTCTCTCTTCTTCTCTCCGTCGTCTCTTTCTCTTCTCGTTTTCTCATCTCCTCCGCTCTTCGCTCTTCATCTCTCTGGCTGCCCAGATCACTCTTCTCTCTTCTCTCCTCTCACTCTCTCCTTCTCTCGTTCTCTCTTACTCTCTCTTTCTCTCTCTCTCCTCTCTCTCTCTCATCTCTCTTTCTCTCTCTGCTGACTCTCTCTTCTCTTTCTCTCTCATTTCGTCTCTTTATCTCTCCTTTCTCTCTCTCATCTTTCTCTCTTCTCCCTCTTTCTCTCTCCTCTCTTCTTTCTCTCCTCATTTCTCTCTCTCACTCCTCTCTCTCTCTTTCTCTCTCTCTCTTTCTCCTTCTCTTTCTCGTTCTCTCTCTCTTCTCCTCTTTCTCTCTCTCTCGTTCTCTCTCTCTTTCTTCTCTCTCTCTTCTTCTCTCTCTCTTTCCTCTCTTCTCTCCTCTCTCTTTTCTCTTCTCCCTTTCTCTCTCTCTCATCTCTCTTCTCTTCTCTCTCTTCTATTCTCTTTCTCTCTCTTTCTCTCTCACTCTCTCTTCTCTCTCTTCTTCCTTCTCTTTCTCTCTCTTCTCTTCTCTCTCTCTCTCTCTCTTTCTCTCTCTCTTTCTCTCTCTCTCTCTCTCTCTCTCTCTCTTTCTCCTCTCTCTCTCTTTCTCTCTCTCTCTTTCTCTTCTCTCTTCTCTCTCTCTCTCTCTCTTTCTCTTCTCTCTCTCTCTCTCGTTCTCTCTCTCTCTTTCTCTTCTCTCTCACTCTCTCTCTTTCTCTCTCTATCCTTTCTCTCTCCTCTCTTTCTCTCTCTCTCTTCTCTCTTTTCTCTCTTCTTCCCTCGCTCTCTCTCTCTCTCTCTCTCTCCCTTTCTCTCTCCCTCTCTCTCAACTCTCTCTCTTCTCTTCTCTTTCCTTTCTACTCCTCCTCCAATTCTCTCTCTTCTCTCTCTCTCTTCTACTCTCTTCTATTTCTATCTTCATCTCTTTCTCTCTCTCTTTCTCTCTCTTTCTCTCTCTCCCCTCTCTTTCTTTTCTCTCTCTCTCTCTCTCCTTTCTCTCTCTTCACTCTCTCTCTCTTTCTCTCTCTCTCACTTCTTCTCTCTTCTCTCTCTTCCTTCTTTCTCTCTCCTTTCTCTCTCTCTTCTCTTCTCTCTCTCTCTCTCCTTCTCTCTCTCTTCTTCTTCTTTTTCTTTCTCTCTCTTCTCTCTTTTTCTCTCTCTTTTCTTTCTCTCTTCTCTCTCTTTTTCTCTCTCTCCTCTCTTTCTTCTCTCTTCTCTTACCTCTCTCTCTTTCTCTCTCTCTTCTCTTTCTCTCGTTCTCTCTCTCTTTCTCTCTTCTCTCTCTCTCGTTCTCTCTCTCTCTTACTCTCTCTCGTTTCTCTCTCTCTCTTTCTCTCTCTCTCACTCTCTCTCTCTATCTCCCTTTTCTCTCTCTCTCTCTCCTCTCTCTTTCTCTCTCTCTTTCTCTCTTTCTCTCTCTCTCACTCTCTCTCTCTCTTTTTCTCTCTCTCTTTCTCTTTCTCTCTCTCTCTTTCTCCTCTCTCTCTCTTTCTCTCTCTTCTCTCTCTCTCTCTTTCTCTCACTCTCTCTCTCTTTCTCTCTCTCTCTCTTCTTTCTCTCTCTCTCTCACTCCTCTTTTTTCTCTCTCTCTCTCTCTTTTCTCTCTCTCTCACTCTCTCTCTTTCTCTCTTCTCCTCTCTCTCTCTCTCTCTCTCTTCTCTCTTCTCTCTCTCTCTCCCTTTCTCCCTCTCTCAGCTGTTTACAATGTATTTTCACCTCTGTCCTGTTTTACTCGTCACTCAATTTGGATGTCATTCTTTTAGCCTTTTCTATTTTCTATCTTTCTATCTCTGTCTGTCTCTTTGTCTGTCTGTCTGTCTCTTTGTTTGTTTGTTTTTTTTTTCCTTCCTGCCTTCCTTCCATCCTTCCTTCCGTCATTCATTATTTCTTTCTTTCTTTTTTTTCTTTCTTTCTTTCCCCTTTCTTTTTTTTCTTTCTTTTTTTTCTTTCTTTCTTTCTTTCCCTTTCTTTCTTTCTTTTTGTCTGTCTGTCTGCTGTCTGTGTTTTGTCTCCCTGTCTGTCTGTCGTTTTTTCTGTCTTTCTTTCTTTCTTTCTTTCTTTCTTTCTTTCTTTCTGTCTGTCTGTCTGTCTGTCTGTCTGTCTGTCTGTCTGAATGTCTGTGTTTTTTCTCCCTCTCTGTCTGTCGTTTTTTCTGTCCTTTCTTTCTTTCTTTCTGCCCTTTTTCTTTCTTTCTTTTTCTTTCTTTCTTTCTTTCTTTCTTTCTTTTTTCTTTCTTTCTTTCTTCTGTCTGTCTGTCTGTCTGACTGTCTGTGTTTTTTCTCCCTGTCTGTCTGTCGTTTTTTCTGTCCTTCTTTCTTTCGTCTTCTTTTCTTTCTTTCTTTCTTTCTTTTTTCCTTTTTCTTTCTTTCTTTCTGTCTCTCTGTTGTCTGTCTGTCTGTCTGTGTTTTTACTCACTGTCAGAATGTCGTGTTTTCTTTCTTTCTTTTTCTTTCTTTCTGTCCGTCCGTCTGTCTGTCTGTCTGTCTGTCTTTCTTTCTTTCTGTCTGCCTGTCTGTCTGTCTGTCTGTGTTTTATCTCCCTGTATGTCGTCTTTTCCCCCTTTTCTTCTTTCTTTCTTTCTTTCTTTCTTTCTTTCTTCTCTCCTTCTTTCTTTCTTGTTCTTTGTTTCTTTCTTGTTCTTTGTTTCTTTCTTTCTTCCTTCCTTTCTTTCTTTCTTTCCTTCTTTCTTTCTTTCTTTCTTTCTTTCTTTCTGTCTTTCTTTCTGTCTGTCTGTCTGTTTGTCTGTCTGTGTTTTATCTCCCTGTCTTTTTTTTCCATTTTCTTTCTTTCTCTCTCTCCTTCTTTCTTTCTTTCTTCCTTGCTTTCTTTCTTTCTTTCTTTGTGGCATGCAGTTTGATTTTCCTTCCTGAGTCAGAATAAATTGTAACTCTTCACTTTGTCGTTACTGATGTTTTCTTTGTCATTTTCCCGTTGTGAGCTGCTCTGCGCGCGCGCGCGCGTGTCTGTGTCTGTGTTTGTGTGTCTGTGTTTGAAAGAGAGTGTTTGACTGTGGGTTTGTGTTTTGGGGGGTGGGGTGGGGGATGGCGGGAGGTAGTGGAGGGGACAAGCAGAACTTTATTTCCCTCTCTTTTTGTTTCTATGTGTGTGTGTGTGTGTGTGTGTGTGTGTGTGTGTGTGTGTGTGTGTGTGTGTGTGTATGTGTGTGAATGTGTGTGTGTGTGTGTGTGTGTGTGTGTGTGTGTGTGTGTGTGTGTCTGTCTGTCTGTCTGTCTCTATCCATCTTACTTTGCATCTCTCTGGTTTGCCATTAATGTCTTTGTTCCATGTCTGTGCTCTTTGATTTGTTTCTATGGTGGTTTGTCTCTTTCTCTTGTTTTTTCTCTGGGTCTTCTCGACCCTTGTTTGTATTTTTGCATTCTCCTAATTTCTTTGCTTGAGTTATTTGTTCTTGGTTTCTTTCATTTCTTTTTGTCTTCTCTTTTTTCTTGATCTGTTATGTGTTTCATTTCTTTGTTTTTCTTTCTCTCTCTCTTTCTCTCTCTCTTCCTTCTTCCTTCCTTCTTTCCTTTCTTTCTTTCTTTCTTTTCTGAAACACTTTTTTTCTTGATCTGTTCTGTGTTTCATTTCTTTGGGTTTTTTTCTCTCTCTTTCTCTCTCTCTTCCTTCCTTCCTTACTTCCTCCTTTCCTTCCTTTCTTTCTTTTCTGAAACACTGTCTGCCTTTGTGTGTATACATGTACATTTTCAACCATCCTCTTTGTGATGGGGTAGCCTAGTGGCCAGAACACTTACTCTCCCCAAACCAAGGCTAAAAACAGCGGAGAGAGTGATACTCTCCCCAAACCAAGGCTAAAAACAGCGGAGAGAGTGACTGCCTGACAGATGGCTGACTATATGCACGCCTTGGCCTCAGCAGAGTCCCCCAGTTCATTCAGCTATACATACCTGTCCTCTTTAAGGGTCAGGGAAGGTTAACGCAGCTAGGCAGAATATTTTGGACACTGCCCTCAGCTGCCCCTAAAGAAGCTGAGGTCTCTGACACCTCATCCGACGACGACGACTACATCGGTTATTGAAAACTGTAGCATTCTGCCATCATTTGTGAAGCTAGCAGTCTACTTCGTATTTCTGGAGTATATTGATGGCGCTGATTTCAGGTAATTCAAAGCCATGAAGATAAGTGGCTTTGCAAGACCAGACAATCCGATAACAGAACGTGAGCTGTGGTCCTGCCCACTACACGAGGCACTCCAGAAAGAAGGAGGATTCAGCTTGGCTCTCTACTCTAGTGGTCAAGAAATTCTAGGGTAACTTGGAGAAGACCTAAAGTGTAACAGTGCTTTCATAATTATTAAAGTTTGAGGTGTGAATCTGTTAGCGCCATATAAATTCCATACATCATCATTCTTCTTCTTCTTCTTTTTCTTCTTCTTCTTCTTCTTCTTATTTCAAGTGCAAAAACAAAGGAGGAAACGTTATTCTGATTGGTGGCTCAAGGCTGAAGCTGATTGGTTCATCTACAGAGAACACACAGATAAAAGGTGTGAGGAATGAAACTTCAGGAAAGAAAGAGAAAAAAAAGGCAGACAGACAAGGAGATATACAGCCAAATGACCACCAGAATACAAAACACGCAAAAAAGTAAAAAGCACAAAAAAGAGGTGAATACATGAATGACTAAACAAATGAAAAGGTGAATAAATAAATAAATTAACGAACAAAAGAAAATAATTGATAGAGAACTCTGAAGAGATTTTTTTGGTAATTTGGCTTTAGGACACAATACAATTTAAAGGGCAAAAAAAGAAAAAAATATAAACAAAATGCGATATAACTTCTTGCAATCATTGATAAGACCTTGGTATATACAGTTTGGCATGCTCCCAAAACTGTACTCCTGAATATGCATGTTTCAAAGTCATGAATAAAGTGCTGACCTACACAAACATTTCCAGCAAAACTCAGCTCAAAGTTAGAGCAAAAACAGCTTGAAACCCAACTGGTACCAAAGATGATAATGGAGAGAGAAAAGGAAAGAGAGAGAGAGAGAGAGAGAGAGAGAGAGAGAGAGAGGAGAGAGAGAGAGAGAGAGAGGAGAAGAGAGAGAGAGAGAGCGAGAGAGAGAGAGAGAGAGAGAGAGAGAGAGAGAGACATAAAAGACAGACATATAGATAGACAGATAGATAGATAGATAGATAGATAGATAGATAGATAGATAGATAGAGGTAGACAGACAGACAGACAGACAAAGACAGAAACAAATCAGAAATACAGAGACATACACAGACAGAGGCAGACAAAGCTATTGGTAATATTGTTAGTATTGCACCGTGAAGCAAAAGCTCGCACACGCACCTAGATGAACGACAGCTTTGTAACACTATATAACAGATACATGCTCCATTGCGAATTCCGTTCATCAGACAAATTGCCTGTGGCGCTCATCTCATCATCAAATGACTGATTGCACAAATCGTTGGCATTGTGGGGACAGGACGCAATGAAAAGATACATCCTGGTTCACCGGCTGCATTATTGATAATATTTCTCCCTGCCAGTGACTCTCTCTTCAACATGGGTGGTTCCATACACACATTATTTATTTAGTTTGCCCTTTTTTTTTTGGGGGGGGGGGGGTGTATTGTTTGATTGGAATCGCAAGTTTTAACTAAGAAAAGCCAGGATATTGTGAAGTCCTGCTGACTGTTTATGCACCAACTGCACTATAAAAAGGTAAAAGGTGTCCAATAGCCTATAAGGTCATAGGGGAGTGAGGCATCAGAGACCTCATTTCTCTAGGGGCCAGCATATTGAGGGCGGCGCCCATCTCCTCTCCCTTGCTGCTTTACCTTCCCTGACCCTTAAAGAGGCAGGTACCCATTTAAAGCTGGGTTGTTCACTGGACTGTACTGAAGCCAAGGAGCACAAACAGTCACCCATCCAGCTGGTAACTATGCTCCACACTGGTAAACTTGGCTGGGTAAAGCAAGTGTTCTGACTACTGAGCTATCCTGTCCCCAAATTGGACTATAAGTTCTCCTATTTTTATTATATGTAGGGGATCTTATTCAACCCAAAGTCCAGGACTGCATAGCTCAGAATGAGATTGAGTAGTCTTGCCAGCCTAAGCCTTAGGAGCTCTCATGCTAAGTTGCCATTGTTGTTGCTGTAGTGGTGTAAATATAACTGCAACAACAACAGTAACAATAGCAAACTTAAAGGATACTTAGCCCATGAGCTACTCACGCTCAGGCCAGCAAGATTACCCAGCATTACTTGAGCAGTTCTGGGGTTCAGAGTTAGATAGGCTATTAAAGTTTTTTTTTTTCTGGCAAAGTGGTTCATGTTTGTATGTGTGGAGAGAGAGAGAGAGAGAGAGAGAGAGAGAGAGAGAGAGAGATATGTCTAAAATACCTTTTTAGTGGATAGATATTAAAAGAGAGAGAGAGGAAATACCGTTTTAGTGGATAGACATTCAAACGAACATGCATACAGATAAATAAAGAGAGACTGAGACAGAGACACAAAGAAGAGAGAAGAAAGAAGAGAGAGAGAGAGAGAGAGAGAGAGAGAGAGGAGAAAGGGGAGAGAGAGAGAGAGACAAACAGACAGACACACAAACTCAAAGACATACAGACAGACAAGGATAGGCACACAAACACACCTCTAGAGACTGCTCATACTGTTAGTGTCATATCATAAAGTACCAACACATTTGCACACGCACCTAGATGTATGACAAGTTCTGAACACTACAATAACATATACTTACTCCATTGCCCATTCCGTTTATCAGACAAATTGCCTTCAAGCACTAAAATTGTCATCAAATGACTGATTGCACAAATCGTTTACATTTTGGGGACAGGACGCAATGAAAAGATACATCCTGGCTGCATTATTGATAATATTTTCTGCTGGTAACTCACCTGCCATTACTGGTTTTTTGATACACCACTCACTGATTCAATTTTCCCATTTGTTGGGTATTGCTTGTTTGGAAGCACAAGTTCGACTCAGAAAAGCCAGTATATTTATTGAAAAGGCCTATTAATGTTCTCAAGTTGTGTTATGAGTTTTGAAACTTTACAATTGCAAGGGATGGAGTGTAATATGATGAATCGTACTTGCCTTAGCAGGTTTTGGGCTATGTATCCATTGTGTTGTTGTTGTTGTTAGGAAAAAGATAAATGTGTCCCATAACCCATGTGGTCATAGGGGAGTGAGGCATCAGAGACCTCAACTTTTCAAGGGGGCCAGCATATTGAGGGTAGCGCCCATCTCCTCTCCCTTGCTGCTTTACCTTCCCTGACCCTAAAGAGGCAGGTACCCATTTACAGCTGGATGAACTGGGTGACTGTACTGAAGCCAAGACACACAAACGGTCAACCATCGAAGTGGTAACCATGCTTGATGCTGCTTAAGCTTGGCTTGGGGAAAGCAAGTGCTCTGACCACTGAGATATCCCATCCCCATGTTGTTATTACAAAGTAAAAAAGATGATGGCAACACCAATAACAGCCCAATGGATGCCTGCTACCTGGAGCTACTTGGGCCCATGCCAACAAGACTATTGTGTGCCACCCAAGCAGTACTGGAGATCACACTTAAATAAAGTTATTATAATTTTTTCTGACCAAGGGATTTATGTTTGTTTGTTTGTTTGGGAGAGAGAGAGAGAGAGAGAGAGAGAGAGAGAGAGAGAGAGAGAGAGAGAGAGAGAGAGAGAGAGGAGAGAGAGAGAGAAGAGAGAGAGACAGAGACAGAGACAGAGACAGAGAGATAGAGAGAGACAGAGAGAGACAGAGAGAGAAGAGAGAGAGAGAGAGAGAGAGAGAGAGAGAGAGAGAGAGAGAGACATAGAGATAGATACAGAGAGACAGAGAAAGAGAGAGAGAGAGCAGAGAGAGAGAGAGAGAGAGAGAGAGGAGAGAGAGAGAGAGAGAGAGAGAGAGAGAGAGAGAGAGAGAGAGAGAGAATACCATTAGTGTCACATCATAAAGCAAACACCTAGACACAAGATAGCTTTGGAACACTACACAACAGACATTCATTTCATTGCCGATTCCATTCATCAGACAAAACTGCCTTTGGGCGCCAAAACTCGTGATCACATAACTGATTGTACAAATCGTTTGCATCGTGGGGACAGGATGTAATGGAACGATGCATCCTGGGTTCACTGGCTGCATTATTGATAATGTTCTCTGCTGGTGACTCTCTTTTTCAACAATAGTGGTTCCACACATACAGGCTCACTCATTCAAATAATCAATTTTTTGCGGGTACTGCTTGTTTGGAAGAGTGTGTTGGACTCAGGCATCCTGGTACATATCTGGAGAGAGAGAGAGAGAGAGAGAGGAGAGAGAGAGAGAGAGAGAGAGAGAGAGAGAGAGAGAGAGAGAGAGAGAACGACATACACATACAGACAGAGAAAGAGACAGACGGACAGACAGACAGACAGACAGACAGAGAGAAACAGACAGACACAGACAGACAGACTGATTTTTCGGAAGAGTAGGCCATGTGTGCTGGTGGGAATGAAAAATAAAATTTACTACACTGTACAGAAATGTAAAAAGAAAAGCACATGAGTGCTTATTCCATTATCCTGGACATACAAGGAGATATGATATATTTTAAAAAAGGACACACACACATGCATGCATGCACGCATGTACACACACACACACACACACACACACACACACACACTGCTAATACTGTTAGTGTGGCATGATAAAGTACCAGCCACTCGCAAATGCACCTAGATGTACGGCAGTTTTAGAACATTATATAACAGACACCCCTTTCATTGCCAGGTTTCATTCATCAGACAAATTCCCTTGGGGCATTAGTCCTACCATCAAATGACTGATTGCACAAATCGTTTGTATTGTGGGGACAGGACGCAGTGAAAAGATACATCCTGGTTCGCTGGCTGCAGTATTGATAATGTTTACTGCTGGTGACTCTATTTTCATCATCAGTGGTTCCCTACTTCTCTCTCTCTCTCTCTCTGTCTGTCTGTCTGTCTGTCTGTCTGTCACTTTGCCCATTGTTGTGAGTGTGTGTGTGTGTGTGTGTGTGTGTGTGTGTGGGTGAGTGTGTGTTGGTATGTTTTAGTTCTTTTTCTACGTGCTCACTGAAGCTGAGTGATTAAAGATAATGTCAGACAAGAACTGGGCACCAGCCACACACTAAAACACACTAGACATT
>CM054135.1:20083345-20088345 GCA_028751875.1 Rapana venosa
AAAGTTTTAAGCCTAAGGAACATTTTGTGGCACTGCACTCAAAATTACTACAAGACATTGGCCAATGCAACCAAAACCCCCCCCCCCTCCCACACCTTCCCCCCTCCCCCCCCCCCCCTTCCCACCACCACACCCACCCTTTTTCTCTTTCCTAATATCTTATCCCCCCCCCCCACAACAAAACAAAACACCAAACAACCAAAACCACCTCACCCTTTTCCACCCAACCCCCACCCAACCTACCCCACTTCCCCCCTCTGCCCTCCCCCCTCCCCTCCCCTCCCCCCTCCCCCCCCCCATCCCCCCCCCCCACCACTTTTTTTCTTTTTTCCCCCCCATATTATAAATATACTTTTTTTGTTGTTGTTGGTTTTGTTCTGGAAGCAAGCGCGCGCTAGCATTTTGCATGGTCCCACCTGTCTTGTGTATCTTGAGAGCTAAAACCCCGTTAGAAAGATGGCTCGGGGTATTATGACAGCTTGTTCCCTCCCCTTCCCCTCTTCCCTCTCCCCTCTCCCTCCCCCTTCCTCCCCCCCCCTTCCTTCCCCACCAACCCAAAACCTCTGCCGTTTGTTCCAGACGGCCTTCTGACTCTCAAATCCCCCCACCCCCCCCCCCCCCCCCCCCCCCCCCCCCCCCCCCCCCCGTCACCCACCTTGTTTTGCAGAGATCCTGCCCAAAAGCATTGTCCTTAAGACCAATTGTCAAGTCATTGGACTGTATTTCATCCAAGAGAGGAGGAAGAGGAGGAGGAGGATGAGGGGGAAAGGAGGAGTAGGGTTGGGGTGGGGGTGGTGGGTGGGTGGTGGGGGTGGATTTTCTTTCTTGTCGGACCTGTGCTGCTGTTGCTGCTGCTGCTGAGCTTTAAAGATCTGCCTTGCCTTTTTCTCTCTGTGTGTGTGTGTGTGTAGTGTGTGTAGTGTAGTGTGTAGTGTAGTGTGTGTGTGTGAGTGTGTGTGAGTGTCAGACCGTCTAATTACCGCTGTTTGAATATTCTCCTTCCATCTGCGAGTCCTCTTTAAGCTTTTTTTTTTTTTTAAATAAATAAAAAAACCAAACCAACAACCCACAACAAAAAAACCCTTTCTCTCAGAGAAAAGGCTTTTCACACAGACATTTGCTATTCTTACTTTAAGATTTGTTTTAAATTTGTTGTAACCCTCCATCCACCTCCCCCCCCCTCCCCCCCACCTCCACCTCACCTCACCCCCCCTCCCTCCCAACCCCCCTTACCCTCACCTCCCCCCCCCCTGCTCTCCCCTATTCCACCATTACCCCCTTCCTTCCTTCCTTCCTTCCTTCCTTGTCCTTCTTCCTTTCTCATCCATTCTGCTTCTTTTTTTGTGGAAAAGTTGCAGTCTGCTGTTTTGGGTACCAGGATATTTGATTCCTCTCCTCCTCCTCCTCCTCCTCCTCATCTTCCTTATATACCCCCTCCTCCTCCTCCTCCTCCTCCTCCTCCCCTTCTTGCGTGTGTGTAGTGTAGTGTAGTGTAGTGTAGTGTAGTGTAGTGTAGTGTAGTGTAGTCTGTGTGTGTGCCTGCGTGTGTATATCCATGTTTCTGTGGAGGGGTTGGAAAGTGATCAAACTTGTCAGGCTATTGACGACAGAGGGGCAACAGAAGTTGGGGGATGGAGACAGATTGGGAGAAGGGAGACGGGAGAAGAAAGAAACTCCAAACCGCTGTTCAACTCCAGGTCCTTTTTGGTGGGGGGGGGGGTTTTCTTCTACTTTTTTGGTGGTTTTTGTTTTTTTATTTTGGTTGTTATCATGGTCGGGTCTGGTCTGTCTGGTCTGAGCTGGCCCTGGCTACTGAGCCATTTGGGGCACAGGAGGGGGTAAATTGGGTACGAGAAACACAAGATGCTTAGAAAAGTGTAGAGAAGAGGGGAAAAGAGAAAGAGAAAGAAGAGGTGGGGGAGTAGATAGAGGGGGCTGGGGGGGGGTTGGGGGGGGGGGTATGGGTGGGGGTGGGTGGTTGGGGAGGGGAGAGAAAGGGCAGTGGTTGGAACAGACCAACATGTGCATCAATTGTACCCGATTTGTCAAGGTCTGGGAGGGGGTTCCATTCATTCTCTCTCTCTCCCCCCCCCCCCCCCTCCCACTACCCCCCCCTTATCAAAATGAATCTAGCTCTCCAGTTCGGGGGTTTTATTTTTTTATTCCTTGCAGTTCGTAATGATGTGTCCACATCTCCTCCTACCTCTCTCCTCTCTCCTGCTCCTGCCCAACCCCCACCCTCAAACCCCCCACCCCACCCACCCCACCTCCCCCTCCCACCCACCCCCTACCCCCACCCACACCCCAAACCCCCCAACCCCCCCCTCTCTCTCTCTCTCTCTCTCTCTTTGTTTGTTTTTGAATTTTCTCAATCTGACCTCTTACCTACCCAACCATCATCTCTCCCCCCTCCCCCACCCCCCTCCCCCTCCCCCTCCACCCACACCCCAACCCCCCCCAAACCCTTTTCTCTCTCTCTCTCTCTCTCTCTCTCTCTCTACTTTTCTCTCTCTCTCTCTCTCTCTCTCTTTTTGTTTGTGTGTTGTATTTTCTCATTCTGACCTCTTACCTACCCAACCCCCATCATCTCCCCCCCTCCACCCCCCCTCCACCCCCCCACCCTACCTACCCCCACCCTCTCCCTCCCTCCCCCCAAAAAATCCTTTCTTTCCCCCCCCCCCTCCACCCCCGTTCCCCCCCTCCCCCCACCCCCCACCCCCACCCACCCCCCCCAACCCACCCTTACGGGCCCAAAACTCTAGCACCGATGTTGTTCTTTAAAAGCCCCTGCGGCCCCCCCGCTGTCACAAAAGGCATGACAAATTGCGGGAGTAGTGACTTACACAATCAGAGGCTGGGGGGGGGAGAAGGGAGGATATGAGGACGAGGACTAAACTAACTAACTACTAACTAACTAACTAACTAACAACAAAGGGTGGGGCAAAGCCAGGGGCTGTTTAAACAAACCATGCTTGCACCATTTCCATAATTCCGTTTGTTTTTTTTGCATGCAGGACAACCCCTTTGTGTACGGTACTCACACTGACTTGTCTTGGTCTTGTCTTGGTCGAAACGTGGTGTGGTTTTTTTTTTAATTATAGTTTGATTTGTGTTTGGTGTGTGTGTGTGTGTGGGTGGGGTGGGGTGGTGGTGGTGGGGGGTGGTGAGGGGGGGGGTGTATGTGTGTGTTTGTTGTGTGTGTGTGGGGGGGTGTTGGGGGTGGGGGGAGGGGGTTGTATGTGGGGGTGTTGTGTGGGGTGTGGTGTGTGTGTGTGTGTGGGAGAGAAGGGGTGGGTGGGGGTTGAAAGGAACGAGCAAGAGAGAGAGAGAGACAGACAGACAGACACAGAGACAGAGAGAGACAGAGACAGAGACATAGACACAGAGACAGAGAGAGACAGAGAGAGAACAGACAGAGAGAGAAGAGAGATATTATAATATATAGCTGGAAGGGTTTTTAACAAAGGGAAAGAGAAAAGAGAGAGAGAGAGGAGAGGGGAGGGGAGAGAGAGAGAGACAGAGAGAGACAGAGACAGAGAGACAAGACAGACACAGAGAGACAGAGGAGACAGACAGACAGAAACATAGACAGAGGACAGGGGAGACAGACAGACAGACAGACAGAGAGAGTGAAAACAGACAGACAGAGAGACAGAGAGATAGACACAGAGAGACAGAGGGGGACAGACAGAGAGACAGAACATAGACACAGAGAGACAGAGGGAGACAGACAGAGAGAGAGAGGACCCGACAGAGAGACATAGACACAGAGAGACAGAGGGAGAAGACAGAGGAGAGAGACAAAGACAGAGAGAGACAGAGACAGAGAGACAGAGACAAACACAGAGAGAAAAGAGGGAGACAGACAGACAGAGAGACAGAGACATAGAACAGAGAACAGAGGGAGACAGACAGACAGAGAGACAGACAGACAGACAAGACAGAGAGACAGAGACATAGACACAGAGAGACTGAAGGAGACAGACAGACGACAGAGAGGGAGACTAGACACAGAGAGACAGAGGGAGATAGACAGACAGAGGACAGAGACATAGACACAGAGAGACACAGAGAGACACAGAGAGAGAGAAGAGAGACAAAGAGACAGGAGAGATGATTATAATATATAGCTGGGAATGGTTTTAGAACTCGGGCGTTAACAAAGAGAGAGAGAGAGAGAGAAAAGAGAGAGAGAGAAAAGGAAGAGGGGAAAAGAGAGAGAGAGAGAGAGGGGAGAGAGAGAGAGAAGAAGAGAGAGAAAGAAGAGACAGGGAAAAGAGACCCGAGACAGACAGAGAGACAGATACATAGGGCACAGAGAGACACACAGAGATAGACACAGAGATTATTATAAAAATAAAAGTGGAATGGTTTTTAGAACTCAGGCGTTAACAAAGAGAGAGAGAGAGAGAGAGAAGAAGAGAGAGAGAGAGGGGGAGAGAGAGAGAAAGAAGGAGACGACAGAAGAAGAAGTAAAAGAAGAGGGGACAAAAGAAAAAGACAGCAGAAGACCAGAGAGAACCAAAAAAAAACAAAGACAGAGGGCAGGAGAGGAGACAGGAGACAGAAAGAGATATTATAATATATAGCTGGGAATGGTTTTAGAGCTCGGCGTAAACAAAGAGAGAGAGAGAGAGAGAAGAGAGAGAGAGAGAGAGAGAGAGAGAGAGAAGAGAGAGGGGAGAAGAGAGAGAGAGAAAGACAGAGAGAGAGGAGACAAAGGGAGACAGACAGACAGAGAGACAGAGACAGACACAGAGAGACAGAGGGAGACAGACAGACAGAGAGACAGAGACATAGACACAGAGAGACAGAGGGAGACAGACAGAGGGGGACAGGAAAACAGAAGAGACAGAGGGAGACAGACAGAGAGAGAACGGAACATACACAAGAGACAGAGGGAGACAGACAGGAAGAAGAGACATAGACACAGAGAGACAGAGAGACAGAGACATTTGACACAGAGAGACAGAGGGAGACAGCAGAGAGAAAGGAGAAAG
>CM054135.1:20100845-20103345 GCA_028751875.1 Rapana venosa
TTTGTGTCTGTCTGTCTATCTGTCTGTCCGTCCGTCCGTCCGTCTGTCTATTTGTTTATCTGTCTGTCCGTCCGTCCGTCTGTCTGTCTGTCTGTCTGTTCACTCCCTGTCCATTCATGCCTGTCTGCTTATCTACCCAGCACCTGCCTGCCTGCTTGTCTGCAATATATCAATCTATTTGTGCTAGGCCCCTAGCTGCAAGCAAAATTGTTTCATTGGCTTTACTTTGATCCCTTATTTGTGTGTGTGCGCGTGCGTGCGTGCGTGCGTGCGTGCGTGCGTGTGTGTGTGTGTGTGTGTGTGTGTGTGTGTGTGTGTGTGTGTGTTTTGCTTTGTTGTTTTTATCGTTTGTTTGTCTTTGTGGTGGTGATTGGTTTTTGGATTTTTCGCTCTTGTTTTGTTTGACTGTGCTTAAAAAAAAAAAATCAATTGACGGGTGAAGTCTATTAAAAGACGAAAGGCTGCTAAGTTTCATAATAAATCTAAAATCACATGTCAGGATTCGAATTTCGGCCCCATGCATTAAGGGGATTAAGAGTAGGGATTTTCTTTTATCACTATTCAACTCCTAGACCAGCGCTAGACTCTATTTGTGGTGCATACGCACACGCATGAAGAAATGCAGATGCGCATGGCCTCAACTTTCCTTTTCAGGAAACGCAACAATACCCAACATGCGCCCGTGGATTGGCGAACGTGTTGGGTTGTCTAGTGTTGTGTAAGAGTCACAATGACGCCCAGCATGCGCCCACGACTTGGCAGATGCATGGGGCTTTGTAGCTGGTCAGGTGTATGGTATGAGTGTTTCTTCATAGGAGTCGTAAATTAATTAATTGTCTATGAGCTGCGCCACATGCTAAAATATTCTTTGGAATACTAGAAACAAGAAAACAATCTACTTCTTACTTTTAAATAAAACTTTCACCAATACTAGTAAACAATCTACTTCTGACTGAAAAAACTTTCACCAATACTAGAAACAAGAAAACAATCTACTTCTGACTGAAAAACTTTCACCAATACTAGAAACAAGAAAACAATCTACTTCTAACTGAAAAAAAACTTTCACCAATACTAGAAACAAGAAAACAATCTACTTCTGATTGAAAAAAAAACTTTCACCAAAACTAGAAAACAAAACAAATCTACTTTTTACTGAAAAAAAACTTTCACCAATACTAGAAACAACAAAAACAATCTACTTCTGACTGAAAAAAACTTTCACCAATACTAGAAACAAGAAAACAATCTACTTGTGACTGAAACATTTTTTCACCAATACTAGAAACAAGAAAACAATCTACTTCTGATTAAAAAAACACTTTCGACCAGCCGCCATGGCGCAGTGGTTAGCGCCTTGGGTTAAGGACTGGAAGGTCGCGGGTTCGATTCCCATAAGAGTCATAGGGATTTTTCGGACTCCGGCCGGCTCCTACCCAGAGTGAGTGTGCTGTGGGCTCAGTGGGAAGACTGGGACCACACAGTCGAGCTTCATCCACTTAACGGATGCGAGTTTTGAGAGTGTTGCTCAAATTACCTGACCAACACTGCAGGTGTCTGTATCTCTCGGGCCTGGTTTGACGCCGGGATATATTATGATAGTAAGCGTAGAGTACAACCCTGTCAAGTAGTCTCAAAGCATATGCACTTCCCACAGCAGCATAATTACATCATCCTCATTGTCATTGATCATCATGCAATTAAAAAAATTGCCTCTGATTCGGTGGTCCCAGTTTCTCTGGTCTCATGGTAACCTCAGATTCGGTTTGCCCATACACTTCTGTGCCTGTGGTGAGTTTGTGTCAAAGCCTTTGGGGTTGGAGGTTCGCGGGGGACGGTCGTTGGAGGGACGTTGTGGTGGTTGCCACCTCGGGTGGGCAACTCACTCAGTCTGGCTCCGCGACTGAGCTAATACTGTCGTTAGTAGGGGGCTTAGTAGGTGGTGTCCTGCGTATGTTAGCTCAGAACAGGCACCACTGAACACCGCCAAAGTGACCCAGCAGCAGTGCAGGGCCCCTCTGGCTGGTGGCCCCACGGCGGCCTGATAGTGATTGTCTCCCTGTGGACCTCCGACTCTGGGGATGAGACATAACAAATCTGGGTATGGTTGTGGCGGAGAGATTGGAATGAGGGGCGTGGGAACAGCAGGACGGGGGACGTCACAGAAGATGAGGCAGCAAAAAAACCACCAAAAAACAAAAAAAAAACCCACTTTCACCAAATCTAGAAACAAGAAAACAGTGTACTTCTGACTGAAAAAACTTTCACGAATACTAGAAAACAATACCAATCTACTTCTAACTGAAAAAAAACTTTCACCAATACTAAAAACAAAAAGCAATCTACTTCTGATTAAAAAACCTTTCACCAATACTAAAGGTAAAGGTAAAGGAGTCCCATAACCTATAAGGTCGTAGGGGAGTGAGGCGTCAGAGACCTCACTTCTCTAGGGCCAGCATATTGAGGGCGGCGCCCATCTCCTCTCCCTCGCTGCTTTACC
>CM054135.1:20110056-20112556 GCA_028751875.1 Rapana venosa
TTCTAGTATGGTGAAAAAATGTTTTCAGTCACAAGTAGATTGTTTCTTGTTTCTAGTATTGGTGAAAGTTTTTTTCAGTCAGAAGAAAGATTGTTTTTGTTGTTCTAGTATTGGTGAAAGTTTTTTTTCAGTAAAAAGTAGATTTGTTTTGTTTTCCTAGTTTTGGTAAAAGTTTTTTTTCAATCAGAAGTAGATTTGTTTTCTTGTTTCTAGTATTGGTGAAAGTTTTTTTTCAGTTAGAAGTAGATTGTTTTCTTGTTTCTAGTATTGGTTGAAAGTTTTTCAGTCAGAAGTAGATTGTTTTCTTGTTTTCTAGTATTGGTGAAAGTTTTTTTCATTTCGAAGTAGATTGTTTACTAGTTTTGGGTGAAAGTTTTATTTAAAAGTAAGAAGTAGATTGTTTTCTTGTTTCTAGTATTCCAAAGAATATTTTAGCATGTGGCGCAGCTCATAGACAATTAATTAATTTACGACTCCTATGAAGAAACACTCATACCATACCCCTGACCAGCTACAAAGCCCCATGCATCTGAAAGGTCGTGGGCGCATGCTGGCGTCATTGTGACTCTTACACAACACAACAACACCCAACACGTTTCGCCAATCCACGGGCGCATGTTGGGTATTGTTGCGTTTCCTGAAAAGGAAAGTTGAGGCCATGCGCATCTGCATTTCTTCATGCGTGTGCGTATGCACCACAAATAGAGTCTAGCGCTGGTCTAGGAGTTGAGTAATAATAAAAGAAAATCCCTACTCTTAATCCCCTTAATGCATGGGGCCGAAATTCGAATCCTGACATGTTATTTTAGATTTATTATGAAGCTTAGCAGTTTGTCGCCTAAACTAATTGCACAGTCCACTTATTAAAAACCCCAACAAAACAAACAAAATATGAACAAAAATGCTACAAAAACTCCATCACCACCACAAAGACAAACAAACGATAAAAAAAAGCAAAGCAAAACGCCACATACACACACACACGCGCGCGCGCGCGCACACACACAAATAAGGGATCAAAGTAAAGACAATGAAACAATTTTGCTTGCAGCTAGGGGCCTAGCACAAATAGATTGATGTATTGCAGACAGGCAGGCAGGCAGATGCTGGGTAGATAGGCAGACAGGCATGAATGGACAGGGAGTGAACAGACAGACAGACAGACGGACGGACGGACGATAGACAGACGGACGGACGGACTGACAGATAGACAGATAGGCATACAGACACAAAGGTATATAGATAGATAGATAGATAGATAGATATATAGATAGATAGATAGATAGATAGAAAGATGGATGGATATATAGGTGGACAGATAGGCGGATAGGTACATACATACATACATACAGATATAGACAGGTAGATAGGTAGATAGACAGAAAGACAGACAGAGAGACAGGCAGGCAAGCAGGTAGACAGACAGACAGATAGATAGATAGATAGATAGAGAGATAGATAGATTGATAGATAGATAGATAGATAGATAGATAGATAGATAGACGGATAGATAGACAGATAGATAGATAGATAGATAGACAGACAGACAGATAGATAGATAGATAGATAGATAGATAGATGATAGATAGATAATAGATAGATAGATAATAAATAGATAGATAGATGGATATATGGATGGATAGATAGATGGATAGATAGATATTGATAGATGGGTGGATAGATAGATAGGTAGATAGATAGGTAGGTAGATAGGGAGATGGATGGATAGATGGATGGATAGATAGATGGATAGATGATAGATAAATGGATAGATGGATGGATTGATAGAAAGAGATTTAGATAAATAGATGGATGGATGGATACATAGATAGGTAGATAGATAGATAGATAGATGGATAGAAAGATGGATGGATATATAGGTGGATAGATAGGTGGATAGATAGGCGGATAGGTACATACATACATACAGATATAGACAGGTAGATAGGTAGATAGACAGAAAGACAGACAGACAGACAGGCAGGCAGGCAGGTAGACAGACAGACAGAAAGATAGATAGATAGATAGATAGATAGACGGATAGATAGACAAATAGATAGAAGATAGATAGATAGACAGACAGAAGACAGACAATAGAAGATAGATAGATAGATAGAAAAGATAGATAGATAGATAATAGATAGATAATAGACAGACAGACAGACAGAGAGACAGACGACAGACGACAGAGAGACAGACAGAAAAGATAGATAGATAGATTTGATAGATAGACAGATAGATAGATAGATAGATAGATAGATAGATAGATAGACAGACAGACAGACAGACAGATAGATAGATAGATGGATAATGGATAGATAATAGATAGATAGATAGATAGATAGATAGATAGATAGATAGATAAACGGATATATAGATGGATGGATGAATGGATGGATGGATGGATGGAGGGATGGTGGGATGGAGGAATAGAAAGATAGATAGACAGACAGACAGACAGATAGATAGATAGATAGATAGATAGATAGATAGATCGATA
>CM054135.1:20115056-20117556 GCA_028751875.1 Rapana venosa
GTGTACATGGTGTGTGTGTGTTTCCGGACGGCGCGCGCGCGCGCGTTTGTGTGTATGTGTATGTGTGTATGTGTATACGCGCTCGCGCGTGTGTGTGTCTTGTGTGTGTACATGTGTGAGTGTGTGTATGTGTGTATGAATGTGTGAATGTGTGATTTGAGTTGTGTGTGTGTGTGTGTGCGCGCGTTTTTCTGTGTCTATGTGTCTGTCTGGTGTCTGCGTGTGTGTGCCCGTGCGTGTGAGGAAATGAAATGTACATGTCTGTAAATTGCAAATGTGTATGTAAATGTATGTATGTATGTATGCGTGTACGTACGTGTGTATGTATGTATTATGTATTTGTGTATATGTGTGTGTGTATGTATGTATGTACGTATGTATGTATGTATGTATGTATGTATGTATGTATGTATGTATGTAGATAGGTAGGTAGGTAGGTAGTATAGATGGATGGATGGATGGATGGATGGATGGATGGATGGATGGATGCATGCATGCATGCATGCATGCATGCATATATGTATGTATGTATGTATGTATTATTATGTATGTATGTATGTATAGTATTGTCAGGTCAGTCAGAAAAGTTCTCTGCTCCTGCTACTGGTATCCATGTAACCCAGTACAACCTGTCGCATGTGGGGGAGGAAACCCCAATAGAAAAAACCCAAAACATATGGAGACTTGGAGAGGAGATTGGCGCCACCAAGGAATATCCTAAGCCCACAGAAAAAACATGAAAGACAAATGCAAAGCCGAAATGATACCGGATCGGTCGAGGCCCGGGTTACCAACGACCGCGCTTTCCATTGATCAACACCAGGGTGAAGTGACAAGTCAGCTTACTGGAGTTAAAACATTACTTAAGCTCCCAAGAGAACAAATCACCATTGGTACATGGAAAGTCCGTACACTCTACCAGTGCGGAAAAATCAAAGAACTAGAGTATGAGCTTAGCCGCTATAAATGGGACATTATTGGACTAGGAGAAGTGAGATGGACAAGATTTGGTGAGACATTGACTGAAGAAGGCAACAAGATCTGTACAGTGGCCAAGAGAAACATCACCAACATGGAGTGGCATTTATTGTCAGAAAGGAAGTAGTGGGGTGCATTAACAGCTGTACACCGGCTTCCAGCAGGATTATCAGCATCCGGGTGTCGGCCAAGCCAAAGAACAGCACCATCATACAAATCTATGCACCATCATCTGACCATACAGATGAAGAAGTAGAAGAATTTTATGAAGATCTTGAAGTGACCATTAAGAAAATACCCAAGAAGGACATCATCATCATCCAAGGGGATTTTACGCCAAAGTAGGTCCTGACTCTTACAACCAATGGGCCGGAACAGTTGGTCAGTTTTGGAACTGGGGAGACCCAACGACAGGGACTACGTCTGCTGGAGTTTGCCTGCACCCACAGACTTACCATTGCCAATACCCTCTATCCCACAAGCAGTCAAGGAGGACAACCTGGCATGCGCCAAACGCAAGATCCATAACCAAATAGATTTATCTTAACACCACGGCGCTTCAAATCCAGCATCAACAGAGCCAGAACAAGAACATACCCTGGAGCTGACATAGGCAGCGACCACAACCTTGTGCTGCTGGTATTCAAAATGAAGCTGAAGAAAAACAAACAGCCTGCAAACCCACGTATCAAATTTGACGTGGACAAACTGAAAGATCCAAATGTCAAGGAGATCTTCCAAGCTAAGCTTGGCGGACGTTTTGCGGCATTAACCCTCCTGGACAATGACATCAATGACCTCACCAACAACTTCAATGAGGCAGTCCGAGAAACAGCAGAGGAGGTACTCGTCGTCAGGAATAAACACCAGCCATGGACTACCAATGACATCTTGGACCTCTGCGATACAAGAAGAGCACTGAAACCAACCAGGTCTTCCAACCCTAAAGAAATACCGGGAGGCCAACAATCTCGTGAAGAAGTCAATGTTAAAGGCCAAGAGAAGTGGATCAGTGATCAATGTGATGAGATCGAAAAAAACATGAAAGTGGGCAACAGTAAAAAGGCATACGACACCCTGAAGAAACTCACAAAACCACTTCAAACCAAATCATCAGTCTTGAAGACAGCTCCGGAAACCTCCTCACAGAAAGCTCAGCTGCATTGAACAGGTGGTCTGAATATTGTCAAGAACTGTACAACTACCCAATACAAACCTGACAAGAGCATAATAGAAGAGAAAGCAGCAACATCAAGAGCACCCTCGCCATTACCTATACTGAGGAAGAAGTGGAAAGAAGCCATCCGCAGCTTACCAGTAGGAAAGTCCCCAGGAGCAGACAATATACCAGCAGAGCTGCTCAAGCATGGTGGCGAAACAGTCATCACAATATGTTACAGCTATCTGTCAGAAGATTTGGGACAAAACAGTGGCCAACAGAATGGACACAATCACTCATCATACCCCTGCCCAAGAAGGGGAATTTACGCCAATGCCAAAACTATAGAACAATCAGCCTCTT
>CM054135.1:20122556-20124241 GCA_028751875.1 Rapana venosa
CAAACACACACATACACCCCCCACCACACCCTCACCCCCCACCCCCCCCCACCCCACCACCACCCACACCACCACCCCCACACACCCACACACACACACACATCAAACACAAAACTAAAACTATATATAAAAAAAAAAAACACACCACCAAACCACGTGCGACCAAGACCAAGACCAAGACAAGTCTGTGTGAGTACCGTACCACAAAGCGTTGTCCCTGCATGCAAAAAAAAACAACGGAATTATGGAAATGGTGCAAGCATGGTTTGTTTAAACAGCCCCTGGCTTTGCCACACCTTCGTTGTTAGTTAGTTAGTTAGTTAGTTAGTTAGTTAGTCCTCGTCCTCATCCTCGTCCTTCATCCCCACCCCAGCCTCTGATTGTGTAAGTCACTACTCCCGCAATTTGTCATGCCTTTTGTGACAGCGGCCGCAGGGGGGTTTAAAGAACGACATCGGTGCTAGAGTTTTGACCCGTAAGGGATGGTGGTGGGTGGGTGTTGTGTGGGGGGGGGGGGGGGGAAGGGGGGGAACGGGGGTGGAGGGGGGGGGAAAGAAAGAGATTTTTGGGGGGGAGGGAGGGAGGGTGGGGGTAGGTAGGTGGGGGGGTGGAGGGGGGGTGGAGGGGGAGAGATGATGGGGTTGGGTAGGTAAGAGGTCAGAATGAGAAAATACAACACACAAACAAAAGAGAGAGAGAGAGAGAGAGAGAGAGAGAGAGAGAGAGAGAGAGAGAGAGAGAGAGAGACAGGGGTTTGGGGGGTTGGGGTGTGGGTGGAGGGGGAGGGGGGTGGGTGGGGGGTGGAGGGGAGAGATGATAGGTTGGGTAGTAAGAGGTCAGAATGAGAAAATACAACACAAAAAGAGACAGAGAGAGAGTTATGTCCCTTTATGAGAGAGAGAGAAAGAGAGAGAGAGAGAGAGAGAGAGAGAGAGACAGGGGTTGGGGGTTGGGTGGGGGTAGGGGGTGGGTGGGAGGGAGAGGTGGGGTGGGTGGGGGGTTGGAGGGAGGGGGTAGGGCAGGAGGCAGAGAGAGAGAGAGGTAGGAGGAGATATGGACACATCATTACGACTGCAAGGAATAAAAAATAACCCACGAAACTGGAGAGCTAGATTCATTTTGATAAGGGTGGTGGGGGGGGGTGGGGGTGGGGGGGGGAGAGAGAGAATGAATGGCAACCCCCCTCCCAGACCTGTGACAAATCGGGTACAATTGATGCACATGTTGCGTCTGTTCCAACCACTGCCCTTTCTCTCCGCTCCCCAACCCCCACCCCCCACCCCATACCCCACCCCCACCCCCCTCTATCTACTCCCCACCTCTCTCTTCTCTTTCTCTCTCTCTCTACACTTTTCTAAGCATCTTGTGTTTCCTCGTACCCAATTTACCCCCCTCCTGTGCCCCAAATGGCTCAGTAGCCAGACCAGCTCAGACCAGACCAGACCAGACCAGACCATGATAACAACCAAAATAAAAAAACAAAAACCACCAAAAAAGTAGAAGAACCCCCCCCCCCCCCCCCACCAAAAAGGACCTGGAGTTGAACAGCGGTTTGGAGTTTCTTTCTTCTCCCGTCTCCCTTCTCCCAATCTGTCTCCATCCCCCAACTTCTGTTGCCCCTCTGTCGTCAATAGCCTGACAAGTTTGATCACTTTCCAACCCCTCCACAGAAACATGGATATACA
>CM054135.1:20124741-20139741 GCA_028751875.1 Rapana venosa
CTGTGTCTCCCTGTCTCTGTCTCTTTCTGTATCCCTTTGTCTCTGTCTGTCTATCTCTCTGTCTGTCTTTTTAGGTCTCTGTCTATTGATGTCTCTGTCTACCTCTCTGTCTGTCTGTCTGTCCGTCTGTCTGTCTGTCTGTCTCTCTCTCTCTCCCTCCCCCCCCCCCCCTCCCGTTACTGACAAGTTAACAGCCAGAGCTTTCCTAGAGATGGTCTGCCTGTACACAATAACGGGGTGTGCATTACTTAGGTTGAAGAGGAAACACACTCTGCTGAGTGTTTTCACACCTTGTCTGATAGCCTACTATAAGTACTTTGTGGTGCCTACTCCACCAACACCACCACTTCAAAAGTGTAGCAAGGCTGCACATTCTTCTGTCATTTCTTGTCAATTGTTTCTGGTGTCTGGAAGGGGTTTATTATGGCAGACATGTATAGAGGCGTGAATGTGTACACATACATGCACATACACAGGCACGCAAACAGACATACGTGTAGGGAACACTGAAATTCGAGCAAGCTCATAATGAGAGAATCATGGACCAAAAAAAAATCATCACTGCTTCACAGAAATGAAACGAAAAAAAATATTGGGTGAGAGTGGTTGGGAAATGCCTCACTCCCCCTCACCACTTCAAAAAAATCAAACAATAAAACGACTAAGGGAAAAAAACAATTAACAACACCACTCCCCCCCACTCCACCACTCTGTCTTTCCCTGTCTCTCTCTCTCTCCTGTGTCTGTCTGCCTGTTTGTCTGTATATCTTTCTCTTTGTTTCTCTGTCCCCTGCCCTCTCTCTCTTTTGCTCGGGGGAGACGGGATAGCCTTCTGGTTAGCGTGATGCGCTCATGATTTGCTGATCTGGGTTTGATTCCCATTCAAGAGCACTACTCCTCTGAAATTAACGTAAGTGCCAACTTCACTCTCCCCAAAAGTCCTTCGGATGATACTATAAACCAAGGTCCCTGTGCAAATGCACGCAGACCATCTTACGCACACATTAAAACCTGTTCCACTTTTTGGAAGAGTAGGCCGTTGTGTGCCGGTGGAAACAGATGACAAAATTGACAAAACTGCATACAGTCAGGGACTGGATGAAAAGATCACACAAGTGCTTATTCGATTATCCTTGAAATAAAAGAATTAAAGAATATAATAAATGAACAAAAAAGTCTCTACCTCTCTGTCCTATGTCTGTCTGGCTGGCTGCTAGTCTGTCTGTCAGTCTGTCTGTCTGTCTGTCTTACTCTCCTTTGTCTGTCTGTCTCTGTCACTCTCTGTCTCCCTGTTTCTGTCTCTTTCTGTCTCCCTTTGTCTCTGTCTGTCTATCTCTCTGTCTGTCTTTTTAGGTCTCTGTCTATTGATGTCTCTGTCTACCTCTCTGTCTGTCTGTCTGTCCGTCTGTCTGTCTGTCTGTCTGTCTCTCTCTATCTCTCCCCCCCCTCCCGTTACTGACAAGTTAACAGCCAGAGCTTTGCTAGAGATGGTCTGCCTGTACACAATAACGGGGTGCCCATTACTTAGGTTGAAGAGGAAACACACTCTGCTGAGTGTTTTCACACCTTGTCTAATAGCACACTATAGGTACTTGTGGTGCTTACTCTACCAACACCACCACTTCAAAAGTGTAGCAAGGCTGCACATTCTTCTGTCATTTCTTTTCCATTGTTTTTGGTGTCTGGAAGGGGGTTATTATGGCAGACATGTATAGAGGTGTGAATGTGCGTGTACATACATATGCATGAACGCAAGCACGCAAACAGACATATGCACAAGTGTGCACGCACACATACATACACATACATACATGCCTGCACGCACAAATTTACACGCACATACACACACATGCATGTATATATACAACCTATACGCATACGCACACAAACATAACTCACACACCCCCAAAACACAAACACTCCAAAACCCACACCACACACGCACATACGCACATTTACACACACATACACAATACTATAACACAAAATACATATCTCTCCTCCTCTCTCTCCTTCGTTTCTATATATTATATATATATATAAAAATACATAATATAAAAATGTGCACACATGCATACCCCAAAACAAAAACACATTTTCAGAACCATGTTGAAATAATTATGCACAAGACACAGACATGCCAACAGATAAATCACACATACAGACACCATCATGCACAAACACACACACACACTCACACACACATACACACACATGCAAGCACACACACAAGCGCACACACATATTTTCAAACTCACACACACATAAAAACACAATGTAGAGGTAGCATGTAAGTGTGTGTTTAAACAGGGCAGGTAAAACATGCACACTGATTACAAGTGGTGGTTGGAAAAGGAATGATGTTCTGACTCGAACTTGGATGTTGAAAATGATTGAGTAAAATAAAAAGCATACTTAACACACACACACACACACACATGCACGCACGCACGCACACACACACACACACGCACGCACGCAGGCACATCCATCCACCCATCCATCCATCCATCCACCCATCCATCTATCCATCCATGTATGCATGCATCCATGCAACAGAGGTACACCCACCCCTGTGTGTGTGTGTGTGTGTGTGTGTGTGTGTGTGTCTGTGTCTGTGTCTGTGTCTGTGTGTGTAGGGTTGATTGCAGGGAAGGGGGGGGGGGTAGGAGGGAAGAGGGGGCAAGGAATGTGAGGGGGAGAATAGGAGAACTTGTAGGGAGCTTAACATTCCCAGTTCCACTTCTCAACTCTCTCTCTCTCTCTCTTTTCTCTCTCTCTCTCTCTCTCTCTCTCTCTCTCCTCTCTCTCTCACTCTCTCTCTCTTCCTCCCCGGGCATTTGTCTCAGCCCATCAGAACGGAGCCAACAGAACAGACAGCTGTCGGTGAAAGCTGAGCCACACTGATTGATTTAAAGGGAAACCCGACAGGTGTGTAATACACCTACAAGCCTGTCTGGATCCAGCAACTGTTTTTGCTGCCTTCAGTTCATCAGCAACGTTGGGTGAAACAAAAGAAGACAAAAATGAAAACAGTGAAGCTGAATGATACTCTTCAATTTTGGCCAATGACTCCTAAACACAAGTCCATTCTTGCATTGATGAAGACTGCTTATATTCCTGCGATAATGACCGTGCACCTGTGTGTTGTAGTTATAGGAGATAAACAGACAGCAAAGAAACAGACAGTTACATTGTTAAGTGGAAGAAAAAAAACACAACTACATCGATTTTATGTAAAACAAAAAGTTGTTAATAGGAGGTAATCTTTTCCTTGAGGTGTCACTTTTAATTTTTGCTGATTTAAGTGTAGTAGGGATGTAAGAGTGATGAAAAAGGAATAAAGAAGGAAAGTGCCCACTTTGGAAATCTCCAGAGTGGGAAAAGCTAAAATTCAAGCAAGCCTGGAATAAGAGAGGGAGAAGAGAGAAGAGAGAGAGAGAGAAGAGAGAGAGAGAGAAGAGAGAGAAGAGAGAGAAGAGAGAGAGAGAGAGAGAGAGGGGAAACAGCAACAAAATTTTTCCCTGCTTCACAGTAGTGAAATTAAAAAAAAATTTGGGGTGAGAATGATTGTAGGGCACAAACCCCCACCAAAAAAAAATCACACAAAACCCCAACTAACATAACATAATTAACAACACTCTTTCCCCCAAACAAACAAAAACACAGAAACAAACAAACAAAACAAAGAAACAAACAGACCAACAAGCGAAAAATCCCCTTTTCTTCTCTGTCCACACTAACCATTTGGACCCAAGCACAAGCTTGAATGAAAGGGGGTGGAATGGCTTGGGGAACAGGGAGAGCGTTAACATTGCCAGTTAAACTTTTCAACCCTCCTCCCCCCCTCTCTCTCTCCAGGCGTTTTGTCTCAGCCTATCAGAAAGGAGCCAACAGAACAGACAGCTGTCGGTGAAAGCCGGGCCACACTGATTGATTTAAAGGGAAGCCCGACAGGTGTGTAATAGACCTACAAGCCTGTCTGGATCCAGCAACTGCTTATGCTGCCTTCAGTTCATCAGCAACGTTAGGTGAAACAAAAGAAGACAAAAACGAAAACAGTGAAGCTGAATGGCACTCTGCAATTATGGCATAAGAAATCCTAAACACAAGTCCATTCTTGCATTGATGAGGACTGCTTATATTCCTGCGCTAATGACCATGTGGATGTTTACTATGGGTAGGATCTAGGAGTGAAGCTGACAGCAAATAAACAGACAGTTACAGTGTGAAATGGAAGAAAGAAAGCACACACATGTTGTGAAAAATAACCAGTTGTGAATTGCAAGTAATCTTTTCATTGATGGTTTGTTTTAGCGTTTGCCAAGGTATATGTAAATGTGGTAGGGATGTAAAAGTGATAAAAAGGTATACAGGAGCAAAGTGTGCAATTTTGAAAGCTGCAGCATGGAGAAAACTGAAATTTAAGCAAATTCGTAATGAGAGAGCAATGGCTAAAAATATCATCACTGCTTCACAGAAATTAAATTAAAAAAATAATTGGGTGAGAGTGGTTGAGGAACGCCATCCCCCCACCCCTCAAAATAAATCAAACAAAAAAAACAAAAAACCACAGAAAACAATTAACATCACCACTCTACCCAAAATCACACACAAACACACACAAACACACACACACACACACACACACACACACCACGCACACACACACACACACACACACACACACACACACACACACACACACACACACACACACACACACACACACACACACGAACAAACAAAAAAACAAACAAAACACAAACAAAGAAGCAATCAAAGAAACAAACAAACAAACAGCACTATTTATCCTTTCACAACATTATTCATTCTTTTGATCCAAGGGGAAAAGCTTAAAAAATGAAGGGGGAGGGTGGAATGGATTGGGGAATAGAGAGAGAGGGAGCTTAACATTCCCAGTTGCACTTTTCAACACACTCCCTCCCCAGGCGTTTTGCCTCAGCTCATCAAAACCCAGTCAGCAGATCAGACAGCTGTCGGTGAAAGCTGGGCCACACTGATTGATTTAAAGGGAAGCCCAACAGGTGTTTAGAAGCCAATCTGATTCTCCTCCTCCACATCCTCCTCCACCTCCTCTTTTTTTGCAACCTCCTTCTTCTATTTGTTCTTCTTTGCATTCTTCTTCTTCTTTTTGTTCTTTTTCTTCTTGCCTTGTTGTTATTGTTGTTGCTACCGTTGTTACTGTTGTTTTGTTTTTGCTTTTTGCTGTTGTTGTTGATGTTATTGATGATTTTCTTCTTGTTCTTCTTGTTCTTGTGCTTTTTGTTGTTGCTTTTTGCTGTGTTGTTTCTTGTTGTTGTTGTTGTTCTTCTTCTTCTTCTCAATTCTTGTTGATGTTGTTGTTCCTCTTCTTCTTCCTCTCTTCTCAATAATTTTCTTGTTGTTGTTGTTGCTGCAGTTGTTGTGGTTCTTTTTCTTGTTCTTCTTGTTCTTCTTCCCTCTTCTGTTCTTCTTGTTCTTGTTCTTCTTGTTGTTGTTGTTCTTCTTGTTCTTGTTCTTGTTCTTCTTCTTGTTTCTTCTTTTTGTTCTTGTTCTTGTTCTTGTTCTTCTTCTTCTCTTCTTCTTCTTCTTCTTCTTCTTCTTCTTCTTCTTCTTCTTTTTTCTTCTTTCTTCTTCTTCTTCTTTCTTCTTTTTCCCTCCTCCTCCTCCTCCTCCCCTCCTCTTCCTCCTCCTTCTCTTCCTCCTCCTCCATGAACTCCATAAAGCTGTCAATGAATCGCCACACTGAAACATTCATGCAGTGGGGTTTTGGCAAGTCACACCGGACAAAGCCGGGTGCTCTACAGGTCAGCTGTTGTGTGCTTGCTGCACGTGTTAAATCATTCATACCTCTGACCTCTGCCCCTGTGGGGGACAGGACACTGGGGGCTCTTCCAGTATGAATAGCATCCCCATCATCTAAAAAAAAATCTGTGCCGGCAATTCCCTCTTTTCTCACACTTTTAAAACAGTTTCTACCTTTTTTAGTTTTTTTCCCTGTCGCCTCCTTCTTGACAACTTTTTTGCTATTTAAAAAATACAAAAATACATTCTCCTTTCGTTTTTTGTTTTTTTTACAGAAAGATGTAAAATGTAAGAGTTTTCTCCCGTACGGAAGTCGGATACGCTGGTCCTGACTTGGCAGGTGCTTAACGGCAGCGCAGCGCATTATCACTCATAAAATAATAATAATAATAATAATGATAATAATAATAATAATAATAATAATATATGGAATTTATATAGCGCTGAATCTTGTAAAAAACAAACAAATCGAAGCGCTTATATGACAGACAACAGATGGATCGGTGGGTCACGTGGTAACACGCCTGTCTAGAATACGAAAAGTCCGGGTCGGAAGTGTGCAGTGGTTCGGATCCTGTTTGGGCCCGAAACTTTTCCCCCCATCCATTAGACCATGAGTGGTGGTCTGGGCGCTAGTCTTTCGGATGAGACGATAAACCGAGGTCCCGTGTGTTACACAAAATTATTCAGCGCACGTAAAAGAACCCACGGCAACAAGAGAGTTGTACATAGCAAAATTTCTTTAAAAAAATGCCACTTTGATAGGGACAGAAATACAGTTGCAGACACAAAAAAAATTAAAATGTAAAGGGTGGCGCTGCTCTTGTGGCGACGCGCTCTCCCCGGGGAGAGTAGCCCGAATTTCACGCAGAGAAATTTCGTGACTTAAAGTGGCATAAAAACAACAACAACGACAACAAACAATAGCTGTTGTCTGAGGGTTTGATGAAGAAGAGCTTGTGGATATTAAGCCTACAGTTTTAAGAAGGTGGTTATGAAACAGTTATCACACATGTTACAGCTATCTGTCAGAAGATTTGGGAGACAAAACAGTGGCCAACAGAATGAACACAATCACTCATCATACCCCTGCCCAAGAAGGGGAATTTACGCCAATGCCAAAACTATAGAACAATCAGCCTCATAAGCCACGCCAGCAAGATCATGCTCAAAGTTATTTGAATCGACTCAAGAAGGAGGCAAAGAACACCTTGCAGAGGAACAAGCTGGGTTCATGGCAGGCAGGAGCACAGTCGAACAGATTTTAACTGCCCATCCTGAATGGAAAAACATCTTCAACACAGAAGACCTGTTCCACAACTTCATCAACTTCAAGAAGGCTTTCGACAGAGTATGGCACGAAGGCCTGTGGCAGGTCCCAAAAAGTTTGGCATTGAAGAAGGACTAGTGCAAACCATTCAAGCACTATACAACACTGCAAGGAGTGCAGTCCTTCTGAACAATCAGTCGGAGACTACTTCAAAACCACAGTTGGGGTCCGACAAGGATGCCTGTTATCTCCAGTTCTTTTTAAATCTTTTTCTGGAAAACATTATGAGAGAGACCCCCATGACTTCCACTCTACCATCTCCATTGGCGGCAGACCCCTCAACAACTTGCGGTTTGCCAATGACATTGACCTCATGGGCGGAAGTAACACAGAGCTGCAAGATCTTACGACCAGACTGAGAACAGTGCTGGAGCATAGGGATGGAGGTGAGCTCGGAGAAAAGTAAAGTCTTGTGAACCGCAGAGCAACGCCACTGCTAAAATTTACATGAACGGCCAGAAACTGGAGGAGGTAGCCCTTTTTTAAAATACCTTGGCGCTACACTCACAAAGGACGGGCGTTCGACGACAGAAATCAAAGTCAGACAGCCATGGCAACATCTTCCATGACAAAACTCTCCCCATATGGAAAAGTAAAGAATCAGTTTCCCAATCAAACTAACGCTCTACAAAGCACCTAATTCAGACTATCCTGCTGTACGGAAGTGAAACCTGGACATTGACTGCTGAAACAGCTAAGCGAATCCAGTCATTTGAAACAAAATGCCATAGAAAACTGCTGGGCATATCCTGGAGAGAACGAAAGACCAATGAATTTGTCAAGAGTCAAATAACACGGCTGGCAGGTCCACAGGAACCCCTTTGGATGAAGGAGGCTTACCACGGCATCGTCTTTCGCGTCTCCTCCACGACCGCCAAGGTCACGGGACTGATGATGATGATGATGATATGATAATGAGGGATGGACAATTGCTGGTGGATTGATTGTAGGATTTATGATTAGGATCTACAGAAGAGAAGCAAGCAAGCAAGCAAGCAAGCAGACACATTCTTCCATATTTTGAAGAAAAATGAAATGTTCCTGGGTTAGAGCTCCGAGGTTCACTGATGGTGAGATTTTTTTGGCGTATGTGGCTGTCTTTGATCACCATTACAGTATGCACGCTCCTTTCTTTATGTTTAATGTCTAAACACAACACCAGTGTGTATGCAGTTTAAAATGATATAATATAACCGTCTATAATGATTATATATATCTATACATACATATATATATATATATATATATATATATATATATATATATTGTCATCTGTTGTTTTTTAACGGTAAAAAGAACTAGTTAGTCCTAAGAAGAGAATAGGTTTTAATGTATGCTCAAAATGTTCTACTTAAGTTGGTACACGTGTACTCGGTGTAATACATTGTACAGTTTCATCCGAAGAACTTTCGGGGGGAATGGTGTCAGCATAGCACTGATGTTAAATCCAGGAAGAAAATCCCTTGACCAGCTGTCTCGGTGGTGGCTCGAACGGGGGACGGGATAGCCTAGTGGTCAGAACATTGCGCTCGCAATCTGACGACCCGGGTTCGATTCCTGTTCAAGGGGATATTTTCCTCTGGAGTTAACATCAGTGCAGACTCCACTCTCCTTTAAAGTCCTTCAGATGAGACTTTAAACCGAGGTCCCGTGTGCTAACACACGCAGAACATCTTGCGCACACGTTAAATCCTGTTCCGCTTTTCATAAGAGTAGGCCATTGTGTGCCAGTGGGAACAGATGACAGAATTCACAAATCCGCATACACACGGGGACTGGATGTAAAAAAAGCACATAAGTGCTTATTCCATTATCCTCGATGTAAAAGAATTTAAAAAAACCCCAGCCAGATCCTCAAATTGCAAGCGCACTAGACTATCTCTCTCCCCTACCCCCTAACCCTCCTGCATCCCCCCACCCCTCCCCCACACCCCGAATCCTTCTCGCATGTAAAAAGCTTTTGGCATTTTTTGTCTCAAGTGAGAATTGATGCGCTTGTTTATTGTTTTAGCACCAAGCTGAGGTATGCAGGCACATTTTTTTTGTTGTTGCGATGCGGCTGCTTGAAGGCTCCGTGTTTAAATAAAAAGAAAAACGTCGAGAAGTTTGTTGCCAGTGAAAAACAGCTTTGTTTTGGGTTCCTTGGGAAATTGCTGTTCTACTAACACACATGACACGAGAGAGAGAGAGAGAGAAAAGAGAGAAAAGAGAAAGAGAGAGAGAGAGAGAGAGAGAGAGGGGAGAAGAGAGAGAGAGAGAGAGAGAGAGTGTGTGAGAAAGAGAGAGACAGATGAGAGAGAGACAGAGAGAGAGACAGAGAGAGAGAGACAGAGAGAGAGAGTGAGAGAGAGAGAGGGAAAGAGAGAGGGAGAGAGACAGACAGACAAAGAGAGTGAGAAAAAGAGAGAGACAGAGAGAGAGTGAGAAAGAAACAGGAGAGAGAGAGGGGGGGGGGGGTGGAGCAGTGTAGACTATGTCTTTCAGTCTGTCAGTCTGTATGTCTGACACAGAGAGAGAGAGAGACAGAGACAGAGGGTAGTGTAAACTATGTCTGGCTGTCTGTCAAATCTGTATGTCTGAGAGTGAGAGAAACGAGAGAACGAGAGAGAGAGAGAGAGAGAGAGAGAGAGAGAGAGAGAGAGAGAGAGAAAAGAGAGAGAGAGAGAGAGAGAGAGAGAGAGAGAGAGAGAGAGAGAGAGAGAGAGAGAGGAGAGAAAGAGAGAGAGAGAGAGAGAGAGAGAGAGAGAGAAAAGAGAGAGAGAAAAGAGAGAGCAGAGAGGCGAGACAGACAGATAGACAGACAGATAAACAGACAGGCAGGCAGACAGAACAAAACAGACAGATAGACACACAAACAGGGAGACAAACATACAGAAAGACAGATAGACAAACAGACAGACATGCAGACCCAAAAAGACAAAGGGGCAAAAGGGAGAGTCAGTCAAAAGAGAAAGGGAAAGAGAGAGAGAGAGGAGAGAGAGAGAGAGAGGAGAGGAGAGAGAGAGGAGAGAGAAGAGAGAGAGAGCATTTTAAACTGAATATGTATGTCGAAACTGTCCTGTCCCGTCTGTCTGTCTGTCTGTTTGTATGTCTGTCTGTCTGTCTGTCCTTGTTTGTATGTCTGTCTGTCTGTCTGTCTGTCTGTCTGTATGTCTGTATGCTTGTATGTATGTATGTGTGCATGTATGCATGTCTGTAATATGTGTATGCGAACACTCGCAGAATATCTCGCGCACAAGTTAAAAACCGTCATTCTTTTAGAAATGTAAGCCAATAAGAAAGGATAACAAAACAGATATATAAAAACGCATACACACTGGTGTCGCGTTTAAATATTCCCGAATTCGGAATGCAGCTACCTTACCTGTGGGCAAAAACGGCCGCATACACATAAAAACCTCACCATTGGTAAACCTGGGACCTTTATCCAAGAAACAACAAAATATTGAAAGCATAACTATATTATACTACCTGTAAGCTTTAACAATTTGCTACCAAAATGCTAACACCAATAACTAGCAGTAGCTTTCAGTTTTGACCAAAAGGTTGATATTTGATTGCGTTAATTAATCAAAGCTTCTTCGTCACATAGTTTAGGCAATTTTTCATCTGTGTGTCTGCTCGTGTGTTGTCGTTTTTCTGTGAATGGTTCACGTTGAATGCAGACTTGGTAGGTTTCTTAATGACTTCCTGCCGTGTGGGATGAAAAATTGTGAAGCCTTGGATATTAATGAACTTTCAAGAGTGAGTGCAAGTTTAATTTTGTTTTGGCAACGCTGTTTGCTGTGGAGCTCTCTCTCTCATCTCCCCTCTCCATCTCTCTCTCTCTCTCTCTCTCTCTCTCTCCCCTCCTCCTCTCTCTCTTCTCTCTCTCTCTCTCTCTCTCTCATGTAGTATGGGTGGATGGATGGATGTATGTATGTAGCTATATATCTATTATCTATGTACCTATGTATGTATGTATGTATGTATGTATGTATGCATGTATGTATGTATATACGTATTTAAGTAAGTATGTATGTATGTATGTACGTATGCACGTATGTATGTATGTTTGTGTGTATGTATGTATGTATGTATGTGTGTATGTATCTATGTAACTATGTATCTATGTACCTATGTATCTATATATGTATCTATGTATGTATCTATGTACGTATTTAGGTATGTATGTATGTATGTATGAATGTATGCATATCTGTGTATGTACATGTATCTTGGTATGTATGCGAACGCTCGCAGAGTTAAAACCAGTCATGCTTTTGCAGAGTAATCAGCAATTCGTGCCAGTAAGAAAGGACAACAAAAATATATACTGTAAATAAACCCAGCATGCACACCGGTGTTGCTTTAAATCATCATTCCCGAATTCGGAATACAGCTACCTAACGGCGAGCAAAAATGGTCGTATACACACACACACACACACAAATCCCTCACCATTAGTGAACCTAGGACAACTAGCCAAGGAACAAATAAATATTGAAAACATAACAACATCATAATATCAACTTTACCAGTTTGCTACCAATTTTCTAACACCAATAACAAGTAAAGCTTTCAAAATTTGAGCAAAACAGTTGACATTTAATTACGTTCATTAATTAATACATCGCTACACAGTTTAGACAATTTTTATTTATTTTTATTTTATTTATTTTATTCTTTTATTTCGAGGATAATGGAATAAGCACCCATGTGCTTTTTTTTCATCCATTCTCCGTGCATATGCAGTTTTGTAAATTTTGTCATCCGTTCCCACAGGCATACAGTGGCCTACTCTTCCGAAAAACGGAACGGGTTTTCACGTGTGCGCAAGATGTTCTGCGTGCGTTCGCACACGGGACCTGGGTTTATAGTTTATACGTTTTTGTCTATGTGTTTGCTCGTGTGTTGTCGTTTTTCTCTGAATGATTCACGTTGAAAGCAAAACTTGGCAGGTTTCTTAATGACTTCCTGCTGTGTGGGATGAAAAATTGCGAAGCCTGGAAAATTTAATGAACTTTTTAGGAGCAAATTATTTTATTTTTTCTCTGGTAAAGCTATTTGCTGTGGCGCTTTCTGCTTGTGTGTGTGTGTGTGTGGTGTGGTGTGTGTGTGTGTGTACGTGTTGTGTGTGTGCGCGCGCCCTGCGCGTGCGTGCGTGCGTGTTGTGTGTGTGTGTTTGTGTGTGTGTGTGTGTGTGTGGTGGAGGAGGAAAAGAGAGAGAGAGAGAGATATAGAGAGAGAAAAGAGAGAGAGAGAGAGAGAGAGAGAGAGAGAGAGAGAAGAGAAAGATAGAGAGAGTGTGTGTATGTATGCATATATATATGTATGTATCTATGTACATATTTAGGTAGGTAGGTAGATATGTATGAATGTATGCATATCTGTCTATGTACATGTATCTTGGTATGTATGCGAACGCTCGCAGAGTTAAAACCAATCATGCTTTTTCAGAATAATCAGCAATTTGTGGGACTCCCGGGGTATGCTTGCAAAGCGAGCATTGCAAGAATAGGATCCCTGCCCTCCAACCAGGCATGTCGTAAGAGGCGACTAAGGTGGAACCCTTCCCCCAGGTTGGGGGTTAGACACAGGGCTAACAACCCTGTTCTGTAAAAAAAACGTTTGTTACGGAAACGGCAAAAAAAAGAAAGGACAACAAAAATATATAATATAAATATATTTTTTTTTATATCGAGGATAATGGAATAAGCACTCATGTGCTTTGTTACATCCAGTCCCCGTGTGTATGCGGTTTTGTAAATTTTGTCATCTGTTTCCAGATAAACCCAGCATGCACACTGTTGTTGCATTAAAACATTACTCCCGAATTCGAACCTTATAGGTGGACAAAAATGGCCGCATACACAAAAAAATCCCTCACCATTAGTGAACCTAGGACAACTAAGCCAAGGAACAAATAAATATTGAAAGCATAACAACATCAAAATATCAACTTTACCAGTTTGCTACCAATTTTCTAACACCAATAACAAGTAAAGCTTTCAATATTTGAGCAAAAAAGTTGACATTTAATTACGTTTATTATATGATATGTCGCTCCACAGTTTAGAAAATTTGTATTTATTTGTATTTTATTTATTTTATTCTTTCAATTCGAGGATAGTGGAATAAGCACCCATGTACTTATTTCATCCAGTCTCCGTGTGTATGCAGTTTTGTAAATTTTGTCATCCGTTCCCACAGGCACACAGTGGCCTACTCTTCCGAAAAACGGAACGGGTTTTCACGTGTGCGCAAGATGTTCTGCGTGCGTTCGCACACGGGACCTGGGTTTATAGTTTATACCTTTTTGTCTATGTGGATGCTCGTGTGTTGTCGTTTTTCTCTGAATGATTCACGTTGAAAGCAAAACTTGGCAGGTTTCTTAATGACTTCCTGCTGTGTGGGATGAAAAATTGCGAAGCCTGGGAAATTTAATGAACTTTCAGGAGCAAATTATTTTATTTTATCTCTGGTAAAGCTATTTGCTGTGGCGCTTTCTGCTTGTGTGTGTGTGGTGTGTGTGTGTTGTGGTGTGTGTGTGTGGTGTGTGTGTTGTGCGTGTTGGGGTGTGTTGTGTTTTTGTTTATGTGTGTGGGGCAGGTGTGTGTTTGGGTGTGAGTTTTGGGGTGTGTGCAGGTGTGTGTGTGGGGGTGTACGTGCGTGTGTGTGTGCGCGCGCCCGCGCGCGTGTGTGTGTGCTGCGTGCGCGCCTGTGTATGCAGGTGTGTGTGCAGGGGTGTGTGTGTGTGCAGGGGTGTGTATGCAGATGTGTGTGTATGTGCAGGTGTGTGTGTATGTGTGTGTGTGTGGTTTTTGTTGAACGTTCCTCAGAATAACACCTGGAAGAGCACCCAGAATACACACCCTGTTTCGTTCATTTTCATTCCACCTGAAATCACTGTGAGACTGTAAGTACATATCAAAAGAGAAGTACAACAGATTGATATGGAAATGTTCAAATACCTCGCTATAATATAGGCACCCATTCTCTGGTTTCAGGGGATACATACGTACGTACATACATACATACATACATACATACATACATACATACATACATACATACATACATACATACACACACACACATACATACATACATACATACATACATACATATATACATACATACATAATTACATACATACATACAAACTGAACACACACACGCACACAGAGATTCTCCCTCTCTCCTCCTCCTCCTCCTTCTTCTCCTCCTTCTCCTTATCCTCCTCCTCCTTCTCCTCCTTCTACTCATTCTTCTTCTCCTCCTCCTCCTCCTTCTTCTCCTCCTTCTTCTTCTTCTCCTCCTCCCCCTCCCCCTTCTCCTCCTCCTTCTTCTCCTCCTTCTTCTTCTTCTCCTCCTCCCCCTCCCCCTTCTCCTCCTCCTTCTTCTCCTCCTTCTCCTTATCCTCCTCCTCCTTCTCCTCCTTCTACTCATTCTTCTTCGCCTCCTCCTCCTCCTTCTTCTCCTCCTTCTTTTCCTTCTCCTCATCCTCCCTTTTCTCACCTTCCTTGCCGTCTGTTATCTTCATCTTTTCATCTATCTCCGTCTCCAGTTATCTTCTTCTCTTCTCACGTCACTCCTTATCTATCACTCTCCCTGCCTCTTTTCCGCATGTGTACGGCAACACATAACATACACACGCACGCACGAACGCACGCGCGCGCGCGCGCACACACACACACACACAATCACACACACACACACATACACACACACACACACACACACCACACACACACACACACACACACACACACACACACACACACACATAATACAGTCCTTCGGATGAGACTATAAACCGAGGCCCCGTGTTCGAACACATGCAGAACATCTTGCGCACACGTTAAAATTCTGTTCCACTT
>CM054135.1:20144741-20152421 GCA_028751875.1 Rapana venosa
CCGCGCGCGCGCGAACACACATTCAAGTACACACACAGATAGATATAACTCTGTGTGTGTGTGGTGTGTGTGTGTGTGTGTGTGTGTGTTGTGTGTGTGTGTGTGTGAATACGTGCGTGCATGCGTGCTTGCTTGTTTGCGTGCGTAGGTTGAGAGAGAGAGAGAAGAGAGAGAGAGAGGAGAGAGAGAGAGAGATGAGAGAGAGAGGAGAGAGAGAGAGAGAGAGAGAGTAGAGAGAGAGAGAGAGAAGTAGAGAAGAGAGAGAGAGAGACAATGACAATGACAATGACAAATGACAAAAACAAATTCTTTTATTTCGAGGATAATGAATAAGCACACATGTGCTTTTTACATCCAGTCCCCGCCCGTTAGGATACATCTTAATAATAATAACCCAATACTTATACAGTCTCACAATAAAAACAAGGGGAAATAACCCTTTTCAAATCAGCTACCCCCCAACTACACCCCCCCCCCCCCCCCCCCCAAAGCAAGCAAATAAAAGAAAACCCTAAAAATACCCCACCCCCACCCCCATCCCCCAAAAAACCCTAACCAAAACAAACAAACAAACAAAAGAGAAGGAAAAACCAAACCAACAAAAGATGATAAAAAAGAGAAAAACAGACAAACAACAACAACAAGAACAAGAACAACAACAGAGCCAAGAAAAATAACACAACCAAACTTAATAAGTCATAAAGATAAACATCTACACATTGTCAAATGGTACACATACTTGTTACACATAATTATAAGATATTGAAATAGGGCACTCATTAAAACTTAAGTACAGAGGCAAGTCCAATAAAGTATTGAAAATACAAAAATATGAATCCTTCATCAGGATATACTATAACTATAAGCAAGACAATAAAAGGTGAGAGAGAGAGAGACGGAGACAGAGAGACAGAGAGTGTGTATGTGTGTGTGTGTGTATTTCAGAGGTAATATCCAATATATAATTCCCAAAACAGTATGCGATCCCATCAACACTCATTTTAGATTATACTCGTTTCAAATTATATGTCATGATAAAGAAATAAATTTAATACCCATACATCCACACAGTAAAACAAGAAGAAAGAGAGAGAGAGAGAGAGAGAGAGAGAGAGAGAGAGAGAGAGAGAGAGAGAGAGAAGAGAAGAGAGAGAGAGAGAGAGAGAGAGAATCTTTGATTGAATCTTGTTATTGATGGATATGAACAAGCACACATAATGGCTTTTTAATCTAGCCCCAAATCGAGGAAAATTTATAATGGTAGAAAAAGCCCCCAAGCAAACAACCAACCAACCCCTCACCCCCAAAGATCTAAAAGCCAATCAATAAGCAGTAACATTAATTCAATCTACACCTCAATTAGAAATTTAGAATTTGTTTTAACATTTCAAAAAGTACTGTTGAGAAAGGAATGAACGAAAATTATAATAAACATGTTAACTAAATGCATCCTCCAAACATAAGACAAGAAAATAAGCACACATGAGAGAGAGAGAGAGAGAGAGAGAGAAGAGAGAGAGAGAAGAGAGAGAGAGAGAGAGAGAGAGAGAGAGTTAGACAGAGCAGGGGAACCACTCCTGCCGAAGTCTTTACATTTGCAACAGTTATATCCCTTCCTCCAGTGTTTCCCTCTTTCCTTGAGCTGAACAAGCAAAGCAAACTGTCAGTTGACAATACACAGTCATATTCTACAAACAGAAAAAACCCCCGAAATGAACAAAAACAATTTTAAAAAAGTTAGCACCACAAAATTACAGAATAAAAACATCCTCAATCTAATGTAAATAAAGGTGGACAAAATAAATCTTTATAACTTAGTTCTGGCCAATGAGTACAATTGCAATAAGTTGTTCGTAGATTCTCTCTCTCTCTCTCTCTCCTCTCTCTCTCTCTCTCATCTCTCTCTCTCTCCTTCTCTCCTCTCTCTCTCTCTCATCTCCTCTCTCACATACTTTCTGTACCCTAACAAAATTTCTAGATATGTTCATGTTAATAATACTCTTTCTCTATGTTATTACTATTTATCACACACACACACACACACACACACAGACACACACACAACACAAACATTAAAAACAGGCAGAAACTTGACTGGAGAAGACAACAAAATCAAGTAATAACGATGATAGAAAATGTAAAATAAAAAGACAGAAACATAGAAAGGAATACAAAAGGGGGAAATTTCTAGCACATAATTTTCAGAAGGTGGGGGGATGCTATTTATGCTGACAGATCCCCAGCATCCACACACACACACAGGGTAGTTCTGAGTTTTTTGAGTCAGTACAAGACTGTAAATCACACACAAAAACACAAGACATCTCTGACAAGGTTTGAACTTTAAAATAAGTTTCAACCGACAGTCTGTCGAGAAAATAATTTTGTACCAAAGTGACTGTTCCAGCGTGATGTACACTGTTTCTCAGTTGCGTAAGACCCCCCTCTTTTTTTTGCAACAAAGAGAGACACGACATAAAATCAAGAATTATGACAGCTACCCCCCAAAATATTCTTTGAACAATACAACATAGCGTGCTAGTCAAAGATAGATTAGTTGGTATGTCTAGACCATAGAAAATATCTAGACCATAGAAAATAGAGACCCTGTTACAGCATACGGGTAGACAAACATAAAGAATGTCCATGGATGAAAAGATAGATATTTTTTTAGGTGCAACAAGATGGTACTGCATCACGATTCTAGCAAACTTTAACAGCATTTAGAAAAACACATTTATATTTTAAAACTCATTCTTTTATATCGATGATAACGGAATAAGCACTCGTGTGCTTTTATTTTTTCCATCCAGTCCTCATGTGTGAGCAGTTTTGTCAATTTTGCCAACCGTTCTCACAACAAAATAGCCCCTATTTTCCCAAAAAAGCGGAACGGGTTTTTAAAAGTTGCGTAAGCGTTGTGTGTTAATTTTCTTTTTTTAACGTCATTCCATAATTTTAGTGTTGTTGTGCTTTCGCACACGGGCCCCTCGGTTTACAGCCTCATCCAGGATTTTTTGGGAGAGGGGGATGGGCGCAAAGGAAAAATCCTCTTGAACGAGAGAAGAGAGAGAGAGAGAAGGAAGAGAGAAAAAGGGGGAGAGAGAGAGAGAGAGAAGAGAGAGGAGAGGAGAGGAGAGAGAGGAAGGAAGAGAGAGAGAGAAAGAAAAAATGCAATGACAAAATTCTTTTATTTCGAGAAATGAATAAGCACACATTTGTTTTTTTTAATCCGGGCCCCGCCCTTTAGGGAACATCTTAATAATATAACCCAATTTTATTAGTTCACAAAAAAAAAAAAGGGGAAATAACCCTTTTAAAACAGCTCCCCCCCCCCCCCCCCCCCCCCCAACAACCCCCCCCCCCCCCCCCCCCCCCCCCCGAAGAAGCAAATAAAAAAAAACCAAAAAAAAACCCCCCCCCCCCCCCCCCAAAAAAAACCTTTAACCAAAACAAACAAACAAACAAAAAGAAGGGAAAAAACCCAAACAACAAAGATTATAAAAAAAAGAAAAACAGACAGACAATAACAACAAGAACAAGAACAACAACAGAGCCAAGAAAAATAACACAATCAAACTTAATAAGTCATAAAGATAAACATCTACACATTGTCAAATGGTACACATCTTTTTACACATAATTAAAAATCAATTTAATAACAAACAAGATCATTTCAAAAAACAATGAAATATTTTATCAAAAATCCCTTAATATGAAAAATCAAGAAAAACGAAAAATCAAATGAATAAACAAACCATTAAACAAGAAAAAAAAGACCACAAAACACTCCCCTTCCCAACTCCCCTCCATAAACAAACAACAACCCCCAAAAGTCCAGACTAATGCATGCGTGGCGCGCGCGCGTGCACTCACACACACACACACACACACACACACACACACACACACACAGCAACATCATACACACACATACACAACACAATTTCGCACGTATAGCCAAGCATGCACACCACACACACACACACACACACTCTTCTCACACATACACACTCAAACACACATAATAACACACACACACACTCACACACAATCTGGATACATATCCATTCGCAAGAAATTTCCTCACCTACAAGATAATAGACCTTGTCAAATTATCAAAAATATCATAAACGTACATGTGTACAGACAAAACCAGGAAAATAAACATTATTTTGATGTATTGAAGCAGCAAGGCCACAAAGCATCAGAAAAATGACCAGGTCTAACATCAGCTATTTAACAATAACACACAGAAACTGCTTTCTTTCCGCTCTCATCTGCACTCACTGTGAATGGGCGCTCATTACTACTTCATGACACACACATAACACATACACACTCATATAACACACACAACATATTCATGCATGAGCAATCCTATTTTCACTTATTAGAATTGATACAAATGTCACAGAAGTAATGAAATTGTCCAAACAGAACATTGCAAATTAACAATCCATACCATTCTGCAATTAACAACAAATACAACCAAACTTCATTTTCAGGGGGAAAACTCAGACAAGTTCATTGTTAACAAAATCAAAACAAGCAAGGGCACACACACACACACACACATTATAATTCAAAGCAAGCTCACTATGTCAGTTACAGAGAGAGAGAGTGATGATGAGAGAGAGAGAGGATGAGAGGTGAGAGATGATGAGAGAGAGGAGAGGAGAGGATTTAAAATTTGGTATAATGCAAGGGAGGATATATTTACTTTGTTTACCACACAGTCAATTGGGGGCTTTTTATTTTTGTGCTTTAAGTGGTATGAATAAAATGAACTTTTGAGATTGTTAAGGATTGGAGTTGTCTTATGAGTCGGAAGGGAGTTCCACAGCCCTGGGCTGAGTAAAGTAAGCTAGATTTGAAACAAATCTATTCTTGGGATTGGGACACATGGCTTTTCGGTATTTCTGGAATGATTCATTGGGACTTGTTCTTTTAAGGATGAGGGAAAAGTTCCTGTCATTATCTTAAACATCATGATGCCTTTGTTAAATCTTAGTCTTTGTGTAGGGGAAGAATATTTTACTGGGTATAATCCACTTCTAGTAAGGTATTCTTCTTTAGAAGAACCGTTTTAAGAGCACGTTTATACAGACTTAATAATGGTTTCATAGTGTTTGCACTGCAGAATCCCACAGGGTTGAAGCATAATCTATTGAGGATTGTATATAAGCTGGAAAGAACAGTTTTCTTGAATGAAAGTCAAGAAAATGTTTGATTTTAGTCATTGGTATACTCTTTGAGACATGTATTTGCACAGATGGGAAAATGTGATGGTACCCGCTGAGATTTTATCCAATTGTTACTCCTAGAACTTTTTGGTGAGAGGCTTGTTTATTGTTTCCTTTCAATATGGATTGGGGAAAATTTATTAGATAGATTTTGTCGCTTTTGTCTGGTAGTGATAAGCATGCATTTTGTTTTTTGGGGGTGATAGACATGTGATTTGTTCAGTCCATTTGACAAATCATCAGTGCTATTTTGCAATGTCTTTGCAAAGAGTTAATGTCAGTATGGCTTGTATGTATGGTTGTGTCGTCAGCAAAAAGTTCGCATTTAGATTTGATATGGAGAGGAAGGTCATTTATGTATAATGAAAAGAGAATTGGTCCTAAAAATGGATCCCCGTGGTACTCCATAATGAATGGGTTTTAGTGTGATACCACAGGGATCCCTCTTAGGACCAATTCTCTAGAGAGAGAGAGAGAGAGAGAGAAGAGGAGGAGAGGAGAGAGAGAGAGAGAGAGAGAGCGAGAGGAGAGAGAGAGAGAGGAAAAGAAGAGAGAGGGGAGAGAGAGAGAGAGAGATGGGGGAGAGATGAGCGAGATGAGAAGAGAAACGAGTGAGAGAGAGAGAGGAGAGAGAGAAGGAAGAGAAAGGGGAGAGAGAGAGAGAGGAGGTGAGGGAGAGAGAAGAGAGAGAGAGGAGGAGAGAGGGAGGGAGGGAGAGTGAGAGAGAGGGGGAGAGAGAGAGAGCGAGTGAGAGAGAGGCGTGAGAGAGAGAGAGTGAGAGAGAGGAGTGAGCAAGTGAGAGAGAGCGGGGGTGAGAGAGAGAGAAAGAGGGGAGAGGAGAGAGGGAGAGAGAGAGGAAGAGAGAGAGAGAGAAAGGTGGGAGGAGAGAGAGGGGGAGGAGAGAGAGAGAGAGAGATGAGAAAAGAGAGAGGAGAGAGAGAGAGAGAGAGAGAGAGAGCGAGGAGAGAGAGGAGGGAGAGAGAGAGAGAGAGAGAGAGGAGAGAGAGAGAGAGAGAGAGAGAAGGAGAGAGAGAGAGAGAGAGAGAGAGAGAGAGAGCGAGGGAGAGAGGGGAGGGAGAGAGAGAGAGAGAGAGGGGAGAGAGAGAGAAAAGAGAGAGAGAGAGAGAGAGAGAAAAGAGAGAGAAGAGAGAGAGATGGAGAGAGAGAGAGAGAGAGCGAGTGAGAGAGAGCGAGGGGAGGGGAGAGAGAGGGAGAGAGAGAGAGAGCGAGTGAGAGAGAGCGAGTGAGGAGAGAGAGTGAGAGAGAGAGATGAGCAAGTGAGAGAGAGCGAGTGAGAGAGAGAGAGAAAGAGAGAGAGAGAGAGAGAGAGAGAGAGAGAGCGAGTGAGAGAGAGCGAGGGAGAGAGAGAGAGAGGAGAGAGAAGAGAGGGGAGAGAGAGAGAGGAGGAGAGGAGAGGGGAGAGAGAGAGAGAGAGAAGAGAGAGAGAGGAGAGAGAGAGAGGGGAGCAAGTGAGAGAGAGCGAGGGAGAGAGAGAGAGAGAGAGAGAGAGGAGAGAGAGAGAAGGGGAGAGAGAAGAAGAGAGAGAGAGAGAGAGCGAAGGAGAGAGAGCGAGGGAGAAAAGAGAGAGAGAGAGAGAGAGAGAGAAGAGAGAGAGAGAGAGCTGAGGGGAGGGGAGAAGAGAGAGAGCGAGTGAGAGAGGACGATGGGGGAAGAGAGGAGAGAGAGAGAGAGAGAGAGAGGGGAGAGAGAGAGGAGAGAGAAGAGGACGAGTGAGAGGAGAGCAGGAGAGAGCGAGAGAGCGAGTAGGAGAGCGAGGGAGAGAGAGAGAGAGTGAGAGAGAGAGTGAGCAAGTGAAGAGAGCGAGTGAGAGAGAGAGAGAAAAGAGAGAGAGAGAGAAGAGAGAGAAGAGAGGAGAGAGAGAGAGAGAGAGAGAGAGAGAGCGAGTGAGAGAGAGCGAGTGAGAGAGAGAGAGAGCAGTGAGAGAGAGGAGGGGAGAGAGAGAGAGAGAGCGAGGAGAGAGAGCAAGTGAGAGAGAGCGAGTGAGAGAGAGAAGGAGAAAGAGCGAGAGAGCGAGGCAAGTGAGAGAGAGCGGAGAAGAGAGAGAGAGAGGAAAAGAGAGAGGAGAAGAGAAGAGAGGAAGAGAGAGAGAGGAGAAGAGAGGAGAGAAGAGAGAGAGGGGAGAAGAGAGAAGAGACAGAAAAAGAGACAGAGCGAGAGGAGAGAGAGAGAGAGAGAGAGAGAGAGAGCGAGAGAGGCGAGCGAGCGAGAGAGCGAGAGAGAGCGAGAAGAGAGAGAGAGGGGAGAGAGAGATAGAGAGAGAGAGAGAGAGAGAGAGAGAGGAGAGAGAGCGAGCGATTTAGAGAGAGCGAGTGAAGGGGAGACAAGAGAGAAGAAGGAAGAGAGAGAGTGAGTGAGAGAGAGAGAGAGGAGAGGAAGAGAGAAGAGAGAAAGGAAGGGGAAAGAAAGGAAGAGG
>CM054135.1:20152921-20162921 GCA_028751875.1 Rapana venosa
AACCCATAGCGAGGGAGTCTCTGCCGACCATTTATTATATTATATTATATATATATTATATATATATAATATAAAAATTTTTTTAATAATTATATATTATATATAATATAATATGTGTTTGTGCGCGCGCGCGTGTGTGTTGGGGTGTGTGTTTTGTATGTGTTTTGTTTTGTGGGTGTGGCGCGCGCGCGCGTGTGATTTGTGTAACAAATAGTGTTTTTCGGTCGGCTTTCGTTGCTATTATAGTGTTTATAAACCCTATTTCGTATTTTTTTTTCACTTTCATTACAACACCTTTTTTAGGACTATTTGGAGGAATGTTTGCTTTTTTTTTAAGTATATTTTTTTGGTTAATAAGACAAAGTGTGTTTTTAAAAAATGATATCTTTAAGAGGGTATTAAATCCCTTCTCCATACATTACAACTAAAAACCCCCTCCCCTAACACTTTCACCCCCTTCTCTCTGTCTTTGCCTCTGTGTGTCTTCTCTTTTAACCAATTTGAAAAATGTGTATTGTTTATCTTTATGACTTATTAAGTTTGGTTGGTTATTTCCTTGGCTCTGTTGTTTTTTCTTGTTTGTTGTGTTTGTCTGTTTTTCCTTTTTTATCATCTTTGTTGGTTTGTTTTTCCTTCTCTTTTTGTTTTTGTTTTGGTTAGGGTTTTTTTGGGGGTGGGGTGGGGTGGGTATTTTTAGGTTTTCTTTTTTTTGCTTGCTTGGGGGGGGGGGATGTTTGAAAAGGTTATTTTCCCTTGTTTTTATTGTGGCTGTATAAGTATTGGGTTTTTTATTAAGTGTATCCTTAACGGGCGGGGACTGGAGTAAAAAAGCATGTGTGCTTTCTCATTATCCTCGAATAAAAGAATTTGTCTTTGTCTTTGTCTTTCTCTCTCTCTCTCTCTCTCTTTCTCTCTCTCTCCTTCTCCCTCACTCTCTCTCTCTCCTCTCTCAGTCCCTAATCAGGGCAATGATGATAAAAATGCGCTTTGCTTATTCTTTACCCTTAAAAAATAAAAAATTCCTTTTTCATTCCCCATCTTTTTCTCTTTTTTTTTTTATCTCTCTTCTTTCTATTCCTTCTTCTTTTTCCTCTCTCTCTTTTTCTTTTTCATCTCTCTCTCTCTCCTCTCTCTCTCTCCTCTTCTCTCTCTCTCTCCTCTCTCTCTCTCCTCCCCTCTCCCCTCTCTTTGAGGTGGAATTTTCGGTTTTTCCCCTCTCCCCCCCTGTTGTTGTTGCCTTTGTTTGCTCTTGGTTTCTTTGCTATTTTCTCATTTTTTCTGTGTGTTCTGTTCTGTTTTCTTTCTTACTTGTTGTACTCTCTTCTCTTTTCTTCTCTCTCTCTTCCCCTCTCTTCTCCTCTTCTCTTTCTCTCTCTCTCTCTGGGATTTTTGTGTAGATATTTTTTTCCGTTATACGTGTGAGTGTATTGCTATGGGCCTATTTTATTTTTTTAAAATATACCCCTTTAAAGGGGGGCTGGTGTAAAAAAGCACATGGGTGCTTAATTCTTATCCTCGAATAAAAGATTTGGCATTGTCATGTCATTGTCTCTCTTCCCCATCCAAAACCTTAACTAGGTTCAGTGGTTAAGTACAATACTTATTCTAGCGCCCCAAATTTGTTTAATTTACAATTCCTTGAATAAAAAAACGACGACAACACATCCTTTCAGAGAATAATCGTAATGAAGCATTTTTTTCAGGGCTACTTTACACACACACAGACAACACACACAACAACACAAAACACACACCACAACACACACACACACACACAACACAACACAAACACACACACACACGTATCAATCATAGAGCAACAGAAATCGATCTATCTTTAATATCACCTGCGGGCACCCATTCTGATGGAGAACGCTCATGTACGCTTGGAAGTGACCATTTGTTTATTAAATAAGATAGCAAACTGTCAAAAACAGATTATCCAAAAGACAGAATCCAAAAATAAGTTAAAAAAAGCCAACGGTCAAATTAAAGACATACTGACAGCATACAACAGATATTTTTTACAGACAGCATAGACAGAACTTAACGACAATTTTGTTAACAATTCCCTGTAGCAGCTGAATGCCCATTCCAAAATGTAATCCTTTAAAATCTAGTAAGATTCAGGTAATTATGGTGGAATGACTCCGGAAAAAGTTCCCAGACAAAAGAAAATACCTTTAAAAAATCAAACCCAAAATAAAAGTAATGAAAATAGTAAAGACAATTGAAAAAAGCTAAAAAATCAATGAAAAAAGGATAATAGAAAAAAGCGAAAAAAGCATTTTGGTCCACTTTTGAAAATCAGATATTCAGGACATAAAGATCTTAACAAAAGTCTGGAAAAATGTAAAGAAATGAAAAATGGTTATAGTTTTGCCACCATACCCATAACATCAGAAGACAAGAGTTTCCATCAAAACTTAAAAAGGCTGAAATTTTGTAGAATTATTGCAAAAGAATAGCAATGGAAAGTTTATCGGCAACTGAAAAAAGATAGAGAAGATAAGAAAATGCAAAATAACTGCTAACGTATCATTATCGCATTATCTAAAGCTGACCTTTCTTTAGAATTAAAAGATCTATTTCAACCCTTGGCACAAAGAAAACATCTGTTGGTCTGATGCTGTATCTAAATGAAATGATTAGACATCTTCCAGATAACTTTTTAACTTTTTTACAACAATATTTTCAGAACTGTTGGTTAAGTGGGACTCTGCCATCTTTGTGGAACAATCGATCATTGTGCCAGTTATTAAACAGGATAAACCAAATGCAGACAAAAACAGCCACAGGTCGATCGCCCTAACATCAAAACTTAGGGAAATTAAGGAACGTATCATCTTAAAAGGTCAATCATTACTGTAAAAAGCATAACATCATCCCTGTCTCTCAAGCAGGCTTCAGGAAAGGCGTCAACTGTCGATCATCTAATTAAAATTACGACCCAAATTAAACATCAGTTTGCTAGAAGACAAAATGTACTTGCAACTTTCTTGATGTAAAAAAAGCGTACGACCAAGTCTGGCATGACAACTACTTTATAAAATGAGATTAAATTGGGCTTTCGGGTTTGCATATATAATTACTTTAAAGCATTTTTAAGTGAAAGGTCCATTCAAACAAAAGTAGGAAGCGCCTATTCTCACTTAAGGTCTCTTCACATGGGAATTCCGCAAGGATCTGTTATAGCCCCAATACTGTTTAATATTTTGACCTATGATTTCCTAAGCCGTTATCTAAAATGTTGGAATTGTGGGAGTACGCAGATGATATCTGCATGTGGTTGAAAGTGAATCTTAAAAAAAGCATCCTCGTAGATCTATAAATAATATTAAAAAGATGTATCAAACTGAGCTTGATAAAATTAAAGCATACATGCTTGAAAATGGGTTATCCCCTTTTTTCAGAAAAAACTCATATGATGCTTTCAATTCAGGGGATAATCCAATTTTCTCCCAGTTTTCAATTTAAATGGATCTGCAAATTTAATACACACAAGTTGTAAAATTTTTAGGAGTATATCTTCATCTAAACTGACTTGGAATCATCATATAGAGTACATACTAACAAAGGCCAGAACAAGTTTAAACTTTTGAAGATTGTGAGTAGGCAACATTGTGGTCAGGATACCATACCCTTTTACACCTAGCAACATCTTTGGTTCGTTCAAAATTAACATATGCGCAAGAAATTTTCTTCTCGGCTCCAAAATATCTATTTAAAAAATACAAAGCGTAGATAGCAAGCTACAAACTTGCACTCGGTGTGCCGGTTCATACTGCACACTGGTGTATATGCCGAAATTGGAGTGATGCTTTTGAATACAATGAAGCTTGCTTCAGCAAATACATCTTGAGAAGTCATACAAATCAAAACTCATGTATGCCAGAACTTGATTTAAGGCTGAATCCCATTATCCCCAAAAAAGCAAAACAATAAGTTCTTTAACTCCGATAGGGAGCTTTCACATCTGACCTGTTTGAAAAATCAGGGGTGAATCCAAAAAATGTTGCTCCTCGATTGTCGTTCCCGCGTTATTCCTCCATGGGAGCTTAACATTGCCAAAATTTTACATAGACTATGCTGACCCTTAAAAAGAATGATGGGTCTGTTCTTCGGCATTTGTTAGATCTCATCTACATGAAAATTATAATAATCATTTGAAATCTATACAGACGGCTCTGTACTTATAGCAATGAAAGCAGGTGCTGGATTTTTAATTCCCGCTCTGAAAATTGAAAGGTCTTATTACATTGGAAAAGATTTTCTATTTTCTCAGCAGAGCTTGTTGCAATTTTGATGGGCGTTTAACTTCCTGGTTTTAAATTTTTCCTTTCGCCTGTGAACAAGTATTATTCTGTGTTTATTCTAAGTCTGTTCTACAGTCTTACAATCGTTTAGTTCTAATATAAGAGGTGAAATTGTGACTGAAATTGTTCATTTAATTCATTTTTTGTCCACCGTGGTACCTGTATACAATTTTGCTGGATTCCATCCCCTTGTGGTCTTTGGGGAAAAGAATGAGCAGATTGCACAGCCAAAAGGGTGCAATGAACAAGGAAAATACCATCAAATGAACTGCCCCTGTCTTTACAAGAGGGATATTGTCTTCTAAAGAAGACTTGCTGGGGTCAGTTTGGCATTTATATCATGAAACCTATCATTTCAAAAGGGTTGCAAGACCTAAGTCGACAAGTCTAAATACAAACGATTTCTCTGATCAGAACAATTGTGTCATAGACTGTTGACAAGTCTGATATACATACTAAGGTCGATGCTCTCAAAAAGAAATTCAGTCGAAATGTGTCATGTATTTGTAGTGATCAGATTACGCCAGAACATGTTATGTTTTATTGTGATCAGTTGAAAACCTTTTTTGCCGGATTGGTTGTCTAACAACAACTCTGCTAGTTTATCCCAACAGACATTTTGGTTGATAATCTTAAAAAGCTAGAATTAGTGAAAGGCTTGAGTAGACCAGTCGGTCGGTTTTTATAACAGTATTTTTTTTGGGTTTCCGTTCAAGTTAAATTTGATTCCGTTTTTATTTCTTAAATAATATAATTTTTTTTTTAAACATCACATCTATGTAGGCCTACAGATTCCCAGCGATGTAGAGTATACAGTTCCTATGCACACACACACACACATACCTTAACACACATTCATATACACCCAATACACACATACACTTGCATACACACACACACACAATACACACAGGCATACACACACACACACACATACACAACACCACACACACACACACACATACAAAACGTGCGCCCGCACACTCACACTCTATACACCCAAAAATGTACACAAAATCTACACCCATGTATGTTCTCTCTCATATACCCACAAACACATATACACACCCCCTCACATACACACACGTGCACACACACTCACACAACATACAAAACACACAAACACACATACACACACACAATTGTCTAATATCAGTAATGTGAAAAGACCGTTAAATTAAAGAAGAACACACACACACACACAACCAACACACACACGCGCGCGCGCGCACGCACGCACACACACACACGCGCACGCACACACACACACACACACGCACACAAATAAATAAATAATTAAATGAGAAGAAGTTTGTAGGTACAGAAAGATTCAGCAGTGGCCTGATCTGGATAAGGCGTGGTGATGTAGAAAGGGAAGAAAGCAATGAATATTCTATGAACAAAAAGAAACCGATACGAAAGTGTCTTAGACCACACACACACACACACACCACACACACACACACACACACACAACCACACACACACACACACACACACACACACACACACACACACCCCAAAACCCAAAACACACACACACACACACACACCAAACAAGCAAACAAACACACTCACAGGTGAATGCTTTTTTTCTTATGTGAAAATGCAGTAACTGAAATCTGTTACACCTTTTTCATATAATTTAACATGTATCTAAAATTCCTTCTCCCATACATTACCAACTTCATCCCCCTTCCTCACACATTCACATACCTCCCTCCTCTCTGTCAGTCTGTCTGTCTGTCTGTCTGTCTGTCTGTCTCTCTTTCTCTCTATCTCGGATGAGTCTATATAAACCGAGGTCCCGTGTGCGAACGCACACAGAACATCTTGCGGACGCGTTAAACCCGTTCAGCTTTTTGGAAGAGTAGGAAGAGATTTAATTCAGAGGAGGGTAGGAGTTTGGGCAGGAAGTTTTTAGAAATGGTTAAAATCAATACAAAAGTAGAAGATTCTGGTTTTAGACTGCATTGAATGATTTGAGGGGCGGGGGGGGGGGGGGGGGGGGGGGGGGGGTTGGGGGAGGGGGGTTGGGTTGTATTCTAGGAAAGTCTACTCAAAAACAAAAGAGACTGCTGGTTTTAGAATGCATGACTGAGTAATCATTAGAAGGGGGTTCATTGTAAGAATGTTTATCTACAAAAAAGTCGAGGGGCGCTGGTTTTACAATATATTATTGAATAATTTTGGGATATGGGGGGGGGGGGGGGGGGATGTTACTGGGAGACGGTGAGGATGCATTGCAAGAAAAACACGATATTAAAAGAGAATGGGTAGAAAGTATATGTAGGTCAGAGTGTGCGTGCGTGTATGGGTGTGTGAGTGTGTGTGTGTGTTGTGTATGGGTGTGTGTGTATGTGTGCGTACAAGTGTATGTGTATTTTGTATCTGTGTCTTTTGAATCTGTTTGTGCATGCGTGCGCGCACGTTTGTTTGTTTGTGTGTGTGTGTGTGTGTGTGTGTGTGTGTATGTGTGTGTGTGTGTAGAGGCCCCATAGTTTTATACTTTTTTTGCAAGACTGGAGCGAAGGGTTCTACATCGATCAGTGCTCATTGCTGCATGATTACTTGCTAACTTTAGTTATGTTTCCTTTTACTGAAGTAATGGGCTCTTTATACGGTCCGATGGCGTTTTTAATTCTGGCCATCACTATCTCATTAAAGATGTGATCTCTGTATATTTGCAAAAAGCACCTCATCTCCATTGCCTGTATCCTTTTTTCAATGTCTGCTGTTATGGTCCACTTTATACATGCGTACACAAATATGGACATGGTCAGGGAACGTATCAGTTTGATCTTGAAGCTGATGGTGATGATCTTGTCGTTGCAGAGGTTTTTCAGTTTGGTCATTGCAGATGTGGTCTGAACTATCCTGGAGAGAATTAGATGGTTAGCACTTACTCTCTCAGGGTGTCAGCTTTCTGGCTGTATAGATAACACGGCTTGGAGCTAAATTTACTTTGGTCATTTTTATGTTTCAAAAGCACAATGTAACAAACTCGTGATTGTGATATGAGCTTATTTCAAATGATGGTGTGAAAACTCCATAGTGAACAGGTCAGTTGGTCAGTCATTGTGTCACTACTGGTCAGAGCATTGGGAAAAGCCTACCTCCCCCTTCAGCGCAAATAAAAGCTGGAGTAGGGTTGGGTAGCCGGCTCGCAGCTAAAATAGAACAAGAAACTTCAGAATGCCTTTTAGAAAACCTTGTAAAACTTGTTAGAATGTCTTCAGAAATTCTTGTCAGAATGTCTTTAGAAAACTTTGTCAAAACTGTCGTCATAACACCGAAAAATGAAACTTTACAAAAAGTTTGAGTTTCATGTATGACTGGCTGACTGTCTATATGTTTACAATGATCTGTGTAGAGTATGTGAACAAGATCTGCGATGCATATACACCTTTTATCTGTACTGTCTGTCTGTCCGTCTCTCTGTCAGTATCGCACTCTCTCCCCTTTTTTACGTTAAAATGTACTAAATCAGTTAAAATACACGCGCAAACAACTTGACTCGCTCAGGTAATACACAATGCCTGCCAGTAATAGACATGCATGCACAAAATATGTTAAAAACTTAATTGTACTTGCGCCTGTGACATAGTGTCATTAACCAAATTAAAAAAAACCACCTGGCATGGTTTGGCTGTTTTGTTTTTAAAAAGTCACAATTAGTGGTTAAAGCAAAATAAGCTGCATCTTGCTGATGGCTTCTTAATGTATGCGTGTGTGTGTGTTTCTAATCTTTTAACTTCCTCCTACTTGCTTGAAAATGGACGGACAGTTTTGAACTTCTGGTACATTTGTAGGTTTGTGGAGATTTTAGCACACAACCATTGCGAAAACCTTAGCAGCAAACAAATGAATGAGTCGTAAGTGACATAATTCTGATCGTCTTTCTTTTAGGATACAAGCACAGCGTCTTGATTAAAAGAAGAAAAAAGGAAAACGCCTGAAAAAGCTGAATATTTGGTTTAAACAGTCGCAAACAGAAAATTCCACAATTGGTGAACATTAGAGCTATAACCACGAAACAACACCACCATCATCACCCCCGCCCTGCTTAAAAAAAGAAACACATCATAAAAGCAACAAGGACCCCCCCCCCCCCACACCACACACCCCTTGCCTAAAAACAACAACAAAAAACAGCAAACAAACAACAAAAGAAACAAAACAAACATAGACCTCTAAACAAAAATCCCGCGCACAAAAAAAAATCAATGTTCCACTTCCGATTTTAAGAAAAAAAGAAAAAGCTTACTGATTGCAGTGTACAGAAATCTATTCTCTCAAGTTTTAACTTAAAATAGACAAACTGTCAGAAGAAAACGAGTATTGAGTGGTGGAATGCTTCTACAACTCCTGAAGGAGTTAAGAAAAAAGTCAAATCAATTTAAAAAATGATGTTTCTGTTTTGAAGGGGAATAAACCACAGGAAACCTAACAAACTAGCTGACCAAAAACTAGAGAAAAAACCGACAAAAAAGGTATAAACACCTTACCCCCACTGACACACATGCACAAATACTCGTACGCGCGCGCGCGCGCACACACACACACCACACACACACACACACACACACACACACACACACACACACACACACACACACACACACACACACACAGTCATACAAACACACACGCGCGCACGCGAACACACATTCAAGTACACACACAGATAGATACAAATGTGTGTGTGTGTGTGTGTGTGTGTGTGTGTGTGTGTGTGCATACGTGCGTGCATGTGTGCTTGCTTGCGTGCGTAGGTTTGTAAGAAAAGAGAGAGAGGAGAGAGGAGAGAGAGAGATGAGGAGAGAGAGAGAGAGATGAGAGAGAGAGGAGAGGAGAGAGAGAGGAGGAGGAGAGAGAGAGAGTAGAGAGTGAGAGAGGAGAGAGAATCTTTGATTCAATCTTGTTATTGATGGATATGAACATGCACACATAATGATAATGGCTTGTAATCTAGCCTAAAGTCGAGAAAAATTTATAATGGTAGAAAAAGCCCCAAGCAAACAAACAACCACCCCCCCCCCCACAAAAAAAAGAAAAAGATCTAAAAGACAATCAATAAGCAGTAACATTAGTTCAATCTACTCTTCAATGAGAAATTTAGAATTTTTTTAATTTAAAAAAGTAACGATTGAGAAAGGAATGAACGACAATTATAAATAAACATACTAAGAAATGCATCCTCCAAACATAAGACAAGAAAATAAGCACATATGAGAGAGAGAGGAGAGAGAGAGAGGAGAGAGAGAGAGAGAGATAGAGAGAGAGAGAGAGAGAGAGAGAGAGAAGGAGAGGAGAGAGAGGAGAGAGAGAGAGAGAGAGAGAGAGAGAGAGAGAGAGAGAGAGGAGAGACAGACAGAGAGACAGAGAGAGACGGTTAAACAGAGCAGGGGAACCACTCCTGCCGGTCTTTACTTTTGCAACAGTTATATCCCTTCCTCCAGTGTTTCCCGCTCTTTCCTTGAGCTGCAACAAGCAAATCAAACTGCCAGTTGACAATACACAGTCATATCATACAACCAGCAAAAAACACCCCGAAACGATCAAAAACAATAAACAAAAATGAGCACCACAAAATTACAGAAGAAAAACATCCTCAATCTACTGTAAATAAAGATGGACGCAATATGCTTTATAACTTAGCTCTGGCCAGTGAATACAACTGC
>CM054135.1:20172921-20187921 GCA_028751875.1 Rapana venosa
GTTTTTGTGTGTACGGGACCGTTCTTACCCAACATTTAAGGTAGCCGCATTCTTCTTCTTGTACTTGATGTTCTTCTTGTTGTTCTTCTTGTACCTCTTGTTGTTGTTGTTGTTCTTCTTCTTCTTCTTCTTCTTCTTCTTCTTCTTCTTCTCCTCCTCCTCCTCCTCTCCTCCTCCTCCTCCTCCTCTTCCTCCTCCTCCTCTCCCTCCTCCTTCTTCTTCTTCTTCTTCTTCTTCTTCTTCTTCTTCTTCTTTATTGCACGCTAAGACAGCAACTATAGTTGTCTGGTATATGAGCGAAAAAGCGTCACGATGCCGTTAAGCGGCTGACAAGTCAGGCCCGGCGCATCCGATTTCGGCAAAAGAGAGAATTGTTATCTTGCAAGTCTTTTTGTTGTTGAAAAAAATATATAATGCAGAAGAAAGGACCAAGACGGCAGGAAATAGACAAGAAGGAGGAGACAAGAAGAAAAGAAACAAGGCAGAAACAAAGAGAGGGATAGAAAAGAGAAATTTTCTAGCACAGATTTTCCAGAATGTGGGGATGCTATTTATACTGACAGCCCCCCCCTCCCCCCTCCCCTGGCATCCCCACGGGGTAGACTGGTATTGTGACTTTAGGGATAGTTATAGTTTTTGATTTCTCTCCTTCCTGAATTAGTGTATGGGTGAGAATGGAACATCTGATGATCACGAGATGTGTTTCTTGGTAGTTGTAAATGGTGTTGGTGTTATTGTTGTTTGTGTTGTTGTTGTTGTTGCTGTTGCTGTTGTTGTTGTTTTTGTTTTTGTTGTTGTTGTTTGTACTGTTGCTGTTGTTGGACTTCTTCCAAACTAAAGTACTTTGGGCATTCACCTGAAAAGGACACACTCTGTTCAACTCATAACATCTTTGAATCATCGTGACAGAGAGTAAACTCTGGATGAGAAGTGCAGTGTGTTTAGCTTTTTTCAAATACCTCACCATAACTACAGACAAACATATTCTATCTTCAAAGAACTTTTTTTCTTATATTAAACAGAATACAGGCTTATATGCCAAGAACTTGCAATGGACAAAAACACTCCTCACAGAGCATTTCAAACCTTAAAGACCACAATAAGCTTTATCCCTATCCTCACATTAACATACTGGTGAACTTTATGGGCTGAGATAGTTTCTTTGTCTAACAATTTATCGTACAACTGTTAACCACTGATAAAGTCTGATGTCAGAAGTTAAGTTGAAATAACAATGTCTTTAAAATGAGGAGACTAGTTGTGTCACACCTTTTCTGGGGAATGGCATGCGAGGAGATGAGGAAAAAGTGATAAAAGGTTGCTAAAGTTAATACGTTTTAAACGGGAAGAAGCCAATATGATATATGTGTGTCTGGTTTGTTTTCTTTTAAATTTTATTTTGTGTTTTTGATTCTACATTTTAGGTAAAGTTTTACCGGATTAAGATACTAAATATGTTTAATTTTGCTTCTTTCATTTTTTGCGTAGGTTTTAGTTTTGGTTTGGAATTTTTTATGGGGTTCGGGGGTGGGCGGTGGGGTTGATAAACAGCCTGATTTCAGTTTTGGCACAGGGTGGTCAATTGATGAATCAAGAATCAGCTAAATTACAAACATTTAAGATTTAAGAGAGAGAAAGAGAGAAGGAGAGAGAGAGAGAGAGAGAGAGAGAGAGAGAGAGAGGGAGAGAGAGAGAGAGAGAGAGAGAGAGAGAAAGAAAGAGAGAGAGAGAGAGAGAGAGAGAGAGAGGCGAGAGAGCGAGAGAGACAGAGAGATACAGAGAGAGACAGAAGTGAAAAGATAAATCGGTAGAGAGATTAACTTTCGGAGAAAGACACAAAACGAGAGAAAAAAGGAAGAGAGAGATTTGAAAAGAAAGTGAAGGCTTTTCATCTATTCCTCATCCATAATTTAACAACTGTCACGAACTCAACACTGCTCTATCAATCTCTGTCTTGTCCGCCAAAAGGAAAAGTTTGGAAATACAAAACAGTTTTGGTGGAAACTTTGACTACAGTAAAAAAGAAACTAACACTTTTTTTTTAAAGCCAGAAAAAGAGATGGGACAGAAGAAATTCTACCCGAATCATGCATTTATGCACTAACGATCTCTCCCACTTCCAAATTTCTCTAACATATAGCCAGTCTCAGCTCTCAACGTGAATATGGAACTTATGGAGAGAGAGAGAGCAGTATGATATGTGATAGCCAGGATATTCCTTATTGTATGATTCTCCCAGCTGGAAAGAATTTGACACTATTATGACCGGGGTTCAGAGTGAACATGAAGCACAGTATGTGGAGGACGAGGAGAAAGGAATAAGGTAGGGTGGTTTTGGTTTGTTTTTTCGTTTTTGGTCGCACTCCAACTTAAACTTCCGGTTGTAGTAGTTTCTTCTACAGAGTGTTACTCTGAAAAATTATTGCTCCCTTTTTACAATTTTTAAGGCATATGTTCTCTTTCCCTGTCTCTATCTGTCTGTCTGTCTGCCTGTCTGTCTGCCTGTCTATCTTTCTTTCTTTCTTTCTTTCTTTCGTTCTTTCTCTGTATGTATGTATGTATGTATGTATGTATGTATGTATGTATGTATGTATGTTGTGTGTGTGTGTGTGTGTGTGTGTGTGTGTGTGTGTGTGTGTGTGTGCGTGTGATTGTGTGTATGTGTGCGCGCGCGCGTGTGTGTGCGTGTGTGTGTGGTTAAAGGAAATAGGTCTGATAATATGTAGGCTAGTTATGAGAGAGTTAAAAAGCGCCATCATATAAAATTTTGAACGTTTTCGATCCTACACTGATGATCTTGCACACGTGTAATTCGGTCACACAACAAAGAGATCAGAAAGTGCCATGATTGCTCACCATGTTTTTCTTAAATTGAAAGCTATGAGACTTGTATAAACTTGCATTAATTGCGAGCTGGGACGAAGTACTTTTCTGAGTCATTATTTCATTTTCTGAAAGCACTCGTAAGTCCAGGCACGTACGTTAAAGGTTATTAAAGAAAATCAGAAGGAAATGGGACACCCCTCCCCCACACACACTCATCCCACCCTTAAAAGTGATCTAGAACCTTTGCTGTATGATTATGTACAAGAAATACAGTCGCAGATTTCGTTTTGCTGTCTGTTAAATGGTAGAAAATTAATGCCGCCTTTGGTGGGGGCAAGAGCGGGTGATACAGTTCCATACTGTGAATATTGTCTAGACTCTTTATTTGAATTGTAAATGTAATCGACTGGAACCATCTGCAGAAAGTGTGGAGCGATGTTCCAGAAAGTCCATCTGCCCGAGAAGATCTAACCTCCCTTTTTCCTTCCACCACCACCACCACCACCAGACCCCCTCCCCCACCAACTCCTGTCCCCCCCCCCCCCCGGCCCCCTGTCCCCCCCCCCTCCAAGTCACCCTCCCTATTTTCCTCGAAACCCTTCCAGGACTTTCCTTTTTCTTTTTTGCCAACTTGTCATGTCTGATCTTGATGGCTTCTAGATGGTTTTTTTTTTTAAAGAATAAAGAGTTTTTGAGTGTCACTGTTAGTTGGTATTTTGTTTTTTTAGAGAGGAGAAGAGAGAGAGAGAGAGAGAGAGAGAGAGAGAGAGAGAGAGAGAGAGAGAGAGAGAGAGAGCGAGAGAGACAGACAAACAGACAGACAAACAGATGGAGACAGAGAGAGAGAGAGAGAGAGAGAGAGAGAGAGAGAGAGAGAGAGAGAGAGAGAAGAGAGAGAGAGAGAGAGAAGACAGACAGACAGACAGACAGACAGACGGATATATATATATATATATCCTCTGTTTTTCATCTTTCGCTGGCAGCGGTGGTAGGCCACAAAATTATCTATTTATTCTTAGGCTGGCAATAGACACTTATAAATTCTGGAGAGTGTCTTGCTGTTACCTACCACAAAGGAGGAGTGAGGTTTCAAAGAGTGCCGGGACCTCTGAAGAGTGCTCAACCAGGAGCCGAAACTCGAGTCAGGTCAGGCCAAAGGCATGGTCCTTACTCAAATATTCCCCTAATGCTGCCTTCAAAGTTTTAGCTTGTAGTGATTTTTTTTTTCCTCGAATCTAGGACCAAATTAGTTTATGATCAGAATGAAGTTGTAATTGGTTACCTGCACTTGTTTTTCCTCACTCTTTTGATTCAGTTATATATATATATATATATATATATATATATATATGTTCACACACACATAATATCATATATATATATATATCCTCTCTCTCTCAAATACCACAATGACCTATCACCTTGGCCCACAAACAGCATCCCCACTCCCGCCCTCCAACCACCACAGCAAAAGATCAGAAGCAGAAAACTCCAAAAGATTCTCTTGTACCTCCTGGCAGTGTTTGCTTTGTCCACTTCTCCTTGACCCGCCAGTTTGTCTTTAGTATATATACCCCCCCTATCTTTCCCTGTAGTATATACTGACACTTAGCTAAATGTAACACTAATTTGCCAAATGTATTCCCCCACCCCCACTCCTAATCCTTTTTCCTGAGTTCTAACACTGCCCACGCGTGTGCACACACACACACACATACACACACATAAACATGCATTCACACACACGCATCATAACTACAATACAATACTCTTGATTTATGATAGACTCAAAGGTATTGCAAAAACAGAAAGCAAAGGTAGAGTAGAGGGTTAAGGTCATTGGAGAGCGGTCATTGGGCAGCAAGGTGTCAAAGACCTCAGCTTCTCTAGGGGCCAGTATTTTGATGGTGGTGTCCAACTTTTCTCCCTTGCTGCTTTACCTTCCCTGTCCCTAAAGAGGGCAGGTACCCTTTTTCAAGCTGACTGCACTTAAGCCCAGACATGAAAAAATCACCTATCCACTTGGTAACCACAACTCAATGCTGCTTAACCTTAGCTTGGAGAAAGCGAGTGGTATGACCACTGAAACATCCCATCCTGTAAAAAAAAAAAAGATGTTAAACAGAAGCCAGAAATAAATAAAAAAAACTCAACTTCAGTCACAAGACTGGCCCCCAAATATAGAGATTCTAAGAGGACACCATGGCAGTATCATACAGGGCCTAGGGGACAGAGCCATCGTTGTGTTCATGCTTTTCCTCTCCTAGGAGCTAGCTCAGCATTTCTCCTGGTGTTGAGTCACGTTGGGAGGCTGTTGTAAAACTGTCACTGGATGGTTGTCTGGGCTAGAGGTGTCCAGACAGGCCGGTGTTGTGTTTCGAAACAGCTGTGTGAAGATGGTGCCTTAGGGGATCCAAAATGCAAATTGCTTTGTGTGTCTCTGAGTAACTGTTTGTCTACATGTCTGTCATGTCTGTTGAACTAGCTGGCTGTCTTGCTGCCTGTGTGTGTGTGTGTGGGTGTTGTTTGAAGATTTTACAGAACAAATTTGAAAGGATCTTATGCACAAATATTCATATAGCCGAAATTACTTTTAATTCATCTCCACCATCCCCAATAAACAAAAGCAAACTTGCGTTGTGTTTAGGCATTATCCCTAGTATCAGAATATGGCATTCTAAATGGTGGGCAGAAATAGTTGCTTTTGCAAAAAATATGTTACCACTGCTTAGCCTCAAAGGCTTAGCTGAAGAACAACAAACTAAATCAACCCTAAACATATCACTCACTTGCTACATGTATGGCCTTTCTCTGTAGAACCGGTTTTCAACACCACACACATCATTACTGTTGTTGCACACTGTCAATCATGATGGACTCATAGGAACTGTGAAAGTAAAGGACATTAAATTAAGTCCAGTAAAACTTTGGTGTTATATAAGGCAGTCACAATGACAGTCTGAGATGACATCATGGCAGTATGAAATGAAGGCAGTGTCATCTTCCTTTTCACACTGTTCTTCTCCTTGGAGGCATTTCAGAATTTATTGGGGCGTTTATCATATTTAAAGATTGTTGTAAACTGTCCCTAGAATTGTTGTCTGGGCTATAGGTGTCCCGACAGGCTGGTGTTGTGTTTCGAAACAGCTGTGTGAAGCTTGTGCCTTAGAAGATCCAAAATGCAAATTGCTTTGTGGTCTACATGTCTGTCATGTCTGTTGAACTAGCTAGTTGTCTGGCTGCCTGCCTCTGTATGTGTGTGTGTGTGTGTGTGTGTGTGTGCGCGTGTGTGTGAATATGTATATATATATATATATATATATATATATATTTATATATCCCTCTCTGTCTCTCCTCTCTCTTGTTTGAAGATTTGAATAACATATGCAGAAGTAAAGTATTTGGCCCACCACAAAGACACCTACTCAAGCGGCCTTTTTCCTAGGGTGCTAATAATTATCAATATCAACTCCACTCCCTTGAAAGTTCTTTTTTTTTTTACAGATGAGACTATAAACCCAGACCTATGAACAAACACATGCAAAAGCATCTTTACATATACTAAAGCCTGTTCATTCCTTTGAACTAGAGCACACTAGTGTTGTGTTTAGTCACTATCCCTAAATGGTTGGCAAAACTGCTTGCTCATGCAAAAATATCTCACCATTGGGGAGCTGCATAACTCTAGCAGATGAACAAAAATACCCCCAAATCCTAAAGAAACTACCCATTTGCTATATGTGCCTTCTTTCTCTCTACAGCTGGATTTTCAACACCACACACACAATTACTACAGTCCCACACTCTCATCCAGAATGGACACAAAGGAACTGTAAAAGTAAAGTACATTAAACAAAGACCAGTAAAACTTTGGTGCTGTATAAGGCAGTCACAATTTGACAGTCTAACATGACATCAGGGCGGTATTACATAGAGGCAGTGCCATCTTTCTTCTCACAGCGTTCTTCTCCTTGGAGACGTTTCAGAATTTCTTGGGGCATTAATCATATTGAAAGATGGTTGTAGATTGTCACTGGAATTGTTTGCTGAGCTATGATTGTCCAGACAGGTTGGTGTTTTGTTTCAAAACGCTTGTGTAAAGATGGTGCCTTAGGGGATCTGAAATGCAAATTAGTGATTTTCAGTGACTGTTGGCCTACCTGTCTGTCCTGTCTGTTTGTTGAACTGGCTGGCATGCTGGTTGGCTGGCATGCTGGCTGGCTGGCTAGCTGGCTGTGTGTGTGTCTGTCTGTGTCTGTCTCTTTCTCTGTCTATCTATCAGTCTTTTTCTGTCTTTCTCTCTCTGTTTTGAATATTGAGCATAACACTTTGAAAACAATCTTATAAATAATAATAATAATGTATGGAATTTATATAGCGCTGAATCTTGTAAAGCAACAAATCAAATGCAGATTAAAGTATTCAAGCCACCATTAAGACACCTGTTCAATGAATTTGTTCCATGGAGTAAATAATTATCAATGACAACTCCACTTTCACAAAAGGTTTTCAGATGAGACTTTAAACCAAGCTCCCATGTGCAAGCACATGCATAACATCATCATCCACATTAAAATCCATTCTGTGTTTTGGAAGAGTGGGTCATTTATGGCAGAAAGACTAGGTAACAAAGATATTATAGAAATAAATAAAACACACAAAAAACCGCATTCACATTGATCCTGTGTTTAGACATCATCCCTGAAATTGGTATGTGGGTTCCGAAATGATGTGAAAACATGGTTGCTTATTATGCAAATATCTCACCATTGGCAAATGTGGGAGCTCTAGCTAAGGAATACCCCCCAAAAAAAGAACAACAACAAACAACAACAACAAAACAAACCCAACCCAGAAAACACATTGATCGTACAACTCACGCGCTAAAAATGTACCACTTTCCTCTTTAGGTCTGATATTCAACATCGCACACATCATTACTGCAGTCCCACACTCACATTCAGGACAGACTCAAAAGAAATATAAAAGTAAAGAACATTAAACAAAGTCCAGAACAAACTTGGGTGTTATATAAATAAGGCAGCCACGATTTGACAGTCTAAGATGACATCATGGCAGGATCACATAGAGGCAGTATCAACCTTCTTTTCACACTTTTCTTCTCCTTGGAGACATTTTAGTATGTCTCGTGGTGTTAATCATATTGCAAAGACGGTTGTAAAGTTGTCATGAAACTGTTGTCTGGGCTAGAGGTGTCCAGACAGGCTGGTGTTGTGTTTCGAAACGGCTGTGTGAAGACGGGGCCTTAGGGGATCCAACATGCAAAGCAGTTTGTGTTTCTCTGCTGACTGTGGGTCTGACCTGCCTGTTTGCCCGTTAGTTTCGCTGCAAGCCTGTCTGTGTGCCTGATTATTTTGTCTATTTGCCTGTCAGTCTGTCTGTCTGTCTGTCTGTCTGTCTGACTGTCTGTCTGTCTGTCTGTCTGTCTGTCTCTCTCTCTCTCTTTCAAACTGGACAGAGAACAACATCTTTGTCTGCTGGTTGTTACTCTCTTGAAATACAGATTGTTTGTTTGTTCATTTCTTCACTATCTTACTTAGTCGCTCTATTCTGGATTTTTGCTGTCTATCTGTTCATGTACATATCATTATTGGTGCAGTTTAATGGAAGAGAATATTTATAGATGTCACGTTTTCATGACAGTTAGTATGAAACATTGCGGTTTTTATCGAAGTCTATAGTACACTTGTATGACTAATTCAGGTAAAAGCAATGAAAATAAGATGCCTTTGGTTTGTGACTTTTTGTACAAAGACTTTGTATATAGTTGTATGGACTTTGTCATCATATTACAATAATTTACGACTTCGTTCAATGTTTGGTGACATCATGGCTTATATCAAGATTGATGAATGATTGGAAATGACTCTTTCTTCTTTATTGTCGAACACTCAACAAGCAACAATCATAACATGTCACAATGAGCGAAAAATGCGTTTATTGCCGTTAAGCGCCTGATAAGTCAGGCCCAGCACATCCGACTTTAGCGTGGGAGAGAATTATCATCATTATCTGGAATTGAATTTTGTGTGTATATATGTGTGTGTGTGTGTGTGTGTATGTGCGTGCGTGTGTGCATACGTGCGTGCGAGTGTGTGTATTTGCGCGCCTGCGCGGGTGGAGGCTGGCGAGAGACCCTCACCTCCCCCCCCCCCCAACCCCAAATCCCCTACTCTCCTACCGTCTCCCCTCCACAGACAAAACAATCTATAATTCTTTCCGTGTGTTTGCTTCCAATGCCAGAGACAGCCGCTGTACGTTCTGCTTCGTGTCAGTCTGAATGCTGTAAGACCATAAGCGGATTATTGTCTAGACTCATTTTTTTTCCGTTTGGAATGTAAAATGCTCTGGTTAGTAACCAGACAGCAGCACATTCCAAACAAAGGCTGAGAAATTCTGATCAGCTACAGCCCACAGACCTCTGCCTAGCTTCTCTTTCCTCTGCTGTATCATGCAGACAGATGGGGATAGAGACAGAGAGACAAACAGACATGCTCGCATACACATACATAGAGACAGACAGACAGACAGACAGAAACACACACACACACACACACACCACACACACCTTCACCACCACCACCACCACCACCACCACCACCACCACCACCACCACCACCACCACCACCACCACCACCAACAACAACAACCACACACAAATGCACACACGCATCTACTATTACTAAGTGCAAACAAGCATTAAGCATACAACAACAGCAACAACAACAACAAGAAACAACAATTTCTACACACATTTACACGCACGCGCGTGAACACAAACAGACACACAAACACACACACATAAACATTCATGCACGCACACACAAACACGCACGCACACACACAAACACATACACACACAAACACACACATACACACAAACACACACATACTCAAACACACACAAACACACTAATTACATAATTCCAGTCAGATACTTCTAACACTTAAATTCATCAGTCTCCATTCTGAGGCACCTGTGCAGTGACCCAGTTTAGCCAGGTCAAAGTGTGTGTGTGTGTGTGTGGAAGGGTTTTGCTTCCCTGACTAATTCCGAACGTGTGAAGAATTTTGAAAGAGCACACAGTGACTTGTGCTAGACTATCAATTTTTACCCTTATTAAGCACCTATTGGGGAAGTTTGGTTAGCACAGACACAGAGACAGACACCCAGACAGACACACGCACATACACATCCTTCAGATCAGACTATAAACCGAGGCCCCGTGTTTGAGCGCATGCAGAACATCTTGCGCATACGTTAAACCCTGTTCCGCTTTTCGGAAGAGTAGGCCATTGTGTGCCGGTGGGAACAGATGACAGAATGTACAAAACCGCATACACACGGGGACTGGTGGTAGAAAAGCACATGAGTGCTTATTCCATTATCCTCGATATCAAAGAATAAATAAAATTAAAAAATAAAAATAAAATAAACACACAGGCGCGCACGCACGCACACACACACACACACTCACAATCCCCTCCCTCCATAGAATAGACACAGACACAGACATGCCCCCCCACACGCACACACACATATCTAATACCAACCACTGATTGTAAACAATCTTTAACTATATAACAAGAATATGCAAAAACAAACAAGCAAACACATACATACACAAAACACGCCGCACACACACACACCAGAAACACAACGCGCGCGCGCGCGCACACACACACAACACACACCACACCGCGCGCGCGCCCCACATCACACACACACACACACACACAAACCATCTTGCGCACACGTTAAATCCTGTTCCGCTTTTCGTAAGAGTAGGCCATTGCGTGCCGGTGGGAACAGATGACATCATTCACAAAACCTCATACACACGGACACTGGATGTAAAAAAGCACATTAGGGCTTATTCCATTATCTTCGATATAAAAGAATAAAATAAAACAAATAAAACAAATACACGCTGACAAATACACAATAGTTACACAACCCTTAACCAGACACTTCTAACACTGAAAGTCATCAGTCTCCAGTCTGAGGTATCAGTGTTTCACTTCAGCCACTTCAAAACGGTGTGTGGAATGATTTGGCTTCCTTTGATTTTTTCCAAATGTGTGATGAATTCGAAAAGGCATGCAGTGACTTCTGATAGAATATTAATTTTTTTCCTCGTTGACCACCTGATGTGATGCATTGGTTAATACACACACAGACAAAGGCACACATGGAGACACAGACAGGCAAACAAACACACACACATACACACACATTCACACACACACACGCAAACACATACACACATTCACACACACACACGCACGCACACACACATATACACACTCGCACACACGTACACACATACACTCAATCACAAACGCACACACACACACACACACACACACACACACACACACACACACACACACACACACACACACACACACACACACACACACGAACACATATAAACTCAATCACAATCTCAAACACATACATACATACATACATACATACATACATACATACATACATACATAAATACATACATACATACATACATACATACATACATACATACATACATACATACATACATGCATGCATCCATCCATCCATCCATCCATCCATACATACATACATACATACGTACAGAAACAGACACACACACACAGACACACACACACACACACACACACACACACACACACACACACACACACACACACACACACACACACACACACACTAATTACAAAGTCTCTGGCCACACTCTTCTAACGCTTACAGTCATCAGTCTCCTCTCTGAGGCATCAGTGTTCCAGTTCAGCCAGTTCAAAACGTGTGGGGAATGGTTTTTCTTCCCCTGATTATTTTCCAAGCATGTGATGAATTTGAAAGGGCACGGAGAGAGACTCGTGATTGAACATCCAGTTTATCTTTGTTAAGCATCTTCTGTAGTGTTGTGGTAACACACAGAAAAACGGACAGACAGACAGACAGACAGACACACAGACAGACAGACAGACAAACATACACACATATCTAATATCACTAATTGTAGGCCAAGTTTAACGTAAATCAACAACAACAACGGCAACAACGATGACGACGACAACAACAATACACACTCACACAGACACAGACACACACACACACACACACACACACAGACACACACAGACACACAGACACACAACACACACACACACACACACACACACACACACACACACACACACACACACACACATTAAGGGCATTATTCCAGTCAGACACTTCATCAGTCTCCAGTCTGAGGTGTCAGTGTTCCAGTTCACCCAGTTCACAGTGAGTGTGGAATGGTGTGGGCTTCCCTGGCTATTTCCTCATGTGTGTTGAATTTGGAAGAGCACGTAGTGACTTGTGATAGAATATTAATATACCCTTATTAAGCACCTTCTGGGCATTTTTAGTAGCACACATACAGACACAAGACAGACAGACAGACAGACAGACAGACAGACAGACAAACACACACAAACATACACAGACACTTACAGACATATACTTACATACACAAACGCACACACACTCATACATAAACATACACCCACAAACACCATCCTGCCCTCCCTACACCACATACATACATACAACACACATCAGTCCCCCAACACACATACATACATACAGACACAGGGAAACATTCACGCCACTCATACTCACACACCCACACACACACACACACACACACACAGAAACAATCACCACTACACACACACAACAACACGCGCGCTGCGCTCGACACACACACACACCACACACATACCACAAACACACACACATAGGGTGTAATACTAAATGTAAACCGACTTTAAACATACAGCAACAATAAAACACTAACGCATGCATACACACACACACACACACACACATACACTCTCCTCTCTCTCTCTCTCTCTCTCTCTCTCTCTCTTCTTTCCCAATGCACACAAGACGCTCACCCCCAAACACACTGACACTACACACACACACACACTAATTACACAGCCTCTGTTCACATACTTCTAACACTTGAAGTCATCAGTCTCCTGTCTGTGACAAAGTGTTCTAGTTCAGCCAGTTCAAAACGTGTGTGGAATGGTTTGGTTTCCCTGATTATTTCCTAGTGTGTATTTTTTTAAATTTTGTTTGGTATTTTATGTCACTTTAAGTCACGGCAGATTTCTCTCCGTGAAATTCGGGCTGCTCTTCCCGGGGGGGGGGGGGGGAGAGGGGGGGGGCAGGGTAGGCGTCGCCACAAGAGCAGTCGCCACCCATTTTTTTCTTTTTCCTGTCTGCAACTGTGTTTGCTTCCCTATCAGAGTGGCTTTTTTTCTACAGAATTTTGCCAGGGACAACTCTCTTGTTGCCGTGGGTTCTTTTACGTGCGCTAAATAATTATGTGTAACACACGGGACCTCGGTTTATCGTCTCATCCGAATGACTAGCGCCCAGCCCACCACTCATGATCTAATGGATGGGGGAAAAAGTTTCGGATCCAAATGGGATTCCAACCACCGTACACTTCCGATTCGGACTTTTCGCTTTCTAGACAGGCGCGTTACCTCTAGACCACCGATCCAGTGTGTGATGAATTTAGAAATGCACACAGTGACTTGCAACAAAATATCAATTTTACCCTTGTTAATCACCTGCTTTGGCGCAGAGGTAAACACATAGGCACGGACACAGATGGACATACACACACACACACGCATACACGCACGCACGAACGCACACACACACACACACACACGCACGCACACACACACACACACGAATGTTAAAGTTAGTTTTTATTAAGTACTGTTATCTGACATTTTTCTTTTATTGTTTGCATTCTCTTGTTTATATTACCTTTTCCCGTCTAAAATCACTAAATGTGAATAGACGTTAAACTGAAGATCACTCACACACGAACGCACGCATACACACATATTACACAATTCCAGTCAGACTCTTATAATACTTACAGTCATCAGTCTCCTGTCTGAGGCATCAGTGTTCCAGTTCAACTAGGTCACCGCGTGTGTGGAATGGTTTTGCTCTCCTGATTATTTCCAAGCGCGTAATTAATTTGAAAGGGCACGCAAAGACCCCTGATATACCTATTTGAGCGCTTTGATTTGTCGCTTTACAAGATTCAGCGCTATATAGATTCCATACATTATTATGATGATTATGATTATGATGATGATGATGATGATGATGATGATGATTATTATTATTACTTCAAACCTAAGACCTCCCCCTACAGTTTCATCTTATAATTATCTGTCCTTGCCGTCAATGGCCTAAGTTCCCATCACCCTGCTGAAGCATATAACCTCTGTGTGTGTGTGTGTGTGTGTGTGTGTGTGTGTGTGTGTGTGTGTGTGTGTGCGTGCGTGCGTGCGTGCGCGCGCGCGCGAGCACGCTGTGTTTGTGTATATTTGAATTTGTTAAACTGTTGTTAATCATCGTTGGTTGCATGTGTGGGAGTGGAATGGATGCAAGCGCTTTGATTTGGTTTTTTTAAAAACAAGATATAGCCCTATATAAATTCCATTTATTATTATAATAATTATTATTATTATTATTATTATTATTAATTGATTTTACCCTTGTTAATTAACCACCTGATGAGACGTTGTGGTTAGCACACACATACACACTTGCTGATACGCCGGTTAAAGGTTTAAACCCCGTCAGAAGTACTATTTTTTTGTCTGTAACTTTTTCAGATATTTACAAAAGTTGTAATATAAAGCTTTTTGTTTTGCATGTTACCCAAATAAAATATCCAACACTTAAATCTTCTGCATGTGTGTTATACACGAACAGAATCAGTACTTGAAGTCGTTCACAGAAAGCTGGCCTGGGATATGGTTAAGACCTCCATCTTTCCTTCACCACACGCAGCCTCCCAGAGTAAAAAAAAAAGATGGGAAGACAACATCAGAGAGTGGGCTGACCTTGAGTGGAACCCCAAATTGCTACAGAAATCAGAGGACCGCCTGCAGTGGAGGAATTGGTTGCAAAAACTTCATTAGTGCCCATATGGTGCAAGAAACCACGGAATTTATATTTATATATTTTTTTTTATTTATTCTTTTATATCGAGGATAATCGAATAAGCACTTATGTCCTTTTTTTACATCCAGTCCCCGTGTGTATGCGGTTTT
>CM054135.1:20202921-20210421 GCA_028751875.1 Rapana venosa
TAGGAAATAAGTGTGTTTTGAGGCTGGATTTGAAGGTATCAAGTGAAGGCTTTTGGCGTTACCACATTACCACTTTAAACACATATTTCTAAAAGCCTGCAAAACAAGACCCTTTATACTCATAGAGATATTCAGAAATCGGCATCCCATTACTCTTCACTAAAAAAAAAAAAAAAAGGTAAAGGAGTCCCATAACCTATAAGGTCGTAGGGGAGCGAGGCGTCAGAGACCTCACTTCTCTAGGGCCAGCATATTGAGGGCTTCACTCTTCACTACCAAAGCCTAAACCCTTTTATGCACACGAATTACTCATGAAAATTCAATATTCAGCGCGGTGCTACCTTGACCAAACATTTCTTCTGAACTGTTTGAATAAAGGTCAGTAACCTAAGACCAGCGGACAAAAATAGCACCTTAGTTGGCAGAAAAAAAATATATGGATTAACAATTTCTGCAAAGTTGAACCTGACCATTTTCTTCTGCCATTTCCGTCACCCTGTGTTGTCTTTGAATGAGTTCAGTGGAAGAAACCTAACACTGAAAAATAAACAGACGAGAGGTGGTAAAGAAGGGAGAAGGAAATGAATAGCAGAGTGAGAGAGAGTCAGAGATATATATAGAGAGAGGGAGAGTAATATAGAGAGAGAGATAGAGAGAGAGAAGAAGAGAGGGAGAGAGAGAGTGAGAGAGAGAGAGAGCAAAAGAGAGACAGAGACAGAGACGAACAAAATGCAGAAACCATACACTAAACAAACACATTTCTTGACAAGTTTTACCCCCACTCTAATTCGCCACACTCTCCCTCCTGGCACCGTTTAGTCCACACTGCCATTTAGCATCCCCATTGATAAAAAAAAAACAAGTGCAAAAAGCCAGATGCTTTATACTTCTAGAAAAGTTCAAGAACCATCTTCAAAATACTCTTCCCTCCCATGGTCTAATGCGTTTTTATGCACATAAACTATACATGAAGATTCAATCTTCAGCGCGGTGCTACCTTGACCAAACATTTCTTCTGAACTGTCTGAAAAAAGGCCAGTAACCTAAGACCAGCAGACAAAAATAGTACACTAGTTGGCAGGAAAAAAATGTATATGGATTAACAATTTCTGCAAATTTAATCTGACATTTTCTTCTGCCATTTCCGTCACCCTGTGTTGTCTTTGATTGAGTTCAGTGGAAGAAACCTAACAGTGAAAAATAAACAGACAAGAGGTGGTAAAGAAGGGAGAAGGAAATGAATAGCGGGGTGAGAGAGAGAGAGAGAGAGAGAGAGAGAGAGAGAGAGAGAGAGAGAGGGAGAGAGAGAGAGAGAGGGAGGGAGGGAGTGAGGGAGGGAAAGGGAAGAGAGAGATAGAGAGAGGGGAGGAGAGAGGGAGAGAGGGAGAATAGAGGGAAGAGAAGGAAGAGAGAGATAGATAGAGGGAGAGAGAGGGAGAGAGATAGTAGATAGAGAGAGGGAGAAGAGAGGGAGAGAGAGGAGAGAGAGAGAGAGAGAGAGAGAGAGAGAAGAGAGAGAGAGAGAGAGACAGAGAGTCAGAGAGACAGAGAGACATGATAGAGATAGAAGATAGATAGAGAGAGAGGAAGAGAGGGGAGAGAGAGAGAGGAGAGGAGGAGAGAGAGAGAGAGAGAGAGAGGGGGGAGAGGAGAGAGAGTAAGAGAGAGAGCGAAAGAGAGACAGATATAGAGAGAAACAAAATGCAGAAACCATACACTAAACAAACACATTTTTTGACAAGTTTTACCCCACTCTAATGCACCACACTATTCTTTCCAGCACCGTTTAGTCCACACTGCCATTTAGCATCCACATTGATAAAAACCAACTGCAAAACGCCAGAAGCTTTAAACTTCTAGAAATGTTCAAGAAGCATATTCAAAATACTCTTCCCTACCAAGGTCTAATGCGTTTTTATGCACATAAACTATACATGAAGATTCAATCTTCAGCGCGGTGCTACCTTGACCAAACATTTCTTCTGAACTGTCTGAAAAAAGGCCAGTAACCTAAGACCAGCGGACAAAAATAGCACCTTAGTTGGCAGAAAAAAAAAATATATGGATTAACAATTTCTGCAAAGTTGAACCTGACATTTTCTTCTGCCATTTCCCTCACCCTGTGTTGTCTTTGAACGAGTTCAGTAGAAGAAACCTGACACTAAAAATAAGCAGACGAGAGGCGGTAAAAAAGGGAGAAGGAAATGAACAGCGGGGTGAGAGAGAGAGAGACAGAGATAGAGAGTTAGAGAGAGAGATAGAGAGAGAGGGGAGAGAGATAGAGAGAGAGGGGAGAGAGAGAGAGGGAGAGGAGAGAGAGAGAGAGAGAGAGAGAGAGAGAGAGAGAGAGAGAGAGAGAGAGTGAGAGAGAGCAAGCGAAAGAGAGACATAGAGATAGAGATGCACAAAATGCAGAAACCATACACTAAACAAACACATTTCTTGACAAGTTTTACCCCCACTCTAATTCGCCACACTCTCCCTCCTGGCACCGTTTAGTCCACACTGCCATTTAGCATCCCCATTGATAAAAAAAAAAACAAGTGCAAAAAGCCAGATGCTTTATACTTCTAGAAATCTTCAAGAACCATCTTCAAAATACTCTTCCCTACCGAGGTCTAATACGTATTCATGCACATAAACTACAAATGAAGATTCAATCTTCAGCGCATTGCTACCTTGACCAAACATTTCTTCTGAACTGTCTGAAAAAAGGTCATTCACCTAAGCCCAGCAGACAAAAATAGTACCTTAGTTGGCAGAAAAAAAATATATGGATTAACAATTTCTGCAAAGTTTAACCTGACATTTTCTTCTGCCATTTCCCTCACCCTGTGTTGTCTTTGAACGAGTCCAGTGGAAGAAACCTAACACTGAAAAAACACAGACGAGATGTGGTAAGGAAGGGAGAAGGAAATGAATAGCGGGGTGAGAGAGAGAGAGAGCAAGAGAGAGAGAGAAAGGGGGAGAGAGAGAGAAAGACAGAGAAAGAGAGAGAGTGAGTGAGTGAGAGAGAAAGAGAGAGAGAGAGAGAAAGAGGCAGACAGACAGACAGACATAGAGGCAGACAGAGAGAGAGACAGACAGACATCCAAGTCAGACAGGGACAGAGAACTCTGAGCTCTGACTATTTTAATTGTACTTCGGCCTTGGGCCCCAATACAAGTGAAGGGGACGAAGGGGAGTGGCAACAAGTAACGAGAAAATGTCAATCAATTGCCTAGAAATGCAACATGTTCAAATACATAACCTACCTCTAAGGGCGTTATTGTTATCATCATCCTCAACACAGTCATGACTAAGAGCGTCATCACTGTCATTATCGGTGATTACAATCTATACACACCATTATCTTCATCACCTTCAACATCATTGTTTATGCTATAAGTTAACATCCATTACAGTGAAATCTGAGTAGCTTTTCAAGCTAACATCAGTATAGACATAATACGTAGCTTTTCAGCATTACTTGCTTTGTCAAAGCAATAGCACACACACATATACACACACACCTTTTAGTCATTTCAACAAAAATCCAGTGTTAAACCCCATGGAGACACCTTTACCCTGAAATAAAATTGACAAAACACATCAATGCCAGTATTAAATTCCAGTCAGTTCTTTCTTTCGTTTTCAGAGAGGGAGAGAGGAGTGTGTGTGTGTGTGTGTGAGAGAGAGAGAGAGAGAGAGAGAGAGAGAGAGAGAGAGAGAGAGAGAGAGAGAGAGAGAGAGAGAGAGAGAGAGAGAAGACAGACAGACCAGACAGACAGACAGACAGAAAGACAGACAGAGAGACAAAGAGAGACAGAGGGACAGAGAGAGACAGAGAGACAGAGACAAAGAGACAGAGACAAAGACACAGATACAGACACATACACATACAAACACACACTACACACACACACACACACACACACACACACACACACACACACACACACACACACACACACACACACACACATGTCTAATATCACGTAATGTGAAAATACGTTAAATTAAAGAAGAACATATTTTTTTCTCTCTTTTTTTCTTTAGATAGCTGGCTTGATGAAAAAAACAAATGCACTGCTTATTCAATGTACCATCTGAAAATAAAAGTTTGACTTTGACTTTGACACACACGCACACACAAGGCACACACACACACACAAACACACACACACCTACATACACACACAAACACACACACACACACACACACACACACACACACACAAACACACAGATCACTTATTCTTAGTCTCAGCCACCAAGCACTCTCAGGTTTTATATCTTTCTTCTTCAATGCATCCATTCGACTGGGACGTGACAGAGAAGGATAACGGTTGAATTCACTGTTACAAGCACAATGCGGTCATGTCTCTTTTACAGTTCCACAGACAGTAACTGTGCAATGGGATGGTAGACGGCATGCATTCATGTTTTAAAAAAAAGAAAAACACACCAAGGTTTGCTGTTGATGCGTAAAGAACTTTAAAATGGGGTCTACCATTTGCATTGTCTAAAACTCTTGTTAAAAACAGCTAGCTAGATAGATAGCTAGATAGATAGATAGTTGGATAGATAGACAGATACCTACCTACATACATACCTACATAAATCCATACATGCATACATACATACATACATGCATTCATGCATACATACATACATACAAACATACATACATACATACATACATAGAGAGATAGATAGATAAAAGAGAGAGAAAGAGTGAGAGAGAGTGAGAGAGACATAGGTAGATAGATATACAGATATATAGACAGATAGATAGATAGATAGATAGATAGGTAAATAGATAGGTAAATAGATAATTAGACAGACAGATAGATAGATAAATTAGATAGATAGACAGATAGACAGACAGACAGATAGACAGATAGATAGACAGATAGACAGACAGATAGACAGACAGATAGATAGCTAGATAGCTAGATAAATATATTACATATATATATATATATAAATATAGACAGATAGATAGATAGATAGATAGATAGGTAGATAGGTTGATAGATCGATAGCTAGACACATACAGACAGACAGATAGAAAGATAGATAATAGATAGAGATAAAGAAAGAAAGAAAGAAAAGAGAAGAGAGAGAAAAGAGGAGAGAGAGAGAGAGGAGAGAGAGAGAGACAGAGACAGAGACAGAGGGGAAAGAAAGACAGATAGAGAGAGAAAGAAAGACAGAAAGGAGAGAGAAGAGAGAGAGAAGAGAGAGAGAGGAGAAAAGAGAGAGAGAGAGAGAGAGAGAGAGAAGGAGAGAGAGAAGAAGTCCAAAACGGTGTGAGTGGCAGTTGAATTTAAGAAACAGAATGGGAAAAAAGGATATCGAAAAACAAACAAACAAACAAAAAAGATGAAAAAAGGACATCTCCAGAAAACTGAGAAAATTGGAAGATACATCCTGAAAAGAATCTGCAGCTCAGGATAGTGTATTAACTAAATAATAACCAAAGAATAACAATAAGAATTTGAAGACTGAAGTAGAAGAATTTGAAGAAAGTGAAGAAGAAGAAGAAGAAGAAGAAGAAGAAGAAGAAAGAAGAAGAAGAGAGAAGAAGAAGAAGAATTTGAAAACAAGAGGATTTGAAAAAGAGGAATTTGAATATGAATTTGAAAAATCCTAAGGGGATTTGAAGTAGAGGCAGAATGCGAAAATCGAAAGTATGCGAAGAATGCAAATGAGAATATGAAGAAGTATACGAAGAAAAATACAGAGAGGACGAAGAATACACACACACACACACACACACACACACACACATATATATATATATATATATATATATATATTATAATATATATTATATATATATTATAGAGAGAGAGAGAGATGAGAGAGAGAGAGTAGAGAGGAGAGAGGAGTGGAGGAGAGGGGAGAGAGAGGAGAGAGAGAGAGAGAGAGAAGAGAGAGAGAGAGAGATGAGAGAAGAAGGAGAAGTCAGACAGATATTTACAGAGAGAGAGAGTGAGTGAGATAGACACAAACAGACAGACAGACAGACATACAGACAGACAGACAGTCAAATACAACTACATACATGTCTAAATACACCTATTTATAAGCGTCGGTCTGTCTGCTTACCTGGCTGTCTGTGTATGTCTGTCTGTCAATCTATCTATCCACGATGCTTAGCGCATTGCGCTACTGTAACTGCACATGTTTTTATGCATTGCACATCTTAAGTCTGTTTCTGCAAAAGCTGGCATCATTGACCATTGATCCTGTTTATTACTGCAAGCAGCAGGTAATAATTATGCCATCACCAAGTTGATCATTAGTGTCAGCGTTTAATATCACTTGCATTAGCGCGCGCACGCGCAAGCGCTGAGTGTGTGTGTGTGTGTGTGTGTGTGTGTGTGTGTGTGTGTGGTGTGTGTGTGCTTGTGTGTGTGTATTTGTGTGTGTGTTTGAGAGAGAGAGAGCAAGAGAGAGAGAATGAGAGAGAGACAGAGACAGTGACAGACAGAGAGAAAGAGAGGCAAAAGGGGCGCGCACACACACACACACAGAGACATAGACAGATAAAGATAAAGAGTCAGAGCGAGAGAGCAAGAACAAGAGCGAGAGAGAGAGAGAGAGAGGAGAGAGAGAGAGAGAGAGGAGAGAGAGAGAGAGAAAGAGAGAGAGAGAGAGGGAGAGGGGCAGACAGACAGAAAGATAGACAGATCGAGACAGACACAGAAAGACAGACAGATAGACAGATAGAGACAGACACAGAAAGACAGACAGACAGAAACAGAGAGAGACAGAGACAGAGAAAGCCAAGTAGAGAGATACAGACAGACAGAGAGGGAGACAGAAAGATAGACACACAAACAGACAGACAGACAGAGACTGACGCAGACAGACAGACAGACACACACACAGACAGACAGAGAGACAGAGATTGCTAGTTGCTAGTTTAAACGAAGCGATTTCAGTGTATCTCTACCAATTTACTGGCTTGATCGAATTTTAAAAACAAATCTAAACAAAGCCAAGCCAAGCCAATACCACCGCTCAGTTGATTCATCTTTCCTGATGCTGAGGGTATTCTTGGAGCTGATAGGCAATGCGGCATGATCAAGATGCTCATTATTTGAGAACTCAACGCCTGTTATGTGACAACAAATGTTAATGAAATATTGAACGCATATTTATATAAGAGATTTGTGCATCATCGTTACTGCATCAGTGAGTGTGTGTGTGTGTGTGTGTGTGTGTGTGTGTGTGTGTGTGTGTGTGTGTGTGTGTGTGTGTGTGTGTGTGTGTGTGTGTGTGTGGTGTGTGTGTGTGTGTGACTGTGTGTGTAGGGGGTGAGGGTGGTGTGGAGTGTGTGGGTTTAGGGTGTGGGGGTGTGAGGGTTTGAGTGTGTGTTTTGGGGGTTGGGAGAGGAGATGTGTGTGTGTGGGTTGTATGTTTGCTTGTGTGTATGTGTGTGTGTGTGTGTGTGTGTGTGTGTGTGTAATTGTGTCTTCGATTTTACGTCTGTTCACTTAAGTGATA
>CM054135.1:20215421-20235421 GCA_028751875.1 Rapana venosa
CACACAATGGCCTACTCTTCCGAAAAGAGCAACGGTTTTAACCTTGTGCAGGATGTTCTGCGTGCATTTGTGCACGGGACCTCGGTTTATAGTCTCATCAGAGGTGGGAGTGGAGTCGGCACTGATGTTAACACCAGAGGAAAAATCCTCTTGAACGGGATTCGAACCCGGGTCAGCAGATTTAATTTAATTTATTTAATTTTTTAAAAATTCTTTTATATCTAGGATAATAGAATAAGCACTTATTTGGTTTTTTTACATCCAGTCCCCTGTGTATGGCGTTTTGTGAATTCTGTCATCTGTTCCCACAGGCACACAATGGCCTATTCTTACGAAAAGCGGAACAGGATTTAACGTGTGCGCAAGATGTTCTGCGTGCGTTCACACACGGGGCCTCGGGTTTTTAGTCTCATCCAAAGGACTTTTGGGGGAGAGTGGAGTCTGCACTGATGTTAACTCCAGGGGAAAATATCCCCTTGAATCGAATCCGGGTCGTCAGATTGCGAGCGCAATGTTCTAACCACTAGGCTATCCCGTCCATACAGAATCGACAAATCGACAACTTGCACCCCTCCCCCCACCCCCCCAAATTGTCTAAAATGGCTCCCAGCGGGAAAGTGGATCAGGTGCAAAGCGACTCATTTCCTGGTGGAGCACACCAGACTTGAAAGCGAGATAGACATCAACACTGCTGTAACCTAAAGGCACCTGTCTGTATGAGAGAAACACCTTCACTGATAGACGATGAACGGTAACGAGGATGGGAATGATACTAACGATACTATTGTTGTTAACTTTGGTTGGAGATTACTTCAAAAGACAAAACTACTCCTAGTCACAAAATTAGTCTGGCATCTTCCAGAGAAAAAAGTCAGTATTAGGATCAATGGTTTGAGCAATACTTTCCAAAAGGTATCTGCATCCGGGAAGATAGTCGTGCAGAGTTTTACTCTTTCTATTAAGCCCATAATCAAAGAGTTATAGGTTGATGCTGGCTAAAGCCCATTATACCCCTCAAAAAGTCTTTAATTTTGATTTGACACAACGACCAAAACATTCTGGTCAGGAATTCATCTTTCATAGAATAATTTGTATTCATTTTGCACTTATATCTCACACATAGATGCATCCTTCGGATGAGACTAGAAACCGAGGCCCCGTGCGCGAACGCATGCAGAACATCTTGCGCACATGTTAAATCCTGTTCCGCTGTTCGAAATAGTAGGCCATTGTGTGCCGGTGGGAACAAATGACAAAATAAAAAAAAACTGCATACACACGCATTAAAAAAAAATCTGAGCGCTTTGATTTGTTGCTTTACAAGATTCAGCGCTATATAAATTCCATACATTATCATTATCATTTAAAGAGTAAATAAAGTGTGTGCGTATATGTGTATGTGCGTGCGTGCGTGCTTGTGTGTGTGTGTGTGTGTGTGTGTGTGTTTTGTATGTTTGTGTGCATGTGTGTTGCTCATAAAAGAAATTAAGACACGTGAACTGCCAGGTATAGCAGAGAAAAACAGCCCGAAAGAAAAATAATCCTGACACAAACAATAAAAAAAAGTAGTTCTACTGTTGTGGAAGGGTCCCTGCTCAGTGTAGGACAAGTTTTATGCTTCCTCCATGTTTACGACGCATCAGACAGTTCCCTTTTGGTTTGTTCTATTCCGGTCGGGGACCTTTACTGCTGCTGCCGGCATTACTGATCCCTTTATTTCAGGCAGCAGGCAGTTACACTGTCTGAAAGTACTCAGCCCTGCGATGGCTGGGCAAAAAGAGACAGTTTCTCATTTACCAGCGTACACTGGCAGATTACATTTCCCGTGGGTACACTCCGTTTGCCAAATTGTTCATCTAGACTGATGAATAAGCTTCCAGAAAAATAGTCAAGGACAGCTGACCCAGAAACAAAATTGCAGATGTATGTGTCTCAGGTTGTTCACAGTAGCAGATTTGACAGGCTGTGCATAATTTTAAAAAAAATTTTGATATCGAGGATAAGGAAATAAGCACTTATCTGTTTTTTTACACCCAGTCCCCGTGTGTATGCCGTTCTTTAAATTCTGTCATCTGTTCCAATAAGCAAAGCCCAGGTAGCCCTGCCTAAAATTAATTAGGCTGTTCTCCTGGTAAGGTTGAGGGCAGACGGAAAAAAGCAGAACCTCCGACATCTTAAATTACCAAAATCACAGAGATCAGTGGTCTGGAATGACTGCAGAAGTTCTTAGAACTCAGCAGAGACAGATAAAGATGGCGAACTCTGGCGGCATTGCTTGGAGCTCTTATTGATCACAGCGGCGATTGAGATAGCTGAGTTGAGGTGTTCTGATTTGATATATGCATGACGTCCCACACTAGTCCCTTTACTAATTACATTAAAAGCTCAGACCAAAAGCCTGACAGAGTGAGAATCCCATCTAAGTGTAATGAATGCTACAGTCACAGTCCTCCATGAATCCCTAGATTCATAAGCATCAGACAGACGCACTCTGCAGGCCATCAATGCAGATGATATACCCAAAACCATCAGCATGAGACTAGGACCTGAGGAGCCAGAGAAAGAGAGGTATGTTTTGCTGTTTGATGATAAGTGGTACTGAATAGAGACAGAGTAGCTCTATGACTATCAATCTTGGTTTTAGACTCCTTGATAAAACTCGACTCTGCTTTTTATCTCAGACTGTTCTTCAATGTCAAAAAGGCGCGAGAGATTAAAACTATTTAACTATTTTTTAGTATTTAACTATGCCACTTTAAATCACGGCAGATTTCTCCGCGTGAAATTCCGGTTGCTCTCCCCGGGGAGAGTGAGTCGCCACAAGAGCAGCGCCAAACATTTTTTTTTTCTGTCAGCAACTGTATTTGTTTCCCTATCAGAGTGGCTTTTTGCTACATAATTTTGCAAGGGACAACTCTTGTTGCCATGGGTTCTTTTACGTGCGCTAAATAATTATGTGTAACACACGGGACCTTGGTTTTTTTCGTCTCATCCGAAAGACTAATACAGACACATGGCACATGCAAGAAAGGAACATATCTATGGAGTCCTCTTGCTCTTACTAAGAATGTAGCACGCCCACTCAGCTCAGGGTTAGAAAAAACCACAACGTATTGTTAAATAAAAGTATGATTATAAGATTAACTTTTTATCTGAGACTTCATAATCATATCCGTTGCCGTAAAGTCCGGTTAATAGACCTAACATTTGCTCTTAATTTCACAACTGACATAAAAACTGGTCTATAATTTGTATGAGACATTACAATGATATTCACATAAAATTGTTATAGAAACATGAAACTCTTGTTACAGAGAAGAAGAGAACATTGAGACACAGAATCAGAAAGTCATGCAAACCTTTACCTTGGCCAATAAAAAAAAGCATGGCGACTCTTTCTAGAAACGACATAGGTTTTAAACAGACTTGGCTTGCAAACTTTGATTAAAAAAAACAGCTTTGCATTGAGGTTTAGTATTAAATTTGTCGTCTACGTATACTTTTACAATAGATGTTGCATTTGATTTGATAGTTTTACAGATGCCAATTTTTGACATGATATACAGAAAACAATATGCAATGTAACAATCAGACGAAACTATTTGTCACTTGCTTTATTTTGCTTTTGTTCAAACTATTTGAATATATTTGTTAGGGTTTTTCATTTGATTGGAAAATTTTTTCTTACGCACACTGTGGCAACTATATCAATTTTTAAACGTCTCCCAATCGTGTGTTTGTGTGAGGGAAGTGGGGGGTGGAGGAAGACACGTTTTCATCCTTATGATTTATTTATTTTGTATTTTATTCTTTTATATCAAGGATAATGGAATAAGCACTTATGTGCTTTTTACAGCTAGTCTCCGTGTGTATGCGGATTTGTAAATTCTGTCATCTGTTCTCACCGGCACACAATGGCCTACTCTTAAGAAAAGCGGAACAGGATTTAACGTGTGCGCAAGTTGTACGTGCGTGTGTGCCTGTGTGTGTATGCGTGCACGCGCGCGCGTGCGTGTGTGTGTGTAGAAATATTCCAAAATGTATACGTTTGTGTACTTGTACACAGCTATAATAATATTTTTCAAGACTGTATGTCAGCTGGAAAACAGCCATAAAAACTAGCACAAGAATTATGCTTGAAACACCCATCAGTGAGAGAAACCACTTTACTAATAACACGCTTCCTGAATCTTTGCCATACTTGATCTCTGTTCCACTTTGCTATATTGCATTTCTGTCTGAAGCCTTTACTACAGAATATAAACAGAACTAGTTTTTCCTGTAATTTCAGGCAACAATTACACCGTCTGATTGTCATTTCTATTATGGCTCTGCTAAAAATGTCCCTCATTTTCTCAAGTATGCAAGCGATTAACAATCACTTTGAGTACACTACACTTCCAACACGTTCCATTAAAATGATGAACGAATTTCCAGTAAGTGATTATTGACAATCGACTCAGAATCACGAAGACAGGTTTACGATCTATTTGTTTCGAATTGTTTTGTGCATATGGCATAACAAGACATTTGTTTTACGCATAAAAAGTATTTCTTGATCATGATTAGTCTTAAGTGAGTGAATCCCTAGACTCAAATTCGCCTAAGAAGATAAATGCAGGGAAAAAAAAGCAAAAGATATAGATAACTGTCACCATCAGGCCAGGAGAACAGAAGCCGCTAAATCACTAGCAGTTTTCCTTCGTTGCATTATAACCAATGTTGATGACCATGACAACAAGTTTTGCAGGGCCAGTCAAACCTATCTGAAAGGACTGTCAGCTAGTCTTCATAATAAAACTATTTTCCAACATCAGCCAAGCATCAGGTTAGATATCGGCATCTGAAATGTTGATTGAGCAGGTAAAAAGGATGATTAAGCCGTTCTTGGCATAGCGATGCTGCTTCAAAAAAAAAAGGACAGGTTAACCTGAAGAAAGCTATCAACTAGCGAGTCCCTAGAATCCACCTCCCCCCTCCCCTCCCCCAGCAGGAAAAGATGTTGAGAGGTTTAAGATAATGATGGTGATGATGATTATGATCATCATCATGTCATCATCATGACTATCATGATGATCATCATCATGATCAGCAGGCAGAAATGAGATGGTGGGTACACGGACGCTATTGCCGAATTGGTTAAAGTCATCTGATTCAGTTCCTTGGGTCCAAGGAGTCATAGGCTTGAATTTCTGCAGCAGCGTCTGGTTGGCTTCGTGAACATACACATGTAGAAGATTACACACACACACACACACACACACACACACATACACACACACATACACACACAATCACAACACAATCACACACACACACACACACAATCACACACACACACACACACACACACATCATGCCAGTGTTTGGTAGGTTAGTGATTGCCGAAAACACGACCATAACCAGTACGCAACCTGTACACTGAACTGAGCTCTGCTGAAGCTGAGATGTGTGAGCTAACGCCAGCGGGTAGACCTCCTGCAAACTTACAGGCATAGGAGAAGACCAGGCACTATGCTTCCTGCCTGGTAAGCGGAATACAGAGGAGGGAAGAGAAGATAGTGGTTGATTATACAGTCCTCTTAGGTTTTTTTTCTAAAGCTCATTTATCATAGCAAATTTGCAGTAAAAAATCAGTCTCTCCCGTTGGGTTTACTAGCTGCCTGTCAGTATAAAGAACATCCTCAGCTTTCAGAAATTCTGTGCTAGGAATTGCGTCTTTTTTTTGTAACCTCTCATTGTTTCAGTCTTGTTCGTTTTGTTCCTATCATCTCATGTATGTCTATTTGCTGCCTTCTTGATCCATTCTCCTGCTTTATTTTTTGGGGGAAAGATTTTAACAAAATTCTCTTCCACGCTGAAGTTGAATGTAATGGGCTTGACTTGTCAGAGACATAATGGCAGCGCAATGTATGTTTGCTCAAATGACAGACAACAATAGTTGCTTTCTAAGCATTTAATGCAGAATGTATTGTTTAATTCATTTAGCTTCTTTACTATTTGACATGTTTTTCTTTCAAAACACTTATAACGTCTCATAATAGTGCGTGTGCGTGTATATATGTGAGTGTGTGTGTGTGTGTGTGTGTGTGTGAGTGAGTGGTGAGTGTGTCTGTGTCTTTATCTATGGTTGGGAGTCATATGTTTGTGTTTATTACGGTATTACACCTTTATGCCCTTAGAAACACCCTCAGTCAGGATTAACTATGATCACAGTTACAATATTTGGGTATAACAATAAACACAATCATCAAACAAACGACACAAACGATAACATTTGAAAACAGAACATCTATAAAACCCACTTCATTCTCAGCAATATTTACGTTTTCCTATCTTTGTTACGAGGCAGGCTGTTCCACTTTGGTTCATTCTATTTCTGTCTGAGACCTTTCCTGCAAATGTCAGCATTACTGATTCCTTTATTTCAGGCAGCAGGCAGTTACACTGTCTGAAAATGCTCATTCCTGTAATAGTTGAGCGGAAGAAGAATGTTTGTCATTTAACCAAAATACGCGAGTGGCTTACAGCTCTCCTGGGTACATACTTTTCACTAAATTGTTCACTCCTATTTCTGGGTGATCTTTCCGAAAATTGTCAACAACAGTTGGCTTAACAATAAAAGTACTAAGTTGATGTACTTTGTAGAGTAATCTTTTAAAGTACATTGTGCTAGTATCTCTTTTTTGTTGTCCAGAAGCTGTTTTCCATACAGGACATTTTTAAAGTGAGAGAGAGAATGGCAATGATAATGACAATGGCACATTCTTTTATTTCCAGGATAATGAATAAGCATCCACGTGCTTTTTTAAATCCAGTTCCCGCCCGTAGGGATGCATTATGCTAATAAGCCCAATACTCGTACACTCACAGTAAAAAGATACAGAAAAAAAAACCCCAAACAAAAGAAACAAAAAAAACAAAAAAGAGAAAATGAGAGAAACAGAGAAGAGACAGAGACAGAGACAGGAGAGAGACAGAGAGATGAGTGAGAAAGAGAGCAAGCGAGCGAGCGAGAGAGAGAGAGAGAAGAGAGAGAGAGAGAGAGAGAGAGACCCAAAAAAAGTAAAACAAAAATAAAAAGAGAGACAGTGATAGAGAGAGAGACATAGACAGAGAGAGACAGAGACAGAGAAGACGTGAGTGAGACAGAGATAGATAATGATGAGAGAGAGAGAGGCGGAAGGGGAGAGAGAGAGAGAGAGAGAGAGAGAGAGAGAGAGAGAGAGAGAGAGAGAGAACGGCACACTCAAGAATCTAGGCCAAACAGATTCACAAACAAATATAAAACCGAACAAGACATAGATACAACAAAAGAGGAAAACAGATATGGGATTAGTCTGCGGTAAACGAAGCTGTTTGATGATAGGCGACATAACAGGTCACAATGGGGATTAAAAGAGAAGAAATCAACCCGAATAAAAGGTAACAACAACAAAATAGGATATTATAGGCTGGGGGGTTGTCGCAGCATCACTATCACTGTAATAAGACGCACCAGAGAAGAGAGAGAGAGAGAGAGAGAGAGAGAGAGAGAGAGAGAGAGAGAGAGAGAGAAGACGAGACAGACAGACAGACAGACAGACAGACAGACAGACAAACAGACACACAGACAGACAGAAAGACAATAGACAGAGAAACATACACAGAAGGTGTTGGAAAGTGAGAGAGTGTGGAATAAAAGATGGGGGGGGGGGTGGAGAGAGAGAGGGAGGAGAGAGAGAGAGAGAGAGAGAGAGAGAGAGAGATAGAGAGACAAGAGATAGAGAGAGAGAGAGAGACAGAGAGAGAGACAGAGATACAGACATTGACACAGAGAGACAGAGACAGAGACAGAGAGAGCAGTATTTACATAGTCAAAAGATGGCGTACTGTCATCCATAAATTTTCACACATTAAACAAATTCCTCAGCTTGAGCCCCGAGGCTCACATAATGGTAAGACTTTGCATAAGTGACCATTTCTGTCCAATTATTTTGATCATAACCGCCTTCCAACTTTGACGAATAGAAGCTGGCTATGTTCATGTTTACATGACCTACGGAATGCTGGCAAGAATTGCTGGATCTGTCACGTTGCGCGTGCATATTTTGATATTATAAATGTGCATCTATTTATTTATTTATTTATTTATTTCCGTCTGATATCACTATTTAGTGGAGGGACGTTAAACTGAAGAACTACTACTTATTTATTTATTTTATATCGAGGGTAATGGAATAAGCACTCATGCGCTTTTTTACATCCAGTCCCCGTGTGTATTCGGTTTTGTCAATTTTGTCATCTGTTCCCACCGGCACACAATGGCCTACTCTTTCGAAAAGCGGAACAGGATTTAACGTGTGCGCAAGATGTTCTGCATGCGTTCACACACGGGGCCTTGGTTTATAGTCTCATCCGAAGGACTTTGACATTCAGTTCGATTTTTTTGGTCAAACTGGGAAGAGAGGGCAGGCTGGGAATCGAACCCAGAACCTCATGGTCTACTTGTTTGCAGGCAAACGTCTTAACCATCCTGCCACCTTCCTTCTTCTACACAAAGGCAGTAAGATACTGGCAGGCCTGCGTGTGAAGTTGTACGAGATAGTAAATATCCTCGCCCTTCATTCACCAGATACTATGAAGATTTGAACCCACGACATCCTGGACACATGGGATTTAAGTTGAATGGTGTCAACCACTCGGGTATAGCGTCTGACCTATCAAAATAATGTCAGTGGGTCAAAGTGTGTTCATTCAGTAAAATCACGCTATTTTTTCCCCTGCAAAATCCAGGAACATCAATATGGTTTACCGCCAGCAGTGCAGGATATGACAGCATTAAAGCTCTGCTTTTACTGTCAGCTTACAACGTCTGCTGCAGTCATCACTTTTGCGTATGTCACTGGATCGTGAGAGTCTCTGTCTTTCTACCTCTGTCTGTCTGTCTGTCTGTTTGTAGGTCTGTATGTCTGTCTGTCTGTCTCCCTCTCTTTGTGAACAATTGTAAAGATTTGCAAATAGTGTAGATTGCAGATTCCAAAGGTGAAGGGAACAAAAAAGACATTAAAAAATTGCACAGAGGAAGTAGAAGTAGTAGAAGAAGAAGAAGAATTGCGAAGAAGAAGAAGAATTGCGAAGAAGAAGAAGAAGAGAAGAATTGCGAAGAAGAAGAAGAAGAAGAATTGCGAAGAAGAAGAAGAAGAATTGCGAAGAAGAAGAAGAAGAAGAAGAAGAAAAGGAAGGGGAAGAAGAAGAAGAATTGCGAGAAGAAGAAGAAGAAGAAGAAGAAGAAGAAATGTGAAGAAGAGTTGTGGAAGAATTGCAATGAAGATTTGTGAAGAATAGTTGTGAAGAAGATTTGTGAAGATTTGTGAAGACGATATGTAAAGAAGGAGATTTGTGAGGAGAAGAAGCAGAAGAAGAATTGCAAAGAAGGAGAAGACGACGAAGAAGACGATGACGACGACGACGACGATGAAGAAGAAGAAGAAGAAGACAATTTGTGAAGAAGGAGATTTGAGGAGGATGAGGAGGAGAAGAAGAAGAAGAAGATTCTTAAAGATGTCATTTTAATGTTGAAGGTCTTTTCTTCCAGTTATTTGCAGCTACAGTATCTTCTTGAATAAAGTGGGTCAGGTCAGGTGAGGTCAGGTGAGGTCAAATAAGGGCAGGGCAGATCAATGGATCAATGTTCCCTTGGTCACAAACGGTCCTACCGAACTACTGGAAGATGTCAGCTGCCTCTATAGTGCTCTGAGTTAAAGAGACACATAGGCTCGTTCCATGTTTGCTACTAACTGCTTTTCATACAAGCAAGAGAGAGAGGGAGAGAGAGAGAGAGAGACAGACAGACAGACAGACAGAGAGAGAGACAGACAGAGAGACACAGAAACAGAGAGAGACAGAGACAGACAGACATAGACAGAAAGAATGAGAGAGACAGAGAGATACAGAGACAGACAGAGACAGGGAGAGACAGAGACGGAAACAGAGAGACAGAGAGACAGACAGACATAGACAGAAAGAATGAGAGAGACAGAGAAATAGAGAGATACAGAGACAGAGAGACAGAGAGAGACGAGAGACAGAGAGACAGATGCATAGAGATACAGAGACAGAGACATAGAGAGACAGACAGAGACAGACAGAGAAGACAAAAGACATAGATACAGAGATAGAAGGGACAGAGAGACAGAGATAGAAGAGACAGAGAAGACAGAGAAGAAGGACAGAGAGACAGAGAAGAGGACGAAGAGAGAGAGAGAAGAGAAGAGACAGAAGAGAGAGAGAGAATGAATTACACATTCACGAAACTAGGCCAGACACATTCACAAGCAAAAATACAAAGATGAACAAGACATAGACAAACAAACAAAAAGAAGAAAGCAAGCTGCGGTAGATGAAGTTGTTCGTTGCTAGGAGAAAGAACAGGTCACAATGGGGATTAAGGGAAAAGAAAACAACACTCATTTAATGTAAAATAGCAAAACAAGGATATGATAGGCTTGTGGTTTGTAAGCAACAGAGAGAGAGAGAGTAGGAGAGAGAGAGAGAGAGAGAGAGAGAGAGAGAGAGAGAGAGACAGACAGACAGACAGACAGAGAGAAAGAGAGAAAGAGAGAGAAAGAGCCACACAGACAGAGACAGAAAGACAGGGACAAAGAAAGAGATACAGAGATAGAAGAGACAGAGACAGTCAGACGGACAAAGAAGGAGAGAGAGAGAGAGAGAGAGAGAGAGAGAGAGAGAGAGAGAGAGAGAGAGAGAAAGAGACAGACAGACAGACAGACAGACAGAGAGTGAGAGAATGTATGTGAGAGAGAGAGGGATATAATTAAACATTCACGAAACTAGGCCATATAGATTCACAATCAAAAATACAAAAAAGGAAACAGGACACAGATACAAAAAAGAGGACAGAAAGCTGAGATAAAATGAGGTTGCTAGGTGCTAGGAGAAAGAACAGGTCACAATGGGGATTAAGAGAAAACAGAAAACAACACACATCAAATGAAACAAGACTAAATAAGGATATGATAGGCTGGTGGTTTCTAGTAGCAAACAGAAAGAGACAGAGAGGGAGAGAGAGAGAGAGAGGAGAGAGAGAGAGAGAGGAGGAGAGAAAAGAGAGAGAGAGAGAGAGAGAGAGAGAGAGAGAAGAGAGAGAGAGAGAGAAAAGAGAAAGAGACACACAGACAGACACATACAGAGAGACAGAGACAAAGACAGAGATACAGCGATAGAAGAGACAGAGACAGTCAGACAGACAGAGAGGTATAGAGAGAGACAGAGGGTGAGAGAATGTATGTGAGAGAGAGATAGAATTACACATTGACGAAACTAGGCCAGACAGATTCACAAGCAAAAATACGGAAAAGAACAAGACAAAGATACAAAAAAAGTGGAAAGCAGGCTGCGGTAAATGAAGTTGTTAGGTGCTAGGACAAAGAACAGGTCACAATGGGGATTAAGAGAAAACAGAAAACAACACACATGAAATGTAACAAGACTAAAAAAAAGGATATGATAGGCTGGTGGTTTGTAAGCAACAAACAGACAGAGAGAGAGAGAGAGAGAGACAGAGAGACAGAGAGATAGAATTACACATTCACGAAACTAGGCCAGACAGATTCACAAGTAAAAATACAAAAAACGAACAGGACATAGATACAAACAAACAGAGGAAAGCAAGCTATGGTAAATGAGGTTGTTAGGTGCGAGGAGAAAGAACAGGTCACAATGGGGATTAAGAAAACAGAAAACAAGACACATTAAACGTAACAAGACTAATTACTAAGGATATGATAGGCTGGTGGTTTGTAAGCAACAAAGAGAGTGAGAGAGAGAGAGAGGGAGAGAGAGAGAGAGAGAGAGAGAGAGAGAGAGAGAGAGGGGGAAAACTCTGAACTCTGACTAGTTTAATTGTACTTTGGCCTTGGGCCACAATACAAGTGAATGGAAAAAGAGGGGAGTGATAACAAGTAAATGAAAACACTTCAATCAATTGTCTAGAAATGCAACATGTTCAAATACAAAACATACCACTAAGGGCATTATGGTTATCATCATCCTCAACACAGTCATGACTAAGTGAGAGAGAGAGAGAAAGAGAGAGAGAGAGAGAACGAGAGATAGAGGGAGAGGGAGAGGGAAAGATAGAGAGATAGATAGACAGACAGACAGAGACAGAGAGACAGAGGCAGAGGGACACAGAAAGACAGAGAGAGAGGAGAGAGACAGAGGCAGAGACAGAGAGAGAGACAGACAGAGAGAGAGAGAATGAATTGCACATTCACGAAACTAGGCCAGACAGATTCACAAGCAAAAATAGAAAAAAAGAACAAGACATACATAAAACAAAAAGAGGAAAGCAAGTTGTGGTAAATGAAGTTATTAGGTGTTAGGACAAGGAACAGGTCACAATGAGGATTAATACGAGAAAATAAAACAACACACAGTAAATGTAACAAGAATAAATAAGGATATGATGGGCTGGTGGCTTTTAGCAACAACAAACAGAGAGAGAGAGAGAAACAGACAGACAGACAGACAGGCAGACAGACAGAGACAGAGACACAAAGGGACAGAGAGGCAGAGACATAGAGAGACAGAGACTGAAACAGAGACAGAGACACAGACAGACGTAGAGACAGAGAGACAGAGAGAGACATAGGCAGAGACATAGGCAGAGAGACAGACAGAGATTAAAATACAGTAGTTTCATAGTCCAAACATGGCCCTCTATCATCCATAAGTTTAAACAAGTATTTTGATTATTATTCTGTTCCTCAACTTGAGCGGGGACGGGATAGCTCAGTGGTCGGAGCACTCGCTTCCCCCCAGCCAAGTTAAGCAGCGTCGAGCGTGGTTACCAGTTGGATGGGTGACCGTTTGCACACCTTGGCTTCAGTACAGTTCCCCCAGTTCACCCAGCTGTAAATGGGTACCTGCCCTCTTTAGGGTCAGGGAAGGTAAAGCAGCGAGGGAGAGGAGATGGGCGCCGCCCTTAATATGCTGGCCCTAGAGAAGTGAGGTCTCTGACGCCTCGCTCCCCTACGACCTTATAGGTTATGGGACTCCTTTACCTTACCCTCCAACTTGAGCTCCTAGGTTCACCGCTGATATTTTAAGATATTGCAAATGCAATCTTTGTTGTCCACTTTAAAGGTAACTGACTTTAGGAATGTATGCTCGATATGCTAGTGTTTCTGTAACTCATCAAAAATTGACACACTTACACGATCTTTCAAAAATGAATTTTCTTATAGATTTGTTCATACACAAAGGGAATCATGGTCTTGGCAGGTCTGCATGAGAGCTTGACTTAGTAGATCCTAAATATCCCTACTCTTAATTCACCAGACACTACCAAAATTCGAGCCCCAGACTTCATGGTCCTATGCAATAAAAGTTAAATGATCGTTCAACATTTTGATACAGCAATTGTCGGTTAAGACACGCCCCCTTTCAGCACCTGCAGCTGACACATTGTCTCTTGGCCATAGTGACCTACTTTCACTTGTAATCCCATTAATATTCATTAGGAAAAGGAGCTTACTCTGTCCTGCATTCCCCTCCAGTTCGAAGTTCAAAGGCTATTGCTGAACAGTTTTAGGATGAGCAAAACAAGCCCAATACACTGTGAGACAAGCCATAGGTGAGATCTTCGATGTTTACTCCAATTTTGACCCTGATGTGGCTGATTTAGAATTAGAAAAGGTTTAAAGCTCTTGAACATTGTCATTTGTACATATACACATTGACAAATCTGCTGAATGCTGAGGAAACGATAAGTGTGACACATTCGAACACTAAAATCAACTGTGAAAATCAAGTAGGTGTGTTTATCTCTCTGGCTCTGTGATTATTGAACCTAGTAGTTAGTTATTAGGTTTACACACATACAGTAGTCAATACGTTTGTGCGTGCATGCGCATGTGCGTGTGTGTGTGTGTTCAGCAAATGTAAAATGAACAGAAAATGGCGGGCTAGTGATTATTCAAGAGAACAGGCTTTCACTTGACTGACTCAGTGTGACTTGACACAAATTTGTGAGTACATTGTGCAACTTAGCTTAAGTGATTCCTACTAGTTTTCTTGGGATGTTAAGTGATAAGTGAGTTTTGTTGTGTGTATTGTGGTTTTGATTGTGAACATGCATGACAAAAAGTACCTTATAAACCAAAGCACAATATTTAACAAAAAAACATATTTCATCTAAACATTGTAAAAAATATTGAAATTTTGTTATAACGTAATACATGTATTCATCAGCAAGCATGCTTAATTTCAACATGTTTGGTTTAGTAGTTTTTGAGATAGCAATTGTTTCACGTTACCATACATTTTCCTGTTAGCTAAAAAAAAAGCAGTCTATGCATACCCTTCTCTAGAAAAATGGGCAAGGCACAGAGGGTTTTAACCAATCGGCTATACATCTATTCTATCAAATTAATGTCAGTGGGTCAAAGTCTGTTCATTCAGGAAAATCAACCTATTTTTCCTGCAAAATTCAGGAACATTAATCTGGTTTACTGCTAGCAGAGCAGAACTCGACAGCATAAAGTTCTGTGTTACTGTCAGCTTGCAATGTCTGCTGAAGTCATCATATCTGAGCGTGTCCCTGGAATGAGAGGGAGCATGTCTCATTCTCTCTCTCTCTGTGTCTGTCTGTCTCTCTCTCTCTCTCACTCTCTCTCTCCGAAGAATAACAAAGAACTGCAAATTAGAATGAAAAATACAAAGAACTGTGAAGATGATGAATTGCAAGGACAAAGAATAATTGTGAAGAAGAAGAAGTAAAAAAAGAATTTTGAGGAAGAAAGAAAAAGAAAGAAAGAAGGGAAGGAAGAAGAAGAGTCGCAAAGAAAAGACATTGCAAAGAAGAAGAATTGAAAGAAAAGAATGTGAAGAAGAAAAATTCTGAAGGAGTAGAAGAATGCAAGGAAAGAAGAGCGCAAAGAAGAAGAAGACGAAGAAGAAGAAGAAGAAGAAGAAGAATACAAATTGCGAAGAAGAAGAAGAAAAAGAAGAAAAATGCAAATAATAAGAAGAAGAACAACAACAAGAAGACAAAGAACAAGAAGAAGTCATGGTAGTGATCGCAGCAAGAACAAGCTGAGATGCAGTAAATCTCAGTTTCATCTTGAGACATATCAGCTTTCTGATATAGATGATTGTTTTTCAACGTATTTGCAGCTGCCACTGCTATCTGAGTAGAGCGGATCAGGTTAGGGCAGGTCAGTGTAGGTCAGGTCAATAATCAATGTTTCATTGGCCACAAACAGTGCTACGAAACTAATGGAAGGTCATAGCTTCTTGTACATTGCTCTGAGTTAAGAAAGCACTTGCTCTTGTTCGATATTTTCTGCTGACCGTTTCTCTTAACACTATATCTACGCTAAGCGTGGTAAATCCTCTTTCCCAGTACACATGCACTTTTTGTGCATTTGTGTACTTCTGTAACCCAGTAGTGGGTGATACTGAGGGAAGGGTTAGTAGATGGTTGGTTACCCTACCGCGGATTACCCATAGGGAAAGCGGTAAGAGAGAGAGAGAGAGAGAGAGAGAGAGAGAGAGAGAGACAGAGACAGAGACAGACAGACAGACAGACAGAGAGTGAGAGAGACATGGAGACAGACAGACATAGATATATCGTTGATTCATTTATTCTTATATTTTGAGAATAATGGAATAAGCACTCTTTTACTTTTCTTTTATATTCCTGTCTTCATGTAAATGCAGTTTTGTACATTTTGTCCTATGTTCCCACCGGCACACAACAGACTACTCTTTTGAAAAGTGGAACATATTTTAACGCGTGCGAGCTCGAGAGCGCACGCGCGCGCGCGGTGTTGTGTGTGTGTGTGTGTGTGTGTGTGTGTGTGTGTGTGTGTGTGTGTGTGTGTTTGAAAGAGAGATAGTATGTTTGTCTGTGTGTCTTAATACTTGCCTGTCTATCTTGCCACTAGGCATCCCACTTTACACAGATGGTTCATTTTGATTTGCTCTCCATTTTTAGCTGTCATTCTTTGTCTATCTGTGTCCATCTCTTTTCCTTTATGCCTGATTGTATGTCTGGCTGCCTGCTTGGGTGTCTGCCTGTCTTTTCTTACTTTAATATAAACATGCTATATTTTTTTTAAAATTAATTATGTTGACCAATTTATGGGTTAATCTAACGTTTGATGTCTTCAAACGGGATACATGTTAAAATAAGGATAAATGGGAAAATACAGGATAAATGGGAAAATAAGGATGGTTAGCTTGTGTATCTCATTTCCTTGTAAAATACAATTCCATTTGGTCTTCTGGTTGTTCTATAATTAAATTTGTCTGATTGTTCTATAATTATGCCTGTCTGTCTGTCTCTGTCTCTCTGTTTCTCTGTCGCTCTGTGTCTCTGTCTCTCTCTGTATCTCTGTCTCTTTCTTTGTATCTGTCTGTCACTTTATGTCTGTCTGTCTGTCTGTCTCTCTCTGTCCTTCTTTTTGTGTCACTTTGTGTCTTTGTTTATCTGTATCTCTGAGGCTCCCTGTGTCTCTTATTCAAGCTGTTTGTCTCTGTTCATCTCCCTGTCTGTCTGCCATCCCCACTCTCTCTCTCTCTCTCTTTCTGTCTCTGTCTCTCCCTCTCTCGTTGCACCCCCTTCTCATTGTCTCTTTATCTATGTTTTCGTTGGTGTAATTATCTTGTTTACAGAATCACTGTGACACTTTCACTTTCATTAATATGTCGGTAGTGGTATGTTTACAACACTTTTCATATGCCCATTCCTTATGCCAATTTGCTTTTGAATTATGGCCTAAGGTTGATGTAACAGTAAAGATCTGAAATCTTCACTCTATCTATCTATCTATCTATCTATCTATCTATCTATCTATCTATCTATCTATCTATCTAACTATCTATCTATTTATCTATCTATCTATCTTTCTATCTATCTCTCTATCTCTCTATTTGTCTGTCTGTCTATATATCTACCTATCTACCTATCTATCTATCTATCTATCTATCTGTCTGTCTGTCTGTTTGTCTACATATCTACCTATCTATCTATCCATCTATCTATCTATCTATCTATCTATCTATCTGTCTGTCTGTTTATCTATCTATCTGTCTGTCTGTTTGTCTGTCTATCTGTCTATCTATCTATCTATCTATATATCTATATGTCTGTCTATCTATCTATCTATCTATCTATCTATTTATTTATCTATCTATCTATCTATCTATCTATCTATCTATCTATCTATCTATCTATCTATCTATCTGTCCTTCCTAACCTCCTGAAACCTCCTCTCTAACCCCCCTCCCCTCCTCCTGTTTTCTCCTTTTCTTTCAAGGCATGGAGTACAGCGCAACACCACACATGCACAGGTCTCCGTTTGATGATTTCTCTTGGGACCTTGGTCATTCAGCTGTCCGGAGACAGCAGCGTCCTCATCAGTCACAGACACAACAGCCTTAGCCAGCTAGAAGGGCATCATGCTGACAGATTCCTCCTGCGACACATTGCCCCGACCCCTCCCCAACATGCACGCAACAGCGCACGCGCTATGGGGATACAATGCAGTATGTTGTAATGTGTATACATCTTTGCTCTCTCTCTCCTGCTTTAGTGTATGGGGCGCAGACACTACTGTTACTGCTGCTAGTGCTACTGGTATCACTGCTCCTGCTACTACTGTTACTCCTCTGCTGCTACTTCTACTGTTACTGCTGATGCCACTACTATTTTTGCTGATACTGCTGCTACTTTTGCTGCTGCTGCTGCTGCTGTTTTTTACCATTGCTGCAGCTACTATTAATAATGTTTGCTGCTGCTCTTACTGCTATTGCTGCTTTAATTACCAATACTAACACTGCTGTTGCTTCTGCTGTTGTTTCTACTACTACTACTACTACGACTACGACTACGACTACTACTACTACTACTACTACTACTACTACTACTACTACTACTACTACTACTACTACTGCTGCTGCTGCTGCTGCTGCTGCTACTATTAGTATGGGGACAGGATAGCTCAGCGGTCAGAACACTCGCTTTCCCCCAGCCAAGGTTAAGCAGCGTCGAGCGTGGTTTCCACTTGGATGGGTGACCATTTGCGCGCCTTGGCTTCAGTACAGTTCCCCTGTTCACCCAGCTGTAAATGGGTACCTGCTCTCTTTAGGGTCAGGGGAGGTAAAGCAGAGAGGAAGAGGAGTTGGGCGCCACCCTCAATATGCTGGCCCTAGAGAAGTGAGGTCTCTGATGCCTCGCTCCCCTACGACTTTATAGTTTATGGGACACCTTTACCTTCACTATAACATGCTATATTGTCAAATACCTATGTTTACTAATTTTTTGTGTGGAAATTTACCTTTTGGAATCTTTGAACCAATGGTGAATGGAAAAAATATTGTTAGCTTGCGTATCTCATTCCCTGCTAAAATACAATTTCGTTTGTTCTTCTGTTTGTTTTATCCGTTTCTCAGACTGATATCTCTGTCTGTCTGTCTGTCTGTCTGTTGGACTGACTGTCTTTGTGCGTGTGTCTATCTCTTTCTCTCACTGTTCCTTTGTGTCTCTCTCTTTTTGTCTCTTTGTGTTTCCCTGTGTCTCTCTGTCTAGCTGTCTGTCTGGTTATCTCTGTCTGTCCCCATCTCCATCTCTCTGTTTGTCTCTGACTCTCTCTCTCTCTCACTTTCTCTTCCTCTTTTTTCTCTCTGTATCTCTCTATTTATCTCACCCTTCTCCAACTCCCTATGTCCCCTCTATCTCTCGCACCCCCTCTCAAGCCATGAAATATGGCGCTACAACACACAGGTCCCAGTTTTCAAATTTCTCCAGGGAACTTGGTGGATCAACCGTCTGGAGACGGCAGCGTCCTCATCAGTCACAGCTACAACGGCCTTGGCTAGCTACCAGGCCATTATTCTGACAGATTCCCCCTGCGACACATTGCCTCCACCCCTCCCCAACATGCACGCAACATCGCACGCACCAGAGGGACATGCCGTATATGTATAGATCATTGCTCGCTCTCTCTCTCTCACTATCTCTCTCTCTCTCTCTCTCTCTCTCTCTCTCTCTCTCTCTCTCTCTCTCTCTCTCTCTCTCGCTCCTTGCTACCATATTGGTTATCAGCCTGTTATTCCCAGTGACATTTACATACATGTAGAACTACCTATAAATAATACCGAGTTTGGTTACCACTCGCGAAGAATCGTTGACGTTGTACAGTGTTTAACTTTGTTGTTGTATCTTTCGATTTCGGTCCCCCTCCCCCAATGGCTTTGAAAAACCTAACACAATACAATCTCTGTCGTTGTCATTGTCTCTCTCTCCTGATTCAGTGTGGAAAAGTAAAGGCTCTACTACTACTACTACTACTACTACTACTACTACTACTACTTCTACTACTGCTGCTGCTGCTGCTGCTGCTGCTGCTGCTGCTGGTATCTTGAAACCCATGGCGGATGGAAAGAAAAGCATTGCTTGCCTGCTTATCTCATTAACCCCTGAAATAGAAGCTCACGTGTTTATTGTATCTGCCTCTTTGTCTGTCTGTTTGTCTGCTTGTTTCCATGTCTCTTTTTTCTCGGTCTCTGTCTGTCTGTCTTTCTGTCTCTGTCTCTGTCTCCATTGTCTCCGTCTCTGTCTCTACTATCTATCTCTCCTCTCTCTGTCTCTTTGTCTCTGTCTCTCTCTGTGACTGTCTCTATCTATCTATCTATCCATCTATCTATCTATTTATCTATCTGTCTAACTATCTATTTACCAATCTACCTATTTATCTACCTACCTATCATATCTCTCTGTCTGATGTCTGTCTCTCTGTTTCTCTGTCTGTCTAACTTTCTATCTATCGATCTATTGATGTATGTATGTATGTATGTATGTATGTAAGTCTGTATTTATCTCTGTCTGTCTGTCTGTCTATCTATCTATCTATCTATCTATCTATCTATCTATCTATCTATCTATCTATCTATCTATCTATCTATTTATATCTCTCTCTATCCATCTGTCT
>CM054135.1:20242921-20262921 GCA_028751875.1 Rapana venosa
TAGCTGCCACTCCTGCTGCTGCGTGAACGCTGGTACTACGGTTGAAAAATGCTGGCACTACTGTTTTTATTTTGCTATTGCTGCTGCTGCTACTGCCCTTCCCTGCTGCCACTAAACGCTGCTACTGCTGTTTTTTTGGCTACTCTGCTACTACCCACTGCTCCCTGCTGCTGGTTTGGCTGCTACTACTACTACTATACTACTACGACTACTACTTATCTATCCTACTACACTACTCCTGCTCTGCTGCTGTTACTACTATATATTCTACTACTCCTCCAAACCCTACTCCTACTAAAACCTCCTCTTTTTCTAATACCACCAACACCACCACCACACCACCACCACCACCAATCAAAACTACTTCCTATTCCAAACCACAACAGCAACAAAACCCCACCAACCCAACACCACACCCATTTCTTAAAACCACCCCGAACACCACCACACCACCCACCACAACTCCTCCTCCACCACCATCTCCCATCCACCACCCTCACCACACCACCCCCCAACCACACACCACACCATCATCACCATCACCACCCCAACAACCACCATCACCACCACCACCACCACCAACCACACCACCAACCACCACCACCACCAACCCCTACCCACCACCACCCCCCACACCCCAAACCACCCACCCCACCACCAATCACCATCACCAACCACCCCCAACCACCCCATCACTCACCACCAACCACCACCAACCACCAAAAAACCACCCCACCAACCGCACCAAACTCCTCCCGTAACATACCACTGCCGGAATGTAAAAGACAAGCGCGAGGGATGTAACCGTCCCTTCAGACGGGCCCAGAGCCACTTTCAGATGCCAGACACGGAGAGAATCAAAAACACACACGGGATGGCGCGCTATCGTATGGCCCCTGTGCAACATGGGTCCATAATTATGATGGTGTGTTAAATGTTGGTGTTGACTGATTTTGTGTAATGTTTTTGATGCTGTTTGTTGTTGTTTGTTTGTTTGTTGTAGGGGGGGCATTTTGTGTGCTTTTTTTATTAATTAATTATTTTATTTTATTCTTTTATATCGAGGATAATGGAATAAGCACTCATGTCCTTTTTTACATCCAGTCCCCGTGTGTATGCAGTTTTGTAAATTTTGTCATCTGTTCTTACCGGCACACATGTGTGCGTGTGTGTGTGTGTACTGTGTTTTTTTCTCGTTGCTATTGTTGTTGTTGTTGTCAGCGTCATCGTTGTCAGTATTATTATTATTATTATTATCATTATTATTATTATTATTATTATTATTATTATTATGGTCAGCAACATCGCTATCGTCGACGTCACCGCAGTCATCGTCATCATCAGCAGCAGCACCAGCATCAGCATCACAACCATCACCATCATCATCATCATCACTACACCATCACCACCATCAACTCATCATTAACAATCACCATCACCACCATCATCATCATAATCACCTCCACCACCATCATAATCATCATCATCATCATCATCATCATCATCACCATCACCACCACAACTAAACTACAGATTCTGCCATTGCAACCTACATTGCTATCGACACTTTTTGCCATCATCAAGCTTATCATCAGCCATGGCAACTTTGGGTGTTATTTTTTTAAAAACCCCAGATGATATTGAGTCATCTGCAGTACTTATAGACCAACGATCCATCTCAGTGCTTGTTAAAAAAAACCCCTTCATTAAACAACATCAGCAGCAACGACAACACCAGCGACAGGAGCAGCAGCAACAGCACCAGCAACAACACAGAAAACAACAACAACAACAACAACGATAGTAATTAACGACACCACCACTACCACCCCCCACCAACAACAACACCATCAACAACAACAACAACAATAAAAACGACAGTAATTAACCACACCACCACTACCACCAGCCGCTACCACCACCACCACCGACAACCAAAAAAACAACAACAAAAAACAGTAAATTAACGAACACGACCACTACCACCACCAACACCACCACACCACCCACCACCAACCCCCCACAACCACCCACCACCACCACCCCCCCCAAACCCCCAACAACAACATAACACACAAAATAAATCCACCAATAACACAACCAACCACCAACCACAACCAACAACAACAACACAACAACCACCACCACCACCACCACCACCACCAATACCAACAAGGCCAACACTAACACGCAGTTCTGCAAAGCCCCAAAGTGTCTGAAGAAAGGCTCTGACCTACTATTGTCATGCATCTGGGAGCCCCCTCCATCCGGCCCGTGCCCTCTTGCGTGAAGTCGATGCGGAGGCAGATGTCTGGAATGGACTCTGCAGACAAAAACAGACATCAGGGTTTAAAACAACAACAACAACAACAACAACAACAAACTGTCACTGTTGTGGATGGTGAAATACACGTCGAACTGCTTGTTTTATTGTGGACGGTGAAATACATGTTGAACTGGTTGTTTTATTGTGGATGGTGAAATACATGTTGAACTGGTTGTTTTATTGTGGATGGTGAAATACATGTTGAACTGGTTGTGTTATTGTGGATGGTGAAATATATGTTGAACTGGTTGGTTTATTGTGTACAGTGAAATACATGTTGAACTGGTTGTGTTATTGTGGATGGTGAAATATATGTTGAACTGGTTGGTTTATTGTGTACAGTGAAATACATGTTGAACTGGTTGTGTTATTGTGGATGGTGAAATACATGTTGAACTGGTTGTGTTATTGTGGATGGTAAACTATGTGTTGAGCTAATTGCTTTATTGTATACAGTGAAATACATGTTGAACTTTGAACTGGTTGTTTTGCTGTGGATGGTGAAATATATGTTAAACTGGTTGTTTTATTGTGAATGGTGAAATGTATGTTGAACTGGTTGTTTTACTGTGGATGGTGAAACACATGTTCAACTGGTTGTTTTACTGTGGATGGTGAAACACATGTTGAACTGGTAGTTTTATTGTGAATGGTGAAATGAATGTTGAACTGGTTGTTTTATTGTGGATGGTGAAATACATGTTGAACTGGTAGTTTTATTGTTGATGGTGAAGTACATGTTGAACTGGTTGTGTTATTGTGCATGGTGAAATATATGATGAACTGGTTGTGTTATTGTGTACAGTTAAATACACGTTGAACTGGTTGGTTTATTGTGGATGGTGAAACACATGTTGAACTGGTTGCTTTATTGTGAATGGTGAAATGAATGTGACTGGGTTTTTTTTATTGTGGATGGTGAAAATACATGTTAACTGGTTGATTTTATTGTGGATGGTGAAATACACTTTGAACTAGTTATTTTATTGTGGATGAATGTTGAACTGGTTGTTTTATTGTGGATGAATGTTGAACTGGTTGTTTTATTTGTGGATGGTGAAATACACGTTGAACTGGTTGTTTTATTGTGGATGAATGTTGAACTGGTTGTGTTATTGTGGATGGTGAAATACACGTTGAACTGGTTGTTTTATTGTGGATGGTGAAATACACGTTGAACTGGTTGTTTTATTGTAGATGAATGTTGAACTGGTTGTTTTATTGTGCATGGTGAAATAAATGTTCAACTGGTTGTGTTATTGTGGATGGTGAAATGCATGTTGAACTGGTTGTTTTATTGTGGATGGTGACATGAATGTTGAACTGGTTGTTTTATTGTGGATGGTGAAATACATGTTGAACTGGTTGTTTTATTGTAGATGGTGAAATACATGTTGAACTGGTTGTGTTATTGTGGATGGTGAAATACATGTTGAACTGGTTATGTTATTGTGGATGATGAAATAAATGTTCAGCTGGTTGCTTTATTGTGGATGGTGAAATACATGTTGAACTGGTTGTTTTATTGTGGATGGTGAAATACATGTTGAACTGGTTGTTTTATTGTGGATGGTGAAATATATGTTGAACTGGTTGGTTTATTGTGTACAGTGAAATACATGTTGAACTGGTTGTGTTATTGTGGATGGTGAAATACATGTTGAACTGGTTGTGTTATTGTGGATGGTGAAATACATGTTGAACTGGTTGTGCTATATTGTGGATGGTGAAATACATGTTGAACTGGTTGTGTTATTGTGGATGGTGAAATACATGTTGAACTGGTTGTTTTATTGTGCATGGTGAAATACATGTTGAACTGGTTGTTTTATTGTGCATGGTAAACTATGTGTTGAGCTAATTGCTTTATTGTATACAGTGAAATACATGTTGAACTGGTTATTTTATTGTGGATGGTGAAATACATGTTGAACTGGTTGTGTTATTGTGGATGGTGAAATACATGTTGAACTGGTTGTGTTATTGTGGATGGTGAAATACGTGTTGAACTGGTTGTTTTATTGTGGATGGTGAAATACATGTTGAACTGGTTGTTTTATTGTGGATGGTGAAATACATGTTGAACTGGTTGTGTTATTGTGGATGGTGAAATACATGTTGAACTGGTTGTTTTATTGTGGATGGTGAAATACATGTTGAACTGGTTGTGTTATTGTGGATGGTGAAATACATGTTGAACTGTTGTTTTATTGTGTACAGTGAAATACGTGTTGAACTGGTTGTTTTATTGTGTACAGTGAAATACGTGTTGAACTGGTTGTTTTATTGTGGATGGTGAAATGAATGTTAAACTGATTGTTTTTCTGTAAACAAGTAAACCGTGAGGCAGTGCGTTCGATTCCCAGCCTCGCCCTTTCTTCCTAGTTTTAAAAAAAAAATCGAACTGATTGTCAAAGTCCTTCGGAGGAGACTATAAACCGAGGCTTCGCGTTCGAACGCATGCAGAACAGCTTGCGCACACGTTAAATCCTGTTCTGCTTTTCGGAAGAGTAGGCCATTGTGTGCCGGTGGAAACAGATGGCAGAATTTACAAAACCGCATACACATGGAGACTGAATGTAAAAAAAGCACATGAGTGCTTATTCCATTATCCCCGATATAAAAGAATAAATAAATAAATTGTGGATAGTGAAATACATGTTGAACTGGTTGTTTTGTTGTGGATGGTGAAATACATGTTGAACTGATTGCTTTATTGTGGATAGTGAAATACATGTTGAACTGGTTGCTTTATTGTGAATGGTGAAATATATGCTGACCTGTTCGCTTTTAAAAACAACAACAGCAACAACAATAATAATATTAATAATACAATAATAATAACAATAATAATACAATAATATTAAACAATATAATAATAATAATAATAATAATAATAATAATAATAATAATGAATTAAATTTATATAGCGCTATATCTGGCAAAAACAAATCAATGCGCTTGCATACAACACACCCACATACATACGACCAATACAAATTAACAGAGTTGACAAAATCAAATGTACACACACACACACACACGCACGCACGTACGCACGCAGACACACCCACACACAAACATTCACCCCCACACCCCCACACTAACACACCCACACACACAGGTTATACACTTCGGCAGGGTGGTGGGGATTTCGGCTGTTGAAGGCAGGCACACATTTGTGATGAAACAGGAGGGAAGAATCTTAGGTTTGGAATAAATATGTCTTGAGGCTGGATTTAAAAGTGTCATAAGTAGGCTTTTGGCAAAGAGAGATAGGGAGGTAATTCCAGATTACTGGACCAGAAACAGAAAGAGCGACGGCCAACAGTGGACTGGTTGAATCTCGGTATTCGTAAACACAGGGTATCTGCAGCACAGCGGAGGGAACGAGGAGTGTACAGGTGAAGATAGTCACAGAGGTAGGAGGGAGCTGTTTTGTGGAGACATTTGTAACAGAGGGTACTGATCTTACAGTTTACTCTCTGTGGCACAGGCAGCCAGTGGAGAGATTGCAAGAGAAGACTTATGTGCTCAGACTAGCCGAGATGCAGAGTTTTTATTGCTTTTTGTGGATGATGAAATATGTGCTGAACTGATTGTCCTCTTTGTGAATGGTGAAATATATGTTGAAATGATAAAAAGATGGAACACTGTCACTGGCATAGCAGACATCATGAAAATTGTCACGGACAAAACAAATATGAGAAAAACTGTCTCTGACATAGTAAACGTCAGTGAAACTGTCACTGGCGTAACAAATCATCAAAACTGTCACTGATATAGCAGATATCAGGAGAACTGTTACTGACATAGCAGGGACGATCATAACTAGATTCGATTAATAAACACGTCAGCGGATGTTTACGAATAATAATGATGGATTTTGCTAAATGGGAAATTGGAGTGTTGGTTTCCAGAGGCCATTCTCAGCAGAATCATGTAGGACATGAACAGTAAAAATAAGAGCTGTTTGAAATAGTATGTGGATGCGATATTGATTGTATTTGTAATCATAAATAGTTATTTCAAGATGTTGCTATGTTTCTGTAATATACTTTTAAAGTATGACCCTTATCGGGTAAAAATGGAGTAGTGGTTGCCTTGATCAACTTTATTTAAAGGGAACAATTAAAGGTTTTCCCATAACCTATAGTGTGGTGGCTGGGTAGCAAGGTTTAAGAGGCATGAGCTTCTTGCGTCTTTAAGGGGGGCGGGGTAGCCTGGTGGTTACAGTGATGATCTGCTGACCTGGGTTTGATTATCGTTCGAGAGGATTTTTCCTCTGGAGTTAACTTCAGTGCCGACTCCACTCTCCCTAAAAGTCCTTCGGATGAGACCAAAAAACCGAGGTTCCGTGTGCGAACGCACGCAGAACATCTTGCGCACACGTTAAAACCCGCTCCTCTTTTCGGAAGAGTAGGCCATTGTGTGCCGGTGGGAACGGATGACAAAATTTACTAAAAAGGCATGCACACGGGGACTGGATGAAAAAAACAGCACACGAGTACTTATTCCAGTATCCTAGAAAAAAAAAGAGGGAAAATAAATAAATAAAGATAAAAAGCATGACTAACTTTCATCTCGCCTCTCCCTCGCTGTTTTAACTTCCCTGTCCCTAAAGAGGGCACGTGCCCGTTTACAGCTGGGTAAGCTGGGGTATTTTCATAATGGTCTCTTCAAGATCTTCATAAAATTCTTCTACTTCTTCATCTGCATGGTCGGATGATGGTGCATAGATTTGTATGATGGTGATGTTCTTGGGCTTGGCCGACACCCGGATGCTGATAATCCTGCTGGAAGCCGGTGTACAGCTGATAATGCACCCCACTTTCTGACAATAAATGCCACTCCATGTTGGTGATGTTTCTCTTGGCCACTGTACCAGATCTTGTTGCCTTCTTCAGTCAATGTCTCACCAAATCCTGTCCATCTCACTTCTCCTAGTCCAATAATGTCCCATTTATATCGGCTAAGCTCACACTCTAGTTCTTTGATTTTTCCGCACTGGTAGAGTGTACGGACTTCATGTACATGGTGATTTGTTCTCTAGGGAGCTTAAGTAATGTTTTAACTCCAGTAGCTGACTTGTCACTTCCACCTGGTGTTGATCAATGGAAAGCGCGGTCGTTGGTAACCCGGGCCTCGACCGATCCGGTATCATTTCGGCTTTGCATTTGTCTTTCATGTTTTTTCTGTGGGCTTAGGATATTCCTTGGTGGCGCCAATCTCCTCTCCAAGTCTCCATATGTTTTGGGTTTTTTCTATTGGGGTTTCCTCCCCCACATGCGACAGGTTGTACTGGGTTACATGGATACCAGTAGCAGTAGCAGAGAACTTCTCTGACTGACCTGAAACTCAAGAAGGACATCATCATCATCCAAGGGGATTTTAACGCCAAAGTAGGTCCTGACTCTTACAACCAATGGGCCGGAACAGTTGGTCAGTTTGGAACTGGGGAGACCAACGACAGGGGACTACGTCTGCTGGAGTTTGCCTGCACCCACAGACTTACCATTGCCAATCCTCTATCCCACATTCAGTCAGGGAGGACACCTGGCATGCGCCAAATGGCAAGATCCATAACCAAATAGATTTTATCTTAAACACCGGCGCTTCAAATCCAGCATCAACAGAGCCAGAAAAAGAACCTACCTGGAGCTGACATAGGCAGCGACCACGACCTTGTGCTGCTGGTATTCAAATGAAGCTGAAGAAAAACAAACAGCTGCAAACCACGTATCAAATTTGACGTGGACAAACTGAAAGATCCAGATGTCGAGGAGATCTTCCAGCTAAGTTGGCGGACGTTTTGCGGCATTAACCCTCGGACAATGACATCAATGACCTCACCAACAACTTTAATGAGGCAGTCCGAGAAACAGCAGAGGAGGTACTCGGTCGTCAGAGGAATAAACACAGCCATGGACTACCAATGACATCTTGGACCTCTGCGATACAAGAAGAGCACTGAAACCAACCAGGTCTTCCAACCCTAAAGAATACCGGGAGGCAACAATCTTGTGAAGAAGTCAATGTTAAAGGCCAGAGAGAAGTGGATCAGTGATCAATGTGATGAGATCGAAAAAAGCATGAAAGTGGGCAACAGTAAAAAGGCATACGACACCTGAAGAACTCACAAAACCACTTCAAACCAAATCATCAGTCCATTGAAGACAGCTCCGGAAACCTCCTCACAGAAAGCTCAGCTGCATTGAACAGGTGGTTGATATTGTCAAGAACTGTACAACTACCCAATACAACCTGACAAGAGCATAATAGAAGAGAAAGCAGCAACATCAAGAGCACCCTCGCCATTACCTATACTGAGGGAAGAAGTGGAAGAAGCATCGCAGCTTACCAGTAGGAAATCCCCAGGAGCATATACCAGCAGAGCTGCTCAAGCATGGTGACGAAACAGTCATCACATATGTTACAGCTATCTGTCAGAAGATTTGGGAGACAAAACAGTGGCCAACAGAATGGACACAATCACTCATCATACCCTGCCAAGAAGGGGAATTTACGCCAATGCCAAAACTATAGAACAATCAGCGTATCAGCCACGCCAGCAAGATCATGCTCAAAGTTATTTTGAATCGACTCAAGAAGGAGGCAGAAGAACACTTGCAGAGGAACAAGCTGTGTTCAGGGCAGGCAGGAGCACAATCGAACAGATTTTTAACTGCCACATCATGATGGAAAAACATCTTCAAATCAGAGAGACTGTTCCACAACTTCATCGACTTCAAGAAGGCTTTTGACAGAGTATGGCACGAAGGCTGTGGCAGGTCCTCAGAATGTTGGCATTGAAGAAGGACTAGTGCAAACCATTCAAGCACTATACAACACCGCAAGCAGTGCAGTCCTTCTGAACAATCAGGTTGGAGACTACTTCAAAACACAGTTGGGGTCCGACAAGGATGCCTGTTATCTCCAGTCCTGTTCAATCTGTTCTTGGAAAACATTATGAGAGAGACCCTCCATGACTTCCACTCTACCATCTCCATTGGCGGCAGACCCCTCAACAACTTACGGTTTGCCGATGACATTGACCTCATGGGCGGAAGTAACACAGAGCTGCAAGATCTTACGACCAGACTTGAGAACAGAGCTGGAGCATATGGGATGGAGGTGAGCTCGGAGAAAAGTAAAGTACTTGTGAACAGCACGAGCAATGCCACTGCTCAAATTTACATGAACGGCCAACAACTGGAGGAGGTAGACGCTTTTAAATACCTCGGCGCTACACTCACAAAGGACGGGCGATCGACGACAGAAATCACAGTCAGAATAGCCATGGCAACATCTTCCATGACAAAACTCACCACCATATGGAAAAGTAAAGAGATCAGTTTCCCAATCAAACTAAAGCTCTACAAAGCCCTAATTCAGACAATCCTGCTGTACGGAAGTGAAACCTGGACATTGACTGCTGAAACAGCAAAGCAAATCCAGTCATTCGAAACAAAATGCCATAGAAAACTACTGGGCATATCCTGGAGAGAACGAAAGACCAACGATTTTGTCAAGAGTCAAATAACACGGCTGGCAGGTCCACAGGAACCCCTTCTCACCATCGTCAAGAAGAAAAAGCTGACATTGTTCGGCCACGTCACCCGCACAACACTCTGCCAAAACAGTACTGCAGGGAACACTCGAAGGTGGCAGAAGGAGGGGAAGACAGAACAAGTCATGGATGGACAACATCAGAGAATGGACCAGGATGAATGACTCGGCACTACTGCGCAGAGCCGAGGACCGAGATGGATGGAGAAGGCTTACCACGGCATCGTCTTTCATGTCTCCCCCACGACCGCCAAGGTCACGGGTCTGATGATGATGATGATGAAGCTGGGGTACTGAAGCAAAGGCGAGTAAACGGTCATTCACCCATCCACTATGGCAATACGTTCCATGCTGCATAACGCTGATTGGGAACAGAAAGTGCCTTGACCACTAATTCCATGGATCCACCTCCTTCCCCAACCCCGTTTCCCGTTCTTATAATATGCCAAAATTTGAACTGCATTAATTTCTTGATTTTATTTTATGCTTTTCTTCTTGTATCATGTGTAACATCCGTTTTTGCTACACGACTTCGGCCTAGTTCTCTCATACATTTTAGATAACAAAAGTTTGTAATAGACAGTAATTAAACAACACACGTTAGGTTTATTGAAACATTTTTAGTGAGAAAATATCACGTTACTATGTTACTATGTACAGAACAACGTACAAAAACTAAATACTGACTAGCTGTAAATAAATTATGAGATTAGTGTTTTCTATTTGATTTTAGTGATCAAAAGCAGACGTGACTTGTACATTGTTTTGTCAAGTTGGACGCAAAGTGTGAAGAATAACAACCATATCATCATAGTAAGGTATTGTCACTATCAAACGATCAACATACACAGGCTATTTCAGATCTGTTTTCCAGGAACAATCACTAAAACTATATGTATTTGTATTGTAAAAAAAAATTAAATCACGACACATTTCTCTGCGTGAAATTCAGGCTGTTCCGCAATAGCAGCACCACCAACTATTTTTTTTCCTGCCTTCAAGCGTATTTGTTTTCCTATCAGAGTGACATTTTAAAATACAGAATTTGTCAAGAAAATCTCTCTTGTTGTCGTGGTGTCTTTCACGTGCACTAAACGCATATTACACACGGGATTTCGATTTATCTTCTCATCACAAAGACTAGCACTCAGACCACCGTTCTCGGTCTACTGTATGGAGGAAAAAAATTCCGGGCACGAACAGAGATCGAACCAAGACTGTTTCATTTTGTAGGCTGAAGTTCTACTTCTAGACCACCGACTCACTTAACAATGTCCATATCGATCCATTCCCCTAAAGGTAAAAAAAATTCACCATTGAGATTCTGAAAATGATTCAGGTAAATCTTTTGCGGGACTTGCACCGTTTAAGCAAGGCAAATTTTTCGCCCGTCATGCAATCTTAAGCCGAGAAACGGCCACAATTTCAGGGGCACTCCAATGGCCCATTCTCGCAAGCCCATCCCCTTTTTTAAAGCCGAGAAATGGTCACTTAACGCGTGAAAACCTTCTGTTTCTGCAGTGGAATTTTGGTTGTTTTTTTTACTTTGGTGAGGACAAGTTGTGTGGTGTGTGTGTGTGTGGTGTGTGTATGTGTGTGAGTGCAAGCTTGCACCGAAGGGGGTGTGCATGTAGAAGAAGGATGGGTTACTTAAACACACTAATTTGGCGAAAGAGTGAGAGAGAAAAGAGAGAGAAGTAGAGAAGAGAGAGAGAGGAGATAAGATGGAGAAGGGAGGGAGATAGAAAGATATAGATAGAGAGAGATGAGGGTGGGAGAGAGAGTGAGAGAAGAGAGAAGCTGGAGAGAAGAGAGAGAAGAGAAAAAGAGAGAGAGAGAGAATAGAGAGAGAGAGAAGAAGAGAAGAATAGCGAGCCAGCAGCGAGCGAAGGACACAGCCAAATACACTAACAAAAGGGAAGTAGACGTCTATAACACAGCTTCAGACAAAAACAGACAGACAGACAGACTGAGAGACAAACATACATACATACAGACAGACAGACATATATGCAGACAGACAGACAGACAGACACATAGTCAAACAAACATATAGACAGACAGAGAGACACATACAGACATATGTCCAGGCAGACAAACAGATGTAAGGTCAACATGATCTGACCAGCATCTACAGTCCTTTTTGATACTGTTATTTCTATTGCAAATCTGTTGTCACGTATCATGCAAGATGATATTATCCATCCCCTTCTGCCCACCTTCCTCTCCGGCCCTCAAGATTTCTGGAACACACCAAGAGCTAGCCTATTTTTTGGACAGGCTAGCCCATACGCCATATGATATTTAAAGGTATGAAAAGCTGGCACGAGTCATATTGCCACGCTAATAGTTTACCTGGTCATCACAATATCAGGTCAGGGATGACGCGTTTTAGTTACAAACGAGTTAGCATAACAGAAAGAAAGAATTTGAAAAATTTGAAGATAAGAAGAAAATGAAGAAAAATAATTTTAAGAAGAAGAAGAAGATATTGGAGAAGATGAATAAACATTTGAAGAGAGAATAATTTGAAGAGGAAGAGGAAAAAGAAGAAGAAGAGGAGGAAGAAGTAGAAGAAGAAGAAGAAGAAGAAGAAGAAGAAGAAGAAGAAAAGAAGAAAGAAGAAGAAGAAGAAGAAGAAGAAGAAGAGGAATTGCGAAGAAGAAGAAGAAGAAGAAGAAGAAGAAAACGAAGAAGAAGAAGAAGAAGAAAGAAGAAGAAGAAGAAGAAGAAGAAGAAGAAGAAGAAAAGAAGAAGAAGAAGAAGAGGAAGAAGAAGAAGAGGGAAAAGAAGAAGAAGAAGAATTTTCCCCTAAAATTGAGAGAAAATTTGAATAAAGGAGGATAATTCGAATACATGAAAATAACCTTGAATATATTGAATAAGTAGGCTTTGAAGAATTTGAAAGAGACATAGGAGAACAGGAATAATTTGAAGATTTGCGAAAAAGAATTGTCTGTAAGAACTACGCTGAAGTATTGTGAAGAAGAATTGCAAGGAAGAAAAGGAAGAGTTGCTAAGATGAAGATAAGCGAAGATTAAGAATTGGAAAATGCAGAGTTGTAAAGAAAAATTGTTAAGAAGAATACTTGCAAAAAATTGGAAAAAAATTGAAGAATTGCAAAGAAGAATTGCAAAGAAGAATTGCAAAGAAGAAGAAAAAGAAGAAGAAGAAGAAGAAATGGAAGATGAAGAAAAAAGAAGAAGAAAAAGAAGAGAGAGAGAGAGAGAGAGAGAGAGAGAGAGAGAGAGAGAGAGAGAGACAGACAGACAGACAGACAGACAGACAGACAGACAGAGACAAACAGGCCCGAGATGCATGAAGGAGACAGATTACAAAATATATGGTTAAAAGACAGAGAGAGTAAACAAATGACACAAGGGCTAGAAAAAAAAACCCTAGAAAAACACAGAAACAGAAGAAGCGAACATATTTCCAGACAGACAGACAGACAGACAGACAGACAGACAGACAGACAATAGCAGAGGTCAAAATGACCTAGAAGACATCTAAAACCCTTAATCATTCTGTCATCTCTATTTCAATTCTGTTGTCACGATGATGTAAGAACAAAAACAAAACCAACAACTGTTCAAGATTTCTGGATCGCAACAAATGCTCGAACTGTTGTTGTTTTTCTTTCTTCTAGATCAAATCACATGTCATATCTGACTGAGAGCTTGAAGTAGCTGTCACCATTATTCTTGTCACACATAAATTAATGCAGATATTTTCGGGTTTGATTGCATGATAATTCAAGCAATGACACATTTTAATCTGAAAAAACCCACCCAACAACAACGACAAGAACTGGAATGTGAAGAAAAGGAATTTCATGGACAAGAATTATAGAAAAGAAGATTTAAAGACGGAGAAGATTTTGAAAAATAAGAACATGAATATTGCAAAGAAACTAATCCCAAGAAGAATTTTGCAACGACGAAGATTCCGAAGAAAGAGATGAAGAATGAAAGACAATGCAAAAAGAAAAATGCAAAAATACGAAGAAAACAAAACAATGCAAAGAAAATGCAAAGAAGAAGAATGCAAAGAAGAAAACACAAAGAAGAACAAATAAGAACAAGAATGGCGAAGAAAAATAATGCAAGAAAAATATAAAAGAAGTTTGCAAAAAAATTGAATTGCAAAGGAGAAGAATTGCGAAGAAAACGAGGAATTGCTAAAGAACTCTACGAAGAAGAAAAGTGAAGAAGAAAAATGATGTGAAGAATTGCAAAGAAAAATGCATGCAAAGGTATGTGTGTGACAGGGTGAGAGAGAGAGAAACAGACACACAGCCAGCCAGACAGACATACAGACAGACAGAGAAGGTTGAAGAGAGACAAAATAAGAGAAAAAAAGCATTGTTGAAAGACAGATGGAATAAAGAAATGACACTAGGACTAAGAAAAATAAAAAATAGAACAACAGAAACAAGCCGTAACGAACATATTTCGAGACAGACAGACAGGCAGACAGACAGATAGACATACAGACAGACAGACAGACGGACAGAAAGAAGCAGAGGTCAGAATGACCTAGGAGACATCTAAAACCCTTAATCATTCTGCCATCTCTATTTCAATTCTGTTGTCACGATAATGTGAGAACCAAAAAAACAAAACAACTGTTCAAGATTTCTGGATCGCAACAAATGCTCGAACTGTTGTCGTTTTTTTAATTTCTTCCAGATCAAATCACATGTCATATCTGACTGAGAGCTTGAAGTAGCTGTCACCATTATTCTTGCCACAGAGAAATTAATGCAGATATTTTCGGGTTTGATTGCATGATAATTCAAGCAATGACACATTTTAATCTGAAAAAGAATGAAAAACAACAAGAAGAAGGTGAATTGGAATGTGAAGAAAACGAATTTCATGGACAAGAAATTTATAAATGATGAAGAATTAAAGAAGGGGAAGATTTTGGAGAAGAAAATTAAGATTGCAAAGAAAATAATCCAAAGAAGAACATAGCAACGAAGAAGGATCCGAAGAAAGAGATAAAGAATGAAAGAAAATGCAAAAGAGAAAATGCAAAAAGAAGAAGAAGAAGAAGAAGAAGAAGAAGAAGAAGAAGAATGCAAAGAAAATGCAAAGAAGAAGAACGCCAAGAAGAAGAATATAAAGAAGAAAATACAGAGAAACAAATTGTAAAAAAGGAATAGTGGAGAAGTAGAATGCAAGCAAAATGAAGAGAAAAACATAATTGCGAGGAAGTCAATTACAAAGTTGAAGAACTTAGAAGAAAAGTAAAATTGCAAAGAACTGTGAACAAAAAAAAGAAGTCTGAAGAAGAAAAATTGCGAAGAATTGCGAAGAAAAAAAGATGCGAATAAGTGTGTATAAGTGTGTTTGTGGTGTATGCGAGACAGACACAGAGACAAAGAGACGGAGAGAGACAGACAGGCAGACAGACAGGCAGAAAGACAGAAAATCAGATATAGACACAGAGAGACAGAGAGAGCGAGCAAGCGATCGAGAGAAATAGAGAGAGAAAGACAGACAGACAGACAGACAGAAAGACAGGCAGACAGACAAATACATGCATAGCTAGTTAGGTACTAGCTAGTTAGATAAACAGATAGAAAGACAGACAAACAGACCGACAGACAGACAGACAGACCAACAGAGAAGGGACACTGAGAGAATAAGACACAACAATGTAAATTGCAGAGGCAGCAAAAACACAAAACAGCAGCAGCAACAACAACAACAACGCCAACAACAACAACGACAACAACAAACAACAACAACAAGAAACCCCATGGACTGACAAAAACAAAGAAAGAGACGAAGGACTAAACAGGCAGAAACAAACAGACTGACAAACTGACTGACAGTCAGACAAACAGACGTGGAAGTCACAATGACCTGAACAGCATCTCAAGTACTTAAGTCATTAGACCCTTTCTGTTTTAATGTCTCTGTCAGAAATACAAAAAAAGGAAAAAAAAATCCCAAGAATCTGAAACATATCAAAAGCTGGATTAGTTTTGACAGTCCAGCTCACGTCTCATATCTAATTCAGACCTTGGACTAGCTGACATAATCGATTTTTGCCACTCGAAATTTAATACAGATGCATTGCCTTTTAATCGCATTATCAAATGAACATTTAAAAAACCCAGTAGTTTCAAAAAAGCAAATTACAATAAATAATGATGATGAAGATGAAAAATGTGAAGAAATTGAAGAAGAATCTAAAGAGTTTGAAAAAAGAAGAAGAAGAAGAAGAAGAAGAGAAGAAGAGAAGAGAAGAAGAAGAAGAAGAAGAAAGAAGAGAAGAAGAAGAAGAAGAAGAGAAGAAGAAGAAGAAGAAAAAGACAAAGAAGACAAAGACGAAGAAGACGAAGAAGAAGGACGACGACGACGACGACGACGACGACAATGATGATGATACTACTACTACTACTACTACTTCTACTACTACTACTACTACTACTACTACTACTACTACTACTACTACTACTACTACTACTACTACTACTACTACTACTACTCTTGCTGCTGCTGCTGCTGCTGCTGCTGCTGCTGCTGCTGCTGCTGCTGCTGCTGCTGCTACTACTACTACTACGACTACTACTCCTACTACTACTACTACTGCAACTGCAACTGCTGCTGCTGCTGCTGCTGCTGCTGCTGCTGCTGCTGCTGCTGCTGCTGCTGCTGCTGCTGCTGCTACTACTACTACAGGAAAACAGCAAGAGAAAAAAAAGAACGAGACCAAAGAAGAAGAAGAAGGGAGAGGAGGAAAGGGAATAGAAGGAAGGGAAAGAGGAACACGAGGTGAAGGAGAAGGGAAAAAAAGATGAGAAAGATTTCAAAGAGGGAGTGGACAGGAGGGAAAAAAAGGAACAGTGAAGAAGTAAATAAGCAAGTGGACAAGGAGGGCTCAGGAGAAAGAAGTAAAAGAAGACGGATTGACAAGAAGAAAAACATGTGAAAAACTTGACCTCAAAATGGGTATCTATTTTAAGAAAGCTGTGTGTGTGTGTTTTGGTTGTTTTGTTTGCTTTTGTTTAATGCCCATTCACTACTTGGTGATAAGGACACACCCGCATTCAAACCAACTTCTCTCTCTCTCTCTCGCATGTATGTATATTTATATTCTCACAACTGTCTACAGTAGAGGTCTTACTGGGGAAGAATATATAATCTCAGCAACTGATGTTATGAACTGCTGGGAGTCACATAAAACTTCTTGAACAGTGGCATATTTTTTATGAATATCTATTCCTCTCTTTTTAAACAGGTCAGTTAGGATTGGGGCAATCAAAAAATAAATAGTGGATTGAAAGAGTGTGTGTGTTAAGAGCTTCCTTTCTAACAATGCACCTGCCTACAAATTCCTCCACAAGCCATTGATGGCAAAAATGTACGGGGACACATCTTCATCTGTTTACTGTTTACCACTTTTGCTTCCAGCTAAGAGTTCACAGCAGGCAAATCCAGCATAGCTCAGTCAAGGGTCCAGGGCCCAGTGTTAAAGTCAGCCAGGTTCAAGTTGCAGTCAGTATCTGCTATAATTAGCACCAGCTGGGGTGGAATGGATAACAGATGAGAGCAGCCATAAGTGAAGGAAACTGAGAGATGAGGCATGCCAGGATATGCTTGTGGAATGAAACCAGCCACAATGTGTAATGTGCGGACATTAATAATAATAATAATAATAATAATAATAAATTGAATTTATATAGCGCTATATCTTGCAAAAAACAAATCAAAGCGCTTTCATTCATCCTACTCATTCACATGCAGCCTTACAAATTTAAGTGTATACACTCAAGCTCGCACGCACGCACATACACACACACACACACCACACACACACACACACACACACACACACACACACAGAGTCACACACACTCACATACTTACGCACACTCATAAAGGTTGTACACTCCGGCAGGGTGATGGGGGTTTTAGCTGTTGAGGGCAGGACAAAAATGAAATGGAACAAGAGGAGAGAATCTAAGGTTTGAAATAACATATTATATTATAATAAATAATTATAATACACACAACACACACACATACACATATATATATATATATATATAATATATTATATTATATATATATATATATATATATATATATAATATATATATATATATATATATATATATATATATATATTGTAAAGCTTTCAGATAAGTAATTAATTACAAAAGTGGGTGAAGGGGTTTGGTGGGGAGAGAGTGGGCTCGTGGTGGTGGTGGTGGGGGGATGGGGGATGGGGAGGGAATGGGCTGAGGGGGGGGGGGGGGGTTAACGAAAAGGCATTTGACAGCATACACAGAGACAGCCTTTGGAGTATCCTTCGACACTATGGCATCCCATCGAAACTGGTTCACCTTATCAAAAGCTTCTATGACAACTTCAGATGCTCTGTGGGCCATAGCAACACTGTCTTCGAAGTCAAGACTGGAGTAAGACAAGGATGTGTGATGCCAGCAGTTCTCTTCAAGCTGGCCATTGATTGGCTGATGAGGAAGACGACAGAAGACACCCCAAGAGGGATTCGCTGGAGCCTGTTCTCAACACTAGACGACCTTGACTTTGCGGATGACCTGGCGCTGCTGTCCCACACACACCAACATATCCAGGAGAAGACAAGCAGACTCCAAACATTCGGACAGCATGTGGGGCTTCGTATTAGCACCAAGAAAACAGAGACAATGTCGCTCAATGTGAACACACCAGCCCCTGTGAAAGTGAATGGAACTGACCTGCGCCAGACAGACAAGTTCACATACCTTGGCAGCAGCATCAAACCAGTGGGCGGCACAAAAGAAGACATCCACAACAGACTGGGCAAGGCAAAGAATGTGTTTAGGGAGATGAACAATATCTGGAGATCAACTCAGTACAGCACCAACACCAAGCTGAAACTATACCAGAGCTGTGTTGTGTCTACGCTCCTGTACGGTTCTGAGTGTTGGGGGATGACGGAAGTGGATCTTACCAAACTTCGATCCTTCCACACCATATGCCTGCGAAGAATTCTCCGGATCTTTTGGCCAGAGAAGATCTCCAATGAAGACCTACTACGGAGATGCAGGCAAGAAGACATGGGAACCATCATCACCAGACGACGGTGGAAGTGGATTGGGCACATCCTCCGAAGAGACCCACAGTCAATCACAAGAACAGCATTGCACTGGACCCCAGAAGGAAGGAGAAAGAAAGGAAGACCAAAAGCAACGTGGAGAAGAACTGTAGAAAGTGAGATGAAGGTCATGCAGCACTCTTGGGGATCAGTGACTAGGTTGGCCCAGAATAGGCAGGAGTGGAAGCGCTTTGTTGCTGCCCTACACACCGCTGGGTGTAATGGCTAATGATGATGATGATATATGTCATACATTGTGACAACCATGGAGGACAGGACAGAATAATGATGTTCTTATCCAAAGTTGTAAATAATAAGGAATGATTGTGTACATGAATTTAAAGCTATTTCCATGTGCGTCAAATTGATATCAGGTTTAATTTGAGAAGGAGGTACTTTGTGCCTGGAATCTAGAATTATCATAGATACAGAAAGAAAAACAAACATGCAAGAACTACAGAAACAAGTTTTGTTGCGGCTAGGCATGAGCTCGGAGATCTGCACAGATGCATGCATTCCATACAGACAGACAGACAGACACACACACATACATACACACGCACACACAGAAAACACACACACACACACACACACACACACACACACACACACACACACACACACACACAGAAAACACACACACACACACACTACATCGTTACATATGCTTCTCTCCGAAGCCAACAAGATATGAATTGCTGATGTTATTGATGCTGATGTGTGTTCCCCATGTGAACACCCTGGGATCATTTACAATATGTACTCTGACTCTCACATCCCACCTGGGAATCATTGTGAGATTGAAGATAAACACCGGATGAGAAGTTTGCGTGTAAAAAAGGGGAGTTTGCGTGTATGATTCTTTCCAAAGACCTAACTAAGAGCTTGTCAAGGCGGAAGACAATGTCCTCCTCCTTCTCCTCCTCCTCCTCCTCCTCCTTCTCCATCTTCTTCTTCTTCTGCCTCTCCTTCTCATCCTTCTTC
>CM054135.1:20270421-20275421 GCA_028751875.1 Rapana venosa
AAAACTTGCGTATCTTGTTGTAAATACCTTAAAATAGAGAATTGTCAGACAAATTATGGTTTCATTATTTAAAACTAAGCGTTATGACCTTTCTTTGCCATCTAAAACAGGACTATGTGCTGCGTTGACTGCAAACAATGTCTTTTATTTTGCTGCCTCATCTTCTATGATGTCCCCCGTCCTGCTGTTCTCATGCCGCTCATTCCAATCCCCCCGCCACAACCATACCCAGATTTGTTATGTCTCATCCTCAGAGTCGGAGGTCCACAGGGAGCCAATCACTATCAGGCCGCCGTGGGGCCACCAGCCAGAGGGGCCCTGCACTGCTGCTGGGTCACTTTGGCGGTGTTCAGTGGTGCCTGTTCTGAGCTAACATACGCAGGACACCACCTACTAAGCCCCCTACTAACGACATTATTAGCTCAGTCGCGGAGCCAGACTGAGTGAGTTGCCCACCCGAGGTGGCAACCACCACAACGTCCCTCCAACGACCGTCCCCCGGGAACCTCCAACCCCAAAGGCTTTGACACAAACTCACCACAGGTACAGAGGTGTATGGGCAAACCAAATCTGAGGTCACCATGAGACCAGAGCAACTGGGACCACCGAATCAGAGGCAATTTTTGTAATTGCATGATGATCAATGGCAATGAGGATGACGTAATTATGCTGCTGTGGAAGTGCATATGCTTTGAGACTACTTGACAGGGTTGTACTCTACGCTTACTATCATAATATATCCCGGCGTCAACCGGGCCCGAGAGATACAGACACCTGCAGTGTTGGTCAGGTAATTTGAGCAACACTCTCAAACTCGCATCCGTTAAGTGTATGAAGCTCGACTGTGTGGTCCCAGTCTTCCCACTGAGCCCACAGCACACTCACTCTGGGTAGGAGCCGGCCGGAGTCCCAAAATCCCTATGACTTTTATGGGAATCGAACCCGCGACCTTCCAGTCCGTAACCCAAGGCGCTAACCACTGCGCCATGGCGGCTGGTGCAAACAATGTCTTTGTAAACAGTGTGACACAAATACTGCAGGCGGCGTGTTTCACTTGACTACAGAAACTCTGGTGTTTTCTGAACTGCGGAAAACTGTATAATCTATGAAATACTAGTATCCAAGATCGATGCATACGTTTTTGTGATTTCTTCTCTATGAACAAAGAAACGTTGTTAAAACTTAACGCATTAATAATCAAGATAAAAACTGCTCGTATTTGTCGAAAAAGTCCACAGAAGCTATGTATCTATCATACTAATTATGTAGTGCTGAAAATGTTGTTTTTATGCAAATCATATACAATACAGTCATTAATTTTATTTATGAGATTGTCCATGCCTTAATTGAGGTCGTACGCTAAAATTTTCAATCAGAAAAAAATGTGATTCGGCCAAAATTGTAAATCATTCTTTTTTCTTTAGTTTTAGTCTGTGCTGCCAACATCGTTTTTTTAATATACAAGTCGGATGTTTGTCATAATAATCTATCATGCCAGTTTTACTACATGCTTAAAACGCGCTGTCTCTCCAGTTTATCCAAACGGTGCTCTCTGAATTTATAACAGCTAAAAGAACACGCACCCCCTTGCACTGTCTGTGTGGTTGTGTTGCATGTTGGAAAGGCATAAAGGGACGGGATAGCACGACGGGTTAAAGCGTCTCAATTGTACTCTTCTTTTCTCTTCTTCTTCGTGGAGCGCTCAGACAGCAACGGCTGTTTCTGTTATATGTGCGAAAATGCGTCACACTGTCGTCAAGGTCCTGACAAGTCAGGCTCAGGGCAAGATCTGATAGGTTTGGTTCGATGCCCCACCAGTGCACTTGTTTAAGGGGATTTTCTCCAAGAGTTGAGATCAACACATCCCTAAAGTCGGAATGTAATAACCTTAATATTGGTGAAAAACGGTCGCAAATGCACAGACCTCACTATTGGAAAACCTCAAAGCTGTAGCCGAGGAGGAAAAAGAAATCAACAACATCAATATGGAATCCGCTCTCCGAAAGTCCTTCGGATGAAGCTGCAAATCAAGATATCATGTGGAAACGCATGTGGAACATCTTGCGCACATAATTATCTAAAACAATGTTCCGCGTTTTCGAAAGAGGTAGCCATTTTATGCCGGTAGGAACTGATGACAAATTTTAGAAAATAATGCACATAGGTATCGTATTCAAACACCAGCTCTCAGCTACCTTCATGGTGGGCAAAAGGTCACCTAGGCATTGGTAAATCTTGATACTCTAGCCGTGAAACAGAAACACAATCAACAAACAAAAACAAAAAATGCCTAAATCAACCCTTCCAGTATACAGCTTGAATGTCCATTTGTAGCATTGTTATTGCTTGGCCGAAGTGACTTTTCATTCCCACTTTATTCCACGGAGAAAGGCTCTGACACTGAATTTTACCTACCACCCCATAAAACAACAACACCATACACTGTACTTCCACAAAATGGACCTACCACAGCATTTTCATCGCAGAATCTATATGCTCTTCATTCCGTTGTTTTATGGGGATGCAATGCGCTTGCGGACAGTAGAGGACATGTAGAGCTGATAGAGACATAAACTGTTCAGTGTATGGGTGGCTGATGTCACCACCACCTACAACAAAAGAGGTTTCAGCACAAACAACTCGACCTGTAAAGCGGAAAAGAGTAGGATTGCTGGCACCAAGCTTGTGTAGGGCTAGGTTTGGAATGAAACCCTCATGGCGTCTCTTAAGTCTGTTTTATTCATTTGTTCTATTTATTTTTGTATTGTAGAATGCACACACAGAAACATGACATTGATGCGTGCATGGCGATCAACATAATACACACACATGTTTAAGCACACACACAACACACAGGCATAAACACAAACACGCACGCACGCATGCAACACACACACACACACACACACACACACACACACACACGCCAACAAGCATAAATATGTTCCACCTTAAACCCATCACAATCAATGTATTGGAAGATGTCTACAATTATGAGTGCAGGAAGTATTATGTTTAAATACAAAGGATTAGTGGTCTAGAGGTAACTCACCTACCAATAAACCAGAATACTGTGGTTTTGATCTCCGATTGAAACTCCACCTTTTCCCTAACCACACAACATTGATCGGTTGTCTGGGTACTAGTGTTTCAGATAACACAATTGAGATAGACCCCTGTAACACACACATGAGCAAATACGGAATGCCCCCCTCCAAAAAAAAAGAAAGCACAGCAGATTTGCTCCACATCAAAATTCTGCAGATAAAAGCCACTATCATAGGGAACAAACATGCAGACGAGAAATTAAACCAAAATACAAAAAAAAGAGAAGAAAAACAAGACAGATCGGGTGACGCCGCTTTTGTAACGATGTTTGTACCCTGGAGAGCAGTCCAAATTTCACGCAAAGATATCTGCCGCAGTTGAAATGCAATGCACTGTAAAACGTTCTGAATAAGATAACAAACAAAATCACAAAAAGTCTGATTCAATTTTGAGAGTTCATCCGACATAAAAGTACACGTAACGATCAATTTTTATTTCTTGAACTCAAAAAAAACCAAAACGGAATATTGTCGCTGAACCAATAATGTTCCAAGTTTTCTTTGATGTCCTGTCATTCCCACATGAATGGCATATGAGTAAACAAAAAACAGAACAGATTTCAACATAAACTAAATGATTCTCCCAGCGAGAATGCCAAACAAAATACATATTAAATCAAATGAAAACATGTGTGCAAATAAAGATGAAAGGGAGACACACACACACACACAAACACACACACAAACACACACACACACACACACACAAACACACACACACACACACAAATGACAAAGCAACAAAACAGGCCAACAGATGAAGTCAGGAATCCTGGGGCATTATTGATGTTATTATTGATACTACTGAAGTTATTATTGATGTTATTGATACTATATTTTTTTTCTTTATTCTAGAGAAAAGAAAACTCACTTTCGTGTCTTTGAATGAAAACAAAACAATCCAATCCTGAACACTGCAGCGTCTACGAAATAAACGAGCAAGACATCAACCTTAGACGTGAGTGTGGGGTGTGTGGAAGGTAAAGCAAAATAATCTCATATCAGAGGCAGTAACCATTTGCAGCAAGGAATCTTCTTTTATGGAGACTTTGCGGCAGAAAGATATCATGATAGTCATCATAAGTACGCATCATACATCTGAAGAACTCCGGATGAGCTTTCCAATAAACATGGCAGACCTTGTAGTGTGCTGTTTATTTGAGGTGAGTGAATTATAGTTATGAGTTCTGCTGCAGGAACGAAATTATGCAGGTCATATTATGGTTCCATCCCATCTCTCAGTTTGGTACATGACTTTTTCAAGGACACAGCAAATTTTGGAACGTTCTTTTCAAGACAGATTCTAGAAACAGAGCTAAATACTGTATGTTTAAGCGGAAAAAGCACACAAAAAACACTTGAAGATAATGATACATTTGCAAGCTTTCTTGACTTTCTCTTTCTTCTTGTCTCCCATTTGTCCATCTTTTCCTCTGCCCAGTTACCAAAATTCGCCCTTTTGTTTTTTAGTGCCCCGGGTTACTAGGCTGTACTCACAGGTGTACTTTCTATAAAAAAGACGTTTGTATACGACTGCCTTCAATGGCTTTGTGCATCTCAAATATCAAGGAATTAATTGACACAACATTCCAGACCTGCTTGCAGCCCACACAGCTAAAATAAGAAATGGATTTCCCTCGTAAAATCTGCTGATATTACCCCTATACTTTCAATCGATGTAAAGAACGGAATACATGAATTTTAGCCTTGAATAGACAGTCAAATTTGATGTTGGGAAAAAGGGAAGAGAATTGGTCTAAGTTCAACTTATAATAAACTAAGAAGGAACATCGTCCCCTCCAAAGAAAAAAAAAGAAAACATTACAAAACAACATCAACCGCATAAACAATAAAACCATTAACAACAGTAACAGCAATAAAAATCAAATAGGT
>CM054135.1:20280421-20282921 GCA_028751875.1 Rapana venosa
TCCTATTTTTCACTTATTACATAATTATCAAACCTACCTTACGACATCAGAGTTAATGCAACTAGATAGTTTTCTTCGTGGTTGAATAATATAAAAACGAGAAGAAAACTAAAATTTTAAAGATCATTTCATGTCAAACACAAATATTCTACTTAAAAAAAAAATCACCTCCCTCAAAATCACATTTAAAACTACATCATTTAAAAAAAAAGTACAAAGTCATGGAACGGAGCGAGGAGTAGTTTAAAAAAAATCGATTTAAACATTATTTTCTCTGTTTGGTCAATTCTTTATTTGTCACGCAAAATATAGAAACGAAAACGTCAGGGGAGGAGATACGGTAAAAATAAAAGCACACCATAAATTCTGCCTTTTCCAGCCATGTTCCTGTAATAAAATCCAAATGTTTGGTGGCCAAACCTAATCCATTCCTTAAGAAGTATGTAATTTTAAGTGTTCCTTGATGTTAGAATTTCTTTCTTCCAGGGGAAATGTAAACTGACATCCCTGTTTGAAGCATTTGTTGACATGTGATGCAAAGGTGTTCTATAACATGTATTATGGTATTGATATACTCCACTGTTATTATGAAACTATCAGTAGTAAGGTAAAGGTAAAGGAGTCCCATAACCTATAAGGTCGTAGGGGAGCGAGGCGTCAGAGACCTCACTTCTCTAGGGCCAGCATATTGAGGGCGGCGCCCATCTCTTCTCCCTCGCTGCTTTACCTTCCCTGACCCTAAAGAGGGCAGGTACCCATTTACAGCTGGGTGAACTGGGGGAACTGTAATGAAGCCAAGGTGCGCAAACGATCACCCATCCAACTAGTAACCACGCTCGACGCTGCTTAACTTGGCTGGGGGAAAGCGAGTGCTCCGTCCACTGAGCTATCCCGTCCCCATATCAGTAGTACTCCTGTACTACTGTTCATCTGCTTCACATTACTTTCCTTTTTAGCATAACATAAAGTTTTACTTGTATGTTGTCATTCCGTCAATACTAAGTTTTCAGTACAAACATGCATATTATCGGTATACATAAAAAACACTTCAACAAAAGAAAAACATAAATCCCATTGTTAAAAAAAAACCCACTGCACCTTCTATCAAATGCTTTGATGTGTTTTTCTTTACAAGATTCAGTGCTATAGATATTCCCTATACTATTATTATCAGATTCTGCCTTTAAGACGTGGTAGTAGAAATTGGCTGTGTACATCCTACGCTCCAGAAGTAAAAACACCAGTAGTGGCAAGTGCCCACCAGATACCTAGGTACATTTTTTGGTGGCTGTACTTTAGACATATCGACCACTCACTCACTCACTCACTCACCACTTACGTGTCGATCAATCCAACAGCAGGCAATCTACACTTCCCTCTCTCCGCGACCAAAAAAAGCCAACCAGTCTTTTTTTCGCTCCAGTCTTCTTGACAGAAGTTATAGACAGATTTGGGCTGATCTGTTGACAAAGTGGCTGGTGTATTGACAACTAGTTGGCACTCCTTTTAAGTAAATCACTGTTGCAGCCATACAGCGCTGGGAGGTAGGATGATGTGTTCTTTTGTAGTCAAACCCTCAGACCGCAATTATTGATGTGTTTTTTTTGTAAGAGAAAAAATGCGTTGTGTTCTTGTTCAGCGTGTAGTGCCTGACAAGTCTTCAGCATAGAAGGGAACTGTTATATTTTAATTATAAGTCTTTTTGTTGGAAACAGAATAGGCAGGAAAATGGACAGAGTAGGAAGAAAATAGACAAGAAGGAGGAGGCAGGGAGAAAAAAAAGAAAAGCAGAAACAAAGAGAGGAGAGGGATAGAAATGAGGGAGTTTGTAGTGCAACATTTCCTGAAGGTGTGGATGCTATTTATACTGACAGGCTCCCAGCACCCCATCGGGCGGAGGAGGGGGTAGACTGTCAGTAGTGGTCAATGTTCATGCATTCGTATCAAAATGCTTTACATTATCCTCCAACAACATGGTGACCCTCCTAGCTTGACCTTCACAGTTAGCTGAGGCGTTGATAGTTACAAGCAATGAAAAAATTGATTTAATCTTGCTGGTGTAACATCTCACAGTTATAATGTGAGATTTGAAAATCACCAGACGGCATTTCTGATGTATCCTCAGAGGTCGGTCGGCGTGTAAATAATAATTACGAATGGATTGGATGGACCTTGCACTTTTAAGCTAGTGGGTCTGACTCATCACTCAAGGACCACTTATGAACAAATGGCCCAAGCAGTTACCCAAATTACTGTCAACTTTTTATCACTGTCTCATTCACTAAAATGGTAAACCAACGTGATTGTATATAGTAGCCCTGGGAGCAATTGAGGCAAAATGAACTTGATGATACAAAAAGGGAGTCAAATAACACCCTCTCTGCTATCACCTTGCTGGACACTGTTGAAGAAGCTTGGAGGGATACACACATGGAAGATCGATGAAAGAATTTGCCCAACATCAAGAACTGTACAGAACTGCCCTGTGTACAGACGACAG
>CM054135.1:20290421-20292921 GCA_028751875.1 Rapana venosa
CTTAAGTGATCCGGGAATGTGAATTTTCCAGCTGTGTTATAAATCCTTATTAGCGTTGTTGATCTGAGGTTTTTGAATATTCCATTTATATGTTTCATGGTTAGTTTTTGTTCAGTAATCGGTCATTTCACAAATTGTGCGTTCAACTATTCTATTATCCATTTTGCCCTGATTTGCTTACGTGTGTATCATTAGACTCTACATTCTAATCAATTTGATTTTTAACAACTTGGTCTTGTTATAATTATGCGTTCGTTTGTTTTTTAACAGAGTGCGTTTTGTCCATTAGTATAATTTGTGAGTTTTAGGTTATAACTATACTGTACATGATAATACCCGTTTGTTGTTGTTGTGCGTTTCCCAGCTTAACACCCGGAGGATCAGCCAGAATATGAACTCTTGACTCACTCATCCCAGCTGAGAATCATTGTGAAATAGGAACTACACCGGATGAGAAGTTTGCGAATATGCCTGTTTAAAAAAAAAAACTCGCCATGTAGGCAGCCATACTTCGAAGTCAGATGATTGATGGGAAACGGGATAGCCTAGTGGTCAGAACATTGCGCTCGCAATCTGACGACCGGGGTTCGATTCCCGTTCAAGGGGATATTTTCCTCTGGATTTAACATCAGTGCAGTCTCCACTCTCCCCCAAAAGTCATTCGGATGAGACTATAAACCGAGGTCCCGTGTGCAAACGTAAGCAGAACATCTTGAGTACACGTGAAATCTTGTTCCTCTTTTCGTAAGAGTAGGCCATTGTGTGCCGGTGGGAACAGATGACAGAGTCAACAAATACACATACACACGAGGAATTGATGTAAAAAAGCACATAAATGCTTATTCCATTATCCTCAATATACAAGAATAAATAAATAAATAAATTGTCCCTAAGGAGAATGCAGGTTATATTAAGAGCTTGTCATAACTGAAGACCATGTCAACGTAACATTTTACAACATAACAACATTTTAATGTAGGTGTTGACACTTAGCTGATATCAACAGCTGATACAGCTTTTGGCCTGAGCTACATAATAACTGTTTAAAAGACACTGTTTTCAATCAGTTTTTTTATTGTGCTAAAGCTGTTTTTCATTTCCCGTTGCTATTGTTTGTATGAAGGTCGTAAATACGCTATTTCTGTAATTCGTAATTCCTTGATTTGTTGCAAAAATACATGCTTTACTCTCGATATCAAGGTTTTGCGATGTTAGCAAAAACATTCCTGTTTTTGTTTTGCCATTTAACAATTGTACAATTATCCCATTTTTATCCTCGAACTATGGAACCCATTTTGAAGAATTCCAGTTGATAAAACTTACATGACGCTTATGTTACAGGAATGTAAGGTAAAGGTAAAGGTGTCTCATAATCTATATGGTCGTAAGGGAGCGAGGCGTCATATACCTCAACTTCTCTGGGGGCCAGCATATTGCGTTCGGCGCCCATCTCCTCTCCCTCGCTGCTTTACCTTCCCTGACCCTAAAGAGGGTAGGTACCTATTCACAGCTGGGTGAACTGAAACAAGGCGCACGAACGGTCACCCATCCAACTGGTAACCACGCTCAATGCTGCTTAAACTTGGCTGGGGGAAATTGAGCGCTCCGACCAGTGAGCTATCCCCTCCCCTACAGGAATGTGGCTAAGCTAAATCTGCCTCATTTATTTTTTATGATTTTGATTATGTATTGGTCCCTATTGTTGATGCATTTACGTATTGCTGTACGTGCTTACATTGTTTGTTCAGATTGTTTTGGTTTTCCATTTTTGTTCGGAATGTATAAAACCATCAACTTGAAGAATATGTGGGGCTTTCCCGCATGCAACATTTATGATTGATAAAAATAATTGCATTAACAAATTATTTCAATACTGCAAATGCCGTCTTTCTAACGTTGACAAATTCATCCACATACATATACATGAATACGTGCTCGTAAGCTTCACACACACACACACACACACACACACACACACACACACACACACACACACACACACACACACACACACACACACACACACACACACACACACACACACACATACACACACACACATTCTTGTAATTTTACAAGAATTTCCCCCTTGTTTGATTGGTGTGGTTTAAGCTCGTTGAGGTGTATTTTTGATTCTATGTTTGCATATATCAATGTTTTCTTTTGTTTGAATTGTATGGCTTATCACTGTTTAGGTGTTTACTCTGTGTATGCATATATATTATATTATCATTATCATTATTATTATTATTAATCTTTTAGATAAATTGCTTGGTTAAAAAGGCAACTGCACCGCTTATTAAATGTACCATCTGAAAATAAAGTTAGACTTTGACTTTGACTTGACTTTGACTTGTCTTTCTCTCTCTATCTCTCTCTCTCTCTCTCTCTCTCTCTCTCTCTCTCTCTCTCTTCTCTCTCTCTCTCTCTCACACACACACACACACAAATTCGTGCGGTTGTATGCACACATTCACACATGCAAATGCTAGCGTGAGAA
>CM054135.1:20302921-20310421 GCA_028751875.1 Rapana venosa
GTTCCACTGTGACAATGCTGGGAGGGGGGGGGCGCATTTCAGTCTAAATAATCTCCACCCCCTGAAAATTATGTGCTAGAAATGCCCCCGTGTCTATCCCTACTTGTGGTTCTACCTTTATACTTACTCTTCTCTCTCTCTCTCTCTCTCTCTCTTCTCTCTCTCTCTCTCTCTCTCTCTCTCTCTCTCTCTCTCTCTCTCTCTCTTTCTCTCTCCCTCTCTCTCTCTCTTTCTCTCCCTCTTTCTCCCCCCTCTGTCTCTCTTTCTCTCTTTCCCCCTCTCTCTCTCACTCTCTCTTTCTCTCTATCTCTTTCTCTCTCGCTCTATTTCTCTCTCTCCCTCCTTCCCTCTCTCTCTTTCTCTCTCTCTCTCTTTCTCTATCTCTCTCTCTCTCTCTCTCTCTCTTCTCCCCCTCTCTGTCTCTCTTTCTCTCCCTCTTTCTCCCCCCTCTGTCTCTCTTTCTCTCTTTCCCCCTCTCTCTCTCACTCTCTCTCTCTTTCTCTCTATCTCTTTCTCTCTCGCTCTATTTCTCTCTCTCCCTCCTTCCCTCTCTCTCTTTCTCTCTCTCTCTTTCTCTATCTCTCTCTCTCTCCCTCTCTCTCTCTTTCCCCTCTCTCTCTCTCTCTCTCTCTCTCTCTCTCTCTCTCTCTCTCTCTCTTACCCGCGCTATGTTGATTTTCTGCCTTCCCAGACCAAATTACTGCCTAGTTTCATGCAAACCTGAACACTTTTTCTTACGAACTTTCTAATGAGCTGCCCTGAAATCGAAACCTGTCGACTGAGGCCATATTGCAGAACTTCTGGAGAGTTACAAGCACAGCAGAAGACCAGCCACTATGCCTGTAACCCAATATGGCCATGGACAAAGACAGAAGACTGTGCCATGTTAAATATTTTGCTTCTTTAGCTTAGAGTTATCTTGTTATATTTTTCAGACTTACAAGGATGTCAATGCAAGCAGAGCATGATTATTATAGCGTTTGATTCAAGGGGTCTGTTGGTCTTTCTTTCATTTGTCACAAAAGATATGAAAATACAAATGGCGTAGGTTAAAGAGTGATAAAAAGTAGCGCAATTGATTTGTACCTTTTTCAGTCATAAATTTAACACTTGACCAAACCAAATAGTTTGGTGGTAAAAGCTAATTTAATTGTCAAGTAGACAGGATTAAGTAGTTGATGGTTTGATTGTGCAAAGACGTTAGACGTTTTATTTCTGATAATGTAAAATTCTTATCTCATGTAAGAGTCATTTCTTTATTAGTAATGGTGCAACATTCGTCACTGTAGTGCCACTACGGTCACCCCTTCCCTCCCCTTAAGGGGTTATGCGAGCAGATGACATGAGATGAATGCACCGATAACGTGCATTTTGAGTTAAGGAAACCTATTTTGTGATGGCAAAATGATCTTATCGCAGTTGGTCAAATGTCTAGTTATAAGCAACATATATTTTGAAGGGTTTTGATTAAACATAAGTGATTTTTAAGAATTTAGTTTGTCTCAGTTTGCGATGTCTACTAGTATTGCATGTATGATAGTCTGAATGCTGGAATGGGTCACATTTATATTACTGGTGGTAATCTATTTTGTGATGACGAAATGACAGGATTGCATATGTTGATATGTTTAGTTAACTAAAAGTTTGAAGGGTTTTTATTACACCCAAGTGATTTTTAAGAATTTAGTTTGACTCACTTTTCGATGTCTACTAGTATTGCATGTATGATAGTCTAAATGCTAGAATGGGCCACATTTTTCATTGCTTTTCTATCGATCTATTTTTCCACCTGTTTGTCCCTCTCCTTTTTACTAATTTCTTCATTTTTTCCTTTGTCTTACTGTTTCTTATAAACTTTTCCCCTACAAACTCATGAGGCTTTAGGCTCTAGGTATATAAGGAACCCACCAGCCCACCTTTGGGTTTTACTTTAAATTAATTAACAGCAGTTATCACACAGTTATCAGTGTTATCTTTATTTCAATATAACATAAATCACATATTTGAAATCAAAGTCCAAGATGACACACCAACACTACCTTCATGAATAAAAAAAAAACCCACGTAAACAACAACACACCTACATTTGAAAGTACTGGGTAAGCCACTCGTGTCTACTTTCCGATTCTGCTTTTAAGAATTGATAGGCAGAAGACAGGAGTCTCTATTATTGATATCAGAAAGTGTCCACAAAGTGTTTGGACACATGCTTATATCTAGTTTGAAGACATACACTGGGAAGTGCCCACAAGTCGTCTAGGTGCATAATAAAACCTAATGTAGACAGCGATAAGATATAATGGTACATCTAATCTAGAAGCCAATAGGGACAAGTGTCCACAAGATGCTTTGCAACAACTTTAGCTGTAGTTTAGGCGCATCGACCACTCACTCACCACTTACGTGTCGATCAACCCAAGAGCTGGCAATCTTCTTTTCCCTGTCTTCGTGATTTGATAAGCCAATTTGTCTTTCTTGTCGCTGTCTGTTGTTTGTTTGTTGTTGTTGTTGTTTTTTGGTTTCAGTCTTCTCCACAGCGGTTATGGACAGAATGGGCTGATGTATACACGAAGCGGTCAGTGAATTGATAGTTGACACATATCTGTCCCCAGTAAATCACTCTTTCATTCCTAATAAAGCAAGCATACTTGCTAATAGGAGAACAGATAGGCAATAAGAAGGAAGGTGGTAGGATGGTTAAGACGTTTTCCTGCCAACAAGTAAACCGTGGGGTTCTGGGTTCGATTCCCAGCCTCGCCCTTTCTTCCCAGTTTGACAAAAAATATCAAACTGAATGTCAAAGTCCTTCGGATGAGACTATAAACCGAGGCCCCGTGTGCGAACGCATGCAGAACATCTTGCGCACACGTTAAATCCTGTTCCGCTTTTCGTAAGAGTAGGCCATTGTGTGCCGGTGGGAACAGATGACAACATTTACAAAACCGCATCCACACGGGGACTGGATGTAAAAAAGCACATCAGTGCTTATTCCATTATCCTCGATATAAAAGAATAAATAAATGAATATATGGTTTGGTCAGCAAATAATGTTAGGTTTGATGCAGAATCGGTAAGACTGTATGTCTTTGTTTCACATGTACGTAGCTCTTGTGTCTGACCGAGCTTAACACATTGAAGCTCAACTCATTCACCTCTTACATGCGTTTTGAAAAATTGAAACTCCGGTTTCTTTTTTTAATGGAGTAAAATGAATAAGCAAACATAATGGCTTTTTTTTTATATCTATCCAGCCCTCCGTCAAGAAGGAAGTATGAATAATAAGAGAAGTGAGTGACAGAATAATTAACGAATAATAAAAAAACAACATTGAGAGCAACCAAAACAACAAATAAATATTAAAAACTCTACTAAAAAAATCGGTCAGATAGTGATATTTATACAACACATAACAACATAACCAATCAATGTACACACCATCTGCAAAAAGTCCCAAACATAAAAAACCCAAACACAGCCACTCCAAAAAACAAAACAACAACAACAACCAAAAGTCCCACCTCCAACAACAACACACCCAATTATTTATCTTTACAAAGATAATAGCGATTTAACAAAAGAAAAGTATTGAACATTAAACATCTTCAGAATTACATAGTTCAAATACAAGATGAAGAAAATGATCACCTGGAAACACATTGAAACCTACTGATTAAGGAGCGAGAGTGCCATCCCCCCACCCTGTCTCTCTCTCTCTCTCTCTCTCTCTCTCTCTCTCTCTCTCTCTCTCTCTCTCTCTCTCTCTCTCTCTCTCTCTCTCTCCCCTCCCCCCCCCCATCTCTCCCTTTTGTTGTATTGTGGACTAAGGCCGATGTACTATTAAACTATTTCAGAGTACAGAGTTCAGAGTTCTCTCTCTCTCTCTCTCTCTCTCTCTCTCTCTCTCTCTCTCTCTCTCTCTCTCTCTCACCCCCACCCCCTTCAGGTGAGATTATAAACCGAGGCCCCGTGTTCGAACGCATGCAGAACATCTTGCGCACACGATAAATCCTGTTCCGCTTTTCGGAAGAGTAGGCCATTGTGTGCCGGTGGAAACAAGATGACAAAATTATTAAAAAAAACACGCATACACACGGGGACTGGATGCAAAAAAAAGCACAAGAGTGCTTATTCCATTATCCTCGATACAAAAGAATAAATAAAATAAAATAAAAAATAAAATAAAATAAAATAAATCTCTCTGTCTTTGAGAAGCTGTAATAGCCAATCACCGTGTCTTTGCTCCAGAAGAATGCCCCTAACCAGGGCTGATGATTGGATGGGGGTAGAGGAAGGCTGAAGTGATAGGTCAGTGGACGTTGACACAGACACAAGTGTCAACACTGTACTGGCACCAATATGATGCTACACAGAGCATAGCAGGACAGCTCAGGTGTGTGTGTGTGTGTGTGTGTGCGTGTGCGTGTGTGTGTGTGTGTGTGTGTGCGTGGTGTGTGTGTTGTGTGGTGTGTGTGTGTGGTGTGCGTGTGTGTGTATGTGTGTATGTGTGGTGTGTGGTGTGTGTTTGTGTGTGTGCGCGTGTGTGTGTGTTTATGAGTGTGTGCGTGTGTGTGTGTGGTCAGTTTTGAAGTAGGATGATTATGGAAGATGATTTTCTTTTCATTGTTGCTTGAAGTAACACGTACAAAATATGTGCAAATGCTTCTGCATACATACATACATACATACATACATACATACATACATACATACATACATACATAAATGCATGCAGAGAGAGAATAAATAAATGGATAGCTGACTGACTGACTGACTAAATAAATGAATGAATAGATGAATGAATAGATGAATTAATTAATTTTATTTAAAGAGAGTAATAGAATAAGTAGCACATGCTTTTTTACACCCATCAAGGAGGAGGATTAAACAAATCATGGAGCATTACAAAGAACACACTGCATGAACATAAAGAGAGAGAGAGAGAGAGAGAGAGAGAGAGAGAGAGAGGAGAGAGAGAGAGAGAGAGAGAGAGAGAGAGAGAGAGAGAGAGATAGAGAGAGAGAGGCAGACATACAGAGACAAAGCAAAGATAGGGAGAGACAGAGAGAGGCAGATAGAAGAATATATTGAAAGAAAGGGACAGAGAAATATAGAAAGGGAGAGAGGAGAGAGAGAGAGAGAGAGAGAGGAGAGAGAGAGAGAGAGAGAGAGAGAGAGAGAGAGAAAGAGAGATAGACAGAGATAGAGAGACAGAGACGGAGAGAAGGACATACAGACAGACAGACAGACATTCAGAGACAAAGACAGAAAGACACGGAGACAGACAGAGACCTCTAAAGGGGTAGGAACTGTTAGAGATTGAAAGAAAGAAAATACCAGGCAATGAGAGAGAGGTATAAAGAGAAAGAGGAGCAGAGAGGCAGTGCAAATTGGACAAGCCAGGACATCCCAGCCCTCAGATGCAGCAAATAGCCATCCATTCAGCTGTGTGAATGACTCCTTCTTCTTTACTGTGTCCTTTGCATATTGCTGGGAAAAGAACAGAAACTTGTGTGACTGTGTGCTGACCTGTCTGTCTGCAAGTCGCTTATGAAAAATTCGCATGTCTTCATCTGCATGCATATAAAACATCATAACGCAGGAAAACATATACGTCTTCCCACGCATATTATGTAAGGGTGCATGTGTGTGTATGTGCGTAAGCATGCTAGTACAAATAAGCACACTTACACACAGCACACACGTCCATGCAAACACACACACACACACAAGATTCAAGATTTAATTCCTTTCCACCCCCCCCCCCTTGGGGTATGGAGGATTACAAACAAATTGAACAACGAGAATAAACCTAACAGCAATATACCCAAAATAATATGAATACTAACAGGAACTGAAAAGCAAGAGGTCATCACATATTGATAAGCAAAAAGTACACATCTACGCGCACGCGCACGCACACACACACAAACTCGGACACACAAGACTAGCACCAAGTGAAACACAAAAATGAATGCAGTGATCCAAGTTTACGTTACTTAAGGCAGACTCTCCACATCTGAATCACAACAACAACAGCAAAAAAACCACCACAGTTAAATGTCCATTTGTTGAGCTCAGCCAGACACACCAGATAGGTACATATTGAACAAGGACATGCAGTCTTACACATTTTTGTATCAAAGCTAACATTATCCAAAGGCCAGCCATCTAGTGCCTGTATATTCTCCTATCAGCAAGTATGCTTGCATATTTTTTTTTTACGATGGAAGAGTGGTTTATTGGGGTGGTGGGGTTGGTAGAGAGGTATCAACGATCAATTCACTGACCACTTCGTGTATGCATCAGCCCAATCTGTCCATACCCGCTGTAAAGAAGACTGGAGCGAAACTAGACTGATTGGCTGTTTGGTCATGAGAGGAGGGAAGAGTAGATGACGGGCGCTTGGGTTGATCGACACGTAAGTGGTGAGTGAGTGAGTGAGTGCTCGAAGCGTCTAAACTAAAGCTATAGGTGTACTAAGGCATCTTCTGGAACCTTGTCCCTATTGGCTTTTAAGCTAGATGTACAGAGATATCTTATAGAAGCCTGCCACTATTGATGTCTAAAGAGATGTTGTGGACATTTTCTGATATCAAAAGTAGTAACCCTGTTTTTATACCTATTGGCCTTAAGCTGCTCAGAGATAACTCGTGACATCCAAGCCTCACTCTTTTCTATCATTGTGTTTGTTTCTGCCTCGTTTCTTTTCTTGCTGTGATCTCTTTCTTGTCTACTTTTTTGCGTTCTTGGGCCATTCTCATGCCTTTTCATTTTATAAAAAAAACACATTAAAAAAATCGCCCACACCAAAGTCGGATTGGCTGGGCTTGACTTGTCAGGTGCTTGACCCCAGCCCAACGCAATCTCGTCCATAGGGCAGACAAACATCATTGCTTTCTGAGAATTGACAAAACCCCCAAATGAACAACCAAGCAACAAAAGAAAACCAAAAAAAGCAGCCCCACTTAAAAAAGTAGCAAACTCAAGAGTGTTCTGACAGTCACGCTAGAAAAGTTATAGAGACAGACAATGCCGAGGTGAAATGACACCATCCATAAAGTCCACTTCAGGATCGGCTTACTGGAGTCTTTTCTGACATTTAGTATAGTTATCTTTTAGGCACTACAGAATAACAGATTTGAATGTAATAATCATAATATTCTTAGTTTGGTCGGACAAAAGACCATAATGAGTCACACATTACAGCATTGACCCAGCAAACCCCAATAAGACATTACAAAACAGAGCAAATTAACACCACCAAAATATTCACAGAAGCAAGCAACTTTTCAAGACTTCATACGCTAAATCCAGCTTGCCAAAAGATATAGGGACCAAATGAGACTCAGAAGGCAAGTAATCGTTGCCCTCAGGATAAAGCTGTCCATTTACAGAAGCTGGAAAGTACCAAGATATTGCCCTCACTGACCCAAAACTGTTTGTAGTCTGGGGCAAACTTGTGTGGTTTTGTTTTCTAGGAGAGGGAACGCTTTGAAAGAA
>CM054135.1:20312921-20340421 GCA_028751875.1 Rapana venosa
TTTCATATTCTTCTTTCTTCTTCTTCTTCTTCTTCTTCTTCGCAATTCTTCTTCGTCTTCTTCGCAATTCTTCTTCTTCTTCTTCTATTTCTTTACATGATATTCTTCTTCTGCTGCTGCTGCTGCTCCTCCTCCCCCTTCTCGTTCTCCTTCTCCTCCTCCTCCTTCTTCTTCCTTTCTTTTCTATTTCTAGCAGCCATTCTGGTTCTCTAGTCGTTTTGTTTCTTTTTTTTTGCATATGCATACACACACATACATACTCTCTCTCCCTCCCTCTCGCCTTACCCTCTCTGTCTGTCTGTCTGCATGTTTATCTGTCTTTTTCTCTCTCTATCTCTCTCTTTCCAACTATTGCTCCGTATTCATCTCTCTTTTAGTTCCTTATATCAATTTCTCCAAAGACTTCTTATTTATTGTGTGAGAGAGAGAGGGAGGGATACAGACAGAGATATAGACAGAGAGACACAAAGATAGAGAGAGACAAAGACAAAGACAGACAGAGACAGACAGAGACAAACATATACAGGGAAACAGAGACAGAGAGACAGACAGAGAGCGATCCAGAGACAGAGACAGAAAGAGAAGGATAGATAGACACACAGAGAGACAGAGGGAGACAGAGAGATAGAGACAGAGAGAGACAGAGAGACAGAGACAGACAGAGAGACAAAGGGAGACAGAGGGAGTCAGAGAGTGACAGAGAGAAACAGAGAGATACAAAGAGAGAGGAGGCTTTTTCCTGATCATTGCTAGGAAGGAAAATGATTCAGCTTTCTTTCAATCTCAATCCCTTTTGATCAGACCTGTCCATACCCAGGCAGACCACTCGTATTACTCAGGCCAGGCAAATGCAGGGTTATGTGCAACAGCGATTCTTTGTGGAGTATCAATCAGCACATAGAAGTGTGAAAGCGTTTGATTTTATTCTGATTAATTTTGGAGAGGAGCCACGCGGTCTGATTTGAGTTACTTGTAGCCTCCTTGAAAAGCAAGTAAGTTGGGTTTTGTTGTTGTTGTTGTTGTTGTTGTTGTTGTTGTTGTTGTTGTTGTTGTTGTTGTTTTATTGTTGTTATTGTTGCTGCTGTTTATTTAAAAAAGCAGCTGAATGCCTATTCGTTTTCTTTTTGATAAAGATTAAAGGAAAAAAAGATAAATGAATGAATGAATATGTACACTGTCTGTCTCTCTCTGTTTCACACTTTCAGTCTCCGTCTCTGTCTTTATCTGTCTGTCTCTCTGTCTCTCTGTGTATCTGTGTCTCTCTGAGTCTCTCTCTGTCTCTGTCTCTATCTCTGCCTCTCTCTATGTCTCTGCCTGTCTCAGTATCTCTCTGCTTGTCTCTTTGTCTGCCTGTCTCTGTTTGTCTCTGTCTGTCTGTCTCTGTCTGCCTGCCTGTCTGTCTGTCTATCTGCCTCTGTCTCTGTCTCTGTCTCTTTTCACGCTGTATACAAATTTCTTTTGAAGGCTTATTTTCTTTCTTCGTTGATAAGCAAATGAACTAAAATAACACGGACAAGAGCAGCATTTGCTGATCATTCTGAAGAAGGACACAGATTCAGCGTTCTTTCAATCCCTTTTATCAGACTCGTCTATACTCAGGCAGACGACTCTTATTACTCAGGCCAGACAGAAGCGGCTTTGTGTGCAAAAGCGAAACTTGGAGTATCAATCAGCACACACACAAGTGTGAACGCGTTTGATTTTATGCTGATTAATTGGAGACAAGCGGTGGTCTGATTTGAGTTTCTGGTCGCCTTGTTAGAGCAAGTAAGTTGGGTTTTGATGTTGTTGTTGTTGTTGTTGTTGTTGTTGATGATGATGTTTACGTAAAAACACACCTGAATGCATATTCGTTTTTTTTTTAAATAAAGAGTGAAGGAAAATAGATAAATAAATAAATGAATGAATGAATGAATGAATAAATGAATGAATGAATGAATATGTAAACTTTCTGTCTCCATCTGTTTCACACTTTCAGTCTCTGTCTCTGTCTTTATCTGTCTGTCTCTCTCTCTGTATCTCTGTGTCTCTCTGAGTCTCTCTCTGTCTTTGTCTCTATCTCTGCCTCTCTCTATGTCTCTGCATGTCTCAGTCTCTCTCTCTTTGTCTGTCTCTGTTTGTCTCTGTCTCTGTCTCTGTCTGCCTGCCTGTCTATCTGCATCTGTCTCTCTCTCCGTTTTTCTCTCTTTTAACTCTGTATACAATTTTCTTTTTAAGGTTTTTTCTTTATTCATTTATAAGAAAATGAACTAAAATAACACGGACAGGAACAGCATTTGCTGATCATTCTGAAGAAGGACACAGATTCAGCGTTCTTTCAATCCCTTTGATCAGACTCGTCTATACTCAGGCAGACGACTCTTATTACTCAGGCCAGACAGAAGCGGCGTTGTGTGCCAAAAGCCAAACTTGGAGTATCAATCAGCACACACACAAGTGTGAAAGCGTTTGATTTTATGCTGATTAATTGGAGACAAGCGGTGGTCTGATTTGAGTTTCTGGTCGCCTTGTTAAAGCAAGTAAGTTGGATTTTGTTGTTGTTGTTGTTGTTGTTGCTGTTGATGATGATGTTTATGTAAAAAACCCCACCTGAATGCATATTGGTTTTTTTTTTAAATAAAGAGTGAAGGAAAATAGATAAATAAATAAATGAATGAATGAATGAATAAATGAATGAATGAATGAATATGTAAACTTTCTGTCTCCATCTGTTTCACATTTTCAGTCTCTGTCTCTGTCTTTATCTGTCTGTCTCTCTCTGTGTATCTCTGTGTCTCTCTGAGTCTCTCTCTGTCTTTGTCTCTATCTCTGCCTCTCTCTATGTCTCTGTATGTCTCAGTATCTCTCTGCTTGTCTCTTTGTCTGTCTGTCTCTGTTTGTCTATGTCTCTGTCTCTGTCTGCCTATCTATCTGCATCTGTCTCTCTCTCCGTTTTTCTCTCTTTTAACTCTGTATACATATTCTTTTGAAGGCTTTTTTCTTTATTCATTTATAAGAAAATGAGCTAAAATAACACGGACAAGAACATCATTTGCTGATCATTCTGAAGAAGGACACAGATTCAGCGTTCTTTCAATCCCTTTGATCAGACTCGTCTATACTCAGGCAGACGACTTTTATTACTCAGGCCAGACAGAAGCAGCGTTGTGTGCCAAAAGCCAAACTTGGAGTATCAATGAGCGCACACAAGTGTGAACGCGTTTGATTTTATGCTGATTAATTGGAGTCAAGTGGTGGTCTGATTTGTGTTGCTTGTAGCCTGGTTAAATCAGGTAAGTTGTTTTGTTTTTGGTGAGTTGTTGTTGCTGTTCATGTTTAAAATAAAAGGAACCCGATGGAGATGATATTTTTTTCTTGAAATAAAGAGTAAATGAAAAAAGAAATGAATCAATGAATGAATGAACAAGTGAACTCTTTCTTTCTGTCTCTTTCTCTCTGCCTCTTTCTGTCTCTGTAAAATATAATAACATAATTATAATAAAACAAACAAATAGAATTTTAAAAATTTCTGTTTCTCTCACTTTCTATCTCTGTCTCTCTGTCTGTCTGCCCCTCTGTCTATCTATCTGTTTGACTATCTCTCTCTCACACCCCTTCTCTCAGTTCTGTACACTTATTCTCTTGAAGGCTTTTCTCTATTCATTGATGAGCAAAAAACAAAATAAAATAATAAAACGTAAAAATAACCCGCTGGTCATTGTAAAGAAGGGAAAGCATTCAGTGTTTTTCCAATCGCTTTGATCCGACTTGTCTATACACTTCCAGACGACTCTCATCCCTGAGGCCAGGCAAGAGCAGTGTTATGTGCAAAAGCTCAACTTGGAGTATCAATCAACGCACAGAAGCGTGAAGGCGTTTGATTTTATACTGATTGATTGGAGAGAAATGCCGAGTGATATGAGTTGCTTGTAGCATTTTTGAATCAAGTAAGTTGTGTTTTTTATATTAAATTTTAGTTGTTTTTGTCTATATTGTTGTCGTTGTTGTTGTGGATGTGTTTAGTTGTTTGTGTGTGTTTATTGCTTGTTTTTATTTCAGCTTGCAGATTTGAGATGTTGTGTGTATGTATTTATCATGGTACTATGATTTTTTTTTCGTGAAGTGTGTGTGTGTGTATGTATATGTGTGTGCCTATGTGTGTGTGTGTGTGTGTGTGTGTGTGTGTGTGTGTGTGTGTGTGTGTGTGTGTGTGTGCCTGCCTATGTGTGTGCGCCTCTGTGTGTGGATGCGAGTGTGGTACGTGTGTTTTCGTGTCTAGGTCGGTAGTTTTTGTGCATTGGCGAAAATTCGTATGTGAGTACATGCAAGTAAATGGGGTTTATGAAAACCAAAAGAGAAAAGAAAGCATATTCGAAGCAATTAGCTCTCAGATCTTTATGCCTCTTTTCCAACCGGGGATTGCTAATAATTAGAAACGGCAAACCATCTTATTAGTCATACACCTTTGATGAATTCTGCCAACACTTTCCGCTCTTAATCACAGGAAGGGCGTTGCTGGTGATTGGCTATAGGAAACCAGGTCATTTGGCATACCCTCTTGACGAATTGGATAACTCCAGTACAGTCCCCCAAATCTCTTTCATCTTCGATCAACAAAGCTTACAGCCACAACTGCAGCCTGATCACTTATTACCAAAACTAGTTTTTGCACACTTGTTTGCTTGTGTGTCTCAAAGCGCCAAACATAACCATGAAGTTGTTATTCCTGCTCACTCAACTGTCAACAACTGTCAAAAAACTGCCCAGGAAGGCAATCGAATGCATGAGAGAGTCGAGGTTTTTTTCTTCTTATCTCTTGTCATTCCTCTTATATCCTTTAACAGTCTTCGTCTATTCTCTTCTGTGTTTCCTTATTTGGATGGGATGTGTAGCAGTATTCTTCTGGGGTTTTTTTAACGCTGCAGGAGGTCTGCCTGCTGGTCTCAGACGACACATTCAGACGTGAAGGTGTTGTTGAGTCAAGCGGAACGGTACCAGCGAAATATACGCTATTGACTTCAATACACAGGCTTCAAAATACGTTGTTGTTGCTGTTGTTGTTTTTGTTTTGCGTTGGTTGTTGCTTGCTTTCATTGGAGTGGCACACTTAATTAAAAAGGTAGGCATGTTGATACCAGAGAACTCAATGGCATTTGCTGTCTTCAATAAAGATTTTGCTTGAACGTGTTTGAGAGAGGCAGATATAAATGTTTTCATGAACGACAGCTATATTTTGTATGCACGTTCACAGATTTTTCAAAAATGAAGGACAAAAGGAAAGGTTCACATCTGTTACAATCAACGAGTAGGTAAAGGAATTAGACATTGCCAAGTTTGTATAGTATTTCATGCTGCTTTGTGTCCCAAAATAACTGAAAACAATAGACGAAAATAAAGAAAAAATGTGAAACAAATAATTCTAGAGTTAAGTTGAAGATGCTAAGGTAGAGTATCACACACACACACACACACACACACACACACACACACACACACACACACACACACACACACACACACACACACACACACACACACACACACACACACACTACTTGGCTGTCTTATGTTACTGGTTTTTTTAAACATGTCTTTAGAATTTGTTCATATAATATAAGAACAAATACTGCTTACAAAGGTGATAATTCTCACTTATTTATCGGAGAAATGTAATTATTCTAAAGCTATTTAGCAACTATGCGGACATTTAAAAATCTTAATAACGCGCCATAAATCAGAAGCAATCTTTTGAATAAAGCTGTCATCGGCTAACCTGAAATGATATGGCAGGTAAAAAACTCTAATCAATGATACTTTAGCGATTTCTGAAGAGGATTCTAATTACGAATCTGTATATGTTTTGCTAATTCGAGTCTTGGTTTCCTTTTCTCGTTCCTTAATCGGCTTAGTTGTCTATTATTAGATTTAACTGTTTCCTGTCTTTCCATGAGTTTGTCCTAATAGCGTTTATGACTGTGTTCTATTCCTCAGCAAAAGCTCTGATGCTCATCAAGTGTGACATTTTGAGAATGCAACCTTCTACCCACCATGAAATAGCTGCGTCTCGACATTGGGTATGATGTCTAAACGCAACACCAGTGTGTTAACATTTTCTTCTTCTTTTTGTCAAAGTTTCTACTGGCATACAATGCTCTACTTATTTGACAGGGGAAGCCATATCTCTCATGAGATTTAATGTGTTCTGCATGCTTTTGAAAAAATTAAAACGCGACATCAGCTTGCAGTGGCATTCAAAGGACTGTTAGTGTAGGCGGGATAGGTCAGAGGTCAGAGTACTCGCTTTCCCCAAGCTAAAGTTAAGCAGCGTGGAGAATGGTTGCCACTTGGATGGGCGACCCGTTTACGCGCCTTGGTTTTAGTACAGTCCCCAGGATCACCCATCTGTAAATGGGTATCTGCCCTATTTAGGGTCAGGGAAGGTAAATCAGCAAGGGAGAGGAGACGGGCGCCGCCCACAATATGCTGGCCCCTAGAGAAGCTGAGGTCTCTGACGCCTCGCCTCGCTCCCCTACGGCCATAGAGGTTAATGGGACACCTTTACCAAGATGTAGGACTGGTGTCAACTGGAGGTAAGCAATTCTCCTCGAACATGTGCACAAGAGTTGCCTAAAACCCGCGGTGACAGGTTACGAGTAAAATGCTCTAACCGCAAAACTTACCTACTATCCTTTCACAGTTTAGATATAAACGAAAAAAAACCAAGACATCAGAAAAAAAGTTTTACGACCATGTTTTAATTTTCATGCGCTCTTATGTTGTGCATTTCTTTTAGTTCTTTTCTACGACGGCTGCAAGTTTTCCCTTTCTGTAATCTGTAATCCATCGATTTGCTGCCAACTGCTTGTTTTCCCATTTCAGAACAGGTTTTTGCAATGTTAGCTGTCAATATTGATGTGGTTTTGTTGCTGATTTTTTAAACTAACATATTGTAGAACTATCGTGAGTTTCGTCATAGAATCATAGAAGTGGTTATGTAGAATGCCGGCTGGGAAGATTGAACAAAGAGTTAATTTTACTGGGTTATGGTCTTGTTAAACCCGTATTAAGGTTCTTTTAATCAATGTTTATATGGACGTATTGATGGACTATTTTGTTTTGTTTCCGTAATAAACTACCACTATACTTGCTTTTTCATACCTTAAAAGATAATTACCGTATTAATTATCTCATAATTCAGACGATTATGCAGCACGAAATTAGAATAACATTTCCACAAAACAAATAACTTATCTTTTTCTTCTATTCACACACACACACACACAAACACACACACACATCGCTTGCAAGCACGCACGCGCACAAACACACACACACACACCACACACCACACACACACACACACACACACACACACACACACACACCTTGCAAACACGCACACACACGATTATGTTTTTAACTTTTATTATACTCTCATTGGCTTTTTTTTAAAGTTTATTTTAATGACGGTCGCAAATACCCTATTTCTGTAATCTGCAATCCATTGGTTTGCTGCCAAATGCTTCTTGTCCTGTTTAGGATCAGGTTCTTGCAATGTTAGCTGCCAATGTTGCAGGGTTTTTCCATCAAATAGTAAAACATCGTGTCTTTCTTTTCCTTGTCTTTGTTTTTTTAGCCCTGAAGCACGTTTTAAAAGACGTCACTTCTCAGACTAACAAGGAATTGATTTTAGGGGAAGAAGATATTGCCAAAGCCATATTAATGTTTTTGATAAGTGTTTGAATGAATGAATTTATAGTCTGGTTTGCATTATTCATTTATTTTTATAAAGCCTACTTCTTCTTTTGTTTATTTGTTGTTGTTGCTAGGTTAGTTATGAGTTCTTCTAATGATTATCTTCATTCTGGAAGCATTTACACTGTCTGCGACACTATTTTATGATGCAGACACTTAAAAAACAAGGAATTTTGCATTTGTCGAAATGTTTCCTTAAAGCATTTTCCAGCTCTCGTCTATTGACAGTTTCACACACACACACACACACACACACACACACACACACCACACACACACACACACACACACACACACACACACACACACACACACACACACACACACACACACACACACACTCGCGCACGCGCGCTCGCAAACCCACACACAAATACTCACACAAACATCTAGATACGCATATTGGCATGCTTGCGCATGCACAAATGAACATTGCGCACACAAAAGCACACGCGTATACGCAAACACACTCACACACACACACGCACACACACAAATGCTGACACATTCGATCATGGTTTTCATTTTTATTTTACTACCACCACCCCCCCCCCATCCCCCCCACACACTTTTTTGTAGTTTATTTCTAAGACGGCCGCAAATACTCCATTTCTGTAATCTGTAATCCATCGATTTTCCGCCAGATGCTTGTTTTCCTGTTTCAGATCAGGTTCTTGTGATGTTCGCTGCCAATATTGCGGGGTTGTTGTTTTTCTTTTCTTTCTTTCACAAATGGTGGAAATTAATATCACGTCTTTCCGTTATGTTTCTCTTTTCTTTATCTTAGCCCTGCAAGCTGCCAACACTTAACAAGGAAATTGATTTTAAAACCAACCATCATGGCGCAGTGGTTAGCTAGCGCCTTGGCTTATGGACTGGAAGGTCGCGGGTTCGAATTCTATAACAGTCATAGGGATTTGTCGGACTCCGGTTGGTTCCTGTGCAGAGTGAGTGTGCTGTGGGCTCAGTGGGAAGACTGGCCGACCCAACACTCGAGATTCAACCAGTTTACGAGTGCGAGTTTGAGAGTGTTGCTTCAATGATAATAATAATAATAATAATAATAATAATAATAATAATAATAATAATAATAATGTATGGAATTTATATAGCGCTGAATCTTGTAAAGCAACAAATCAAAGCGCTCAGATGACTTTTTTTAAAATATCGAGGATAATGCAATAAGAACTCATGAGCTTTTTTACACCCAGTCCCCGTGTGTATGCGGTTTTGTAAATGTTGTCATCTGTTCCTACCGGCTCACAATGGCCTACACTTACAAAAAGCGGAACAGGATTTAACGTGTGCGCAAGATGTTCTGCATGCGTTCGCACACGGGGCCTCGGTTTATAGTCTCATCCGAAGGGACTTTAAGTTACCTGGCAAGCGCTGCAGGTGTCTTGTTGCAGAATATTAAAGATCGAGCAGTGAAAGACTTTAACACGAGAATGGAGTTGCATGGTGTCACTTAAGGCAGATGAGCCCCAACGTAGGTAAAATATATACTGAGGTAAAGGGAACAGGATACAAAACAAGTCCAGGAAGCGCTTTCTTTCTTTCTTTCTTTCTTTTCTTTTCCTTTTTTTGTTTTTTCTTTTCTTTCGTTGTTTTGTTTGTTTGTTTGTTTGTTTTCTTTTTCTGTTTTTTTTTCTTTGTTGTTCTGTTTTTTTTTTTTTTTTCTTTTCTTCTTTTTTTTCTTTTTTTTTTTTCTTTTTTGTTGTTCCTTTCTTTCATCTTCTTTCTTTTTTTCATTTCAATTATTTTAATGTATCTCATTATTGTTTTTTCATTAATTTATTATTTATGTATTAATGTATTTTGATTTTTTTTTTATTGCTTCTTACATTATTATTACATACCAATTTCGCAGATAGGAGTAGACTTCTCTTAAAGCATGGTACAAATACAATTTTTATCTTTCATAAACAAGGGTGATATCCAAAAGGGGCTTTTACTGTCAAAGTATAACAACAAAGCAACACACAAACAATTCACCACGAGTCACCACGCCCGCAGTACACACCACACACACACACACACACACACACACACACACACACACACACACAACACACACACTTTCATGCCATCGTGAGAAAAATAATATTTTACGCTCTGTCATTCTGTAAACCTATACAATTGCACTCTTCATTCATGAGGAATATCACAATGTGCCAGTGTCAGTGTAATTACCAATGTATGACAGCATGGCCTTGGAGAGTAAAAACAATGCATGCACAATTCTATCTTTTCTGTTATCACATGGTTGCTATTCAGCAAAAACAATGGTCAGACACCTGTCTCAGTTATAAAATCTAATCTGTTCAGTCAAGCAATGTCTATAATGACTCCATTCAATAGTGAACTTACTCAGGTTGTTTGCAATTGTTGCGTTATATTTTTCGATTTGGTACCTGTATTTCAGCTGTTTAAGAAAAACTTTCCATACGGTAAATGATTTTCAATTCTGCATCTGTAAATATACATTTGGTAAGAAGGATAATGAAATCAAAATAGCATCAGTTTTCATGCAATCATCCACTCCAAAAAGTACAATCTTACGTGAAATTTTTACATTCGATGCGATTCACAATGGTCATGATACTTTTTCTAAATTTTTCCATATAATTCTTGCTTGGTTACAGTCCCAAAAAGAATGTTCGATTGAATCTTTTGTGATATTGCACAGAGGACAATTTGTTGTATTCGTTACACCCATTGCGCACAGAACAACATTAGAACCACAATTCTGTGGACAAGTTTTATCTGTAACCATTGTAATTTGATGTCTTTAATCTTGTGCATTTTTTAAATACCATTTTCCAGTTGATTTCCTCATTAAGTTTCTGTGTCCATTTTTACAGCATTTGGGTTCTGTCTTGTTTGACATCATTTTCATAGTACAGTTTGAGCCCCGGTGCAACTATCATTGTCTGTATTGCTTGCGTTGTGTCTGTACAACAATCTACATTGTCCTATTTTGATCCTGCTTTTTTTGCAAGTGTTATTGATAAATAAGCCATGAAGTTACAACAATACAATTTCATTTGCTTAGAAAAATTCATATAAAAATCACCTTTCTGACAAGAGTTTTATTGATATCCTTTTCGCTAATATTTACACAATTATTTCCTAATGTTTCATAAAATAGGTTTGAAGAAATTCATTTTCATTGCGGAGTGATGCAATACAGAAAAATCATACTCTAAACGTCAAGGATACCTTACGTGTGTGTGTTATTGATGACATGTAGTCTCGAGTCTAGAAGGTGATTTGCAACTGACCCACTTGTTTTATATGACTCATCCGAAGGGACTTTAAGTTACCTGGCAAGCGCTGCAGGTGTCTTGTTGCAGAATATTAAAGATCGAGCAGTGAAAGACTTTAACACGAGAATGGAGTTGCATGGTGTCACTTAAGGCAGATGAGCCCCAACGTAGGTAAAATATATACTGAGGTAAAGGGAACAGGATACAAAACAAGTCCAGGAAGCGCTTTCTTTCTTTCTTTCTTTCTTTCTTTTCTTTTCCTTTTTTTGATTTTTTCTTTTTCTTTCGTTGTTTGTTTGTTTGTTTCTTTCTTTCTTTTCTTTCTGTCATTGTTTCTTTCTTTCTGTTCTGTTCTTTTTTTTTCTTTCGTTGTTTCTCGCTTTTCTTTCTTTCTTTTCCTTCTTCTTTCTTTCTTTCTTTTTCTTTCTTTTCTTTCTTTCTTTCTTTCTTCTCTCTTTCTTTTCTTTTGTTGTTTCTTTCTTTTCTTTCAGTGTTTCTTTCTTTCTTTCGTTCTTTTCTTTTCTTTATTTCTTTCCTTCTTTCCTTTTTTTCTTTTCTTTCTTTCTTTCTTTAATTTTTTATTTGTATATGTATCTCATTATCTTGTTATTTTCATTGCTAATTTATTCATTTATGTATTAATGTATTTATTGATTTTTTTTTATTGCTTTCTTTCTTTCTTTCTTTCTTTCCTCCTTTCTTTCTTTCTCCTTTCATCTATTTATTTACTTACATTTTATTATTTTGTTTATTTCTTCTTTTATTTCGCAGATAGTGGAGTAAGGACTCATGTGCTTTCTTAAAGGCATTCCCCGTGTGTATGCAATTAAGCAACTTTTGTAATCTGTTCCCACGGACATACAACGGTCTACTATTCCAAAAAGTGGAACGAGTTTTAACGTGTGCGCAATATGTTCAACAAACAAAGTCCAGTAAAGCAACACAAACAGAAATGGTCAACGAACAAACACACGAGAAACAAGTACTTAAAAAAAACCCACATGAAAACCCGCAAGAAACACACCACACACACACACACACACACACACACACACACACACACACACACACACACACACACACACACACACACACACACACACACTCACACACACACACCACCACCACCACCACCACCACCACCACCACCACCACCACCAACTACTACTAAAGCTGCATGATGCTGAAATCAAATATTGGTGATCTACATTTCATCATGTCTTTCTGCCTGCCTGCTTGTCTGTCTGCCTGCCTGCCTGCCTGCCTGCCTGCCTGCCTGCCTGCCTGCCTGCCTGCCTGCCTGCCTGCCTGCCTGCCTGCCTGCCTGCCTGCCTGCCTGTCTGTCTGCCTGTCTGTCTGCCTGTCTGTCTATCTGTCGGTCTGTATGTCTGCCTGCCTGCCTGCCTGCCTGCCTGCCTGCCTGCCTGTCTGCCTGCCTGCCTGCCTGACTGCCTGACTGCCTGACTGCCTGCCTGTCTGTATGTCTGTATGTCTGTATATCTGCCTGCCTGTCTGCCTGTCTGTCTGTCTGTTCTGTCTTCTCTCTCTTCCATCTCTCTCTTCTCTCCTCTCTCTCTCTCTTCTCTCTCTCTTCATCTCTCTCTCTCTCTCTTTTTCTCTCTTTGTTACCAGAAACGTTACCCATTTCCACAGCTACAGAAAGCACACCCCCCTACTATGCTGAAGAGAATGAACCAAGCCATGCTTACCGCCAGTGACAAACTAGCGGTGTACCAGCAAACCACGTTGCTCTGAATACAGCAGCAACAGTGACGTCTCCCTGTGGATCAGAGTGACTCTTTTAGTATAGCCAAACACGGGGGTAGTGTCTTTACCTAATCATAACTTTAACATCTCCCCCTCCCCCCCCTCCCCCTCATAACGGTAAAAGGTGTTCCCATTAACCTACGTGGTCGTTGGGGGGAGTGAATGTGTCCGAGACCTCAGCTTCTCCAGGGGTGTCAATATTGTGAGAGCAGGGCCCATGTCCTTTCCCTTGTTGCTCTGAATTCCCTGACTAGAAGTGTGATAAACTGTGTGGCTGTTGGGGAGTGAAAGTGTCAGAGACCTCAGCTTCTCCAAAGGAGCCAGTATCATGAGGGACAGTGCCCATCTCTTTTCCCTAGCTCGCTGCACGGGACGGGATAGCCTAGTGGTTAGAACATTGCGTTCGCAATCTGACGACCTGGGTTCGATTCCCGTTCAAGGGAGGGGGATATTTTCCCCCGGGGTTAACATCAGTGCAGACTCCACTCTACCCAAAAGACCTTCGGATGAGACTATAAGCCGAGGCTCCGTGTGCGAACGCACGCAGAACATCTTGCGCACACGTTAAATCCTGTTCCGCTTTTCGGAAGAGTAGGCCATTGTGTGCCGGTGGGAACAGATGACAGAATTTACAAAACCGCAAACACACGGGGACTGAATGTAGAAAAAGCCTGCCTGTCTGTCTGTCTGTCTGTTTTTATTTATTTATTTATTATTTTATATCGAGGATAATGGAATAAGCACTCATGTGCTTTTTTACAGCCAGTCCCCGTGTGTATGCGGTTTTGTAAATGTTGCCATCTGTTTCCACCGGCACACAATGGACTACTCTTCTGAAAAGCGTAACAGGATTTAACGTGTGCGCAAGATGTTCTGTGTGCGTTCGAACACGGGGCCTCGGCTTATAGTCTCATCCGAAGGACTTTGACATTCAGTTCGATTTTTTTGTCAAACTGGGAAGAAAGGGCGAGGCTGGGAATCAAACCCACAACCTCACGGTTTACTTGTTGGCAGGCGAACGTCTTAATCATCCTGCCACCTTCCTTCCGCCGTCGGTCTGTATGTCTGCCTGCCTGCCTGCCTGCCTGCCTGCCTGCCTGCCTGCCTGCCTGCCTGTCTGTCTGTCTGTCTGTCTGACTGACTGACTGTCTGTCGTCTGTCTGTCTGTCTTTCTGTCTGTGTCTGTCTGTCTGATTGTCTGTCTGTCTGTCTCTCTCTATCTCTCTCTCCCCCTCTCTCTCCTTGTTACCTTGTCTACACGTTAAATCCTGTTCCGCTTTTCGTAAGAGTAGGCCATTGTGTGCCGGTGGGAACAGATGACAGAATTTACAAAACCGCATACACACGTGGACTGGATGTAAAAAAAGCACATAAGTGCTTTTTCCATTATCCTCGATATAAAAGAATGACATGAAATGTTACCAGAAATGTTACCCATTTCCACAGCTACAGAGAAGCACACCCCCCTACTATGCTGAAGAGAATGAACCAAGCCATGCTTACCGCCAGTGACAAACTAGCGGTGTACCAGCAAACCACGTTACTCTGATTACAGCGGCGACAGTGACGTCTCCCTGTGGATCAGAGTGACTCTTTTAGTATAGCCAAACACGGGGGTAGTGTCTTTACCTCATCATAACTTTAACATCTCCCCCCCCCCCCCCCCCCCCCCCCTTCCCCTCATAACGGTAAAAGGTGTTCCCATTAACCTACGTGGTCTTTGGGGGAAGTGAATATGTCCGAGACCTCAGCTTCTCCAGGGGTGTCAATATTGTGAGAGCAGGGCCCATCTCCTTTCCCTTGTTGCTCTGAATTCCCTGACTAGAAGTGTGATAAACTGTGTGGCTGTTGGGGAGTGAAAGTGTCAGAGACCTCAGCTTCTCCAAAGGAGCCAGTATCATGAGGGACAGTGCCCATCTCTTTTCCCTAGCTCGCTGCACGGGACGGGATAGCCTAGTGGTTAGAACATTGCGCTCGCAATCTGACGACCAGGGTTCGATTCCCGTTCAAGGGGGATATTTTCCCCTGGGGTTAACATCAGTGCAGACTCCACTCTCCCCAAAAGTCCTTTTGATGATACTATAAACCGAGGCTCCGTGTGCAAACGCACGCAGAACATCTTGCGCACACGTTAAATCCTGTTCCGCTTTTCGGAAGAGTAGGCCATTGTGTGCCGGTGGGAACAGATGACAGAATTTACAAAACCGCAAACACACGGGGACTGGAGGTAAAAAAGCACATAAGTGCTTATTCCATTATCTGCAATATACAAGAATATAATAAAGATTATTTTTTAAAAAAGAAGTCCCTGACCTTAAAGAGGGCAGATACCTATTCAAAGATGGATGAACTGAGAGAAAGACAGAGGAAACGATGGGAAGACATAATCAGAGAGTGGACTGGACTTGAGTGGAATGATTTGCTACGGAAAGCAGAGGGTTGCAGGGAGTGGAGAAAGCTGGTTGCAAAATCTGCAGTGGTGCCCTCATGATCTTCAGGACTACGGGATAGGTCAGGGCGGGATGAGGGGGAACTTGGGGGAAACTGTACGGAATCCAAGGTACACAGAAACGGTCACCCATCCAAGAGGTCAGCAATGATTCAACGCTGCTTAACCTTAGCTAAGGGAAAAGCGAGTGTTCTGACCACTGAGCAAACCCCCCTACAGGTCTCAATGTGTATTTTGGTGTTTTTTTTATGTATCTACAGGAGAGAGTCAAGGACATCGATGGTTGGTTGTTCCAAGCAGATAGAACTGTGAAGTACCATAGTTAATTGAACAGTGCTACAGATAGATACTATTCCAACTAATTGGTAACATTTTGGAAAAAAACAACAACGTTTATGATTAGAATGGTTCTTGTACGTCGTATGTGAGCACGCACGCACAGACACCGACAGATAGACAAACTGAAACGAGTATGTGTGCATGTATGTATGTATGCATGTATAGATGTATGTATGTATGTATAGATGTATGTATGTATGTATATATATGTATATATATATATATATATATATATATATATATATATATATATATATATATATATATATTTGTGTGTGTATGTATGTTTGTATGAGCGTGTGCGTGCGTGCGTGCGAGTGTGTGCGTGTGTACGTCCGTGCGTTGGTGCGTCGTGCATGCGTGCGCTGTGTGTGTGTGTGTGTGTGTGTGTGTGTGTGTGTGTGTGTGTGTGTGTGTGTGTGTGTGTGTGTGTGTAAGAACTACGGAGTAAAAATGGTCGAAATAAAAACCAAACAGTCACACATTTAAAAAAAGTGTGAACACACAAATTGGAAAAAAACAAATAAAGACAAACACTTCACTTCTACAAAAGAGCCTAAATAAACCACACACAAAACACCCGCTCAATTAAAACACCCCCTCTCACAAGATTAGTATCACATGATTCCAGCTGATATCAAATTATAGTGAATTCCATGTCATCACGATATGATCCAATTCATAACACGTCGGATGCCCTGATGGATTTTACCAGAGTCTGTCTCTGCCCATCTCGTGGCTTTCACCTGGTAATTGCTTGGGGAACTGATTGAGTGAGTGAAGAGAGGATTAATCAAGTGTTGCACTAATGGATACTCGAGATTCTGTTTCTCTGCACATCTTGTGGGCATTTATTTGGTTATTAGTTGGGGAAATGTTTATCAGAGTGAAGAGAAGTATGATCAAGTTTTGCAATAATGGCCACTCCAGATTCTGATTTTCTGCGTATCGTGTGGCTTTTACCTGGTTAAAGGTTAAGAAAAAAGGTAAAGGAGTCCCATAACCTATAAGGTCGTAGGGGAGCGAGGCGTCAGAGACCTCACTTCTCTAGGGGTTAGCATATTGAGGGCGGCGCCCATCTCCTCTCCCTCGCTGCTTTACCTTCCCTGACCCTAAAGAGGGCAGGTACACATTTACAGCTGGGTGAACTGGGATTGGGAAGGGATTAATTGAGAGAAGAGAGGTATGATCAAGCGTTGCAGGAATACGTACTCTACATTCTGTTTGTTCACTTCTTGTAACTTTTCTCTGGTATTGGTGGTAAGGGGGGTGGATGAAGTGATTAAGTGAGTGAAGAAAGGTATGGTCAAGTGTTGCAACAATGGATATATGGTCAAGTGTTGCAACAATGGATACTCCAAACTCTGTTTCTCTGCACACATAGCAGTTTTTTCAAACTGGTTATTGGAGGAAACTGATTGACTAATCCAAGAGAGAGTTGATCATGGTATTTCAAACAGACCGTGATCTTCTTTCCTTTCTTCCTTCCTTCCTTTTTTTTCTTTAATGCCCAAATGAAGTGTTTCTCTTGTTTGCTCTTCGAAAGAAAAGGAAATAAGTACAAAGCGCTCAGATGACTTTTTTTAAATATCGAGGATAATGCAATAAGAACTCATGACTTTTTTTACACCCATCCCCGTTGTATGCGGTTTTGAAATGTTGTCATCTGTTCCTACCGGCTCACAATGGCCTACACTTACAAAAAGCGGAACAGGATTTAACGTGTGCGCAAGATGTTCTGCATGCGTTCGCACACGGGGCCTCGGTTTATAGTCTCATCCGAAGGGACTTCAAGTTACCTGGCCAGCTCTGCAGGTGTCTTGTTGCAGAATATTAAAGATAGAGCAGTGACAGACTTTAACACGAGAATGGAGTTGCATGGTGTCACTTAAGGCAGATGAGCCACAACGTAGGTAAAATATACTGAGGTAAAGGGAACAGGATACAAAACAAGTCCAGGAAGCGCTTTCTTTCTTTCTTTCTTTCTTTTCTTTTCCTTTTTTTTCTTTTTTCTTTTTCTTTCGTTGTTTGTTTGTTTGTTTGTTTGTTTCTTTTCTTTCTTTCATTGTTTCTTTTTTTTTTTTTTTTTTTTTCTTTCAAACTTTTTTAATTTTCGTTTTGCATTTACAAATAGTTACAAACAAAATGTTTCTAAAAAGAAAGAAAGAAATAAACAAATAAACTTAAAGCAGGTACAAATACAATTCTTTTTCATAAACAAGTGATACCAAACTGCTTTTCAAGTACTTAATCAACCAAAGCACACAAACACATCCACGCACGCACGCACGCACGTACTACACACACAAACACACAACAAACAACACACACACACACACACACTGTTTTTCATGCCATCGTGAGAAAATATATATTTTTAGCCTCTGTCCAATTCTGTAAACCTTACAATTGCACTCTTTTCATGAGGAAATCACAATGTGCCAGTGTCAGTGAATTACCCAATGTTTGACAGCATGGCCTTGGAGAGTAAAAACAATGCATGCACAATTCTATCTTTTCTGTTATCACATGGTTGCTTTCAGCATAAAACATATGCAGACACCTGTCTCAGTTATATAAATCTAATGTTCAGTCAGCAATGGTCATAATGACTCCATTCAATAGTGAACTTACTCAGGTTGTTTGGCAATTGTTGCGTTAATATTTTTCGATTTGGTAACCTGTATTTCAGCTGTTTAAGAAAAACTTTCCATTTGTAAAATGATTTTCTATTCTGCATCTGTAAATATACATTTGGTAAGAGGATAATGAAATCAAAATAGCATCATTTTTCATGCAATTCATCCACTCCAAAAAGTACAATCTTTACTGTAATTTTTTTACATTCGATGCGTATTTCCAATGGTCATTGATACTTTTTCTAAATTTTTCCTTATAATTCTTGCTTGGTTACAGTCCCAAAAAGAATGTTTCGATTGAATCTTTTGTGTATTGCACAAGGACATATTTTTTTGTATTCGTTACATCCATTGCGCACAGAACAACATTTAACCACAATTTCTGTGGACAAGTTATATCTGTAACCATTGTAATTTGATGTCTTTAATCTTGTGCATTTTTTTTAAATACCTTTTTCCAGTTGATTTCCTCATTAAGTTTCTTGTCCATTTTTTTACAGCATTTGGGTTCTGTCTTGTTTGACATCAATTTTTCATAGTACAGTTTTTGAGCCCCGGTGCACACTATCTATTGTCTGTATTGCTTGCGTTGTGTCTGTACAACAATCTACATTGTCACCTATTTTGACTCCTGCTTTTTTTGCAAAGTGTTTGATTGATAAGATAAGCCCATTGAAAGTTACAAAGTCAATACAATTATCATTTGCTTTAGAAAAAATTTCATAGTTAAAAAACTCACACATTTTTCTTGACAAGATGTTTTAATTAGATATAACACCCTTTTCGCTAACATATTTTTATCAACAACTTTATTTCCCTAAAATGTTTTCATATAACAAATAGGTTCTGCAAGAAATTCATTTTCATTTGCGGAGTGAGACAATACAGAAAAATCTATAAGCTCTAAAAACTTGGGTCCAAAAAGGATTACCTTTCACGTGCTGTGTGTTATTGATGGACCATAGTAGTCTCGAGTCTTAAGAAATGGTATTGTATTTCTGCAATACTGACCCACTTGTGTTTAGATTTTCTAACTTTTCTACCATAAAAGCTTCAAAGCATATATATAATTCGTATATCAGGTATATTTAGACCACCTTGCTTAATGGTCTGAACTGCCGTCTGTCTTCCTATCTGTCTTGCTTATTGTTCCAAACAATTGAAAACAACGTTTCTGTAACTGTATTCAAAAATGATCCGCGTGGGTCTGGTATGTAATATCCACAGATGTATAAGTTTTGAAAGATAAGAGTCTTTAGTAACAGCTACTCTACCTAATGGAGTAATAGTTCTTTGTGACCATATTTTGAAAAGCAGTTTAACCTCTGAAAATTTATTATTGTAATTTATCATTTCACAGTCTTTTAGTGTCTGAGTAAACCAGACACCTAATATCTTAAATCTGGAGGGATTCCATCTTTCATTGTTTCTTTCTTTCTGTTCTGTTCTTTTTTTTTCCTTCGTTGTTTTGCTTATCTTTCTTTCTTTTCCTTCTTCTTTCGTTTTTTCTTTCTTTCTCTTTCTTTCTTTTCTCTCTCTTTCTTTTCTTTTGTTGTTTCTTTCTTTTTCTTTCAGTGTTTCTTTCTTTCTTTCGTTCGTTTTTCTTTCTTTATTTCTTTCCTTCTTCCTTTTTTTCTTTGTTTCTTTCTTTCTTTAATTTTATTGTATATGTACTCATTATTTTTTATTTTCATTGCTAATTTATTCATTATGTATTAAATGGTGTTTATTGATTTTTTTATTGCTTTCTTTCTTCTTTCTTTCCTTTTACCTCCTTTCTTTCTTTCCTATCATCTATTTATTTACTTACATTTTAATTATTTGTTTATTCTTCTTTTATTTCGCAGATAGTGGAGTAAGGACTCATGTGCTTTCTTAAAGGCATTTCCCCGTGTGTATGCAGTTAAGCAACTTTTGTAATCTGTTCCCACGGGCATAACAACGGTCTACTATTCCAAAAAGTGAACGAGTTTTAACGTGTGCGCAATATGTTCTAACAAACATAAGTCCAGTAAAGCAACACAAACAGAAATGGTCAACGAACAAACACACGAGAAACAAGTACTAAAAAAAACCCACATGAAAACCGCGAAGAAACACACACACACACACACAACACACACAACGCACACACAACACACACACACACACTACACCACACACACACACACACACACTACACACACACACACCACCACCACCACCACACACACCACACCACCACCACCACCACCACCACCACCACCAACTACTACTAAAGCTGCATGATGCTGAAATCAAATATTGGTGATCTACATTTCATCATGTCTTTCTGCCTGCCTGCTTTGTCTGTCATGTCTGCTTGCCTGCCTGCCTGCCTGCCTGCCTGCCTGCCTGCCTGTCTGTCGCCTGCGTCTTGCCTGTCTGTCCTATCTGCGGTCTGTATGTCTGCCTGCCTGCCTGCCGCGCCTGCCTGCCTGCCCCTCCTGCCTGCCTGTCTGCCTGTTCTGCCTGTCTGCCTGCCTGCCTGACTGCCTGCCTGTCTGTATGTCTGTATGTCTGTATATCTGCCTGCCTGTCTGCCTGTCTGTCTGTCTGTCTCTCTCTCTCTCTCTCATGTCTCTCTCTCTCTCTATCTCTCTCTCCCCTCTCTCTCCTTCCTCTCTCCTATCTCTCTCTTCTCTCTCTCTTTTTCTCTTTTTGTTACCAGAAACGTTACCCATTTCCACAGCTACAGAGAAGCACACCCCCCTACTATGCTGAAGAGAATGAACCAAGCCATGCTTACCGCCTGTGACAAACTAGCGGTGTACCAGCAAACCACGTTACTCTGATTACAGCAGCGACAGTGACTCCTCCCTGTGGATGAGAGTGACTCTTTAGTATAGCCAAACACGGGGGTAGTGTCTTTACCTCATCAGAACTTTAACCTCCCCCCCTCCACCCCTCATAACGGTAAAAGGTGTTCCCATTAACCTACGTGGTCGTTGGGGGGAGTGAATGTGTCCGAGACCTCAGCTTCTCCAGGGGTGTCAATATTGTGAGAGCAGGGCCCATGTCCTTTCCCTTGTTGCTCTGAATTCCCTGACTAGAAGTGTGATAAACTGTGTGGCTGTTGGGGATGAAAGTGTCAGAGACCTCCCTTCTCCAAAGAGCCGATCATGAGGGACAGTGCCCTACTCTTTTCCCTAGCTCGTTGCACGGGACGGATAGCCTAGTGGGTTATAACATTGCGCTCGCAATCTGACGACCAGGGTTCGATTTCCCGTTCAAGGGGGATATTTTCCCCTGGGGTTAAACATCAGTGCAGATCTCCACTCTCCCCCAAAAGTCCTTCGGATGAGACTATAAGCCGAGGCCCCGTGTGCGAACGCACGCACAACATCTTGCGCACACGTTAAATCCTGTTCCGCTTTTCGGAAGAGTAGGCCATTGTGTGCCGGTAAGAAAAAATGACAGAATTTACAAAACCACAAACACACGGGGACTGGAGGTAAAAAAGCACATGAATGCTTATTTCATTATCCTCAATATACAAGAATATAATAAAGATTATTTTTTAAAAAAGAAGTCCCTGACCTTAAAGAGGGCAGATACCTATTCAACGATGGATGAACTGAGAGAAAGACAGAGGAAACGATGGGAAGACATAATCAGAGAGTGGACTGGACTTGAGTGGAATGATTTGCTACGGAAAGCAGAGGGTTGCAGGGAGTGGAGAAAGCTGGTTGCCCTCATGATCTTCAGGACTACGGGGTAGGTCAGGGTGAGGTGAGGGGGAACTGGGGGGAAAACTGTACGGAATCCAAGGTACACAGAAACGGTCCCCCATCCAAGAGGTCAGCAATGATTCAACGCTGCTTAACCTTAGCTAGGGGAAAAGCGAGTGTTCTGACCACTGAGCAAACCCCCTACAGGTCTTAATGTGTATTTTGGTGTTTTTTTATGTATCTACAGGAGAGAGTCAAGGACATCGATGGTTGGTTGTTCCAAGCAAATAGATAAACTGTGAGGTGTGTCTTCTACTGTCTGTAGTTGCTGAGCTAGCAGTTATTGATGATGTTCCCATGACAAACCTACCATGTCTGTATTTGTAAGCATGTTCCTATTTGGAGCGAGTCAAGACATGATTTCTATTCTGTCTTTGTGTCTTGACATGTTTTCCATCTCTCACTTGATGTCTGTCTTCTGTCTATGTTTCTGTTTCTGTATCTGTCTCCCTATGCCTTTCTCTGTGTGTCTGTGTTTGACAGTCTGTCTGTATGTTCTCTTGCTTGTCTTGCAATCTTCTCCTCTCTTCGTCTCTCTGTTTCTCTTCTCTCTTTTTCTCTATGTGCCTGCCTGTACTGTCTGCCTGCCTGTCTGCCTGTTTTATGCCTGTCTGTCTGTCTTTCTTATTTGCCTGTCTGTCTGTATGTCTTTATGCCTGCACCTGTCGGTAGTTCAATGGGTCTATTATTTTTCTCTCACTCATGTTTGTTTTTGCATCCATCTGTCAATTCCATGTCATGATAAATACTTAATTAGATACATATAACCACAATTTGTGTAAATACCATAGTTAATGAACAGTGCTACAGATAGATACTATTCCAATACATTGGTAACAATTTTGAAAAACAGACAACACGTTTATGATTAGAACGTTCTGTACGTCGTATGTTAGCACGCACGCACGACATCCGACAGATTAGACGAACTGAAAGAGTATGTATTATGTATGTATGTATGCATGTATAGATGTATGTATTAATGAGTGTAGTATTATGTATTATGTATTATGTGATTATGTTATGTATGTATGAATGTATGTTTGTATGTAGTATGTATGTATGTGATGTATGATTGTAATTGTATTGTATTTTGTATGTATGTAGGTATTGATGTTGAATGTATGATATGGTATGTATGCATTAACATGAAGTATGTATGGAAGTGATGTAGTTTAGAGTATGTATGGTGATTGTATGTATGTATGTCATTATGTATGTTGTATGTATGTATGTATGTATGGATGTATGTATGTATGTGTGTGTGTGTATGATGTTGTAGTAATGTATGTATGTATGTATGTAGTATGTGTCTATCTATATACATTTATGTATGATGTATGTAGCATTATCGCTGTTGCATGAGTACATGCGGTGAGACGTCCGTTACGTGGTGGTACGTGCATGGCGCAAGTGTGTGAAGTGTGATGTTGGTGTGTGTGAATGATGTCAGTGGTGTGTGTGTGTAAGAACTACGGATGTAAAAATGTATCGAAATGAAAACCAAATAATCACATTAAAAAATGTGTGAATCACAACAATTGAAAAAACAAAGAAAGATGAACACTTCACTTCTATCAAAAGACTAAATAAACACACACAAAATTGCGCTCAATTAAAACAACCCCCTCTCACAAATTATTCACATGATTCCAAGCTGATATCAAATTAAGGAATTCCATGTCAACGATATGATCCAAAAGCCAAACAGTCGTTGCCTGAGGATTTTACCAGAGCTGATGCCCATTCGTGGCGTTTTACCTGGTAATTGCTTAGGGGAAATAGAGCGGGCTGAGGAGAATTAATCGAAGGTTGCGCTGATGATACATCGAGATTCAGTTACATCATGCACATTTGAGCATTTAATTGGTTATTGGTTGGGGAAACGATATCGGATGAAGAGAGATGAGAAGTGTTCAAATAAAGCTACTCCAGATTCTGATTTTTGCTATCGTGTGCTTTTAGCCTGGATTAAAGTTGGAAGGATGAATTGAGCGGAGATAGGATAAGAGTTGCAATAATAGACATTAAATCAAAACGTAAATCAATTTCTGTAATTTTGTAAGAGGGGGATGAAGTGATAAGTGAGAAAGAAAGGTATGACCAAGTGTTGCAAAATAGATACTCCAAACTTGTATTCTCTGAACAACATAGCAGATATTTTAACTGTTATTGGAAACTGAATGATAATCGAAAAGAGGTTTGGTCATAGGTATTACACAACAGAACCGAGAATCTACTTCCTATCTAACCCTTATTCCTACTTTATTGTCTGTAATGCCCAACGAAGTGTTTCTATTTTGTCTATCGAAATAAACGAAACAAGTGCAAAGATAACATGATTAAATACTATAACACAAGAAAAAATAAATAACCAGTAATATAAAAGATGAAAGCAGGAGCAAGTAGAGAAAGAGAGAGATGAGAACGATTTAGAAATGAATTAAGAAAATAGATGGCCCCTCCTGTGGTCGAGAGACACAGAACAAACACAGAACAGTAGGAGTAAAGGATCAGATTAAAAATGACGAAGCAGATCGCTTATATACGTGAATCTTGGCCTGGATAGTTGTGATTATATCAGGCAGATCTAAACTCTGAGTCAAAGGTATATAGATAGTTAGTAGTTTTCGTGATGAAAAATCCATACTCAGATCCAAAAGAGCCGATACCCTGTACTGGTCAAGAAAAATCTTTAAAAAACAAATAAACATATAAGAAAACCTTATCACAAAACTATGTAAAAATAAATAAAGCGAACAAAACAAGGGAAAAGAAGATTAGCCAAAAAAAAGAAAAAAACTGATAATGAAGAAAAAATATAAAATTGTTACAAGAATATTGGAATGGCTCAAAGGATCATCAGAACTGTGTCAGGGAATCAATTAAATTGGTTGAAGGAAAAAAACTACTATGATAACAAAGATAAGAAATCATAGACAATCTGTCATCTTAACAAAACCACCACCCCTCCCCCTCATGTCCCTCAAGAAAAAAGTAAGACAACAACAACAGAAACAAACACAAATACACAAACAAAACCCCGTGTATTTCTGAACATCTCAAAATTGGCTGTATCTCTGTATCTCTGTATCTATCTCTGTATCTATCTCTGTATCTATCTCTGTATCTATCTCTGCATCTATCTCTGTATCTATCTATCTATCTATCTATCTATCTATCTATACATCCATCCATCCATCCATCCATTCATCGATCTAGCTAGCTAGCTAGCTAGCTATCCACCTATGGATCGATCTCTATATCTATATCTCTATTTTTCACCTATCTATCTATCTATCTATCTCTCTCTCTCTCTCTCGCTATCCCTCTATCTCTCTATCTATATGTCTATCTATGTATCTATCTATCTATCTATCTATCTATCTTTATGTCTGTCTGTCTGTCTATCTGTGTATCTACCGATATTTCTGTCTATATATTAATCATTCTTCTTCTTCTTCCTTTGTGTGTGTTGTGTGTGTGTGTGTGTGTGTTGTGTGTGTGTGTGTGTGTTAGTATGTGTGTGTGCGTGTGTGTGTGTGAGAGAGAGTCCATGTCTGTCTTTCTGTTTTTCTATCTGTCTGTCTGCCTGTCTGCCTCTGTCTGTGTGTGTGTCTGTCTCTCTCTCTCTGCCTCTGTCTCTGTCTATTTGTCTGTCTGTCTTTCTGTCTCTGTCTTTCTCTTTCGTGCATATATGCATGTGTGTAAAAGATTACGCGAGAATGTCCGGAAGGCACAACAAAAAAGACAAAATAAGACTTGTATTGGCTATCAAGAATACTGAAAAATAAGATTTGGTCATCTCTCTGTGTGTCTCTGTCTCTGTGTCTGTATATGTTTCTGTCTCTGTCTCTGTCTCTCTGTCTCTCTGTCTCTCTGTCTCTCTGTCTCTCTCTCTCTCTCTCTCTCTCGCTCTCTGTCAAGCAGGTGGACAAAAAACACGAGCAGTCTTAGGTTCAATTCCACCCCGACACACACACACGCACAAACACACACACACACACACACACACTCTCTCTCTCTCTTATATATATATATATATATATATATATAATATATAATATATATATAATATATCCGTAAGGGCAGGGACTGGATGTAAAGAAGCACATGGGTGCTTATTCATAATCCTCGAAATAAAAGAATTTGTCATTGTCATTTGTCTCTGCTCATGTCTCTATCTGCCTGTCTGTCTTTTCCTCTCTCTCTGACTCTATCTCTGTCTGTCTGTCTGTCTGTCTGTCTGTCCGTCTGTCTGACTCTCTCTCTCTTTCTCTCTATTAACCCCCCCCCCCCCCCCCCCCATTTCCCACCATCTCCATGTTACCACCAACGAACTTATCCATCTAGGTCTTTAGCTACAGAGGCAGAGGACCAGGCCACACTTACTGCCAGAGACAAACAACGAGTGTACCAGCAAACCCCGTTACTGTGATTAAAGCAGCGACAGTGATATCTCCCTAGGGCGCAGAACTACTCCTCGATTTGTTGGCCTAACACACACAAGAGTCTATCCCTGGTCTGTTACTTTTCCACTTAAAGTTCTCACAATGCAGTTCGTCCCCGTTGTGGGGGTGGGGTGGGGGGGGGGTGATGTCAGGGGATTGTCAGTGTAGATAACAACCCCACCTTCTGGAAATTCTGTGGTGGAAATTTTCTCTTTTATATCTCTCTCTCTCTTTGTTTGTTTCTGCTTTGTTGTCTTTTTTACCCCGTAATCTCCTTCTTGTCTATTTTTCTGCCTGCTTGGTCCATTCTCCTGCCTTTTTTTCCAGATATAATTCAAAGATAAAGAATCTCCTATGCCCTAGTCGGATGCACTGGGCCTGACTTGTCAGGCACTGAATGGTAGGTAACATGAAGCATTTCCACTCATGTAACCGACAACACTAGTTGCTGTATGAGTGTTCAGCGAAGAAGAAAGAAGAAGACTATGGAGTTTCGTATGCAGGAGAGTCAAGGACGAGGTGAAGATCAATGATTGTTTTGTTCTAGCTGATGGGTAGCACTCTTCTAATGTCCTTCACTGTTGGAGACTGAATGAATGAGGGTGCAGATTTGAATTTTTTCACGATCTAAGTAATCTGTACAACAAGTTCTGCCTGAAAATCTCATCTCTTTTTTTCTTCCTCTTCTCCTTTATTCTTCTTTGAACGCTCAGAAAGCAACTGTACTTTTCTATCATATAAGCGAAAATGAGTTGTACTGCAGTTAAGCGCCTGAAAAGTCAGGCCCAGTGCATCTCATTTCAGTATAAGAGAGAATTTTTCTTTTTAAGTATTTTTAGAAAAAAAGAGCAGGAGAATGGACCAAAAGGCAGAAAATTAGCCAAGCGGGAGACGAACCAAAGAAACAGAACAAGGCAGAAACAAAGAGAATGGTAGAAAAGAGGGACTTCCTAGCACAGAATTTCCAGACGATGGGGATGCTATTTATTCTGACAGGCTCTCAGCATCCCAAGAAGGGGAAGTGTCTCTTTTGTGTTACTGTGAAGAAGTTTTCATTGTGGCATGTGTTCTGTAAGACAAACTGCAGACTACCTTTTCTTTGA
>CM054135.1:20345421-20380421 GCA_028751875.1 Rapana venosa
CACACCTGACACCACACAGACAGAAAGTCAGCAAATCAGATATGCAAACAGGAACGGAAACAGACAAAGAGATTAAAGGAGCTTCATCGCTGCTCAAAACCTCTGTAACTCACTCAATGCGGACCAAGAAGGATAACCGTGGTGTGTGACCCATCAATCACAGCAAATGACCTATCCGTCTTTAACCCTTTACCCTTGACGCCTGGCCTGTGTAGACAGAACCGTACTTAAGACATGCAGCAGAGGGGAGGGAAGTACAGCTAAGGAGTTGCCTGCCCTGTGTTTGGCCACACTGGTCAGTTACTCCTGAGTCCCATGGCCATGTCGTTGTCATTACTTTCAATCAAAGTGACGTGGCTTCCAGTATACAGGGACAGCTTGCTATTGACTCTCTAGTGTACAATAGGGGTTTGTTTTATGTCGTTATGGAAATAGGTGCCCGTATTTGTCAGAGAGACAGAGACAGAGAGAGAGAGTGGGAGAGAGAGGAAGAGAGAGAGAGACAGAGACAGAGAGAGAGAGAGAGAGAGGGAGGGGGGGGGGAGAACAATGTGAACAATTTTTTAATAATTTTTATTTTTCAGAGGGTAATAGATTAAGCATTACATTGCTTTTTGTTTACATCCAGCCCTCGAAGAAAAAGGAGAGAGGGAGAGAGCGAGCAGTTAGGCAGGCAGAGAGAGAGGGAGAGAAAGAGAGAGAGAGAGAGAGAGAGAGAGAGAGAGAGGGAGAGAGGGAGGGAAAGAGAGGGGAGATAGGGAGAGAGAGGTAAACAGCTAGGCATGCAGAGTCAGACAGACACAAAGAGAGAGAGAGAGAGAGAGAGAGAGAGAGAGAGAGAGAGAGAGAGAGAGAGAGAGAGAGAGAGAGAGAGAGAGAGAGCTTATAAAGAAGCATTGTGTAACAAGCCGTTCAATAGAAATGAAGAAAAAGACACAAAACAAGAGTGAGAGCATCCACATCAGTGCAATGAAGCAGATGGTGAGCCCAGTCAAGCCAAGGCTGATCTGAACAAACATCTCTTTTGTCTTGACACACCCACAACATACTCTCATTACACTGTCAAGACTTGAAGCTAATTTATGAACGCATGACCAAAACACAACAAAAAAGACAGGAATCAGAGTGCGGTTTTTTTGTTCCTGGCTAATAAAGTTTCCAACAACACGTTGAATAAAGCCTTTAGACAAGCATTAATGGTTCTCCTCGAATTGGAAAACTGGGAGGCAACATTTCGTTTTTCGGCCTTTTTGTCCGGGACTAATCTTTGAATGAGTGATGGTAACGATCTTGCGGAAAAGTGTCCTGTGGGAGATTAGGTTTGTGTTATTAGCTGTTGGTTTAGTGTGTAATCTATATGTTTGTGTTTTTGTCTCCAGTTCGTTTGATTTTAAAACAAAAAAAGGTTATTGACTCTTGTTCTCATTATTTCTGGGGTTGTCCTACTCTTTGTTTCGTTCGACTAGGTAATTACAGTCCCTTAAAAAAACAATGTCGATGGTTTATGGAGTCTCTTATTCATCAACACACACAGAATGTTACAGGTGTTTAATGAAAGTGAACACACACACACACACACACACACACACACACACATACACACACACATCCCAGGATTCCCTAAACTCTTAACCATGTTTTGCTTTGTCTGTCCAAACCATGCATGTTCTATTCATCTGTTCGCCTAACCAGTTTCTGCCTTCTCTCTCTGTATGCCCCTGTCATTCCTTGTGTGACGTGAAGGAGTTTACATAAAACAAATGGAACAGAGTGCACACCATTCTTCTCCAACTTCTTTGAAACAACCTCCGAGCTACGAAGCAAGTTGTCCCTGGCATAACAAATTGAATATAAAAAGCCACTCTGATAGGGAGAAATACAGTAAAAATAGATATGGGTGGCGCTGCTCTTGTGGCGACGCGCTCTCTCCGGGAAGATCAGCCCAAATTTTACGCAGATAAATCTGCCCTGTCTTAAAGTGGTATAAATGAAGTACGATGATAACACTGATGAAGTGGCCTTTAAAAAAGCTGCATAGATTCTACGATTTACTATGCATTGGAGTTTTCTAAACCACCACCCAAGCAAACAGAGCCTGGCCCATTTTCGCTTGTGTTTCTCAATTTAGAAACACGACGTTGCGCTTGGTCTGTGTTCGCATGGGAGGTAATATTATTACCTCCCCGTCACAACAAGAAACACAATCATAACTAAACAAAATGCATGCGCCATAAAAACAAAATAATTCTTTACACGCAATATCGGAGAAAGAAAAGTCTGTAGTCGTGCTTCAAATTATTCGAACATTATTTACTTGGTATTTCATTTTATTTAATTTCATACCATTTCTAAGTCATGACATGATTTATCTGCATGAAATTCGGGCTGCTCTCCCCAGGGAGAGCGAAACGCCAAATGAGCAGTGTCACCGATATATTTGGCAGCATTAATCATTTTGACAACATTGAGCAAAATCTTCCTATTTGTTGAAGAAAACATTTTCATACTATAGTTTGTCAATTTTAAGCGTACTCTTTCAGTATACTCTTACAAGTTTCATTCAGCATTGGACAAATTAAAATGCAATAAAACTCATCACTAATCTGAGCGCTTTGATTTGTTGCTTTACAAGATTCAGCGCTATATGAATTCCATACATTATTATTATAATAATTATTATTATTATTATTATTATTATTATTATTATTATTATTATTATCACCGCTATCGACTCAATCTCCCATGTCTTGTGTAAAGCCACCCCCACCCCCTCTCCCACTCCACCCACTGGCTTCTATAGGTTGCCTTGCGAATGAATTCACACCCACTTTTAACGTGTCTGTCCTCTCTTTAAAAGGATACTTCCTCGTCACCTGCCCCGTGGACCGTGGGGGCACCAACTGAAGATTTTACAACCAGCTTCCTCCGCTCTTCGCGGTCCTCTGCTTTCCGTAGCAATTTGTTCCACTCAAGGCCAAAACTACCAAAATGAGATTGAAAAGAGGAAAAGAAGAATTACATGATCCTAATGTCCAAGCCCCTTAAAGAGGTAGAGTCTCCAACATCTCGCTCCCTAACAAGTCGTTAGCTAAACAAAAAGCCGTTACCTTTTTACATGTGTACAAATAATCAATGTTGTGTCCTTTTTAGATATCATCATCATCATCGTCATCATCACCACCATCATCATTCTAAAAAGGGCACAGCGTTAATTATTAGTAGGAAGATTATACAAGAAAAACAATAAGTGTTCATTCATATAGTTATTTTCACAAACTTTGTTCACAATTAAAAAAAAAAAATTCTTTGTTCAGGAATTATTACTTCACTGCCATGCACCATAATTCATTATACACTTTTTAGCATTACCACATGCTTCTCACGTGTGTGTGTGTGTGTGTGTGTGTGTGTGTGGTGTGTGCGTGTGTGTGTGTGTGTATGTGTGTAAGGATTATGTAGGAGGGTCAAGCGGGGCGAAAAAGCTATTTTCCTATTTTCACATATGTTTATTTTGTGACAAAGCTATCTTTCAGTTTTCTTAATTCCGACCCTTCTGCTTTCAGCCAAATAACCAGTATCAATCCACCCAGACATCGCCGCAGCTTGAATACAGCTACCTTCATGTTACGAAAAAAAAGGCTGCATGCATTAAAAAAAAAATCACCACTAGTGAAACTCAAAGCTCTACCCGAAAAAAAACCTAAAAACAAATCCATACCGACAAAATAAATTATGTGACACGACATCCAGAAACACAATAGCTGGTATCGATCAATGGAAACACGAAGGTGTAAAATGATTGTTTTTAATAATGATGGAATTGAAATGGAGAGAGCCATATTTTGGATTTTTAGAGACATGTGATCCAAGTGAAGGCAGATTAATTTGTCTAATTTTTTGTGTGTTTTGGTTTGCTTGTTTTATCTTGATTAGCATTTTGTTCTGTCTACCTCACAATATGAGCAATTTGTCACTTGTGTCTCGATTCTGAATACTCCTTCTTAAGCTACAGATGCATGTGTGTGTGTGTGTGTGTGTGTGTGTGTGTGTGTGTGTGTTTGTGTGTGTGTGTGTGTGTGTTTGTGTGTGTGTGTGTGTGTGTGTGTGTGTGTGTGTGTGTGTGTGTGTGTGTGTGTGCGTCTCAGTGTCCAGGTTTGATTTCATTTTACGTCTCTTCACTAAATGTGATATTAGACACAGAAAGTCCAAAGGTGAAGGGGAATATCTGGGAGTTGGGTAGGGGGTTAATTCATTAACTCTACAATAAACAAGTAAAAAAATGTAAATTGAAGTAACTCTTAAGTACAGAACAAAAAAAGCGCAATTTCTAACAGAATCTAACCAGTAAACAAGAAAACCATATTTTAAACTAGAACTAACAAGAAATGATATAGTCCACAGGAGGATAAGGTCTTTAGGGTCCATAATAATCATAACAATGAACCAATTGGACTTTGTGATAGCGATTTGAAAAAAGATATATCTCAGTAAAAGATCACTGAATATCACCGATGACGATGATGAAGTAAGAACAGGTATGCAACTTTTTAGCATGCTGCGTATCAAGATATGATCGACAGTTACACTATGGCCACATATAATACTACTACTACTACTACTACTACTACTACTACTACTACTACTACTACTAATAATAATAATAATAATAATGTATGAAATTTATATAGCACTGAATCTTGTAAAGCAACAAATCAAAACGCTCAGATGACTTCTTTAAAAAAAAAAAAATTAATATCGAGGATAATGGAATAAGCATTCATGTGCTTTTTTACATCCAGTCTCTTTTAACTTCAGTTAAAAGTGTCCCATAACCTTCGCAGTCGGCAAGGAGCCAGATGTCAGACACCTCAGCATCTCTAAGACCCAGCATCTCAGAGGCAGCGATCCTCTCTTTCGCTGCTTATGCTTAGACTCCGCTTAGTGTTGTAAGTTGTCGATACACTTTTGCTTTTAGCTTCAACTGTTAAAAAAATCCTGCCATACATTTTCCGAGTTGGCAACAAAGCTAGGTTGTAACTGACAAACGATCAAACAGACAGAGGAACAGACCAGCAGTAAGATAGAGCATAGCAGACACAGCAAAGAAGAGAGAGACAGAGAATCTGTCTTCCTAATATAATGAGAAAGGTGAAGGATGGCACGCATAAATCTGCAACCTTAATATCAGGATAGGGTATTGCCTTGCTGTATTTGGCAAGAGCTTGTTGACCCCCTACATTGCACACAGACGAGAAACGTGCGCTTTTTGTAACATGATGACTCTGATGAGAACGGTAAGCAAAAGTGACAATTCTAGTTTAAAACAACAACAACAACAGCCACCAAAGCAACAACAACAGAAACACACACACACAATTGAACAATAGCTATCTCTTTCGCGCCTTTCATGGTGTGAGCTTCATGTCATCGGTTAATAAAATAAACTATGAAAAAAATCTATAGCAAACACGATTTCACGCAACATAAATTACTTCGTTACGCAACTATAGACAATCTGATACAATTTATTTCAACATTTGATTTTTTTTCTTTCTTTTCGAACCATTCGAAGAAAATATACTCAAAATCTGGGTGTGGGAAATTATCTTGCAAATATACTTTGCAAGTTAGCATGATAAATCTCCAGCACTAAAATGTTATATATCACCAATTTGAAACAATCGACATGTTTTACATAGTCTGTTTCCCCGTGAAAAGGCAAAATGGAGATCCACTTCAACAGTAATTCGTGTTTATAGCATTTTGATTTAATAAAAGGATAAATATAAATATCTGATAAATTAGAATTGTAATTTGCATCGCCATTTCTCACGAAAATAGTTTTGGCAATGATATTTGACAATACAACACAACATATTGATGTGTTATTTAACATTGTGATAACTCCAAAGAGAATCAAAACCAGATTCTTTGAGTATGATTTATTGCATGCTAACCCTGAAAAAGCGACAGATGCATTGTGATGACAAAATCAGTTAAGATGATACACTGGCTTGATATTTTGTAATCTAGAAATTACACCAAATTACTTAAAACTTCAATCATTAATACATCATTACTTATTGACCAGCTAACATGCACTTTATCTCAATAAAACTTATTTATCACTGTGCTCTTTTCAAAGTTACAACATTGTTTTTAAAGTTTACTGAATTTTAACAATGAAACATAATACTCATATCCCCATATTTTATAACTAAATAATAATACAGAAAACAAATAGCTTGCCAATCGGATAAAAGATAGCATACATCGGTAAGTCTTTCTTTCTTGCCTTTTGCATCAATGTAATGGCTGATGAAGCTCTGTCAAAATTTCTCACAGTTAGTAAATGCAAACAAACAAAAACAAACAAAGAAACAAACAAAAAGAACAAAAAACCGCATCCCCCCCCTCCTCAACCCCCACAAAAACAGCAACATGCGATTGAACTCTTCTCTTAAATAGCCAGATTTAACGACAGTATATAACTTTTTATTGCAATCACCATGATTAGGAAAATCTTACTTATTTAGCCTTGTGTTTTCAAATATTGGTGGGTTGGTTTTTTTGTCTTTTTGGTGATACTTTTAATTTCTGCTTATTTGAGTATAGCAGCTTAACATCTAGGGGATTGTTTTTATCATCCCGGCTCTTTATCTGAAAACAGACAGACAAAGAGACACACACCACACACACACACACACACACACACACACACACACACACACACACACACACACACACACACACACACACACACACACACACACACTCAAGTAGGCAGTGGGGACGGGATAGCCTAGTGGTTAGAACATTGCGCTGGCAATCTGAAGACCTGAGCTCGATTCCCGTTCAAGGGGATATATTCCCCCAGAGTTCACATCAGTGCAGACTCCACTCTCCCCAAAAGCCTTTCGGATGAGACTATAAACCGAGGCCCCATGTGCGAACGCACGCAGAACATCTTACACACACGTTAAATCCTGTTCCACTTTTCGTAAACGTAGGCCATTGTGTGCCGGTGGGAACAGATGACACAATTTACAAAACTGCATACACACGGGGACTGGATTTTACAAAAAAGGTCATTAGCTGCTTATTCCATTATCCTCGATATAAAAGAATAAAATAAGTAAAATGAGTAAAGGCACAGCCAGTGCTCAAATTACGATTCCGCCTGATGTTTCTATGCTTTCCATGACGAAACCTGGAAGTTACATGCCAGAATAACGCATGTTTCGATTTGTGATGAAGAAGTTACACCCTTCTGCTTGGTTTTTCCCCACAATTTGTCAGTGGCTTGTGCGTCGATCCGTGTCTATATTGGCCTGTGTGTGTGTGTGTTTGTGTGTGTGTGTGTGTTTGTGTATGTACAGGTGTGTGTATGTGCGCGCGCGCGCGTGTGTGTGTTTGTGTGTGTTTGTGTGTGTATGTTTGTGTGTATGTGTGTGTGTGTGCGTGCGTGTGTGTGTGTGTGTGTGCACGCGCATACCAGTAAGCTCACGTGTCTGTGTGTTCTATCTCTCTGTCTCTGTCTCTGCTTCTCTTCTCTCTCTCCCTCTTTATGTCTGTTTGTCCGCCTCTCTGTCTCTTTGTCTGTCTCTGCCTTTCAGTCTGCCTCTCTGTCTCTGTCTCTGACTCTGACTCTGTCTGTGTGTCTGTGTGTGTGTATGTGCCTGTATGTCTGTCTGGCTGTCTGTCTATCTGTATGTCTGTATCTGTCTATCTATCTATCTATCTCTATCTATCCATCTATCTATCTATATCCATCTATCTATATATCTATCTATCTATCTTTATGTCTGTCTGTCTTTCTGTGTATCTATATATCTATCTATCTGTCTGTCTGTTTGTCTGTCTGTCTGTCTGTCCGTCTCTCTCTCTCTCTGTCTGTCTGTCTGTCTCTCTCTCTGCCAAACAAATGTTTAAGGCAATAGTATCAGCTTCTAACTTTAAGCAAAACATTCATCCATGCTCATCGTTTTGTTACAAGTTTTTTCTCTCCTTTTTTGAAAAGCAGATACATTCATTTTTTTTAAAAAGAATGAACCCTAACAAAAAAAAACCCCAATACATGTTTGAACATAGGACAGAGCTAGTGTCTGCCTCTCTCCTTTCCTATCGATTTTCTGCAGAGCATGAGAGCCTCCTGTCTCCAGGTATCGGGAATCCATAGCCAGAGTGGTCATCGGTGCAGGAAATCGTTTCTCACATGCTGGTCTAACAGACTGCGCATTGAAAATCAATGCCAGAAATCTCCAGATTATTGACTGATAGAGAGAACAGTGCCATTGACTGAACAATGTGGAGGGATTTTGATGGTCTGAATTCAGTGTAAATCCTGTCTTTAACAGGTCCTGTGCTGCAAACCCCAGTTTAAAAAATAACACCACCACCAAAGCTGAGAGATACCACTGCAAGAATCTTAAATGTGAACGGTTCTACAAGATAAAGACACAATATTATATATATATTTTTGTTATGTCTTTGTAAATTTGAATCAAACTAACGAAGAGAGGATATTTTTTATTTGTTTGAGATTTTTCTGTTTGCCTTTTTGGCGTTTCGTCTTTCGATGTTATTCTCTACCTGCTTTTTAAAAAAACTTGTATTCTCTTTGTTGTTTTTTTGTTTTTTGTTCGCTTCTTTTTTGTATTCCTTTCTTCTGAAGTATCTTTTATACCTACTGTCATGGTTGGTGTTGCTTTTGGTTTCATCACTGTCAAGGGATCTTTTCCTTTTGGTGAGCTTATGGCACTGTGACACTAAGGGTTCAATGTAGACATTTGGCTTTGAAACACATCTTCATTATCAGGGATATTGCGCACTGCAGTATGTTACTGTTGACAGCTGCACATGTGCGTAATAATTTGCGATGCAGCAAATGATTTTAGAAGTCGTGAAAATGATCAAGATAGAATGATTGAAATTTCAACTTGAATTAAACAAAACATCACGCCTTCACACCGTTTTATTACTGCTTCACGAGGGATATTATTTAACACTTGTTTTTGTTAAAAACAACCCAACTCCAACCAGAAAACAAGAAGAGAAAGAATGTTTCAACAGGACAAAGCTAGTGTTTGCCTCTCTCCTTTCCAATCGATTTTCTGCAGAGCATGAGAGCCTCCTGTCTCCAGGTATTGGGAATCCATAGCCAGAGTGGTCATCGGTGCAGGAAATCGTTTCTCACAGGCTGGTCTGACAGACTGCGCATTGAAAATCAATGCCAGAAATCTCCAGATTATTGACTGATAGAGAGGACAGTGCCATTGACTGAACAATTTGAAGGGATTTTGATGGTCTGAGTTCAGTGTAAATCCTGTCTTTAACAGATCCTGTGCTGCAAACCACAATTAAAACACCCCACCAAAGCTGAGATGCAACACTGCAAGAATCTTTAATGTGAACAGTGCTAAAAGATAAGGAAAAAATATGAAATACATCTGTTTGTTATGCCTTTGTAAATTTGAATCAAACTAACGAAGAGACATTTTTTTTATTTGTTTGAGATTTTTCTGTTTGCCTTTTTGGCGTTTCGTCTTTCGATGTTATTCTCTACCTGCTTTTTAAAAAAAACTTGTATTTTCTTTGTTGTTTTTTTGTTTTTTGTTCGCTTCTTTTTTGTATTCCTTTCTTCTGAAGTATCTTTTATACATACTGTCATGGTTGGTGTTGCTTTTGGTTTCATCACTGTCAAGGGATCTTGTCCTGTTGGTGAGCTTATGGCACTGTGACAATGATAGTTCAATGTAGACATTTGGCTTTGAAACACAATTTCATTATCAGGGATATTGTGCTCTGCAGTACATTACTGTTGACAGCAGTACATGTGCGTAATAATTTGCGATGCAGCAACTGATTTTAGAAATCTTGAAAATGATCAAATTAGAACGATTGAAACTTCAAGTTGAATGAAGCAAAACATCCACGCCTTCACACCCTTTTTTTTTTTTACTGTTTCACAAGAAATATTACCTAATACTTGTTTTTGTTGAAAACAACCCAACTCCAGCCAAAAAAAAGTAGAGCAATGTTTCAACAGAACAAAGCTAGTGTTTGCCTCTCTCCTTTCCAATCGATTGCCTGCAAAGCACGGCAACTTCCTGTCTCCAGGTATTGGTAATCCATAGCAAGAGTGGTCATCGGTGCAGGAAACCATTTCACACAGGAAAGCCTGACAGATTGTGAATTAAACATCAATACCAGAAATCTCCAGATGATTGACTGATAGAGGGGACAATGCCATTGACTGAATAATTTGAAGAGATTTTGATGTTCTGAGCTCATGTAAATCCTTTCTTCAAGGGGTTCTATTCTGCAAATCACAATTTAAAAAAAAAAGCTGAATAGCAACATTGTAAAAAGCTTGAATGTAAACGGAGTTAAAAGATTAAAACACATGTCATAAACATGTTTTGTTTCTGTAAATGTGATATGATTTAATGAAAAGATAATGTATTTAGTTGGATTTTTTTTCCTTTTGGTTTTTCTTCTCATTTTCTTCTCATCAGTCTGTGTTTTTTGGCTTGTCATTTTTGTTTCTGTCTTATTTGCTTTATATTTTTATCATTTTCCTTTTAACCATCTGATTTATGCACTGTCATGGTTGGTGTTGCATTTGGTTTCGTCGCTGTTGAGGGATTTCCTCTTCTTGGTGAACTTATGGCGCCTCAGTACCGATGCTTGACTGTAGATGTCTGGCTTTGTAAACACACCATCTGTATCCTGGATATTGCTCCCTCTGGTATGTTGAGATAGACCAGGTGACCACAACTCATGTGCGTAAATATTGATGATGCAGCAAATGACTTTTTACAGTTTTGAAAATGATCCTAATACAACGATTACTTTTTCAACATTAAAAAAGCAAAACATATACCCCTTGATCCCTTTTCCTTTCTGTTTCACAACGAATATTCCATAATACTAGTTTTTTCTAAAAACAACACGACTCCAGCAAAAAAGAAGAAGAGAAAGAATGTTTCAACAGGACAAAGCTAGTGTTTGCCTCTCTCCTTTCCAATCGATTTTCTGCAGAGCATGAGAACCTCCTGTCTCCAGGTATCGGGAATCCATAGCAAGAGTGGTCATCGGTGCAGGAAATCGTTTCACACAGGCTGGACTGACAGACTGCGCATTGAAAATCAATGCCAGAAATCTCCAGATTATTGACTGATCGAGGGGACAGTGCCATTGACTGAACAATTCAGTGAGAGTTTGATGATGTGAGCTGGGTATGAATTCTTTTATTATGAGGCGGTGTGCTGTAAGTCACAATTTTTAAAAAAAGCTGAAAAGCAACACTGCAAGAAGCTTTAATGAGATTAAAAAAGTTAAGGGATAAATGAAACAAAATAGTATATACATGTTTTTGTTATTTTTTTGTAAAATTGAATCAAACTAACAAATCAAGAAGATTTTTTTCTAATTTTGTTTTAACATTTGCGTGTTTCTCATACTCTTTTTTTCTTCTTCTCTATCTGCTTCTTTGTGCTGATCTTTTCTTAGGTTTCTTTTTTGTTTGCTTCTTTTATTTTCCTTTGTATTATCTTTTATACGTGTTGTCATGGCTGCTGTTGCTTTGGGTATTATCGCTGTTTAGGGATGTGTTCTTGTTGGGCAGTCTATGGCTGTTGTGGATGTCTGGCTTTGAAAACATAATGGCTTTATCCTGGATATTTCTCTCTGTGGTATGTTTAGATAGACCAGGGGACAGCAGTATATGTGCGTAAACTTCTGTAATGCAGCTAACGACTTTTAGAAGTTTTTAAATGATTACAATAGGATGTTTATAATTTTGAGTTGAATAAAGCAGAACATCTACTTCTTCACACCTTTTTCTTACTATTTACAAGAGATATTACGCAATACTTGCTTGTGTTAAAAGCAACCCAACTCCAACAAAAAACAGGAATGTTTTTAAACTTGACGAAGTTAGTATTTGCCTCTCTATTACCTTTCCAATCGATTTTCTATAAAGCACGAGAACTTCCTGTCTCCAGGTATCGGGAATCCATAGCCAGAGCTGTCATCACTGCAGGAAATTATTTCACAAAGGCTGGTCTGACAGACTGTGAATTATAAATCAATGCCAGAATTCTCAAGATTATTGACTGATAGAGGGGGCGGTGCCATCGACTGAACAATATAGAAGGATTTTGATGTTCTGAGCTCAGTGTAAATCCTGTCTTTAACAAGTCCTGTGCTGCAAACCACAATCTTACAAAGAGAACAGAAAAAAACACTCGAGAGGCAACATTGCAAGAAATTTTAACGTGATCAAAGATAGAAGATAAAGAGAAAATACTATACACATACAGTTTTTAGAATTAAGATCACACTAACAAAGCGAACAGATATATTCCGACTTTTTTTCGTTTTTGCATTTGCATGTTTCTCCTCTTTTCTATATGCTTCAATTTGTTTTTCGTTTATTTTGTTTCCCTCTTCTTTGCATTTTTTTAAATTCTTTTCCTTAAACTATCTTTTATAAGCACTGTCATGGTTGCTGTTACTTTTGGTTTTATTGCTTTTAAGGGATCTCTTGTTATTGGTGAGCTTGTGGCGCTTTGACACTTTTGGTTCACTGTAGATGTTTGGCTTTGAAAAGAGGACATTCTTATCATGGAGATTGTTGTGTAGTCTATGTCACTTGAAGTCATGGCAGATTTCTCTTCATGAAATTCAGGCTGCTCTTCCCACAGAGAGAGTGCTTTGCCACAAGAGCAGCACCACGCATTTTTTTCTCTCTCTGCAACTGAACTGTGCACCCTGTGGTAGTTAGGATGTACCAGGTAGGTAACAGCAGTAGTTGTGCGTTAAACTTGGTAATACAATAAGCAATTTTACTGTTTATAAACAGATCAAAATAGAATGATTGAACTTTTGACTTTAAGTCCAAAATCTACTACTTCACATTTTCATTACATATTTTTCTCTTTTTTTACAAGGAATTGTCAAATATATAACACTTTAAAACGAAAACCCGACCTAATTGCAACAAAAAAAACCCCAAACAACAAAATAACAATGTTTTAAAACGGGAAGAAGCTAGTGTTTGCCTCTCCCCTTTCCAATCGATTTTCTGCAAGGCATGAGAACCTCCTGTCTTCAGGTATCGGAAATCTATAGCAAGAGTGCTCATCAGTGCAGGAAATCATTTCACACAGGCTGGTCTGACAGACTGCGTATTAAAAATAAATTCCAGAAATCTCCGAAATATTGACTTATAGAGGGGAAAGTGACATCGACAGAACCATTCAATGAGATTTTGATGCTCTGAGCTCCGCAGTGTAAATCTTTTCTTGAGATGCGTTGTGCTCATAATCACGAAATAAAGAACGTAATTGTGTAAAGAAAGCTGAGATGCAAGAATAATAAAGCCACAGAAACCAAAGACATTTTATAAAAAAGGAAACCCATAGCCAAAACAAAAGTAACCATATACATTTTTTGTAGGTTTTTATTTTGCACATCTGAATCAGACGAACTATCCTTTCAATGGCAGATTTATTTTTCTTCTTTTCTCGTAGTTAGGTTTTGGCGCCCTTCTTTTTCCCATCTTTCTGGGTGAAAAAAAATTGCTTGTTTATTTTCAATTTCCCCTTTTTGGTTTTTGCTTTTTTTGGGGGGAGGGGGGGGGGGTTGCTTATTTTCTTTTCTAACTCCTGCATTTTGAATATTTCTTTACTTGGGCAATTTCCAAGATAACAAATACAGAGGATAGAATTCTCGATAAGCTACTGTCGTAATTGTATAATGTTTGCTTTTGTTTTTGACACAGGTTAAGTTGATAATCTAAAAAGCAATGGGTTTTTAATAGAAGATACAGAGGGATAAAAATAAGAGTTATTTTGCTCACACAAACATATTGTAAAACATGAAATCCTGATCTTATTTAAAACTTCTTCAATGGAATAAATAGAAGAGAAAGAATCGTAAAAAGAAGAATCGAAGAAGAATCGAAGAAGAAGAATCGAAGAAGAAGAAGAAGAATCGAAGAAGAAGAAGAAGAATCGAAGAAGAAGAAGAAGAAGAATCGAAGAAGAAGAAGAAGAAGAAGAAGAAGAATCGAAAAAGAACAAGAAGAACAAGAAGAAGAAGAACAAGAAGAACAAGAAGAATAACAAGAACAAGAACAAGAACAAGAAGAAGAAGAAGAAGAACAAGAAGAACAAGAACAAGAACAAGAACAAGAACAAAAGAAGGAGAATAATTTCAAGATGAACAATAAAGTTAAGAATGTAAAGACGAACACCAATTTAACAAAAATAAGGGAGGAAAAATTAACTTTGAAGGAGAAGACTTCCGAAGAAAAAGAAGGCAACAGATGAGGATGAATTCCATTGAAGAGGAATTTCAAAGAAAAATAGCAAATTGAAAAAAGGAATAAAACATTCCAAGAAACACCAACAAAAACAATAACAAGAGCATAAATGTAAAAATACAGTATGATATATGTATATATGTATAATAATAATAATAATATATGGAATTTATATAGCGCTGAATCTTGTAAAAAACAAAGAAATCGAAGCGCTTGCACTCAATCATTTACAGGCATGCAACTCTCCTTAAACATAATGAGCAACAGATTTCAAATCCTGGCGCGCACTACGCACGCACGCACCCCCCCCGCCCCACAAACACACACCCACACACACACCCACCCCACCCCCACACACACACCCACACCACACCACACACACACACACAAAACACCCCGGAAAAACTTTTGGGGAAGGTAAAAGGGTTGCTGTTGAAAATTAGGGACAGATATGTGGGGGGAAAGTCTCGGTAGGAAATAAGTTTTTTTTTGAGCTGGTTTTTAAAAAGGAATCAGTAAAGGCTTTTGACGAAGGGGAAAAGGGGGGGGTTTTAAAATTCCCCCCCGGGGGTGGAGGGGACCAGAAACAGAAAAAGGAGCAAAGGCCCCAACAGTGGTTTGTTTGAATCGGGGTGTTAAAAGGCCCCAAAGGGATCTGCGGCCTTAAACAAAAGGGAAGGGGGATGGAGTTTTTTTACAGGTAAAGGGACAGTTACAGGATAAGAGGGTGAAATTTTTTGTGGGGGCATTTGAAACAGAGGGTTTTTGATTTTATACCCCAAAGTCTTTGTGAGACAGGAAAACCCATTTAAAAGGATCGCGAAGGGGAGTGTTGTTTTCAGTTTTTTTCTTTGCTTGCGTTAAATGAAAAGTGGTTAGATGATGCTGGTGGGCCACCAAAGAGAATTACATTTGCCCTAAAGTGAAAGAAAAAAGGAAAATTTTTGTGACAAGTTTGGAAGTTGCATCTGGGGGAAAGATACTTGGAACCCGTGTTATGGGGCCGTTTTGTTTAGTGCAAGACGGGCAGGTCTGGTGATGATTTTTTTCAAAGAGGGTGTGTTGTAAAGGGCCCAACTCCTAAAACTTCAAAGAGTTGGAAAAAGGGAACTGACGTATTCCCGGGAATTTTTTTTTGAATTTTTTGGGATAGAGGAAAGTTTATTTTGGGGGGTCCCTTGAGCTTTGGCTTCGGTTTTTTCGGCATTAAGTTGAAATTGTTCTGGTCTTTCCATTTTTGAATGTCTTGAAGGCAGTAAGGGACATTTTTGTCGGGGGGAAGGGAAATTTTCCCCCCTTTATCGCTGCATGAAGTTGAGTTTCATGGGCCCCATAAAAAATGATGATAAAATGGGGTTTGCAAGTAGAAGTGTTTTAAAAAGTTTTGGACTGGGGGTGGTTTCGGTGCTGTGGTTGGGGCGATAAGGCAGATTTAAAAAGTGGGAAAAAAGTCTTTGGAAGGTGGATGTTGAGCTTTTTGAGAACAACTTTTTCTAGTACTTAGAGAAAAAAGGGAAAGTTTGAGACAGGCCTATAATTTTTCCCGAATGTTGGATCGAGGTCGTGCTTTTTCAGTAGAGGTGGATATTGCTTTTTTAAAAAAGCTGGGGAAAATTTCCGGGCTGAAGGATGAGTTTAAAAATTTTAGTGTTAATGGCAAAATTTTTTGGGGAAAGGGCATTGTAAAAAAACAGGAGAAGGTATGGGTCAATGGTGCTTGATTTTATAGCCCATTTCCTTCAGAATTGTCATGATTTTTTTCACTTGGGGGGATGGAAGGAAAAAGAGGGGGAAGTCCCAGTGAACGGGGGTTTCAGGAGGGGGGAGGCTGGAATTGGGGTTTGAGAAAGGTTGGAGCGTTTGTTTGGGATTTTTGTTGAAAAAAAAGGCAGAAAATAGGGGGTTTTGGAAGTTAAGCCCCACGTTTGGGTTTAGGCAGAGGAGTTGTTTTGCAAAACCAAGGGTTTGAGGTGGGGGGAAAAAAAGATTTTATGGATGTAGCACAGAAAATTTTGGGGAAAGGAGTGGGGGGGGGTTTCTGTCTTTGCTGAATGGATTAAGATTTTGGGACTTTGTTTTTTGGGTTTTGGGGAAAAGTGTTTTTTGGGATTTCGGTTTTTGATTTCCCCCAAAGGGCCGTTCTAGTTGCCGGCGTTTGCGCTTTCCCTAAAAGAGGTCTTGGGTATACCATGGCGCCCATTTTTCTGTGGGAGGAATGATCAGTGGGAGGTGATGTCATAAGCAGTTGGCGGAGAAAAAGTTTTTATAGTGATCGAGAGGTCAGTGTGGTCAGAGGTTTGTGAAAAACGTTTGGAAGCTTGGGGAAAAGAAGGTATGAAAAGTCTAAGGCCTTAAGATTACGGGGCGAGAAAAATATTTCTTCTTTCTGAAGGTTTTGTGATGTTGAGATGGAAAAAAAAAGGCGGAAAAAAAACAGGGAAAAGGGAGTTCGTCGGTGACAGAAAAGATGTGACAAGATTGAATGAAAACTTTTGTTTAAATGCCCGTCCCAAAATTTGAACCGATCTGTGCCCTTGTTCGTTTAACCGTTGAGAGGGGAGAAAAAGGTTTGGGCAGAGAAAGAGAAAAAGTTTGACATCTGGAGAGAAATGGTTGTCGAAAAAAGGAAAATTTGGGGTACCCAAGAATTTTAAATTTAGTGGGGGAGAGGCTGTAGTGGTCGAGGGAGTGACGGAATTTTTTGGTTTAAAAAGGAAGATGTTAGGTTGTTTTTTCGGCTTTGGGAAAGGGGGACGGTAAGGGAAACAGGGTAGTAATAGAGTGGCCAGGTAGGTTGAGATTTATTTCGCAAACTTTAAAAGATTTTAAAGTGAGAATTTAAGGTTTTTTGGCTGAAAAAAAGAGATGGTTCCAATATGTTTTGAGAGTGATGGGAAACCCACCTGAGGAGTCGGGGGAAAAAAATGGTTTTATATCCCGGGGAGTCAAACGTTTTATTTTTTTGGGTATGGGCCCCTGTTGGGTTTTAAACCAAGTTTCGGTGAGGAAAGGGTTTTTTTCAATGTTTTTTTTCAGAGTTTTAAATAAAATAAGTTTGTCGGCTTTTCCATTTGGACAGACAGACGCACATTGAACAAACAAAATTGAAGGAGACTGAAGGAGGTTGGGGAGGTTGAAGTGAAAGTGGTGAGGTTTTGGGCAAAGCATCAGGGAGAGGCGAAGGCGATGGTGGGGGATTTCGGCTTGGGGGAAAAACAGAAAGAGTTTTGGGTGGTAAATCGGGGGTAAGAAGGGTTGGGGAAAAAACTGTTTCGAAACGGGGGGGATTCAGGTTTTTGAAACAAAATCATGATTTTTTAAAAAAATTTTATAATCATCAGAACAAAAAAAACTATCAGGTTACAAACAACAGAAACAATCAAAAGCTGAAGGGGGGGGGTGGACCCGGGAAACATGGGGAAGAAAACGTTTTTCAGGGGTGGGCAGAAGTAGTAGAGGTGAGGGGGGACAGGGGGAGGGAAGCCCCCACTTTGGGGGAGGAAAGTCGGCCCCCGCCCCTGTTTTCCCCCTTGGTTTTTTCGGCGATTAATGCCTAAAAGTGTTTAAAAATGCTTAATTTCAGGAGGGTGTACTGTTTTTGACAATTCTAGGTGGAGCATTTGCTTTTAAAGTCTCGGTTCACTTTCCCTTTTAGCCGAACAACACACCCCTAGACTTGAATGTGGGGGTGGTGTCCCGTTCGTGAAACACGTGCAATTTGTTGAAAGGCCCGTTTTGGGGCAGATTTTTAAAAAGGGGCACGAAGACCAGCAACCCGTCAGGTTAAAAACAATTCATAAGTCAAATCGAAAAATTTTTTTAACCCAAATTTAACAAAAGATTTAAAATTATACATCGAAATATCTCAAAAAAAAGATAATAAAAAAGAAAAAATGTTTGACCAAAAAATAGGGTTTAAAACCCAACCAAAAGCTGTAAAAAATTTTTTGAAAAGGGAAACCCGGGAAAAAAAACACCCCATCCCGCATTCAAACACAAAGCTTTCACAACAGTGCTGCCCAAGGCGCAAAGGCAGGGTCCTTTGGGTTATTATTAAAATATAATATTTTTTTATAAATATTTTATTTTTATATTATTTATATATATTATAGGAGAGAGAGAGGAGAGAAGAGAGAGGAGCGATGAGGGGTTTAGGGACACAGACAGGGCAGACAGAGAGGGGGGACAGAGGAAGAGGACAGAGAGAAGGGAGAGCAGAGAGAGACGAGGGGAGGGAGAGGGAAAACATGAGAGTGAGTGAGAGAGAGAGAGCTAAAAAATTTTTAAAAGATTTTAAACCACCCCCCCCTCACATGCCCCAAAAAATGTAAACATTTTAGATCTGTATCTTTTTTTCAGAAAACAGACACAGGATTTAGGTTCACACGAGTTGTCCTTCTCCCTTTAACCACTGTTGTTGAAAACGAGATGTGATATTTTGGCAGTTTCGAATGCAATTGAAAAAGGGCCCATTCACACTATCCCCTATTGATTTATGGATTGATTGTCTTTCCCCATTTTGTTGGTTGTTTTTTTTTGTCGTTCGTTTTACTGCTCTCGGGAGAAATTGAAAAAGGGGGGGTTTTCAAGTGCCTAAATTTTTTTTGTGTTGTCTGTTGCTGTCTATTTTGTTGTCTGTCTGTCTGTCTGTTTTTCTCCTTTTCTCTCTCCTTCTCTTTTCTCTCTCTTTTCCTCTCTCTCTTTCTGTGGTGTTTTGTATTTTGTGTTTGTGTGTGTGTGTGTGCTTGGTGTGTGATAATTTTTCCCTTGGGGAATGCCAGGGGCTTTTAATACGAATAGCACCCCAAAATTTTCTAGGAAACTATGTGCTAAAAATTGCCCTCTTTTCTATTACTTCTTTTTTTTTCTGCCTTGTTTATTTTTTCCCTGTCATCATCTCTTGTCTTTTTCCCTTGTTTAGTTTCTCCAACCTTTTTTCCAGAAAGACTTAACGAAAACAATTCTCTCTTTTACTGAAGTCGGATGTCGGGCCCTTGTTTTTCCCAGATGCTTAACAGCGTGTGATGCTTTTTTTGCTCATAAAAAAGAAAACAATATTGCTGTTGTCTCGAACATTACAAAAAAGAGGTAAATAAAAAATTTTTCAAAAAAAAAAAGGATGGCCCATAACGAACAATATTTATTTGTTTTTTTTTTAAGCAAAAAGTCTGCATATTACACTTTTTTACCTTCATCTTTAAAAATAAACTGTTGCGAGGTTTGCTTTGTCAAACAAAATACAAAAAAGGAGACTTGCAGTGAAAAAAGATTCAAATTTTTTCAAAATGTCAAAACTTGACGCATCTAGGCTTGTTATCTCCTTTCAAAAAAATTTTTCTGCAAAGTAAATGACTTCCTGTCTTTTGTATGGAAAATCGTGGCAAAAAAAAATCGCGCTTCAAAAAATTTATTCACGTGAGCTCTGACGACTGGAATCAAAAACCAATGTAGAGTCTCCTATTTGACTAAAAAGAACCAGTGCCGTCGATTAAAAAAAAATTTGTGTTGAACTCAGTCAAAATCCTTTCTTTAAGACGCCGTGTGTGAAGCGGGTTTAAAAAAGAACGAAATTTATTCCTCCCCCCCAAAAAAAAAAAAAAGAAAAAGATCGTATGAAAAACTAAAAAGCTGCAAAGAGGCATCCTTAAAAAACCCCCAAGGAAAAAGTAAAAAAAAAAAAAAGAATCATACGCATGTTTGCGGGTATTTTTTTTTATTTGTATCTAAATGCCCTAATGTTTTTAAATGGTAAGATTTTCTCTCTTTTTTCCCTTAATGTTTACATGTAGGTTTTTTTTTCCTCACCCTTTTTCGCCGTTTTGCTGATTTTTTTACAGTTTGTTTTTTGTGGGGTTTTGGTTTTTTGTCTTTTGTCTTGTTACTTTTTGCTGCTTGTTTATCTTCTGGTGGCTTCTTCTTTGATCTTTACATACAAATTCTAGTGCTGAAAAGAGAGAGGAGAGAGAGGGAGAGAGGGAGAGGAGAGATGAGAGAAGAGAGATGAGAGAGAGGGTGGAGAGGAAAGGGGGGAGAGACACACCACAGACAGAGACAAAAAACAGAGAAAGAAACAGACAGATAGAAGACAAAGACGCACCAGCAAAGCCCCACAGGAAGACAAAGAGAAGACATTTTAGATAGAGACTACGATGAAAACAGACAACAAACACACAGACAGAAAGATGGTTTGATTAAAAAAAAGCACAGATAGAAAAAACAGGAATAACATGTTTAATATCATCAACAAAACCACAAATTATTTTTTTAACGACAAAACACTGAAAAAATCTCCCAAAGGATGCCAGCCCTTTTTTGTAAATGAAACCCGGATCATTGGACGTATTGTTTTTCGTTCCACGTTCAACGTTTTTTGAAACATGATCTGATTCTCACAAGTTTGAGTGCAACACTGTGCAAAGGGTCATCCACACCTATCCAGGCTGTTTGATTTGTGGGAGACACCTGTCTCTTTGTTTTTTTTGTTTTTTTTGCTACCTTTCAGGGGGGTTTAAAAATGGTGAGTTTTGGGTAGCCCTACCTCTATTCTTGTTGTTGCCTGTCTTTTAGTCTTTTGTGTGTGTGTGTGTGTGGTGTGTGTGTTTGTGTTTTGTGTGTGTGTGTGTGTGTGTGTGTTTAGGGTTTTTGTGGTGTGCTGTGTTTTGTGTGCTGTGTGTATATGTTTGCATCAAAAAATAACGCACAAGGTTTTAAAACTTTTTAAGAGGTCAGAAAAAAAACAAGTTGTTTTTTTATACGGATATCGTAAATCACACCCCTTTCCCTTTTCCCCGTATGGTTACACGAATTTTGTATTCAAAAATTTTTGGGTAGGGGACCCCAAATTAAAACCTTAAATGCCAGTAAAAAATGAAAATTAGTTTTAAAAAAAGGACGATGCTAGACCTTTCCCCTTTTCCCTTTTAATGATTTTTGAAGAAAAAGAAAATTTTCCCGTTCAAGGAAAAGGGGGGTCCCAAAAGGAAATGATTTCACACGCTGATTGAAGACAGTGAATTAAAATCAATGCCAGAAATCTCTGATTAATTGATGATGAGGGCAGTGCCTGGACTGACAAAATTTTAGAATTTTTTATTCTGAGCTCGGTGTTTTATCGTTTCTTTAGGGTGTATGTCTTAATGTAATATAAAGACAAAAAGACGAATTTCTAAATAAAAGAAGCTGCAGAGCTGCAAATCTTAAAGAATGAAGAAGAAAAATAAAGAAACCCTACATGTATTTGTGTGGGGGAGGTTTTGGCTTGATATCTGAATCAACCTCATTATTCTGTAATGGAAAGGGTTTTTTCTCCTTTTTTTTGGGTTTTTTTTTGGTTAGAATTTTTCTTTTACCTTTTTTTCTTTGTGGTTTTTTTGGTTTTTTTTTTTTGCCTTTTTTTTTGGGTGTTTTGCTTATTTTCCCCCAAAGTGTTATTTCCCTTGTATGCTTCTTTTTGGGGGTACTTTTTGGGGGCAGTAAGTACAGAATGAAAGGGAAGAAAAGGGAAAAAAAGGGAGGAGAGGAGAATAGGGGAGAGAGAGAGGAGAGCACAGAAGAGAGCAGATAGAGGAGACAAACAGAGGAGGACGAGGAGGGAGAGAGAGATCACAGAGAGAGAGAGAGGTAGGAGAGAGAGAGCCAAAAGAGGAGGGAGAGGGGGGGATGAGGGGAAAGAGAGGGAGAACAATTTGAACAATTTTTTTTTTTTCGAGGGTGTAGATTTAACATTACATGTTTTTTTTACATCCCGCCCCAAAATAAAATTAAGAAGTTAAGAAGGGAAAATACAAATATTGAAAGAATTGATTGAAAACAATTTACACACACGACGCACGCACACACACATTTTTGGAAGGGAAACAAAATATGGAAGGGGGGAGGAGAGAGAGGGAGAGAAAGGGGGACGAGGAGAGAGAGAGGAAAAGGGGGGGGGGAGATGGAGAGAGAGAGAGAGAGGGGGAAAACAAAGACAAAGCAATCAATGACAAATTTTTTATTCGGTTAAAGACTAAGCATCATGGCTTTTTTACACCCGTCCCCGCCCCTAGGGATACATTTAATAAAAACCCAACAATTATACGTCTCACAGTAGAAAAAAAGGGGGAAAAAGCCCCTTTTTAAAAAAACCCCCAAACCCCCCCAAAAAAAATTTTAATAAAGAAAACCCTAAAAAACCACCCCCCTCACCACCCCCCCCCCCCCAAAACAAAAAAAAAAAAACAAAAAACAACACCAACCCCAACCAAAACAAACAAACAAAAGAGAAAGAAAATCAAACCAACAAAGGAAGAAAAAAGAGAAAAACAAACAACAACAAGAACAATAACAAAAACCAAGAAAAAATTACAACAACCAAACTTAATAAGTCATAAAGATAAACATCTACACATTGTCAAATGGCAATATACTTGTTACACATAACAATAAGATATTGAAATAGGACACTTATTAAAACTTAAGTACAGCGGACAAGTCCAATAAAATATTGAAAATATAAAATATGAATCCTTCATCAGGATACACTACAACTATAAGCAACACGATAAAATGTGAGAGAGAGACGGAGACAGAGAGTGTGTGTGTGTATTTCAGAGATAATATCCAATATATAATTCCCCAAACAGTACACAATCACCATCAACACTCATTTTTGATTATACTCGTTCAAATTATATGTCATGATAATGAAATAAACTCAATACCCATACATTCACAGAATAAAAACAAGAAACAAAACAAAAGAATAAATCTTAACCTATACAGTCATTGAGGGAGAGAATGTGAGTGAGTGTGTGTGTGCATGTGTGTGTGTGTGTGTTGTGTGTGTGTGTGTGTTGTGTGTGTGTGTTGTGTGTGTGTGTGTGTGTGTGTGTGTGTGTGTTTCAGGGATAATACTAAATATATAATACTCACATAGCACACGATCAACACCAACAGTTTTTAATTATACTCATGCGAATTGAATGTCATGATAATAAAAATAGTGCAATACCCATACACTCACACAATAAAGAGTGGGTGAATCTCCCAATAAAGTAATAAAAAGAACATCTACACATTGTAAGTAATAGAGACAAATTCTTTTTTTTTTTTTTACCAGGATAATGAATAAGTACTCATGTGTATCTTTACATCTAGTCCCCGCCCGTAGGGTCACATATTAATAATGAACCCAATACTCATACCTTAAAACAGTAGAAGCAAAGGGAAAACACTTTTAAAAAAAGAAAAAGAAAGAAAAAGAAAAAAACAAACAACCAAAACAAACAAACAACCCCGGGGAAACAAAAGAGAGAAAAGAGAGCAGAGTAGATAGATAGATAGAGAGAGAGAGAGGAGAGAGAGAGAGAGAGAGAGGAGAAGAAAAGAGAGAGAGAGAGAGAGGAGAGAGAGAGAGAGGAGACGACAGGACAGAAGCCCAGACCGACAGACGGGACGGGACAGACAGACTCAGAAACAGACCCCACGCAGATAAAAAAATAAAAAACGACACAAAATAGGCAACAGAGAAACAAAAACTAACGTTTAAAACACCATTCAACAACTCCACATCACTGCACACCAAACACTGACACTATTTTCAACCGGATACGCCTTTTAGCAAACAGAAACCACGATCAATTGGACATGTTGTGGCATTCTCTCTACTCTTTCACCACTGTTGTTGAAACGCTGATCAGACTTTAGCAGCTCCGAGAATGCAAATTGAAAAAAGGTCATCACCACCTATCACAGGCTTTTTTTTTTTTCTGGGATTGATTCTCTGTCTCCGCTGTTGTTGGGTTTTTGGGGGGTCTTTTTGATTGTTTTCTCTTCTCTTGGAGATTCCAAACATGATGTGTGTTTGCAAGCGCCTCCCTCTGTATCTCTGTCTCTCTTTGCCCCTCTGTGTATGCCTCTCTATACGTCTATATTTCTGTCTCTTACGATGTGTCTGTATGTGCACAGAGAGAGAAAGAGAGAGAGAGAGAGAGAGAGAGAGAGAGAGAGAGAGAGAGAGGGAGAGAGAGAGAGAGAGAGAGAGAGAAAGAGAGAGAGAGAGAGGGGGGGGGGTAGGTAGATAGATAGGTAGATAGATAGAGACATACGTAGATCCCATACATAGATACATACATATTTTCATGCATACATACATACTTGCATGCATACATACATACATACATGCATACATACATACATACATAGAGACACAGATAGACAGACAGACAGAGATCAAGGGAAATGGCAGACATACCCCCCCAAAAAAAAAAAAAACCCCAACAGACCAAGAAACAGAATGAGAAACAGACATGGACTGACAGACAAACTGAAAAATACCCCAAACAAATAGAGACAAGCTGAGAAACAGAAACTAACAGGTTTCAACACAATTCAACAGCACCACGTTACTACATGCCAAACACTGACAACACTTCGAATCTGATGCCAGCCTTTCAGGAAACAGAAACTAGGATCAAAGGGACACACTGTGCGGTCATCTCTACACTTTTAACACTGTCGTTGAAATGGTGATCTGATATTTGCAGCTCTGAATGCAAATTGATAAAGGTCATTCCCACCTATCACAGGCTGTTTTGATTTATGGGGTCCATTGTCTATCCTTATTGTTGCTTGTGTTTGCTGATAATTATCTCAGGAGATTTTAGGAAAGGCGTGGGTTTGCAAGTGCCTCACTCTATTTCTCTGTCTCTCTGCCTATGGCTCTCTATCTTTCTATATTTCTATCTCTTACTGTGTGTTTATGCGTGCACAGAGAGAGAGAGAGAGAAAGGGATAGAAAAAGTGAGAGAGTGAGAGAGAGAGAGTGAGAGACGGACAGACAGACAGAGAAAGACAAGCAGATTTAGATACCACTGAGAAACATACACAGACTGACAGACAAACTGAAAAAAACAAACTAATCAATGGGACAGAGAAACTGAAACTAACAGGTTTCAACACCATTCTACATCTTTCTATATTTCTATCTTTCACTGTGTGCTTATGTGTGCACACACAGAGTGAGGGAGAGAGAGAGAGAGGGACAGACAGACAGACAGACAGATAGCCAGACAGCCAGACAGACTGGTGGATTCATCAACAGAGAGACAGAGACAGACAGATAGACAAACAGACAAACAGGAACTAACATGTGCCAACACCAGTCAACAAAACCACATCATTCCATGCCAAACACCAACAACATTGTCATACCTAACACCAATTTTTGTAGGGAAACAGACACCACGATAAAAAGGACACACTGTGTTGTCCTCTTTACTCTTTCACCACTGTTGTTGAAACGCTGACCTGCTTTTTGCAGCTCCCAGAATGCAAATTGATAAAGGTCATCAACACCTATCACAGGCTGTTCGGATTTATGGGACTGATTGTCTATCTCTATTGTTATTTTTTTTATTGATTTTGATGTTCGCTCAGGTGATTTCAGAGATGACATGGTTGTGTGTGTGTGTGTGTGTGTGTGTGTGTGTTCGTGTGGGTGTGTGGGTGTGTGTGCATGTGTATGTGTGCGTGTGAGATTATGTGTGGGTGGGTGGCTAATTGTCTGTGTGTGTGTGGTGAGGGGTAGGGGCGTGTGTGTGTTGTTGATTGTGTGTGTACGTGTGTGTATGTATGTCTGCGTGTGTGATTTTATGCGTCTGTATGTTTGTGTTTAACAAATGTTGCCTTTTATCAAGTGCATTCGCATTTATGTCTACATGTATTCTGTAACTTTTGTGTATGTTTTGATCCCCCAAAGCAAATTGCCTTTAAACAAAGGACAATACAAAAATAGAATTAAGGTGAATTGAATTCCACGCCTGCAATATTGCGGTGACTCCTTGATTGGATAAGTGAGTCAGTGTGTTTAGTTCAGGTGACCCTCAGTGTGCTGAGCTGGTGAACGCCAACAACAACAACAACAAAAACAACAACAGCAATAACAGCATTTACCGCATTATGTGTTACCACTATATCCTTCAGGTTAGACTATAAACAAAGGACTGTTGTTCAAACGCACTGAGAACACGTTAAAAATAGTAGGCCTTGCATTTTTTCAAAGAGTAAGCCACTTTTGAGCCAGTGGAAACAAATAACAAAAGTAAAAAAAAAACATAACAAACCCAAACCAAACAAAAACAAAAAACCCTGCAAACCCCCACCCCCAAAATACAAAACAAAAGGAAATGCTTGCAGACAGGTGTTGTGTCTTATACAACTATATCCAGAGTTTATTTATTTATTTATTTATACCACTTTAAGTCACGCAGATTTCTCTGCGTGAAATTCGGGCTGCTCTCCCCGGGGAGAGCACGTCGCCACAAGAGCAGCGCTACCCATTTTTTTCTTTTTTTCCCCCTGTCTGCAACAGTTTTTGTTTCCCTATCAGAGTGGCCTTTTTCTACATAATTTTGCCAGGGACAACTCTCTTGTTGCCGTGGGTTCTTTTACGTGCGCTAAATAATTATGTGCAACACAGGGAACCTCAGTTTATCGTCTCAGTTGGGGTGGGACTACCCTAATTATGGGTAAGAAACAGTGGTGCACACAAAATATCACTATTAGTGAACGTAGGAGCTCTAGCCAAGGAACAAAGATAACAACAAGCAACTAGCGTGTATAACTGGCTGGCTGTAGACTACGAACAATGCCGAATCAACGGAGGAACGCGTGGACAGTCTGCGCACAGTGTCTGATTGTCAGAAAGTCTATAATAATGCTTTCTACAGAGATTAGTCATGTCTCTGGTCTGTTACGTCAGAAAGGTTGTGACGCACGTTATGGACTGAACAAAGCTCTGTGTTGTAGTGGTGGGGATTTAGTCTGAGCTGTTTGTGTTCGCTTGTTTGCCATTTTTTGTTCTTTATTTTGTTTTGTTTTGTTTTTGTCTGATTGTGTGGCTGTGATGGCTCTGAGTTCTATGTGTTCGTTTCTTTGTCTGTGTCTGTCTGTATGATTGTCTGTTTTGTCTGTCTGCCCACAATTTGTTTGTATCTGTGTGTTTATCTCTGTCTCTCTGTCTTTGTCTCTGTCTCTCTCAGCCTCTGTCTGTCTGTTTCTGTCTGTTGTTTCTGTCTATCTGTCTATCTATCTATCTCTCTCTCTCTCTCTCTCTCTCTCTCTCTCTCTCTCCATCTCTCTCTCTCTCTCTCTCTCTCTCTCTCTCTCTCCTCTCTCTCTCTCCCTCTCTCTCTCTTGCTTTTATTGTTAATTTTCTCTGAATGTGGTCTGGGTGTGAATAAAGAAAGCCATAAAGTGTGCTTATTCCTTCCCTGCAATAAACAGGGTAATTCTAAAAAGATTGTATCTCTTCCTCTCTCTCTCTGTATTTGTTCTGGTTGTCTGTTTTCCTGTCTATCTGTCTATCCATATTTATGTGCACCTGTGTATTTCTGTGTGTTTTCTTTTTTATCTCTCTGTCTTTCGATTCTGTTTTATCCTGTCTAAACTAAACGTGCACACTTTAATTAAAAGAAGGTTGGCAGCATAACGCATAACCTTCCGCAACTCTGCTTGAAATACAAGTCTTTTGTAGGACAAAGAATAAGAACTCTGATCCAGACGTAAGATTTTTTTTAGATCCTAATTTTTTTTCAAAAAATAACCTAGCGCCAGCATTTTTAAGCAAACGACAAGTCACGGTCACCTAGACAATAACTTTTTTAGCAAAATAATGTAACCGACTTTTCTATCCTTCTTACTTCACCCTGCTCTTGAACAGTCCTAACATTTCTAACGGATATTTAGATGGCGTGAGCAGACGACACACTAATAAGAGAATGACGCTCCACACAAATCACTGAAAAAAATTGTTTAAGAATCTAACTGAAACGGTACATTTTTTTTAAAAAGCCGAAATCTGTTGATTTTTCTAACTTTCTGAATACAAATTAATGAACATTAATAAATCATGCTCGTATAGGATCTAACTTAACAGATAAAATCAAAGTATAAAAGAAGCCGTAATCTGTGGAATAAACTCAAACTATTTCACACAAAAATGAAAGACAACATCACAGAATTCTTTTACCCTACTCTAGCGAAACACGACTTGACAGCGTTGGTGAAGAAAGCACTCGTAAATCTCGTATTTCTACACATATTTCGCATTCATTTTACCTGGTTACATTCTCTCCTTGCTGCTCGCACTGACCTTTTGATTTAAACATCCATGATATCGTTTTTACAGTTCAAAGGGACATGACTGTTATTTTCAGGAGTTTAATGAGGATGCATACGTCAATGGCATAAGAACTGTATTTGCACTGATTATCTGAACAACCTTCACGCAGGCACAGCATGAATGCGCGCGCACACACAAACGCGCACGCACGCACACACACACGCACACACACAAACACACACGTACACACACACGCGCGCGCGCGCCCGCGCGCGGGCACGCATTAGCACATTCATACACACACATGTATGAACACACGTGCATGGACAGAGGAACAAATATACAGACACATATACATATACATGCATACACATCGAACATGCATACACACATACATACACGTACACACACAATCACAAACACACACTCACAAACACACACACAATAATTACAAGCACACACGTACACACACACAAGCACAAACACACGCACGTACACAAACAAACACACACACACACACACACACACGCGCGCGCGCACGCACGCACGCACACCATAGACAGCCAGAACACAAAAGGATCACTGACAAACAAAAAAACAAAGAAAGAAAAGAAAAGAAGTAAAGAAAAAGAGAAAGAAGGAAGAAAAAAAGAAGAAAAAAAATAACAAAAAGAAAGGAGAGAAGAAAGGTAAAGAGAGAAGAAGAAAAGAAAGGAAGGAAAAGAAGAAGAAGAAAAGACCGAAAGAAAATAGAGAATGAAACAGAGAAAGCAGAGGAAAAGAACGAACAATAGAAAGAAGAAGAAGAAGAAGAAGAAGAAGAAGAAGAAGAAGAAGAACAAGAACAAGAACAAGAAGAACAAGAACAAGAGCAAGAACAACAAAGAAAAAGAAATTTGGGAGTAAAAGAAGATATAGCAGAAAAGTAGTATTTCCTCAAAGGCTAAGGAAAAAAATAAAGCAAGCGTATGTTATTTCTTTATTCGGCCTCTGCACGAAATACTACGTTCCATACTCTATAATTAAACAGCAACGAGAGAGAGTGATAGAGAGAGATAGAGAAAGAGAGAGAGATTGACGGACAGACAAACAAACAGAGAGACAGACAGAGACAGACAGTGACAGAGACAGACAAAGACAGACAGAGACATACAGTGACAGAGACAGAGACAGACAGACATACAACAACAAACAGACAACAGAGAAACAGACAAACAGGCAGGGACAGAGACAGACACACAGGCTGACCAAGAAAGAAGAGAGAGAGAGAGAGAGAGAGAGAGAGGAGAGAGAGAGAAGGGGGAGGAGAGAGAGAGAGAGAGGGGAGAGAGAAGAGAGAGAGAGAGAGAGAGAGAGCGACAGACAGACAGACAGACCGACAGACAGACAGACAGACAGACTCAGAAACAGACACACGCAGATAAAATAAAATAAAAACAGACACAAAAATCAGGCAAACAGAGAAACCAAAACTAACATGTTTCAACACCATTCAACAACTCCACATCACTGCACACCAAACACTGACACTATTTTCAAACCGGATACCAGCCTTTTAGCAAACAGAAACCACGATCAATTGGACATGTTGTGGCATTCTCTCTACTCTTTCACCACTGTTGTTGAAACGCTGATCAGACTTTAGCAGCTCCGAGAATGCAAATTGAAAAAAGGTCATCACCACCTATCACAGGCTTTTTTCTTTTTCATGGGATTGATTCTCTGTCTCCGCTGTTGTTGTTGTTGTTGTTGTTGTTGTTTGTTTTTTTTTGTGTTTTTTTTTTTTTTGGGGGGGGGGTTTATTTTGTTTCCTTCTCTTTGGGGATTTTTAAACTGGGGGTTGTTTGAAAGGGCCCTCCCTCTGTATCTCTCCCTCTCTCTCCCCCTTTTTATCCCTTTTTAAACATAAATTTTTTCGTCTCTTACGATGTGTTATGTGTGACAGAGAGAGAGAGGGAGATAGTAGGTAGATAGATTAATAGATACATAGATACTAATATTTACATGCATACATACATACAACATACATACTTGCTTGAGCTTACATACATCAGCAGCAAACATGCATGTATATTTAATATATATATATAAAAATTATATATAAATTATATATATATTAATACTGTATATACATAATACAACTGTATATACAAATAATACTAATACACGATAGACAGACAGACAGGATAAAGGGAAATGGCCAGAAAAACCACAAAAAAAAACAGCCAAAAAACAGAAAAAACGACATGGACTGAAAGACAAATGAAAAAAAACCCCAAAAAATAGAGACAAGCTGAGGAAAAAAGAAATAACAGGTTTCAACACAAACAACACACCACATTACTACTGCCAAACACTGACAAACTTCGAATTGATGCCAGCCTTTTAGGAACAGAAACTAGGATCAAAGGGACACACTGGCGGGGCTCTCTACCTTTTAACACTGTCGTTGAAATGGGGATTTGATATTTGCAGCTTGAATGAAATTTTATAAAAGGGCATTTCCCCCTACCACACTGTCTTTATTTATGGGGTCATTTCTATCCCTTTTTGTTGCTTGTGTTTGTGATAATTTTCTCGGGGATTTTTGAAAGGGGTGGGTTTGCAAGTGCCTCACTTATTTCTCGTCTCTCTGCCCATGCCTTCTATCTTTTTTTTTTTCTTTTTACTGTGGTTTATGCGTACACAGAAAAGGGGAGGGGGAAAGGGTAGAAAAATGAGGAGTAGAGAGAGGTGAGAGACGGAAGACAAAGAGAAATAAAGCGATTTAGAAAGCTGGAAACATACACAGATGACAGCAAACTGAAAAAAACCAAACTAATCAATAGGGCATAGAAAATGAAACTAACAGGTCCAACGCCATTTAAATCTTTTTATATTTCTATCTTTTACTGGGTTATGTGTGCCACACAGAGTGGGGGGGGAGAGGAGAGGGAGAGACAGACAGACGAAGACGGATAGCCAGACAGCCAGACAGACAGAGAGACAGAGACAGGCAGATAGACAAACAGACAAACAGGAACTAACATGTGCCAACACCATTTAACAAAACCACATCATTCCATGCCAATTACCAACAACATTGTCAAATGTGACACCAATTTTTTTTCCAGGGAAACAGACCCCAGGATCACAGGACACACTGGGTTGTCCTCTCTACTCTTTCACCACTTTTGTTGAAATGCTGACTTGCTTTTCGCAGCTCCAAGAATGCAAATTGATAAAGGTCATCAACACCTATCACAGGCTGTTCTGATTTATGGGACTGATTGTCTATCTCTATTATTTTTTTAATTGATTTTGATGTTCGCTCAGGTGATTTCAGAGATGACATGGTTGTGTGTGTGTGTGTGTTCGTGTGGGTGTGTGGGTGTGTGTGCGTGTGAGATTATGTGTGGCGTGTGAGATTATGTGTGGGTGGGTGGCTAATTGTCTGTTGTGTGTGTGTGGTGAGGGGTAGGGGCGTGTGTGTGTTGTTGATTGTGTGTGTACGTGTGTGTATGTATGTCTGCGTGTGTGATTTTATGTGTCTGTATGTTTGTGTTTAACAAATGTTGCCTTATATCAAGTGCATTTGCATTTATGTCTACATGTATACTGTAACTTTTTTTGTATGTTTTGATCCCCCAAAGCAATTAAGGTGAATTGAATTCCACGCCTGCAATATTGCGGTGACTCCTTGATTGGATAAGTGAGTCAGTGTGTTTAGTTCAGGTGACCCTCAGTGTGCTGAGCTGGTGAACGCCAACAACAACAACAACAACAAAAACAACAACAGCAATAACAGCATTTACCGCATTATGTGTTACCACTATATCCTTCAGGTTAGACTATAAACAAAGGACTGTTGTTCAAACGTACTGAGAACACGTTAAAAATAGTAGGCCTTGCATTTTTTCAAAGAATAAGCCACTTTTGAGCCAGTGGAAACGAAAAACAAAAATAAAAAAAACATAACAAACCCAAACCAAACAGAAAACAAAAAACCCTGCAAACCCCCACCAAACCCCCACCCCCAAAATACAAAACAAAAGGAAATGCTTGCAGACAGGTGTTGTGTCTTAGACAACTATACCCAGAGTTTATTTATTTATTTATTTATTTATTTATTTATACCACTTTAAGTCACGCAGATTTCGGGCTGCTCTCCCCGGGGAGAGCACGTCGCCACAAGAGCAGCGCCACCCATTTTTTTCTTTTTTTTCCCCTGTCTGCAATAGTTTTTGTTTCCCTATCAGAGTGGCCTTTTTTCTACATAATTTTGCCAGGGACAACTCTCTTGTTGCCGTGGGTTCTTTTACGTGCGCTAAATAATTATGTGCAACACAGGGGACCTCAATTTATCGTCTCAGTTGGGGTGGGACTACCCTAATGATGGGTAAGAAACAGTGGTGCACACAAAATATCACTATTAGTGAACGTAGGAGCTCTAGCCAAGGAACACAGATAACAACAAGCAGCTAGCGTGTATAACTGGCTGGCTGTAGACTACGAACAATGCCGAATCAACGGAGGAACGCGTGGACAGTCTGCGCACAGTGTCTGATTGTCAGAAAGTCTATGATAATGCTTTCTACAGAGATTAGTCATGTCTCTGGTCTGTTACGTCAGAAAGGTTGTGACGCACGTTATGAACTGAACAAAGCTCTGTGTTGTAGTGGTGGGGATTTAGTCTGGGTGGTTGTTTGTGTTCCCTTGTTTTGCCATTTTTTGTTATTATTTTGTTTTGTTTTGTTTTTGTCTGATTGTGTGGCTGTGATGGCTCTGAGCTCTATGTGTACATTTCTTTGTCTGTGTCTGTCTGTATGATTGTCTGTTTTGTCTGTCTGTCCACAATTATGTTTGTATCTGTGTGTTTATCTCTGTCTCTCTGTCTTTGTCTCTGTCTCTCTCTGCCTCTGTATGTCTGTTTTTGTATCTCTGTCTGTATGTTTGTCTGTCTGTCTCTCTGTATCTGTCTCTGTCGTCTGTCTGTCTGTCTGGTCTGTCTGTCTGTCTCTCTCTCTCTCTCTCTCTCTCTCTCTCTCTCTCTCTCTCTCTATCCCTCTCTCTCTCTCTCTTGCTTTTATTGTTAATTTTCTCTGAATGAGGGCTGGTGTAAATAAGAAAGCCATAAGTGTGCTTATTCCTTCCCTGCATAAACAGAAGGTAATTCTAAAAAAGATTGTATCTCTTCCTCTCTCTCTCTGTATTTGTTCTGGTTGTCTGTCTATCTGTCTATCCATATTTATGTGCACCTGTGTATGTCTGTGCGTTCTCTTTTTTTATCTCTCTGTCTTTCGATTCTGTTTTATCCTGTCTAAACTAAACGTGCACACTTTAATTAAAAGAAGGTTGGCAGCATAACGCATAACCTTCCGCAACTCTGCTTGAAATACAAGTCTTTTGTAGGACAAAGAATAAGAACTCTGATCCAGACGTAAGATTTTTTTTAGATCCTAATTTTTTTTCAAAAAATAACCTAGCGCCAGCATTTTTAAGCAAACGACAAGTCACGGTCACCTAGACAAAATCCTTTATAGCAAAATAATGTAACCGACTTGTCTATCCTTCTTACTTCACCCTGCTCTTGAACAGTCCTAACATTTCTAACGGATATTTAGATGGCGTGAGCAGACGACACACTAATAAGAGAATGACGCTCCACACAAATCACTGAAAAAAATTGTTTAAGAATCTAACTGAAACGGTACATTTTTTTAAAAAAGCCGAAATCTGTTGATTTTTCTAACTTTCTGAATACAAATTAATGAACATTAATAAATCATGCTCGTATAGGATCTAACTTAACAGATAAAATCAAAGTATAAAAGAAGTCGTAATCTGTGGAATAAACTCAAACTATTTTCACACAAAAAGAAAAACAACATACGAATTTTTTACCCATCTACGAAAACACGACTTGACAGCGTTGGTGAAGAAAGCCCTCGTAAATACGTATTTTACACATATTTCGATTCATTTTACCTGGGTTCTCCCCAGCTCTGGAATTGGGAAAGTGGGGACTGAGCGTCTAGGTCCCACAAGTGGGCAAAAACCTCGACAGTCTTAGGTCAATTCCACCCCAACACACACACACATATCACCAACACAAACACACACACACACACACACACACAGAAAAAATATTAGGGGGAACACACCACAACACACACTCTCTCTCTATCTGTCTGTCTGTCTCTGTCTCTCTCTTATATATCCATAAGGGCAGGGATGTAAAAAAAGTACATGGGTGCTTGTTCATTATCCTCGAAATAAAAGAATTATTCATTGTCATTGTCCCTCTCTTAAATCTGTTTGTGAGATTTGACTGGTTGAAAGGCGGTACTAGGTTGGGTGAGAACATGATGAACAGAAGATGTGTGCTTTATCTATCAACCCCTTCTGAAAAACAATATTCATAGTCTGTCTGGCAATCTGTCTGTCTCTCTGTATCTCTGCGCTGTGTTTCATGTCTGTTCCTCTCTCCTTCAGTGTATCTCTCCCCTCTGGTCCTTAATCTGTCTGTACTGTCTGTCGTCTCTGCCCTCCCTCTCTCTACCTCTCTCTGTCTCTGTCAATCTGTCT
>CM054135.1:20382921-20395421 GCA_028751875.1 Rapana venosa
ACTTTATGTCACCTCATCAGATGAAACTAACAAAATAAAAGGAAACAAGAAATCAACGAGTAGATGAATGTTTAGCTTTTTACATATGTATGATTTAAACTCAACTGTCTCCATTGCCGCTGTTGTTGGGGAGGCTTCAGGGTTGTTCCAGTGTGGCTTTACCCTACTCCTCTCTCTCTGTGTCTCCTTTTGAGTTTCGTAGTTTCCTGAAGCTTTCCATACTACTGATGTTGGCCTCACTCTTGCAATGAGAAATGTTTGCCATAGTATGTGTGAGTGTGTGTTGTGTGTGGTGTGGTGTGTTGTTTTGCGTAAAAGAGGACCTAAACCGGGTCCTTTGTGAGGTCCTGCGCATAATTTTCAAAAGCTGTCCCTCTTGCAAAAGAACGTGATATTTTGTCTTGTGGGAACAGAAGTTTTAAAGAAGTTAAAAGCCGAATGCACAAGAGTTAAGATAAGCTTATAAATTTCTTATCCCATTATCTTTTGAAATGCAAAAAACACAATCCTCTAATCACACACCACAATACCACAGTGTCAAGGTGATAGTTGTAAACTAAATGAAGGTGGGCAGTAATGGGAGGGGACAAGGATTGAATGAATGAGCAATTAACTTACAGAAACGAAACCCAGAAACACGTGGGTGGGCACACACACAAACACACACACACACACACACACGATTAGTGATCAATGAACCATGAGAACACCATATAGACTCCTAGTTTATTTATCTTAAACGTATCAGAATAGTTTATTTCTTGAAATCCTAAGTAAGTATTCCACTTATCAGTAACGGTACAACACAATGCTATATCTAAAAGTATTTAGTTTGGGCATATCAATTAAGCTCACACAATTTTTAAAAAAAAGAAAAGCTTATTATATAGATGTAGGTTAACCACAAAAGGAAAGTCAACTTGCAATATAATGATTTTTAACGAAGTGCTTGCCTTCTGTAGCATTCAATTCCAATACATCAGCAACAAACCAGAAAAACAAAATCAATGACAGCACGATACTAACTGGCCACAGAACAGCCCGAAGCAGGCGAAATTCAAAGGTCAGGGGGTATAACGAAAGGGTTCCATTCAACACTGGTGGAATGCTAACGACAGAGAATGGTATCCCTTTCCTCACAAATAAAAAGGCTACTAAATTATGCTTTACTGCACGAAACAAATCATAGGCCACTTTCACGTTTTTGTAACAAGTCGGATAGGCAAAAAAACAAAAAAAAAAATGGCAGTTTGACAACCGCGACTAGGAATGCTGAAGAGCAGCAGAGGATCGTATTTGTATAACGGATGGTTTATAATGCAAAGTGAAACTGATAATTGTATCTGCCACTTTGCAAGTTAAAGAAAAGCAGATTAAAAAACAAATGCCTAAGATGATAGGAACATTAATTAATAACCTAATGGGTTGGACTGCTATTTGTATTGTGAAGAGCTTTCACAATTTAGAAGCAGCCAAAATTATCATGTAGATAAATCTGATACGATTTATATATATATAATATATAATATATATATAATATATATATATAGTATATATATATAGATATATATCCATACACATATATATATATCGTTAGATAGATAGATAGATAGATAGAATAAATAGATAGATAGGATAGATAGATCGATTCGATAGATAAAGATATGCTAATGATATTACCTTCGGCTAAAACCGTTCACAAGAAAAAGAATACTAAGCCTAACTAAACAATGGAGAGATAACATCAGTATGTTCCATACTGAAAGCACCCCTGGTCCCTTTCATTCGTCACATTCTGGATGTGCTAATTTGTGTTTGATGATAGACATAAAATATAACCATTTTCTATTCCACATCCACATGCAGAGTATAGACAATACGAATTTATAAGCAAGATTGTTGATATATATCAATATATATATATAATAATATGCACTCAATGTGTATCAAGAGTTTCAATCTAATTATTATCTATCTATCTAATCTATCTATCTATCGTATCTATCTAATTATCTTTCAATCTATCTACCATCTATCTATATGCTATCAACCATGAAAATCAAATAAGGCTAAGTTAACCCTTCACATGTATCCACTGCTAACTTACGATTAAAGCCCCCTAGCCCACTGCTGCTACCAAAGACGATCATCTGGGCATTACTAAACACTATTGGAGACTGCTGCTATACTTGGATGCATATTGTGACAGTAAAACTGAACAATGGCTGACTGTAATGTCAACTATGGCCCAGAAACTCATGAATTGACTATGACAACACGAAAACGGGCGGGTGACATCACAAGCAACTAACGAGGAAAATCTGACAACCAGTCATCATTAGCGAGAAAACATACATTGAGTATTCCCTTCGGCCTAACAACTGATCAACAGTCCATGGTATACAAAGGGCTTACTCAACACCAGAGAGAATACAACAGAATGCTACGATGCTGTAGCAACCTGAGCCGTTTACATTTGTCACAGTCTGGAGGTGCTTAACTTGTGCTTGATTAAAGGCATGCAATATAGCCTCTACAATAATCGATCCCTTGTAATAAAAAGCAAGACCGTTGCTGTATTCCCTATAAATTGCATGTTATGTATGAGCGTTAGTTGGCCAAGAATTTCTTGCACAATGAAGAATCGTGCTTTTGGATATTGTAACTAGAATCCTGGATATACTAACATATTTTTACAGCGACATATCACTGTATTACCAGCATCTCCTACATCCCGAGCAATGCACGGCATCGTTTTCTTCCTTGCAGCTTTTTTATGTTCTGTCCACGTTCCTGCCCTGCTGATATCACACCGCGTAGTTCATCTTCCTATCCTAAGCCCCATACCAGATTTCGTTATGTTAGTATCCTCAGGCTTGAAAATCTACATGAGCCCTAGCAATGCCAGGGGGCCGATCTTCGCCATGAGCCAGAGGGCCTGCACTGCTACTGGTCCACCATGTGGTTTTCATTGGTGACCTGTTTTCTGTGCATTACATACAAGGTCAACGCCGATTAAGCCCGTTACTGATGACAAAAAAAGTTCAGTTGCAGAGTAAAAAAAAAACAGACGAGAGTCGAATCCCTAACCAGGGGAGGGAGGAGGGAGGGGTAACTACCCACAAAGTACGTCCAGCATCCAGGCAAGTTTTGCAGTTTCCTGTTTCTTTCTGGCACGCACTCATTTGGTTAACAGCGGAAATCCAGCATTCCTGTCCAATGGAAACTCAAAGAACAAGTTGGGAATCAAAAGCAGAAAAAGACAGTTACTAAAAAACCAAGATGAAGATTGAGAGCTGGCTAGAAAATGTGGAAAAAATACAAAGGGAACCACAAAAGCTATCTAAGTAAAGAGCGTTGCAAAAGAATAACATCAACAGGCGCGGGTGTCCCTAATCTGTCATACGTCCTTGAAGTATGAAGCAGTCCACTCCAGTATCGTGATCTAGGCCTCACTTCTACATTTGATTCATTTTAAAAAGCAGAGGTCAATAGCATAACAATAATTGCACTCAAGTACAAGAAAAGTATACGATTTTATTCCACAACCACATGCAGATTATAGACAATATGAATTTATAAAGATCATCTCTAATGTGGTCAGGTCTATGTGTACACATACATTGAATACACATTTTTCACTGTGGCAATTTTTGTCCCAGTGACGTGCAACATCAACGTTTGATTTCGTGTGTAATTAATACAGACGGCTAAGACAATACCAATACTAACACTAATATCTGGTTTTGAATAGAATATGTAAGTAGAAATACATTTGAACACCAATGTTCACTGTGTGCCAATGTCATCCCAATGTCGTGCACAGCACGTTTTAATTGTGTGGGTATATACAGACTATGTTTTAAGGGTAGACATATCCATGTTTTTAGAAATCAAAGGAGACAGAACAGCTACTTTGATCGAACATCAGATTCGACAGTTTCAGATAAAAAGATTTGATCATGACTGCTTGGCCTGTTTATTCTATTCTTTAGGGAAAAATATTGGAGTAGGAGGAAGAAGCTTATAACTCCCTTGGCGCTACACTCACACAGGACGGGCCGATCGACGACAGAAATGAAAGTCCGAAAGCCCATTCAACATCTTCTAATGACCAAAAACTCACCACCAATATGAAAAAGTAAAGAGATCATTTTCCCAATCAAACTAAAGCTCTACAAAGCCTTAATTCAGACTATCCAACAGTACGGAAGTGAAAACTGGACATTGACTGCTGAAACAGCGCACGCGAATCATTCAAATGCAACAAAAAGCCATAGAAAACTGCTGGGCAAATCCTGGAGAGAACGAAAGACCAATGAATTGTCAAGAGACAAATATCACGGCTTGGCAGGTCCACCGGACCCCCTTCTCACCAACGTCAAGGAAGAAAAATGCTGACATGTTCGGCCACGACACCCTCCACAACACTCTGCCAAAAACAGCAACTGCAGGGAACACTCAATGTGGCAGAAAGAGGGGAAGAAAGAACCAGTCATGGATGGACAACATCAAGAATGGACCAGGAATGAATGACTTCGGCACACTGCGGCAGAGCCGGAGGACCGAGAGGATAGAGGACTTAGAGTGAAGTGAGAGACAGAGAGACAGAGACAGACAGACAGACAGACAGACGGAGATAGAGACACAGAGCGACAGAGATTTGTTTCCACAGAAAAATGCTCATAAAGCGAAACATAAGGAGACTATTCTTGACATACTGACCTTTGAGAATTGACACAATTTCTCCTTTCTATTAATGGAATGTCTGGATAGGTTATGAATTTGTTATCCATTTGATGTTTTGAGTAGGTCTAATATTAGTGCATTAATACACACAGTTAAGAAAACCTCTTCACATAGAGAGAGAGTGAGAAAGAGACAGATAAGACAGACAGACAGACAGAGTCAGTGACAGACAAAGAGAAAGAGTCAGAGTCAGACAGACAGGCTAATCCAGAGAGAGAGAGACAGGGACAGAGACTGACATAGAAAGATGCAGAGAGATAGAAAGAAACACAGAAACAGAGACACAGACAGACACACAGATACACAGACACAGATATATATATACACAAACACACAGACACACAGAGGCAGAGAGATATAGATTGATACATAGAGAAAGAGAAGAGGAGAAAGAGAGATCGCCACAAAATAGTCACTATACAGCGAAATATAATTATGCAGACTATTCTTGGCATCCTGACGTGCGTGTGTACATGTTGCGTGTGTGCGTGCTAAATAATAAGTTTTATGTCCCTTCTAGTCAATGTTTTTGTTAGTGTTTTTTAACATTTTGTTTACACAATTGTTGTTGTGTGGGTGTGTGTGTGTGTGTGTTGTGTGTGTGTGTGTGTGTGTGGTGGTGTGGTGTGTGTGTGTGAGTGTGTGGTGCGTGTGTGTTGTGTGTGCACGCACGCGCGCGTGAGTGTTTTTGTATGTGTGCGTTCGTGACATTTGTATTTGAAGTCATTTTGGATTGTTTTAATCATCATGAAATTTAGTTGTTTTGTGTCTTTTGAGATCTTTGATACGTATCAATGTGTATGACAGTATTGAAATTGCCCTTCATGGGATGATTTAAGTGTTTTTTGACTTGACTTGACTTTGACTTGACCCTTTGTGAAAAGACACAACTGTTGAAATTCAATATCTGTTGCAAATAAAAGTATAGGAGCAATGTTTGAAAGGAATATTTTTTTCCTCGTGCCTTCAGCGCTGCTGGCTGTCTTACCAACAAATCTGTTAACTGTAAAATTTGAAAATGTTATGATCGTGCGTGCGTGTGTGTGTGTGTGTGGTGTGGTGTGGTGTTGGGTGTCTGTGAGTGTGTTGTGTGTGTGAGTGTGTGTGTGTGTGGTTATGTGTTATCTGTATGTTGTTTGTAGGCGAGAACAACCTAAACATGCAGTGTACTACGCATTTTTGAAAACACCGATTTTGCTATCACTTTTTAACTCATCCATAGCATACTTTAACTCAGCGGTTGGGGGCGAGCGAGAGAGAGAGAGAGAGGAGAGAGAGAGAGAGAGAAAGAGAGAGAGAGAGAGAGAGAGAGAGAAGAGAAAGAGAGAGAGAGAGCAGAGAGAGAGAGAGAGTCGGGGGGAAGGAGCGAGAGAAGAAGAGAAAGATAGAGATTTTTAATTTTATTATTTTATATCGAGGATAATGGAATAAGCACTTCTTGATTTTTTTACATCCAGTCCCCGTCTGTATGTGGTTTTGTAAATTCTGTCATCTGTTCTCACCGGAACACCCTGGCCTACTCTTACGAAAAGCGGAACAGGATTTAACCGAAAGTCGCCAGATGTTCTGTGTGCGTTCGCACACGGGGGCCCAGTTTATAGTCGCCATCCAAAGGACTAAAGATAGAGGTGAGAGGGAGAGAAGGGAGAGAGTGAGAGGGGAGAGAGAGAGGAGAAAGGGAGAGGGAGAAGGATATAAATATAGATTAATAATATAATAATAAAATAATAATAATAATAATAATAAATAATCAATAAAATATGGAATTTATATAGCGCTGAATCTTGTAAAACAAACAAATCGAAGCGCTTAAGACAGAGACTGATAGACAGACGGACGGCCCGACAGACACAGACAGACAGATAGACAGACATACAGATAGACAGACAGAAATAGACGGAGGCAGTGAAAGAGAGAAAGAGAAGAAGATAAAGATAGAGCGGCACAGAATAAATACATACAGAGAAACATAAGCAGACTATTCTTGACATCCTGATTTCGTGAATTGACACAAGTGTTGACATTGGAGATCTGTTCCACAAAAGGGTGCAGGAGCACTATTGTGAACAGGCATTTTTTCCTTTGTGGTCTTTTTAACACTGCTGGCTTTATGGTGTAATTTGTGTGGTGTGTGTGTGTGTGTGTGTTGTGTGTGTATGTGTCTGCCGTGGGTGTGTGTGTGCGTGCGTGTGTGTGAGTGTGCGTGCGTGGGTGCGTGCGTGCGGGTGTAATGCGTCGGTGGTGTGTGTGCGTGTGTGTGTGTGCGCGTTTTAATTGTTTGTGTTTATGGGTATTCTTGTTTATCAGAGTAAAATAAACGGAATAATCACTTATGTGCTTTTATACATTCTAGTCCCCGTGTGCACGCAGTTTTTGTAAATTCTGTCATCTGCTCCCACCAGCTACAATGGCCTACTCTTACAAAACGAACAGGAGGAATGAGTGGAAGCAATTTGTCCATCCTGTCTTTAAACACTCCCAGGCTTTTTGTTGTTTGTTGTTGGTGTGGCGTGATGCGTTTCGAGCTTGAACGTGTTGCATTGTGTACGTGGTGTGGAATGTTTTTGTGTGCGTGTGTACATGTTTTGTGTGCGTGTGAGTAAGGTTTGTGTGGCTTGTGTTTATTTTTGTGTGCGTGTGTTTTGTGCGTACCCAGCCATTATCAGTTGTACCTAGTTTCCCCCGCCCCCTCTCTCTGACTATCTGTCTTGTCAGTCTCCTCTCTCACTCTCTCTCTCTCTCTCTCTCACTCATTTGGAACAGATGATGGATGATGTTTAAACTACTGAAACTGAAATAATTGACTTGTGATTTTCAATATGATTTGCTTAAGCTAATGATAACTGGAAAAAAATCTTTCAGGGTAATATCTGTCACAATTGGTAATATTCCAACAAGGAAAACTCCACGTTCGAAACATTGATTGACCACATAGACACAACCAATCCATCTAACATTGTGAACTGTCTGTACCTGTCATGGCCTAAGCGATCACAAATCCTGTATGTTTTACATGGTCAAAAAAGGGGCTAAAATACCCAGATGCAAACACAAATACATTCGTTTCCGCAGCTAAAGAACGTTGTGCAGAACATTTTTTGTCGACTTATGTAAAGCAACTCTTTACGTTTATCCATATAACTGACCCACATGAAGCACTATGAAATTTGTTATAGTATTTTTCATCAGTCTTTTGATAGTCAAGCTCTCTTAGAAATCAAACGTGTGAAAGCTAGAGATAAACCACCCGGTTAACTAATAAATCACTGAAGCCATAGCCGTCCGAGATAATTTACTAAATCAACAGAGACAGATGACAAATTTGAGGCGCAGCGAAAAAAGTGACATTCATGAAACGAATTGCAAAAAGACAAATTTTAGTGAGTTTATACAGCTAAGAAGGACACAAGTCTTCTGGAAAGCAATTAATCAGTTAGCCGGAAAATCATCTTCAACATGTGCTTCATCAGTATGGGTCTAATCAGCAGAAAATATCATAAACACTCTTTGTCTATTGCAGAAATAATGTAAACATGACGCTCAGAATTCATTGACTTACATCTTTTACAGGAATTATTGTAACTCAGATCATAAAGTCTAAAACTGTCCTTCAAATATATTGGTGTGCAAGAAGTGCATAAGGAAGTGTGTTCATTAAAGCAAACAAGCTCCCGTGGTTTAAGATAATTTAAGACAGCAAAATTTTGAAGATTTCTGCCGCAAGTAATCTCTGAACAGCATACATATAATCTATAATGCTCTTTATTGGAAAAAAATGCTATCCTCAAATGTTTAAAGATCCAAAGTTATACTGTTTCTTAAATCTGGAGATCCAATGACCCTTCCAACTAATCGAACTATTTTCTATTCCATCTATCCTATCTAAACCATAGAAAACATTAAAGATGCAACATCTACTGTCACGACTTTAACTAAACAGAACATTATTTCATCCTAATCAAAGTGGCTTTAAGAGAAATTATTCAAGTCATACGCACTCAGCAACTTCATAGAGCGAATGACCCTTTAAATATTAATAATAAAAATCTAACAGGAGCAATTTTCTGTAGACTTGCCAAGGCATTTGACTTTAATGATCACAACTCCTATTAAGAACCTGCCAATGTATGTTTATGCCAGACTCCTAACACTAATTGCCTCTTTTCTTGATAAAAGAAGACAAGCTGTTATCAAGAGATCAAATTATGTCGTCCCCTTTTGCCAGTGAAGTATGGTATTCCCTCAAGGTTCTGTCTAGGGCCCGTCCTCTTCAATATATATCAATGATCTTCCCTTCCATTGTTTCTCCTCTTGTGAACTCTAGCCGACGACACTACCCATACATACAGCGGATCATGATGTAAACTCTGTAGGTAAAATTTTGCAAAAAACTTAACCATCTAGCAGCATGGACAAAGTGCAATCACATGGCTCTCCACCACTGAAATCAAAATTCATGGTTTGTTGCAACAAGACAAAAGCGCCAAAACTTTAATCAAACGTAAATGGAATAAAGATTTACGATAAAGTATTAGAAAGAAGTCAGCTCATATAAACTACTTGGTCTACATATGATAAAAACTTGTCATGTCTGATCATGTTTTTAGTATTTTCAAAAAAATTATCTAAAAGCTATTCCCACTTAATCGAATAAAACATGTTCCTGACAGCATACTCGAAAATTATTCTTCTACGCTTATATAAAATAGATCTTGAGATTATGCAATCTACATGCTGGGATTGGGCAAGTAAAAACTGTTTACGACAACTTGAGAGAGTTATATAAACGTTTCTCTCAAGTTAGAATTCTGCTAAACTACTCCTTAGAAACTATAGCAAACAAGAGAGTTGCACATACTTCCTTTTAGTTACATTGTCTCTTAATAAAGTGTATTTATGTATAAGATTATGAATAAACTAGCCCCTCATTATCTTTGTCAGCGTCCCTATTAAACTGTTCGAAAACAAAAGCAGTGTTGTTACGCCTCATCCGAACGAACCGATCTGTTTATGTCATCCCTTGTTTTATTCTGGTAGCAAGTTTATAGGAACGACATCAAACCTTTATAAAAGAGAAAAGTACATATCATCTTTCAAAAAAGCGTACACACACACTGTTTAATTTCTGTAATATGGCCTTGGGAGCGTGCTTGTTTGAACTCTGTGTGGTGTGGAGTGTGTATCGTGTCAGAGCGCGCGCAAATGTGTGTGAGTGTGGTATGTGTGTGTATGTGTTTGTTTTTTGTGCGTGTTGGTGTGTTTTTGAAATTGCTCTGTGTGGTGTGGGAGTTGTTGTTGTTTATTTTCTTCCAAATATGTTTCATTGTTTGGTTTCTGACGTGTAATGTGTGGCTAAGGTAATTTTGATGATTACGACCTAAGCTGTTAAATATGTGAGGAAATGTACATGTGATATGGATATGTATCCTGGAAACGATTTTAGTGTGATGTGCAACGCTCAGCACGTATGAAGTTTGGTGTGTCCCGTGCATATGTACGCGTAGTTGTGTATGTGTGATGAGTGTGTGTGTGTTTGTGCGTGGGTGCGCGCGTCTGCGTGCGTGTGGTGTAGTGTGTGTGGTTGATTTTTGGGGAGGGTTATTCTGTTTAGGGGAAGCGGGAGTCAAGGATGGGATTTTGACACAGTGTTTAAACTGGGCTTTGTTTAATTTATCGATTGGCTTACTTCTGTGGTCTTCATGATTTCATGACTTCAGTCAATACTTAATGGCAATTTGAATGATTCATTTCTTTGCTTTTTGACATTATCTTGTTTGTTGATCAATTGGTTTATTTATGTTTGTTTCACTTTTTCCCCCATGAGGGCCTGGTGTAAAGAAGCCTCTGGCTTATCCAATTACCCTCATTAAAATATTCGAGTTCGAAAATATTCGAGTTCGAGTTCGAGTTCGAGTTCTCTCTCTCTCTCACTCCTTTTGTTTTCTACTTATCACGCCTTCTTGACAACTTACCTGTTATCAAAGGTATACACTGTAATATAAAGCCATAGGGACATTATCTCATTCTCATCTTCACTTGGTGTGTCTAAAAAATCGTCCGCATCATAAGCCACTGTGAAACAAGCCAGTATTGTTATGAGATTAACAAACACAATTGCAAGAAAAATCTACAATTTTGCATGAACAACAGGCTAATAAAATATGTATAGTCCATAATGACTCATACAAAATGCATCCTTTATCTCAGAGACTTTAATTTCTTAATATGTTGGCTCTCTCGCTCACTGTCTGTCTGTCTGTCTGTCAGTCATTCTGTCTCTGTCTTTCTGTATCTCTCTGTCTCTGTCTCTATCTGTCTGTCTGTTTGTCTCTGTCTGACTGTCTCTCTCATCATCGTCCTCCTTTCGTATGAGACTATAACCGAGCCTAGTGCGCCCGCCTGCAGAACTTTTTGCGCAAACGTTCAAACCTTATCCGCTGTCGAAAGAGTAGCGCCAATGTGGCCAGTGGGAACAGATACCAAAATGTACAAAACCGAGGACAAACACACGGGGATCCAAAAGTAAAAAGCTCGATAATAAAAGTATAAATAAAAATGAATAAAAAAAATTAAAATATCACTCACTCTCTCGCTCTCTTTTCTCTTCTCTCTCATCTCCACTCGTCTCTCTCCTCTCTCTCTCTCCTCAACTCCTCTCCTCCTCACACACTCAAGTCACTCCTCTCTCCCTCTCTCACTCGTCTCACCCTCCCTCCTCTCTCTCATCACAACACACTCTCTTCTCCTCTCTCCCTCTCTCACTCATCTCTCTCATCACATCTCTCTCTCTCAATCACAATCTCTCTCTCTCTCTCTCTCTCTCTCCCATCCATCTCTCTCACTCTGGTATTTTCTTTTAGGAAAGATACACCAGGGGTGAGGAAAATCAATGCCACCAGAAGCCATCCAACGAATTTAGACCACACTTTCCTTTAGAAAACAAAATTATTCATCAGATTATCGACTTACAGAATGCAGACCTAATGGGAATGCAAAGGTTTGCAAGAAAAGTTTAGTTTTAAAATGAGGAGAGTATGAAAAATCGCATAGATACATCTTTCGGTCAAAATATCGCTGCTAAAAAAAGGACGACATACCACTCATATTCAAAGAAATAGTTACGTAACATGTGGATTAAAAAAAAGTATTCCTTGGCTAGAGCTCCAAGGTTCACCAATATAGTACGTTTTTGTGTGTGTATGCGACCGCTTTGGGCCTCCATTTAGATAGCCGCATACCACGTTCGGGGATGTATACTGGGTATGTTCGTGTTAAGGTTACCCCACCAGAGGCTGACATGAATAACACGGTCCATCTTTTGCATGTTTGTGTATGCACCGAGGGAATCTAAGCACTGGCAGGTCTGCACTTGAAATCGGCCTGGAAGATATTTAAACATAAATCCCCACTCTTATTCTTCTAGACGCTGCAGAGCTATAATATAGATAAACGAGTGCTACTCTAAAAAAAAGGATAGAAGTAAGTGCATGTTATGATATGTGAACAGTCTAAGAGTAGAGAGCTCAAAGTGTTGTGATTTAAGTCCATTTTCTGTCTGATTCCTTTCCTTTGTTTACCGTCTGTGTTTCTTTGTAGATCAAAGAAAGTTCAAAGTCAGTACAGGAATGAAATTGACTTCCATATGTCGAAGATATCAGAAGTGTGTTGGCTGATAGTTTAAAATCTCATTTATGGATACACAAATAATTCACTTCTCGTCCTACTTTGCGACTTTTCTAATCTGACACACA
>CM054135.1:20400421-20417492 GCA_028751875.1 Rapana venosa
AAAAAGGCTACTAAATTATGCTTTACTGCACGAAACAAATCATAGGCCACTTTCACGTTTTTGTAACAAGTCGGATAGGCAAAAAAACAAAAAAAAAAATGGCAGTTTGACAACCGCGACTAGGAATGCTGAAGAGCAGCAGAGGATCGTATTTGTATAACGGATGGTTTATAATGCAAAGTGAGACTGATATTGTATCTGCCACTTTGCAAGTTAAAGAAAAGCAGATTAAAAAACAAATGCCTAAGATGATAGGAACATTAATTAATAACCTAATGGGTTTGGACTGCTATTTGTATTGTGAAGAGCTTTCACAATTTAGAAGCAGCCAAAATTATCATGTAGATAAATCTGATACGATTTATATATATATAATATATAATATATATATAATATATATATATAGTATATATATATAGATATATATCCATACACATATATATATATCGTTAGATAGATAGATAGATAGATAGAATAAATAGATAGATAGGATAGATAGATCGATTCGATAGATAAAGATATGCTAATGATATTACCTTCGGCTAAAACCGTTCACAAGAAAAAGAATACTAAGCCTAACTAAACAATGGAGAGATAACATCAGTATGTTCCATACTGAAAGCACCCCTGGTCCCTTTCATTCGTCACATTCTGGATGTGCTAATTTGTGTTTGATGATAGACATAAAATATAACCATTTTCTATTCCACATCCACATGCAGAGTATAGACAATACGAATTTATAAGCAAGATTGTTGATATATATCAATATATATATATAATAATATGCACTCAATGTGTATCAAGAGTTTCAATCTAATTATTATCTATCTATCTAATCTATCTATCTATCGTATCTATCTAATTATCTTTCAATCTATCTACCATCTATCTATATGCTATCAACCATGAAAATCAAATAAGGCTAAGTTAACCCTTCACATGTATCCACTGCTAACTTACGATTAAAGCCCCCTAGCCCACTGCTGCTACCAAAGACGATCATCTGGGCATTACTAAACACTATTGGAGACTGCTGCTATACTTGGATGCATATTGTGACAGTAAAACTGAACAATGGCTGACTGTAATGTCAACTATGGCCCAGAAACTCATGAATTGACTATGACAACACGAAAACGGGCGGGTGACATCACAAGCAACTAACGAGGAAAATCTGACAACCAGTCATCATTAGCGAGAAAACATACATTGAGTATTCCCTTCGGCCTAACAACTGATCAACAGTCCATGGTATACAAAGGGCTTACTCAACACCAGAGAGAATACAACAGAATGCTACGATGCTGTAGCAACCTTGAGCCGTTTACATTTGTCACAGTCTGGAGGTGCTTAACTTGTGCTTGATTAAAGGCATGCAATATAGCCTCTACAATAATCGATCCCTTGTAATAAAAAGCAAGACCGTTGCTGTATTTCCCTATTAATTGCATGTTATGTATGAGCGTAGTTGGCAAGAATTCTTGCACAGATGAAGAATCGTGCTTTTGGATATTGTAACTAGAATCCTGGATATACTAACATATTTTTACAGCGACATATCACTGTATTACCAGCATCTCCTACATCCCGAGCAATGCACGGCATCGTTTTCTTCCTTGCAGCTTTTTTATGTTCTGTCCACGTTCCTGCCCTGCTGATATCACACCGCGTAGTTCATCTTCCTATCCTAAGCCCCATACCAGATTTCGTTATGTTAGTATCCTCAGGCTTGAAAATCTACATGAGCCCTAGCAATGCCAGGGGGCCGATCTTCGCCATGAGCCAGAGGGCCTGCACTGCTACTGGTCCACCATGTGGTTTTCATTGGTGACCTGTTTTCTGTGCATTACATACAAGGTCAACGCCGATTAAGCCCGTTACTGATGACAAAAAAAGTTCAGTTGCAGAGTAAAAAAAAAACAGACGAGAGTCGAATCCCTAACCAGGGGAGGGAGGAGGGAGGGGTAACTACCCACAAAGTACGTCCAGCATCCAGGCAAGTTTTGCAGTTTCCTGTTTCTTTCTGGCACGCACTCATTTGGTTAACAGCGGAAATCCAGCATTCCTGTCCAATGGAAACTCAAAGAACAAGTTGGGAATCAAAAGCAGAAAAAGACAGTTACTAAAAAACCAAGATGAAGATTGAGAGCTGGCTAGAAAATGTGGAAAAAATACAAAGGGAACCACAAAAGCTATCTAAGTAAAGAGCGTTGCAAAAGAATATATATCAACAGGAGCGGGGTGTCTAATCTGGCATACGTCCTTGAAGTATGAAGCAGTCCACTCCAGTATCGTGATCTTAGGCCTCACTTCTACATTTGATTCATTTTAAAGCAGAGTCAATAGCATAACAATAATTGCACTCAAGTACAAGAAAAGTATATCGATTTATTCCACAACCACATGCAGATTATAGACAATATGAATTATAAAGATCATCTCTAATGTGGGCAGGTCTATGTGTACACATACATTGAATACACATTTTTCACTGTGGCAATGTTTGTCCCAGTGACGTGCAACATCACGTTTGATTTGTGTGGATAAATACAGACGGCTTAAGGACAATACCAATACTAAAACTAATATCTGTTGTGAATAGATATGTAAGTAGACATACATTGAACACCATTGTTCACTGTGGCAATGGTCATCCCAATGTCGTGCAACAGCACGTTTAATTTGTGTGGGTATATACAGAATATGTTTTAGGGTATGACAGATCCATGTTTTAGAAATCAAAGGAGAAAGAACAGCTACTTTGTTGAACATCAGATTTGCAGTTTCAGATAAAAAGATTTGACATGACTGCTTGGCCTGTTTTTCTTTTTCTTTTGGTAAATATTGGAGGAGGAGGTAGAAGCTTTTAAATACCTTGGCGCTACACTCACAAAGGACGGGCGATCGACGACAGAAATGAAAGTCAGAATAGCCATGGCAACATCTTCTATGACAAAACTCACCACCATATGGAAAAGTAAAGAGATCAGTTTCCCAATCAAACTAAAGCTCTACAAAGCCTTAATTCAGACTATCCTTCTGTACGGAAGTGAAACCTGGACATTGACTGCTGAAACAGCAAAGCGAATCCAGTCATTTGAAACAAAATGCCATAGAAAACTGCTGGGCATATCCTGGAGAGAACGAAAGACCAATGAATTTGTCAAGAGTCAAATAACACGGCTGGCAGGTCCACAGGAACCCCTTCTCACCATCGTCAAGAAGAAAAAGCTGACATGGTTCGGCCACGTCACCCGCCACAACACTCTGCCAAAAACAGCACTGCAGGGAACACTCGAAGGGGGCAGAAAGAGGGGAAGACAGAACAAGTCATGGATGGACAACATCAGAGAATGGACCAGGATGAATGACTCGGCACTACTGCGCAGAGCCGAGGACCGAGATGGATAGAGGAGGCTTACCACGGCATCGTCTTTCGTGTCTCCCCCCCACGACCGCCAAGAGCACGGGTCTGATGATGATGATGATGATGAAAGATCATATAACATTACCGCATTTCAAATGTTAAAGTTTTAACTCCCTCTCCTCGATATCCATAGCAAACAGAAATAGAGAGAGAGAGAGAGAGAGAGAGAGAGAGACAGCTAGAGAGAGAGAGAGATAGCTAGAGAGAGATAGAGATAAGCTAGAGAGAGAGAGAGAGAGAGAGAGAGAGAGGAGAGAGAGGGGAGAGAGAGAGAGAAGAGAGAGAGAGAAGAAGAGAGAGAGAGAGTCTGTGTGTCTGTGATGAGAAAAACTTGATATCCAGAAAAGTGGTTTTTTCCTAAGTCAACAAAGGGTTTCATTCTGTAATTGAAGAAAATGTAATAAGCTTTGTGTGAATGGCTATAGGTGTCAGGGTGAGAGCCAATTACAGACGGGTACCTCTGGCTCTTCCGAAGAGCATTGCTAACAAACAGCCTTCTGTGAAACTGATATGTTGATTAGCACAGTTACAGGCCAGACCTTACAAATCCAAAGACGATCTATGAAAGATCAAAGAACTTGACAGCTCGGCAGACATCATAATCCCTCCCTGGGCTTATCTGGTTGCATGGAAATGACAAGTTCTAATTGTCAGGTGGATCTGGGATATCTCTTCACAGTGTCATTAGTTGAATGGCTCAGATCTATCAGAAGTAGCTTGACTGACTGGACTTCTATTGAATATAGATATAATTTATGTATCAAATCTCATTGTTTGAGTGTCCAGGGTCGTGTGAAAAGAATATCCAGAAAAGTAAAATTCTCCTAAATTAGGCAAGGATATTCTATAATTGAACACCATGCATAAGAAGCTGATTTTGATTGGCTATAGCTGTAAGGGTAAGATCCAATTACAAAAGGAGTTCTTCTAGCTCTTCGTTAGAGCATTCCTAATGGAGAGTCTTCTGCGACACTGATATGTTTATTAGCACAGTTACAGGCCAGACGTTACAAATCCAAAGATGATGACATAGATCCCCTCAATCCAAGAACTTGACAGCTCAGCAGACATCATAATGCTGCTCTGGTTTATCTAGATGTGTATAAATGGCAAGTTCTGTTCATGTTGTCAGGTTGATCTGGATTATTTCCTCACTCTGGCATTAGTTGAGCTGTTCAGGTCTGTCAGATGTGGCTTGACAGACTGAATTCCATTAAGTATATATGTGTCAAATCTCATGATCAATATTGTTGGATTTTTTGAGCTTCCATGACAATTTTAGCAAAGTAAGATGTTGAGGATCAGGATTTTATTTTAGTAGACACTTGTTGAACTGGCTGTAACTGAAATAGAGAGAGGATATAAAATATGGCATTTGGAATGACTAATCTGCATAAGCAGTCTAAATATGAGGGGTAACTATCATTATAATGCCTGTCACTTAAATCACTCAGTTATTGGTCTTATACCTCAGTCCTTGAAAGTATGAGCGTGAGAGTAGGGGTGGGATGGGGGAGTGGGGAGAAGTATATCCAGAAAGCGAAAGTCTACTTCATTAGACAAGGGATATTATTGTTAAACTGAACACCAAGTACAAGAAGCTGATATTGATTGGCTATATCTGTCAGCGCACAAACTAATTACACAAAGAGTACTTCTGGCTCTTGGAAAGAGCATCCCTAATGAAGAGTCTTCTACAAAACTGATATGTTTATCAGCACAGTTAAAGGCCATACCCTGCAAGTCCAAAGACGATGTCGTAGATCCCCCACTTGACGACTTGACAGACACCATAATCCCTTCCTGATTTATCTAGTTGCGTATAGATTGCAAGCGCGATTTGTCAGGTGGATCTAGACTCTTTATTGACTCTCTCATCAGCTGAACTATTCAGATCTATCAACATTTGCTTAACGGGACATTAAATAAATAAATACCTGTCACATCTCATAAACTATATTGTCGGATATTTTTGTTGAAATTTTCTGATATTATTAGCAAAGTAAAGACTTTGAGGTTCAAGGTTTGTTTTAATTATCCGTTTGTGGAAGTGGTTATAACTGAAATAGAGAGAGGTTATAAAATATGGCATTTGGAATGATAAGTCTGCACATGCAGTCTCATTATGAGGGATTCACTCAGTTATTGGCCTTGTACCCCAGTCCTTGAAAATATCAGATATAGAACAGACCTTTATTCTTTCTTAATAGAGATCACAACAGACTGCTGGTATAGTTTTTTGAAAAATAATTTAAAAAATGACAAATATCACTTCACTCTATTATTTTTGAAATAGTTTATAGTGTGAAAGCACATCTCACGTGTTCCTAAAAAAATACGTTCTTATGCGTGGAGCAAATGTCAATATACCAATTCCAATATTATCTCAGTGTGGACAGTTTAATCCACCTGAAAGTAAGAATATTATATCACATATTCTGCTTCCTCTTAATTTTCAGAAAATCAACAAAATCTTATCTGACCTAGAAATTGCATGTTGGGCATGAATATATTGTATTTGATATTAAACACATTCCACACTAGGTGCACTATAAACATATTGCGTCCCTGGAAAAGTATATATCATAGACCCGCGACTGTGATAATTGGAAACAAGCTTGAGTTGATATGAGGGCAATGGAAGAAAATGCAACAAACACATCATATATCAGGAACAAGTAAACTAATATGCAATAAAAGAAGCTATTTCTTAAAACACACTCAGCAAAAATTGCAGTACCTTCCACAGCAGCAATAAGCATAAATGATTGTAGTTTTTAACTAATCAGGATATCAGTGCCTTCTAAAAGGAAAAGTAAACACACACACACACACACACACACCACTCATTCATGCATGCATAACACAACAAACACACATACACACACGCATGCACGTACACACATACTTACACACGCACGCACAGCACGCTCGAAAAAAAGCAATGTACCATCTGAAGATAAAAGTTTGACTTTGACGAACACCACACACACACACACACACACACACAACACACAACACACACACACACACACACACACACTCGCACTCTCACACTCACACGCACACACACAAATCCACCAAGCTGCTTTTTTTTCTTTTTTACAGAAATCCTCACTCCGAACATCTACCATCACAGTTCATGACATAACTTCCCCCTGAAGACTTTAATCTCCCCACCCCCTCCCTTCCTTCCCTATCTCTATGCTTCCCCTAAGCCAGGGCAAGTTGTTTATCCCTGGACTTTGGGTCCATCCTGTCTTCTATCGATTATTTTCTGGCTGTTTAGTATTCATTGGTTTGGGTCAGCAAATCCCTGTAGTACTTGTGTGGCCAGTGCCATCTGAAGCACAGGTCACCTCAGGAAGTGACCCTTACAGCTGAGGCTGTCTCACTGCCCACACTAATGACTGGATCATTCTGTCTAGTCTCCCAGAAATTGAATAGATTAGTATGCATTGATAATTACGTTTTGTTTCTGGAGGAAAAAGTAGCAGCTGTGAGGGTACTCGGGAGTAATAATAGGATGACTTCGACAACACAAGTTGTTGAGTTATGTGTCTAGTTTAAATGCAAAGTAAGAAGACAGGTAGATCTTTTATAACTAGTTTATCATCTATGTCTTGTTGTATGAACAGTTATTATTGTACTGGCTCTTGGCTAGAATTGAAATGTGTTTTTTTTAAGTTTGAAAAGGGAGATAGACAAAAAAATTACTGTAGACTTTTTTGTAAATGATGTGCTATAATAATAGTAATAATAATAAAAATATAATAAATTATTATTTTATAACAATAACAATAATGATAATAATAATAATAATAATAATAATAATAATAATAATAATAATAATAATAATAATAATAACAATAATCATTTAAAAAAAAATAATAACAATAATATTTATGCAAGTATTTTTACAGCGCTGAATTTGAAAAGCAAATAAATTAAAAACCCGCTTGCATTCAAAACCATTTACACACATGCAACCTTTCAACAAAATATTACAATTGACATATATCAAATGTATGCTCAAAATACACGTAAGCACATATCAAAAAAACAAGACAAAAAGACATGATGAGAAGACATTCGGATGGTAAATAAGTTCGTTTTGAGGCTAGATTTGAAAGGTCAAATGTAGGCTTTTTTGCGAAGAGATAGAGGGGGATCATTTCCACATGACACATGATGGTTTTTGCAGTTAGTTCATTGATGTATAGTTCACATTAATGGTTTAGAGGCCTGCCACAATAGATGGGTTATTTTATGATTCAGCGTCAGCACTTTTGCAGTTCTTGCAAATAGGCTGATGTAAAAGAACCCCACCTCCCACCCCACACCACCCCCACCATCCTCTCCCCCAAAATAAAACAAAAATGGTGATTAAACGAAATCCTCCCATATCAACTTCTGTCACTCAGATAGCGGGAAGATTTTTCTATCAGTTTAAGCGAGGACTGTTTATTTTGACGGATGTAATAATTGGTGTCTTGGCCTGCTGTCAAAATATTATTTGCTGATCTAGCTGATCTCTGCACTCTGTTGTTTGGTTGTTGTTGTTGTTGTTTTCTTTCAGTGTGCCTATCTTCTCTATGTCTCTTTTTCTTTCTGTCTCTGTCTCTATCTGTCGGTCTCTGTCCTGTCTGTCTGTCTCTGTCCTGTCTGTCTGTCTCTGTCCTGTCTCTCTATCTGTCTCTGCCTGACTGTCCGTCTGTCTCTCTCTCCGAGCGCATGCCTATACTATGTGCATGCGAACTGTGAAATTGGGTGTAAAAGTGAGCTGAAGTATGGGGCTGTATGAGGAAGGTACTCAAGGACAGACAGGCAGACAGAGAAAAAAGAGAAAGTTTGGGACGGTAGAGACAAAGGCAGAGAAAAGACAAAGAAAGAAAGACAGAAAGAAATACATAGAGAGAGAGAGGGAGGAAGGAAAGGAGAGAGAAAGAGAGAGAGAGAAAGAAGAGAGAGAGAGAGAGAGAGAGAGAGAGAGACAGACAGACAGACAGACAGACAGAGACAGACAGACAGACAGACAGATAGAGACAGTCAGACAGACAGAAAATGAGAGCGTGCGCGACATAATCTTAAAAGCACAAGAAGCTACATTTCGTTGCGGTGTGTGTGGTGTGTGTGTGTGTGTGTGTGTGTGTGTGTGTGTGTGGTGTGTGTGTGTGTGTGTGTGTGTGTGTGTGTGTGTGTCTGTCTGTCTGTCTGTCTGTCTGCCTGTCTGAATGCTCGCCTACAATTATATTAATTTTTTAAGTTTATGTTTGTGTCTGTGTCTCTGTGTTTGTGTCTGTCTGTGTCTGTGTCTGTATTTCTCCCTTCGCTCACACAGTGGATTTTAACAACGCTAAGAAAACTGAAAAGAGACATAAACGGACGGATACCAACGGAAAACGACCTCGCAATGGAAACGGACATCGAGATAGGAACAGTGACTACATTGGAACATGGAACATCTGCGGCCTAACAAACAAGGAACCAGAAATTGTGGAATTCATGACCAAAAGAAAGATCTCCATCATGGGCATTTCAGACACTAGGAAGAAAGGAGAAGGAACGAAAGAAATCCATTCAAACTTTGTTCTCATCTGGAGTGGAGTCAGGAAAGACCAGAGAGCAATGCATGGTGTGGGATTCATCCTACACCCAGGACATAGCAAAGAATCTCATGAGTATAGAACATATATCAGAAAGACTGATTAAAATCGGTGTAGAAAGTCCAACAAATTGTCTACTATATCCAAGTATATGCACCGTGTAACGATTCGTACTCAGAAGAGGAGAAAGACTCATTCTATCAAGAGCTCTCCGACCTCATCAACAGCACCCCTGACAAAGAGGACCTGTATGTCATGGGTGATTTCAACGGCAGAGTTGGTGAGAGAAGAAACCGTGGACAAAACATCTTGGACCCCACAGTGACCACAGAACACCTTGTAATTACAACGGGAACCACGTGCTGGAACTATGTGCAGAGCATGATCTGATCATCACCAACACCTTTTTCCAACATCGAGCCTCCCAAATTTACACCTGGTACAAATGGAACGATCTCAACATCTCGTCTCAAATCGACTTTATACTTGCAAGATCTAGAACACGTTACGCCATCAAAGACTCAAAAGCCATCCCCAATGCCAACCTTGACACTGACCACAGGCCTGTCATTCTAGCCTCCAGTACTCAGAAGAAAAAAACAACAACTTCTAGGAAGAACCAGCCTGAAAAGATCAACCTCCTCAACCTGGAAGAGAAAGAAGTGCAAGAAAAGATTCACAGTGCTATCAAGGTGAAACTTGACCCCATTGACACAACACCTCTCAACATGGAGCAAGTCTGGGACACCTTCAAGCCAGCTCTCTTGAACACCTTAAGGGAAGTTTGCGGGACAAAGAAATGGGGAGGTAAATAACAGGAAAGCTAACAGCTTGGTGGAACCAAGAGGTTAAGGAAGCCATCAAGAAAAAAAAGCAGCTATATAAAGCTTGGGTCAAGACCAAGACAGAAGAGGGCTACGTCAAGTACAGAATCGCAAGAAGACATAGTAATCATGTTGTGAAAGCCTCCAAAGAACAATCTTGGGCGACTTATGGAGAGAAGTTAAGCGGAAATTTGCAATGAACTCCCCAAGAGAATTTTTCAAAGTGTGAAGACGATGAGAGTAAGAGATGAGCCATTCAATCCAACAACAGTAGTGAATGATGCAAATGGAGAGGCACTGCACAAAGAAGAGGAAATTCTGAAAACGATGGGAAGACTATTTTAAAGATCTTTTAAACCATCTGGAGTACAAGCTTCCAGCTCGCAGTTCTCACCACGCTACAAAGACCAGTTAGAGCCCCAAATCCTTGAAGCTGAAACAAGAAAAGCAATTAAAACCAGCCCAAAGGGCAAAGCGGCAGGTGATGACGGCATAACAACTGAAGCCATCCTTGCATGCGGAGAAACGGGAGTTAAGTGCTCTACCATCATCTTCCAGAAAGCATGGGAAGAGAGGAAAGTACCAATGGACTGGCAAAATGCAATAGTGGTGCCAATTTGGAAGAAGAAGGGCAGCAAGAGAGACTGCACACACCTACAGAGGCATTTCACTTCTGAGCCATGTAGAGAAAATGTATGCAAAGATTCTGGAAACAGCGCACAAGAGCCAAAGCAGAACACCTACTGAGCAATGCCCAGTTTGGCTTTCGGAAAGGAAGAGGTGCACAGATGCCATTTTCGCACTCCGACAGCTGTGTGAAAGAGCCATCGAATACAACCAAAGACCTGCATACAGTATTCGTTGATCAAGAAAAAGCTTTCGACCGAGTGTCAACAGAGACAGCTCTGGAAGATCCTGGAGCAGTACGACGTGAAGGGGCAGTTGCTTGATAACATCAGAACAATCTATGCCAACAGTATGAGCGCAGTCCGAACAACCAGTGGAACATCCGACTGGTTCCCGGTTACATCAGGGGTCAGGCAAGGCTGCGTACTCTCCCCCCTTCTCTTCGTGATCTACATGGACCAGATTACAAAGGAAGCCAACCCAGATCCTGAGGCCCTGAACGAACTATTATTTGCTGACGACCAGTCCCTGATGAATCAGAACAAAGCAGCTCTTCAAGAACACACAGACCAACTCAACACAAGCTGCGAGAGGTATGACATGAAGATCAGTATCACCAAAACAGAAGTTATGTCTGTCAGCAGAAATCCAGAAAGCTAGACATCAACATCAACGGCACCCAGCTGAAACAGACCAAAGAATTTAAATTACCTTGGCAGCCTCTTCACTGAAGATGGAAAATTGGACAGAGAGATAGAAACAAGATGCCAGAAAGCGAATGCAGTCAGTTACCAACTCGCCCCCCTTCTAAAACATCCCAGCATCCCAATGAGCACCAAGGCAAAACTCATCAACGCCATCTTCGTTCCAACACTCACATACCAGTGTCAGACATGGGCCCTGCCTTAGAGAGAAAACTGGTCACATGTGAAATGCGCTGCCTGAGAAAAGCTGTCAACAAGACCAGACGCGACAAGATCAAGAATGAGGTGATCAGAGACATGGTTGGACTAACACCAATTCTCCACCATATCGAACAACAAAGGATCAGGTGGTTTGGTCACCTCACTAGAATGCCGCCCAACCAGCCAGCCCTACGGGCATACACCATCAAATACAATGGCTGGAAAGCCAGAGGTAGACCAAGGAGACGATGGAGCGACTCCGTGGCTGACACCCTGGAGCCCATGACCTGTCACTACATCAAGCCTCCCGCCTAGCTGCAGACAGACGTCTGTGTCTCCCCGCGACGCCGAAGGGCACCAGCGGCAGATGAAAGAAGAAAGAAGAAGAAGAAGCTCACACTTGCACGTAGGCTTTTAAGTAATAGCATAACTTTTTTCACAAGGGAGTCTGTTCATATCTGCAAAGGCGCTAGCTAGCTAGATTTGAATCCAATAGTGTTTTCGCTTCTGAGCTATTTGCTTCGGCAGTATACCTCTTTACAGACCTATTTGCATAATATGTTATGGGATAGCAAAGCTTGTGAAGGCATTTGGACTTGAGAAATGTCTTGATCCTGTCAGTCGGTTAACACAAAGTTGTCAATATTTCTGCTGATAAAGAAAATTCACATTCCAGGAGTGTGTTATAATAAACTTGTTGTTTCCACTTTACTGCCCATATATTATCAGTACCAAGGTGTTTGTAGAGTTTATGGGGGGGGGGGGGGGGGGAAGCAGAAACAAAAAAACACAGAACATGTTATTTTCTTTATTTTTGAAGTTGTGGTTTGTGACGTGGGTGTTATGTGTTTTTGTCTTAAACTGGGTTGTAGAATATGTTGCTGTTCCTTCGAGCGTATGCTATGTTTCTTTTTACACTTGTTTCTTTCCCCATCCCCAAAGTTAAACAGTGCAACAACACTCTGCAGCATTCCATACTGTGTACTTTGTACTTTTGTGTTGTATAATGAATACAGTGTTACGTAAAGGTTCTTCCCTTTTTTTGTGTTTTCGGGTTGGTTTTTTTTCGTTTGGGTTTCTTGTTCCAACGTATTCTGAGTTGACACTGGTACTTATTTCCATCTCATGGGGTTTTTTTGCATATGATAGCAGCACTCTTATTGCTGTACTATTGCCTCCGTAACAGTCGCTTCCAGGTTTTCTGTATGGTGGTGATTTGAATAATAATAATAATAATAATAATAATAATAATAATAATAATAATAATAATAATAATAATAAAAGAAACTTATATAGCGCTGTATCTTGCACAGAAAAATCAAAGCGCTTGCACTCAACTCATTCTTACACAGTCATGCAACCAATAGTAAGTAATACTTCTAAAAAAGTCCAAATGCACACAACACACACACACCACCAAAACACAGGTTATACACTTTGGCAAGGTGATGGAATCTTTGGCTTTTGAAAAGCAGGGATAGCTATGGAATGAAACAGGAGAGGAAATTCTTAGGTTTGAAACAAATATGTCTTGAGGCCAGATTTAAAAGTGTCACAAGAAGGTCTTTGGCGAAGAGAGATAGGGAGGCCATTCCAAATCGATGGACCAGAATAACTACACCACGTTACGTTGACCCTAAGGCTTACCGCATTTATAGTAAGAAACGGACAAAAGTAAACTCGCTGACGTAAGGCAGTGGTCAAGTGATCAGTGGTCAAGTGAATGTTCACCTATTTTGTAAAAAAACTTTTTTTTAAAGTTGGCACAGGCTCAATCGGCAGTTGATCGTGGTCTAGAGGTAACGACGCACCTACAAAACAAACAAAAGGTCAATGTTTGATCTCCGTGTGTGACTAGAAATTATTTCCCCCGCATCCACTAGACCGTGAGTGATGATGTGGCTACAAGTCTTTCGGATGATACGATAAACCAATGCATAGTTTTTCAGAGCGTGGGTGTTGTGCCTGGCAGAATTCTCAAGACATATATCTACTGTGATAGGGGAAACTGGGGATTGAAGACATAGGTTTCGATTCAAAGGCAGGTGTGTTATGGCTAGTCCATCGATCCACTACTTTCTTTCGTTATTAAAATGCGTTGTTGTCTACACTTAGGCAATAATGTAGTTTTTGATTTGTAAAACGTGTTATTATTTACGTTTAGACAAGGCATGCCATGCCATGCCATTTCCCCGTAATCTCTTATACTACTTTATGTATGTGAGATTTAGTAGAACACAGGTAGGGAGCAATAGCTTGCTACGAGTCTTAATGCTAAAACCACTGCCATTATCATCGAATGATGCAAGTTAAGCAAGTCAAAGAAACACAAGACGATAACATAAGTTCAACATGAGTTGACCGCTACCATAATAATACGGATGTATGTCTAATTTTTGGATCTGCTTGGACTGTTTTATTGGATTGGAGTGCAGTGCAGTGCACGGTAATGTAATTTCGAATTTTATTCCATTGTCTCGCATGTCGTGATTATAGAATGGTATTCCACTTTCACACATCTCTATATTCATATATAATATGTACACTTTAAAGAATTGTCTAAGGAGAGAGTGTCATCACAAGTTTGAAGCCATTTATTTTCTTTTTTTTCTGCAATCTACTTTTTCTTCTCTATGAGAGCGACGTCCCTCCGACAGCCATGTAAATTGGCCACTTCGTGTCGTTAGTTCAGGATGGAGGTAACTTGCGGGTCACGGACAGTGTTCAACTACCACCCAACAAAACTAGAGCGCCGTGCAATTTGCAGGTGTGTCCCAAAATAGTAACACACGTCGATCTGCTCGCATGGGAGGGAGGTAATCTAATTACTGCCCCGATCAAGTGAATCTCGTCCCCAAGTATGCTACCCGACCAGCATATTTGATGCTTAAGCCAGTAGCCCCTTACAATTGTTACCCGATCCAATGGCAAACCAAATTGGGTATTTAAACCCATCTCCTGACACCATTTTTAAAAGAGTGGTTAACTTTAATCTCCAATCTCTGCACACAATCTTGGGGTTTCCGTCACACAAAAGTTCTTAAAAGGTTTTCAGATGACAAATTGTTTTCAGTTGTTTCAGAGAGAGAGAGACAGAGAGGAAGAGGAGGGGGAGGGAGAGAGAGAGAGAGAGAAGGAGAGACGAAGGAGAGAGAGAGAGGGAGAGAGAAGGGGAGGAGAGAGAGAGAGAGAAACAGGGCAGACACAGAGACAGAGACAGATACAGACTTTTGAGCGAATTTATTTTGGAGAGAGAGAGGGAAATTTAGGCGATTTTGTAGGGGAGAGGACCCTTTGAGCAAATTATTTTGAGAGAGGGCACCAGAGATCAATGAGAGAAAAAGACAGCAACAAAAAGACACAGAGTCAGGAAGACAGAACGACAGACAGAAACAAGAGGAATGGGGAGAGAGAGACCCCAAAAAAATAAAATTTAAAAAGAAGAAAGGGGGGGGGAAAAAAAAAAGCCAAACCGAAACTACTTTTCCCCCCCAAACGACGTCCCCCAAAATTTTTAAATTGGCTTTTCTTAGTTCAAGGGAAACTCGGGAGGGAAGGTTTAATACCAAAACAAAAAAGAGGGGGTGAATTTTTTTTTTCCCGAAAAGTCTTCTCGCGGGGGGGGAAAATCTTTTCTCCCCCTCAATTTCCCCCCCTTTTCCCCCCGACCATTTTTTATCTTCCGTCCCTTTACTTTTACCCTCCAATCAAAATTTTTTCCCCCCTTTCAATTTTTAAAATGGTTAACTTATTAAAATTTCCCCTTTGGTTTTTGCCCCCAAAAAAAAGTTCAAAAGGTTTTAATGCTTTGTTTTGTTTTTCGGGGGGGGGGGGGGGGGGGGGGGGGGGGGGGGGGAAAAAAAAAATTTTTTTTTTGGGGGGGGGGGGCCCCCCCCCTTTTTTCTTTTTTTTTTTTTCTTTTTTTTGGGGGGGGTTTGGGCTTATTTTTGGGGGCCCTTTTTTGGGAAAAAAAGGCAGCACTCCCTCGGGCGCGCCCGGGGTTTGGGGGGGGTTAAAAAAAAAAAAAAAAGGGGCCCCCAAAACGGAAAAGGGGGGGGGTTTTTTAATCCCCGTGGTTGCAATTTTTTTGAAAATGTTCGTTATATGGAAAAAGGGTTCGTTTCCGGTTTTCGGGTTTAAAATTTTTTTTTGTTTTTGGCTTTTTCTTTTCTCTTTTTTTCCGGTTTCCCTTCTTTTTCCCCTTTTTCCCCCTTCTTTTTTTTTTTTTCCTTTTTTTTTTCTTCTTTTTTTTTTTTCCCTTTTTTTTTCCTTTTAAAGGTTTTGCTGTTTTTCTTTTTTGGGGGTGTTTTTGGTTTTGGGGGGTTTTTTCTCTTTCCCTCCTTTCCTTTTTTTTTCTTTTTCCTTGGTTTTTTTTTTGGGCCCCCCCTTTTTGTGGTTTTTTTCTTTCTTTCGCCCCCTTTTCTCTTCTTTTTTTCCTTTTGCCCCTTCTCTCTCTTCTTCTCTTCTTTCTCTTTTTTAATATTTATTTATATAATATTATAACACACAAAAAAAAGGGTAAAGGGTTCCCATAACCTATAAGGTGTAGGAAGCGGAGCGTCAGAACCTCCTTCTCGGGGGCCGCATATTGAGGGGGGGCCATCTCCCCCCTCGTCTTTACCTTTTCCCCCGCCCCAAAGAGGGCAGGTACCCCCTTTACAGCGGGTGAATGGGGGGGGTCTTATGAACAAGGCGCCCCAAAGGTCACCCCTCCATTGGGAACCCCCGCTCGACCTACTTACTTTGGGTGGGGAAAAGCGAGTGCTTGACCACGAGTATCCCGCCTCTTTTAGCACATACACCCACACACACACACACAACACACAAAATATATATATAATAAATATTTATTATTATATAATATTATATATTAAAATATTATATATAATTTTTAATATAATATAAATATATGGTAACAACATATCATTTAAAATGTTTCAAATCAAAATGCAATAAAACCTTAAGGCTTGGCACATACTAAAAAAAATTTTCTGTATCTTCTTACACCATATTCATCAGAACAACGTGGCATAACATGCTCAACTTAAACTAAAATCTTGTTTTTATTTTTCACCCCCTAAGGATGCTGGGACGTTTCAGTGTAAATGCATCCACCTTTTGGGAATTTTTGCAGAATTTTGTTTTATTTTTTTTCTTCTCTTTTTTTCCACGTTGTTTTCCTTCTTCCTGTCACTTCTTTCTTTTTATTTACGGCCTTTCTTTTCCGGTATCCTTTTTTTTTTTGGGGAAAGAATTTATAAACATAACAAAAATTTTTCCCTACGAAGTGGAAAAGACTGTGGCCTTTACCGGTAGCGTGACTTGTTTTCGCTCATTTGACAGACACACTGTTCCCCTTTGGTGTTCGACGACGACGACGCAAAAGAAGAAAAAGGGGTGTACAGCTATAGTGAATATTTTATGCATCACAACAAAAAGGGGTGGAAAAGCTGTGCTATTTTTGAGAAAAAAAAATCACCACACAACCCACACACACAACACCCCCCGCACAAAGAAAACCAAAGCAAATGTTTGGTCTTCCTTCTTTCCCCGAGCAAAAAATATAAATTTTATTTAAAAAATTTCCAAAGTTTCTGTACCCTTAGCTTGGGGCAATTCCTCGTTTATAAAAGATTGTTTTTCAGATGATGGGGGCCTTCAACGGAAAAAAAAAATTTT
>CM054135.1:20417992-20437992 GCA_028751875.1 Rapana venosa
TGATTGGGGTGTGTGTGTGTGTGGTGTGTGTGTGTGTGTGTGTGTGTGTGTAGTGTGTGGTGTGTGTGTGTGTTGTGTGTGTTGTTGTGTGAGTTGTGTGTGTGAGTGGGTTTGTGTGTGTGTTTGTGTCAAGTCAAATTTTTATTTCCAGATGGTAAATGAATAAGCAATGCATGTGCGTGTTCGTGTATGTGCATGTATGGTGAGAGAGAGAGACAGAGAGAGGCAGACAGAGAGAGAAGAGAGAGAGAGAGAGAGAGAACGCTGAACGCTGAACGTTTTTAATATGTACATTGGCCTTAGGCCACAATACACGGAGTTTGGGGGAAGGAGGGAAATCAACATACTGGTATATACAGTACCATAGTATATGGAAGAAAAAGAGAGAGAGAGAGAGAGAGAGAGAGAGAGAGAGAGAGAGAGAGAGAGAGAGAGAGAGAGAGAGAGAGATAGAGAGAGAGAGATAGAGAGAAAGTGAGAGTGACAGAGACAGACAGACAGAACGAGAAAGAAAGGGTGCGTGTATGTGTGTGAAAGTTTGTGCACACACACACAGAAAAGCAAACACATAAACATATGCACACACACACACACAAACACACACACACCACCACCACCACCACCTCCATCACCACCACCACCACCACTACCACCGCCACCATTACACTTCCATCAACACACCGCCTATCTTTCTTTTCTTTTTTCAGCTGGACCATCCACCCCCCCCTTCCCCCCACCCACCTTTCAATTCCATCCCTGCTGTGGTGATTCAGCGTGGACTGCTGGCCCTGAGCAATTTATCATGGCTGGTGACCGAGTCCCTTTATAGCTGACTCAACATAGCCTACAGAATGCCAACCACTTGTGGAGAAAAAACAGTCATTGGGTTACTGATACTTTACGTCTGTTTCATCGGAATGATGCGAACAAAAATAACACTCAATGAATGAACGAATACTTTGTGAATATTAAATGATTTATTAGAGCATATACCTTTCGTCTACAGTTACAGGCATGATAGAGGATTTAGTGGGAGAAGAAAAGTGAGAATAAAGATGGTGGGCATTGAGGCGTAGGGATGTGATATGAGCTATTGACATACACGCAGAATGCACAAGAGTACATGCTTATACATACGTTTGCACACACACAGGCATACACACAGGCAACAGCGCCGACTCCTTTCCTCCCTAAATTGTTCCGATGAGACTGAAAACTGATGTTCCCTGTGTGAATGCACACAGGACATCTGACTGCAAACATTAATGAGCCATGTGCCACCTTTCTAAAAGAGAATGCCACTGTGTGCTGGTGGGAGCAGAGGACAAAACTGACAATGCGTGCGTGCGCACAACTTCCGGCATACATTAACACAAACACACTCAAACACACACATACCACACAAACACTTATACAAACACATTTACACAGTTATTTACACATTTGCACAAACATGCACACACATACACATTCACACATACACACACACACACACACACACACAAACACACGCGAACGAACGCAGAACATCTTGCGCACACGTTAAATCCTGTTCCGCTTTTCGTAAGAGCAGGCCATTGTGTGCCGGTGGGAACAGATGACAGAATTTACAAAACTGCATACACACGGGGACAGGATGTAAAAAAAGTACATTAGTACTTATTTCATTATCCTCGATATAAAAGAATAAAACAAAAAATAAAATAATAAACACACACACACGCCCCCCCCCCCTCCTACACACACACTCAAACACACACACACACGCACGCACGCGCGATTACACACACACACACATACACTGTGCAGCAATAGGCCATCACACTTCCCTCATTTTCCACCCCTCTTCTCAGCTGTACTGACCCCTTTGCAATTCTACCATCGCCTTGCCAGTCTATCGTGAACTTGTTCCCTGAGGCGATTTATCACGCTGGTGACTGATTCCCTTCCAGGTTACTCAACAAAGCGAAGAGAATGTTTATAGCTTGTTGAGTAAAGTCATGCTGCTAGTGATACGTTATGTCTACCTCATCAGATGAACTAACAAAATAAAAGGAAAAAGAAAGTCAACGAGTAGATGAATGTGTAGCTTTACATATGTATGATTTATAACTCAACTGTCTCCATTGCCGCTGTTGTTGGTGGAGGCTTCATGGGTTGTTTCCAGGTGTGGCTACCTCTCTCTCTCTCTGTGTCTCTTTTGAGTTTCGTAGTTTCCTGAAGCCTTTCCATACTACTGATGTTGGCCTCACTCTTGCAATGGAGAAATGTTGCCATAGGATGTGTGTGTGTGTGTGTGTGTGTGTGTGTGTGTGTTGTTTGTAAAAGAGGACTCTAAACCGAGGTCCTTTGTGAGGTCCTGCGCATATTTTCAAAAGCATGTTCCCTCTTGCAAAAGAACGTGATATTTGTGCTTGTGGGAACAGAAGTTTAAAGAAGTTAGAAAGCCGAATGCACATGTGTTAAGAATAAGCTTATAAATTCTTATCCCATTATCTTTGAAATGCAAAAAAAACAATCCTCTAATCTACACACCACATAACAGCAGTGTCATGGGGATAGTGGAAACTAAATGAAGGTGGCAGTAATGGGAGGGGACAAGGATTGAATGAATGAGCAATTAACTTACAGAAACGAAACCCAGAAACACGTGGGTGGGCACACACACAAACACACACACACACACACACACGATTAGTGATCAAATGAACCAGGAGAACACCTATAGACTCCTAGTTATTGATCTTAAACCGTTCAGAATAGTTTATTTCTTTGAAATCCTGAAGTAGAGTATTCCACTTATCAGTAACGGTACAACACAATGCTTATATCTAAAGTATTTAGTTTGGGCATATCAATTTAAGCTCACACAATTTTTAAAAAAAAGAAAAGGCTTATTAGATATATGTAGGTTAACCAACAAAAGGAAAGTCAAACTTGCATATGAATGATTTTTAACGAAGTGCTTGCCTCTGTAGCATTCAATTCAATACATCAGCACAAACCAGAAAAACAAAATCAATGACAGCACATACTAACTGGCCACAGAACAGCCAGAAGCAGGCGAAATTCAAAGGTCAGGGGGTATAACGAAAGGGTTCATTCAACACTGTGGAATGCTAACGACAGAGCATGGTATCCCTTTCCTCCACAAATAAAAGGCTAATAAATATGCTTTACAGCACGAACAAATCATGAGGCCAACCTTTCACGATTTTGTAACAAGTCGGGATAGGCAATGGCAGTTTGAGCAGCTAGGTAATGCCTGAGAGCAGCAGGGACGTATTTGTAATAACGGATGGTTTATAATGCAAAGTGAGACTGATATTGTATCTGCCACTTTGCAAGTTAAAGAAAAGCAGATTAAAAAACAAATGCCTAAGATGATAGGAACATTAATTAATAACCTAATGGGTTGGACTGCTATTGTTGTGAAGAGCTTTCTCAATTTAGAGCAGCCAAAATTTCATGTAGATAAATCTGATACGATTTATATATATATATATATATATATATATATATATATATTTTAATATTATTATATATATATCCATACCATATATATTTTATGTTAGATAGATAAAAATAGATAGATAGATATATAGATAGATAGATAGATAGATAGATTAGAAATAGATATGCTAATGATATTACCTTCGGCCTAAAACGTTCACAGAAATGAATACTAAGGCCTAACTAAACAATAGGAGAGATTTCATCAGTATGTTGCCATACTGTAGCAACCTGAGTCCCTTTCATTCGTCACAGTCTGGATGTGCTTAATTTGTGTTTGATGAAAGACATAAAATATAACCATTTTCTATTCCACATCCACATGCAGAGTATAGACAATACGAATTTATAAGCAAGATTGTTGATATATATATATATATATATATATATATGCACTCAGATGTGGTATCAGAGTTCTATCTATTTATTTATCTATCTATCTAATCTATCTATCTATCTATCTATCTAATTATCTTTCTATCTATCTATCCATCTATCTATATAGCTGCATACCATGAAATCAAATAAGGCTTAGTTAACTCCTTCACATGTATACCACTGCTAACTTACGATAGCTAGCCAACTGCTGCTACCAAAGACGATCATCTGGGCATTACTAAACACTATTGGAGACTTGCTGGCTATACTTGGATGCATAATTGTGACAGTAAAACTGAACAATGGCTGACTGTAATGTTCAACTATGGCCCAGAAACTCATGAATTGACTAGACAACACGAAAACGGGCGGGTGACATCACAGAGCAAACTTAACGAGGTAAATCTGACAACCTTCTTCATTTAGCGAGGAAAACATACTATTGATATTCCCTTCGGCCTAACACTGTTCAACAGCCATGTATACAAAGGGCTTACTCAACAACAAGAGAGATTACATCAGTATGCTACGATGCTGTAGCAACCTGAGCCGTTTACATTTGTCACAGTCTGGAGGTGCTTAACTTGTGCTTGATTAAAGGCATGCAATATAGCCTCTACAATAATCGATCCCTTGTAATAAAAAGCAAGACCGTTGCTGTATTTCCCTATTAATTGCATGTTATGTATGAGCGTAGTTGGCAAGAATTCTTGCACAGATGAAGAATCGTGCTTTTGGATATTGTAACTAGAATCCTGGATATAGCTAACATATTTTACAGCGACATATCACTGTATTACAGCATCTCCTAGCTCCCGAGCAATGCACGGGCATCGTTTTCTTCCTTGCTGCTTTTATGTTCTGTCACGTTCCTGCCCTGCTGATATCACACCGCTTAGTTCAATCTTCCTATCCTAGCCATACCCAGATTCGTTATGTAGTATCCTCAGGCTTGAAAATCTACAGTGAGCCTAGCAATGCCAGGCCATCTTAGGGCCATGAGCCAGAGGGGCCCTGCACTGCTACTGGGTCACTCATGTGGTGTTCATTGGTGACTGTTCTGAGCTTACATACATAGGTCACGTCCGATTAAGCCCGTTACTGATGACAATAAAAGTTCAGTTGCAGAGTCAGACTGAGAGAGAATCCTAACCAGGGGAGGGAGGAGGGGAGGGGGTAACTACCACAAAGTACTTCCAGCATCCAGGCAAGTTGCAGTTCCTGTTTCTTTCTGGCAGCGCACTCAGTTTGTTAACAGCGGGAAATCCAGCATTCTGTCCAATGGAAACTCAAAGATATAGTTGGGAATCAAAGCAGAAAAATGACAGTTACATAAAAAACCAAGATGAAAATTGAGAGCTGGCTAGAAAATGTGGAAAATAAAAGGGAACCACAAAAGCTATCTAAGTAAAGAGCGTTGCAAAAGAATATACATCAACAGGAGCGGGGTGTCTAATCTGGCATACGTCCTTGAAGTATGAAGCAGTCCACTCCAGTATCGTGATCTTAGGCCTCACTTCTACATTTGATTCATTTTAAAGCAGAGTCAATAGCATAACAATAATTGCACTCAAGTACAAGAAAAGTATATCGATTTATTCCACAACCACATGCAGATTATAGACAATATGAATTATAAAGTCATCTCTAAGTGGGCAGGTCTATGTGTACACATACATTGAATACACTTTTTTCCCACTGTGGCAATTTTTGTCCCAGTGACGTGCAACATCACGTTTGTTTTTGTGTGGATAAATACAGACGGCTTAAGGACAATACCAATACTAAAACTAATATCTGTTGTGAATAGAAATGTAAGTAGACATACATTGAACACCATTGTTCACTGTGGCAATGGTCACCCCAATGTCGTGCAACAGCACGTTTAATTTGTGTGGGTATATACAGAATTGTTTTAGGGTAGGACAGATCCATGTTTTGAAATCAAGGGAAAGAACAGCTACTTTGTTGAACATCAGATTTGCAGTTTCAGATAAAAAGATTTGACATGACTGCTTGGCCTGTTTTTCTTTTTCTTTTGGTAAATATTGGAGGAGGAGGTAGAAGCTTTTAAATACCTTGGCGCTACACTCACAAAGGACGGGCGATCGACGACAGAAATGAAAGTCAGAATAGCCATGGCAACATTTTTCTATGACAAAACTCAAAAACCATATGGAAAAGTAAAGAGATCAGTTTCCCAATCAAACTAAAGCTCTACAAAGCCTTAATTCAGACTATCCTTCTGTAGGAAGTGAAACCCGGACATTGGACTGCTGAAACAGCAAAGCGAATCCAGTCATTTGAAACAAAAATGCCAAAGAAAACTGCTGGCATATCCTGGAGAGAACGAAAGACCAATGAATTTGTCAAGAGTCAAATAACACGGCTGGCAGGTCCACAGGAACCCCTTCTCACCATCGTCAAGAAGAAAAGCTGACATGGTTCGGCCACGTCACCCGCCAAACACTCTGCCAAAAACAGCACTGCAGGGAAACACTCGAAGGTGGCAGAAAGAGGGAAGACAGAACAAGTCATGGATGGACAACATCAGAGGAATGGCCCGGGATGAATGACTCGGCACTACTGCGCAAGCCGAGGACCGAGATGGATGAGGAGGCTTACCACGGCATCGTCTTCGTGTCTCCCCCCACGACGCCAAGAGCACGGTCTGATGATGATGATGATGATGAAAGATCATAACATTACCGCATTTCAAATTTTTAAATTTTTAAACTCCCTCTCCTCGATATCCATAGCAAACAGAAATAGAGAGAGAGAGAGAGAGAGAGAGAGAGAGACAGCTAGAAGAGAGAGAGATAGCTAGAGAGAGATAGAGATAGCTAGAGAGAGAGAGAGAGAGAGAGAGGAGGAGAGAGGGGGAGGAGAGTAGAGAGAGAGAGGGGAGAGAAGAGAGAGAGAGGAGAGAGAGAGATGAGGTCTGTGTGTCTGTGTGAGAGAAAAACTTGATATCCAGAAAAGTGGATTTTTCCTAAGTCAGACAAAGGGTTTCATTCTGTAATTGAAGACAAAGTGTAATAAGCTTTGTGTGAATGGCTATAGGTGTCAGGGTGAGAGCCAATTACAGACGGGGTACCTCTGGCTCTTCCGAAGAGCATTGCTAACAAACAGCCTTCTGTGAAACTGATATGTTGATTAGCACAGTTACAGGCCAGACCTTACAAATCCAAAGACGATCTATGAAAGATCAAAGAACTTGACAGCTCGGCAGACATCATAATCCCTCCCTGGGCTTATCTGGTTGCATGGAAATGACAAGTTCTAATTGTCAGGTGGATCTGGGATATCTCTTCACAGTGTCATTAGTTGAATGGCTCAGATCTATCAGAAGTAGCTTGACTGACTGGACTTCTATTGAATATAGATATAATTTTGTATCAAATCTCATTGTTTGAGTGTCCAGGGTCGTGTGGAAAAGAATATCCAGAAAAGTAAAATTCTCCTTAAATTAGGCAAGGATATTCTATAATTGAACACCATGCATAAGAAGCTGATTATGATTGGCTATTTGCTGTAAGGGTAAGATCCAATTACAAAAGGAGTTCTTCTAGCTCTTCGTTAGAGCTTCCTAATGGGAGGTCTTCTGCGACACTGATATGTTTATTAGCACAGTTTACAGGCCAGACGTTACAAAACCAAAGATGATGACATTTGATCCCCCCAATCCAAGAACTTTACAGCTCAGCAGACATCATAATGCTGCTCTGGTTTATCTAGATGTGTATAAATTGGGAAGTTCTGTTCATGTTTCAGGTTGATCTGGATTATTTCCTCACTCTGGCATTAGTTTAGCTGTTCAGGTCTGTCAGATGTGGGCTTGACAGACTGAATTCCATTAAGTATATATGTGTCAAAAACTCATGATCAATATTGTTGGATTTTTTGAGCTTCCATGACAATTTTTAGCAAAGTAAGATGTTGAGGTCAGGATTTTATTTAGTAGACACTTGTTTTAACTGGCTGTAAACTGAAATAGAGAGAGGATATAAATATGGGATTTGGAATGACTAATCTGCATAAGCAGTCTAAATTTTGAGGGGTAACTATCATTATAATGCCTGTCACTTAATCACTCAGTTATTGGTCTTATTACCTCGTCCTTGAAAGTATGAGCGTGGGGAGTTTGGGGTGGGATGGGGGAGTGGGGAGAAGTATATCCAGAAAGCGAAAGTCTACTTCATTAGACAAGGGATATTATTGTTAAACTGAACACCAAGTACAAGAAGCTGATATTGATTGGCTATATCTGTCAGCGCACAAACTAATTACACAAAGAGTACTTCTGGCTCTTGGAAAGAGCATCCCTAATGAAGAGTCTTCTACAAAACTGATATGTTTATCAGCACAGTTAAAGGCCATACCCTGCAAGTCCAAAGACGATGTCGTAGATCCCCCACTTGACGACTTGACAGACACCATAATCCCTTCCTGATTTATCTAGTTGCGTATAGATTGCAAGCGCGATTTGTCAGGTGGATCTAGACTCTTTATTGACTCTCTCATCAGCTGAACTATTCAGATCTATCAACTTTTTGCTTAACGGGACTTTTAAATAAATAAATACCTGTCACATCTCATAAACTATATTGTCGGATATTTTTGTTGAAATTTTCTGATATTATTAGCAAAGTAAAGACTTTGAGGTTCAAGGTTTGTTTTAATTATCCGTTTGTGGAAGTGGTTATAACTGAAATAGAGAGAGGTTATAAAAATATGGCATTTGGAATGATAAAGTCTGCACATGCAGTCTCATTATGAGGGATTCACTCAGTTATTGGCCTTGTACCCCAGTCCTTTGAAAATATCAGATATAGAACAGACCTTTATTCTTTCTTAATAGAGATCACAACAGACTGCTGGTATATTTTTTTGAAAAATAATTTTAAAAAATGACAAATATGACTTCACTCTATTATTTTTGAAATAGTTTATAGTGTGAAAGCACATCTCAAGTGTTCCTAAAAAAATACGTTCTTATGCGTGGAGCAAATGTCAATATACCAATTTCAATATTATCTCAGTGTGGACAGTTTAATCCACCTGAAAGTAAGAATATTATATCACATATTCTGCTTCCTCTTAATTTTCAAAAAATCAACAAAATATTATCTGACCTAAAAATTGCATGTTGGGCATGAATATATTGTATTTGATATTAAACACATTCCACACTAGGTGCACTATAAAGATATTGCGTGCCTGGAAAAGTATATATCATAGACCCACGACTGTGATAACTGGAAACAAGCTTGAGTTGATATGAGGGCAATGGAAGAAAATGCAACAAACACATCACATATCAGGAACAAGTAAACTAAGAAGCAATAAAAGAAGTCATTTCTTAAAACACACTCAGCAAAAATTGCAGTACCTTCCACAGCAGCAATAAGCATAAATGATTGTAGTTTTTAACTAATCAGGGATATCAGTGCCTTCTAAAAGGAAAATAAACACACACACACACACACCACCCACTCATTCATGCAGCATACACACAACACACATACCACTGCATGCATACACACTACTTACACACGCAGCCATGCACGCGAAAAAGCAGTACACTGAAGTAAAGTTGACTTTCACAACACACACACACACACACACACACACACACACACACAACACACACACACACACTCGCATCACACACTCACACGCAATCACACACCAATCCACCAAACTGCTTTTTTTTCTTTTTTACAGAAATCCTCACTCCGAACATCTACCACCACAGTTCATAACATAACTTCCCCCTGAAGACTTTAATCCCCCCCCCCTCCCCTCCCTATCTCTATGCTTCCCCTAAGCCAGGGCAAGTTGTTTATCTCTGGACTTTGGGTCCATCCTGTCTTCTATCGATTATTTTCTGGCTGTTTAGTATTCATTGGTTTGGGTCAGCAAATCCCTGTAGTACTTGTGTGGCCAGTGCCATCTGAAGCACAGGTCACCTCAGGAAGTGACCCTTACAGCTCAGGCTGTCTCACTGCCCACACTAATGACTGGATCATTCTGTCTAGTCTCCCAGAAATTGAATAGATTAGTATGCATTGATAATCACGTTTTGTTTCTGGAGGAAAAAGTAGCAGCTGTGAGGGTACTCGGGAGTAATAGAATGACTTCCAAAACACAAGTTGTTGAGTTGTGCGTCTAGTTTAAATGCAAAGTAAGAAGACAGGTAGATCTTTTATAACTAGTTTATCATCTATGTCTTGTTGTATGAACAGTTATTATTGTACTGGCTCTTGGCTAGAATTGAAATGTGTTTTTTCTAAGTTGTTAAGAGGACAGTAGACAAAAAAAAATACTGTAAACTTGTTGTAGAATGATAGTGCTATAATAATAATAATAATAATAATAATAACAATAACAATAATGATGATGATAATAATAATAATAATAACAATAATAATTAAAAAAATAATAACAATAATATTAATGCAAGGTATTTTTACAGCGCTGAATCTTGTAAAGCAAATAAATTGAAGCGCTTGCATTCAAACCATTTACACACATGCAACCTTCAACAAAATATTACAATTGACATATATCAAATGTATGCTCACATACACGTAAGCACATACTCACAAAAACAAGACAAAAAGACATGATGAGAAGACATCGGATGGTAAATAAGTTCGTTTTGAGGCTAGATTTGAAAGTGTCAAATGTAGGCTTTTAGCGAAGAGATAGAGGGGGATCATTCCACATGACACATGATGGTATTGCAGTTAGTTCATCTGATGTACTAGTTCACATTAATGGTTTAGAGGCCTGCCACAATAGATGGGTTATTTTATGATTCAGCGTCAGCACTTTTGCAGTTCTTGCAAATAGGCTGATGTAAAAGAACCCCACCTCCCACCCCACACCACCCCCACCATCCTCTCCCCCAAAATAAAACAAAAATGGTGATTAAACGAAATCCTCCCATATCAACTTCTGTCACTCAGATAGCGGGAAGATTTTTCTATCAGTTTAAGCGAGGACTGTTTATTTTGACGGATGTAATAATTGGTGCCCTTGGGGCCTGCTGTAAAAAATATTATTTGCTGATCTAGCTAAACCTGCATTTTCTGTTGTTTGGTTTTTGTTTTTTGTTTTTTTCTTTCAGTTTTGCCTATCTTCTCTATGTCTCTTTTTCTTTCTGTCCCCTGTCTCTATCTGTCGGTCTCTGTCCTTCTGTCTGTCTCGTCCTGCTGCCCCTTCTCTGTCCTGTCTCTCTATCTGTCTCTGCCTGACGGGCCGCCCCTGTCTCTCTCCTCCGACCATCCCCAAAAATATTGGGAAAAATGCGAAACGTAAAAATTTGGGTTTTAAAAGTGAGCTGAAGAATGGGGCGTTTTGGGAAAAGGGACTAAAGGACAACAGGCAAGACAGAGAAAAAAGAGAAATTTTTGGGACGGAAAGGAGACAAAGGGGCAAGAAAAGAAAAAAGAAAGAAAGACAGAAAGAAATACATAGAAAGAAGAGGGGGGGAAGGAAAGGAGGGGGAAAAAGGGGAGAGGGGAGAGAAAAGGGGAAGAGAGAGAGAGAGAGAGAGAGAAGGGGACAGACAGACAGACAGACAACCCCCCAGAGACAAAACAGAAAACGAAACCCAGATAAGAGACAGTCAGCCCAAAACAGAAAATGAAGCGTGCGCGACAAATTTTAAAAAAGCACAAAAAAAGCACTTTTCGTTGCGGTGTGTGTGTTGTGTGTTTTGTGTGTGTGTGTTTTGTGTGTGTGTGTGTGTGGTGTGTGTGGTGTTTGTTTTGTGTGTGTGTGCCCTGTCTTTTGCCCTGTCTGTCTGCCTGTCAATGCCGCCAAAAATTTAATTAAATTTTTTTTAATTTTATTTTTGTGTCTGTGTCTCTGTGTTTGGTCTGTTTTGGGGTCGTGTCTGTATTTTTTTCCCCTTCGCTCACACAGGGTTTTTAAACAACGCAAAGAAAACTAAAAAAGAGCCCATAAAAAAAAACGGATCCCAAAGGGAAAACGCCCCTCGCAAGGGAAAGGGACATCGAAAATAGGAACGTGACTAAAATTGAACATGGAACTCTGCGGCCTAAAACAAGGAACCAAAAATTTGTGGAATTCATGCCCAAAAAGAAAGATCTCCATCTTTGGCATTTCAGACCAAGGAAGAAAGGAAAAGGGGAAACGAAAGAAATCCTTTCAAATTTTGTTCTAAACTGAGGGGGGAGTCAGGAAAGACCAAGGGGCAATGCATGGGGGTGGGATTCATCCAAACACCCAGACATAGCAAAAAATCTCATGGTATAGAACATATAACAGAAAGACGATTAAAAGGGGTTGAAGAAAGCCCAAAACAAAATTGTCTACTAAATCCAAGTATATGAAACCTGTTAACGATTCGTACCCCGAAGGGGGAGAAAGACTCTTCTATCAAGAGCTCCCCCGCCCTCACAACAGCCCCCCTGACAAAAAAGGCCCTTTGTATGCCCAGGGGTGTTTTAAAACGGCAAGTTGGGGAAAAAAGGAAACCCCGGGGAAAAAACATTTTGGCCCCCAAACAGTGACCACAGAACACCTTGAAATTTACAACGGGAACCACGTGTTTGGAACATGTGCAAGAAAATTTTTATCATCACCAACACCTTTTTCCAACCCGAGCCCCCCAAAAATTTACCCCTGGTACAAAGGAACGATCCAACTCCCCGTCTCAAATCGACTTATACTTGCAAAAACTAAAACACTTTTACGCCCTTTCAAAGACTAAAAAAACCATCCCCACTCCCAACCCTTTGCCCACTGACCACGGGCCGGGCATTCTACCCTCCAGTACTCAAAAAAAAAAAACCAAAAACTTCTGGGAAAGAACCAGCCTAAAAGATCAACCTCCTCAACCGGAAGAGAAAGAAGTCTGAAAAAATTTCCCACTTGCATCAAGGTAAAAACTTGCCCCCCATTGACCCCAACACCCCAAAAAGGAGCAATCGGGGAAAACCTTCAACCCATTTCTTTTGAACACCCTTAAGGGAAGTTTGCGGGACAAAAAAGGGGGGAGGTAAAAACAGGAAAGCTACAGTTTTGGTGGAACCAAGGGGTTTAAGGAAGCCATCAAAAAAAAAAGGGGCCCACTATATAAAGCGGGGGGTCAAAAACCAAGACAGAAAAAGGCTACGCAAGTACAGAATCGCAAGAAGACATAGTAAAAAAGTTGTGAAACCTCCAAAGAACAATTTTGGGCACTTATGGAGAGAAGTAAGCGAAAATTTTTTTTAAAAACTCCCCAAGAGAATTTTTCAAAAGTGTGAAAAACGAGAGAAGTAAGAGATGAGCCATTTAAAACCAACCAAAAGTAGGAAAAAGAGCAAAAAGGGGAGGCACTGCACAAAGAAAGGAAAATTCTGAAACGATGGGAAGACTATTTTTAAAAATCCTTTTTAAAACCCCTCTGGGGTACCCCGCTTCCAGCTCGCAGTTCTCACCACCCCAAAAAAAACCATTAAAAGCCCCAAATCCCTTTTAAGCTGAAACAAGAAAAGCAATTAAAAAAGCCCCAAAAGGGGAAAGCGGCAGTGAGACGGCAAAAACAACTGAAGCCATCCTTGCTGCGGGGAAAAAGGGAGTTTAAATGGGGGTCACCTCATCTTCCCCGAAAGCATGGGGAAAAAGGAAAATCCAATGGACGGGAAAATGCAAAAAGTGGGGCCAATTTGGAAGAAGAAGGGGGACAAGAGAGACCCGCAGCACCCACAGAGGCATTCACTTCTGGGGCCAAGTAAGAAAAGGGATTTCAAATATTTTGGGAACAGCGCACAAGAGCCAAAGCAAACCCCCTAAGAGCAATGCCCAGTTTGGGTTTCGGAAAGGAAGAGGGGGCCCCAGAGCCATTTTTTTCCTTCCGACAGCTGTGTGAAAGAGCCATCGAAAACAACCAAGACCTGCAACATATTCGTTATCAAAAAAAAAAAAGGGTTTTGACCGATCCCAAAAGGACAACTCTGGAAAATCCTGGAGCAGTACGACGTGGGAAAGGGGGATTGCTTGAAAAACAACAGAGCAAACTAAAGCCCCAAAAGTATGAGCGCAGTCCCAAAAAAACCCGTGGAACACCGACTGGGTTTCCCCGGGTTTCATCAGGGGTCAGGCAAGGGTGCTAAAATCTCCCCCCTTCCTTTGATTTTACATGGAACCCCCTTACAAAGGGGAAACCAACCCAGATCCGAGGCCCTTTAAAAGAACTTTTTATTTTTCTGACGACCATCCCGAAGAATCAGAACAAAGCAGCTCTTTAAGAACACACAACCCAAAACCCAAAACAACTGCGAGAGGTAAGACATGAAATCCCTTTTCACCAAAACAGAAGTTATGTCTGTCCCGCAGAAAACCAGGAAAGCCCAGACATCAACACAAGGCACCCAGCTGAAAAAGACCAAAGAATTTTTAAATTTCCTTGGGACCTCTAAAACTGGGAAAATTTGGGAAAAATTGGGCAGAGAGATAGGGAAAAAAGATCCCAGAAAAAAAACGAATGCAGTCAGTTAAAACCCCCAAATCGCCCCCCCCCTTTTAAAACATCCCAGCAAACCCAATGAGCACCCAAAGGGAAAACTCAAACAACGCCATCTTCGTTTCCAAAAACCACATAAACCCGTGTCCCAAAATGGGCCCCCAACAAAAGCCTAAGAGAAAAAGGGCACAAAAGAATTTCGCTGCCTAGAAAAGCTGTCAACAAGACCAGAAACCACAAAAACAAGAATAGGGGATCAGAGACAAGGTTGGCAACCCCAAATTCCCCCCTATCGAAAAACAAAGGATAGGGTGGTTTGGTCACCCCCTAAAATGCCCCCCAAACCCGCCACCCCTAGGGGCAAAACCCCTCAAATCAATGGCTGGAAACCCAAGGGGTTTTAGAAACCAAGGAGACGATGGAGCGACTCCGGGCTGCCCCCTGGACCCCATGACCTGTCACACATAAGCCTCCCCCTACGCAGACAGAGTCTGTTCCCCCCGCGACGCCAAAGGGCCCAGGGCAGATGAAAAAAGAAAGAAGAAAAGAACTCCCCTTGCACTAGGTTTTTAAGTAATGCATAATTTTTTTCACAAGGGGGGAGTTGTTCATATTGAAAGGGCAGTAGCTAGATTTGAACCCAATAGTTTTTTTTGCTTTGAGCTATTTGCTTGGCTATACCTCTTTACAGCCCTATTTGCATAATATGTTATGGGATAGAAAAGCTTGTAAAGGCATTTGGACTTGAAAAATGTCTTGATCCTGTCAGTCGGTTAACACAAAGTTGTCAATTTCTGTTAAAAAAATTCACATTCCAGGAGTGTTTTTAAAATAAATTTTTTTTCCCACTTTATCCCCTATTTATCATCCCAAAGGGTGTTTGTAGATTTAGGGGGGGGGGGGGGGGGGGGGGAAAGAGAAACAAAAAAAAAAAAAACATGTTTTTTTTCTTTTTTTTTTTTTTGAAGTTGTGGTTTGTGAGTGGGGTTTTGTTTTTTGTTTAAAGGGTTGTAGAATATTTTGCGTTCCTTCGAGCGATGCTATGTTTCTTTTTACACTTGTTTTTTTTTCCCCCTCCCCAAAAGTTAAACAGTCAACAACATCTCCCCGCATTCCATATGTGTATTTTGTATTTTTGTGTTGTATAATGATACAGTGTTACAAAAGGTTCTTCCCTTTTTTTTTTTTTGGGTTGGTTTTTTTTCGTTTTGGGGTTTTTTGTTCCAACGTATTTGAGTTTAATGGTACTTTTTTTCCCCATGGGGTTTTTTTGCATATGTAGCAGCACTCTTATTGCCCTTCTATTCCTCCTAACAGTCGCTTCCAGGTTTTTTGTATGGTGGGATTTTGAATAATAAAAAATAAAATTAAAAATAATAATAAAATTAATTAATAATAATAATAAAAAAACTTATATACGCTGTAAAACTTGCCAGAAAAAATCAAAGCGTTGCACTCAACTCATTCTTACACAGTCTTCAACCTATAAATAATACTTCTAACGTCCCCAAGCCACACACACCACACACAAACCACAAAATACCTTTGGCAAGGTGATGGGAATCTTTGGCTTTTGAAAAGCGGGATAGCTATGGGAAAGAAAAAGGAGAGGAATTTTAGGTTTTAAAAAAATTGTTTGAGGCCAGATTTAAAAGGTTTACAAAAAAGGTCTTTGGCGAAGAAGATAGGGGGCCATTCCAAATCGAGGCCCAGAATAAACCACACCCCGTTACGTTGACCCTAAGCTTACCCCATTTATGTAAGAAACGGACAAAATAAACGGCTGACGTAAGGCAAAGGGGGGCAAGTGATCAGGTAAGTGAATGTTCCCCTATTTTTTAAAAAAAAAATTTTTTTTTTAAATTGGCCAGGCTCATCGGGATTGATCGTGGGGTTTGAGGGAACGACGCACCTACAAACAAAAAAAAAGGTCAATGTTTGACCGTGTGTGACTAGAAATTATTTCCCCCGCACCCTAGACCGTGAGTGATGTGGGTACAAGTTTTCGGAGATACGATAAAACCCAAAGCATAGTTTTTCAGAGCGTGGGTTTTTGTGCTGGCAAAATTCCAAGACATATATCTACGTGTAGGGGAAACCCGGGGATTTTAAAAACATAGGTTTCGATTTAAAAGGCAGGGGTTATGGGTTGCCAATCGATCCATACTTTCTTTTGTTATTAAAATGCCGTTGGTTGTTACACTTAGGGGAATAAGTAGTTTTTTTGTTTGTAAAGTGTTATTAAGTTTTAGAAAGGCATGCCTCCCCTGCCATTTCCCCGTAATCTCTTATACTACTTTTTGTTGTGAGTTTTTTAGAAAAGGTAGGGGGGCAATAGCTTGTAGAGTTCTTAAAGCTAAAAACCCTGCCATTACATCGAATGTGCCCCAAGTTAAGCAAATTCAAAGAAACAAAGACGATAACAAAAAGTTCAACAGAGTTGACCTACCTAAAATAGGATGATGTCTAATTTTTGGATTGCTTGGATGTTTTATTGGGTTTGGGTGCAGTGCAGTGCACGGTAATGTAATTTCGAAATTTTAATTCCATTGTCTGCATGTCGGATTTAGAATTTGGATTCCTTTAACATCTCTATTTCATATATTATATGTAACTTTAAAAATTTTCTAAGGAGAAGTTCTCCAAGTTTTAAAAACCCTTTTTTTTCTTTTTTTTCTGCAATCTATTTTTTCTTTTCTTTTATGAGAGCGCCCGCCCCCTCCGACACCATGTAAATTGGCCATTGTGTGGGTAGTTCGGGAGGGAGGTAACTTGCGGGTCACGGACAGTTTTCAACAAACCAAACCCAACAAAACTAGAGCGCCGGCAATTTGCGGGTTTTGTCCCAAAAAAAGTAACACACGTCAAATCCTCCAGGGGAGGGGGGGAAAATTTTTTTTAAAATCCCCCCGATCAAGTGAATCTCGCCCCCAAAATAGGGCCGACCCGACCACATTTTTGATGTTTAAAGCCATGGGCCCCTTTTAACAATTGTTACCCGATCCAATGGAAAACCCAAAATTTGGGGTATTTAAACCCATCTCCTACCCAAATTTTTAAAAAAAGGGGGTTAACTTTAACTCCAATCTCTGCACACAATCTTGGGGGACCGTCCCCACAAAAATTTTAAAAGGTTTTTAGATACAAATTGGGTTTTTTTTTTTTTCAGAAGAAGAGACCGAGAGAGAGAGAGAGAAGAGAGAGAGGGGAGAAAAGAAAAGAGAGAGAGAGGGGGAGAGAGAAGAGAGGAGAGAGAGAGAAGAGAAACAGACAGCCCAAAAAGACCGAGCAGGGTTTCAGACATTTGAGGAAAATTTAAAATTTTTTTTGGGAGAGAGAGGGAAATTTAGGCGATTTTTTTTGAAAGGGGAGAGACCTTGAGCAATTTTTTTTGAGAGAGACACACAGAAAAATACAATGGGGAGAAAAAAACCGACAGACTAACAGACACAGAGTCAGGGAAACAGACACAGACAGACAAAACAAAAGGAATGGGCCCGAGAAGATTTGGGGAGAGAGAGAAAAGAGAGAAGAGAGAGAAGAGAGAGAGAGAGCCCGACAGACAGACAGACAGACAGACAGACAGAGAGACAGAGAGACAGAGAGCAAGCTCACTCCAATGCCAACCAGACTGGAATCTGCAATTTTTTGTATGCTAAATCAGTTACAGTTGCACTGGCACTCGAGAATGGACTGCTTACGTATTCAAAACAAGAAAAGTGGAGTGTTCTGGCAATGTACTTGAACAGGGTTCTCTCTCGTAGCTGTTCTGGACAATGTTAGGTCTCTTTCTGCAGGGTTTCTTTATCCGCCTCTCTCCTCTCTCTCTCTCTCTCTCCTCTCTCTCTCTCTCTCTCTCTCTCTCTCCTCTCTCTCTCTCCTCTCTCTCTCTCTCTCTCTCTCTCTCTCTCTCTCTCCTCCCTTGACTTGTATTTCCGTGACTTGAAGATGTCGTTGATGACTGCATTGTTTCTATTAGTGCTTAGGGGCAGTGTTTGTGTGTGTGTGTCTGTCTATGTGGCTCTCTGTCCGGCTCACTGCCTGTATGTCTATTTGTCTTTCTGTCCGTTTGTGTGTCCGTTGCGCGCGCGCGCGTGTGTGTGTGTGTGTGTGTGTGTTGCGTCTCTCTCGGTCTCTGTCCCTCTTGGTCTCTGTCCGTTTCTGTCTTTGCCTCTTTTGCCATCTCTCTCTCTCTATCTCTCTCTATCTCTCTCTCTCTCTCAATATATATATATATATATATTGTATATACACACACATAAAAAAGGGTAAAGGGTGTCCCATAACCTATAAGGTCGTAGGGAAGCGGAGCGTCAGAGACCTCACTTCTCTAGGGCCAGCATATTGAGGGCGGCGCCCATCTCCTCTCCCTCGCTGCTTTACCTTCCCTGACCCTAAAGAGGGCAGGTACCCATTTACAGCTGGGTGAACTGGAGGGGTCTGTACTGAAGCCAAGGCGCGCAAACGGTCACCCATCCAAGTGGTAACCACGCTCGACGCTACTTGACTTGGCTGGGGAAAAGCGAGTGCTCTGACCACTGAGCTATCCCGTCCTCTACATGCACATACACACACACACACCACACACACAACACACAATATATATATATATATATATATATATATATATATATATATATATATATATATATATATATATATATATATATATATATATATAATATAATATCATAGGGTAACACACATATCATCATACTGTTTCAAATCAAATGCAATACTTCCTCTAAGGCTTGGCACATACTAGAACCATATTATCTGTATCTTCTTACACGCATATTCATCAGAACAACGTGGCATAACATGCTCAAACTTAAAGCTAAAATCTTGTTTATATTATTCACCCCATAAGGATGCTGAGGACGTTTCAGTGTAAATAGCATCCACACTTTCTGGGAACTCTGTGCTAGGAATTTTGTTTTATTTTTTTTCTTCTCTTTTTTTCCACGTTGTTCTCCTTCTTCCTGTCACTTCTTTCTTGTATATTTACGGCCATTTCTTGTCCGGTATCCTTTTTTCTTTTGGGAAAGAATTTATAAACATAACAATTCTCTACCATACCGAAGTGGAATGCACTGTGGCCCTTTACCGGTAGCGTGACTTGTTTTTCGCTCATTTGACAGACACACATAGTTCCTGTCTGAGTGTTCGACGACGACGACGCAAAAGAAGAAGAAGGTGTGTATCAGACTATAGTGAATACCTTTTATGCATCATCATACAAAATGGGGATGGAACATGCTGTGCTATTTTCTGAGACAAAATCACACACACACACACACACACACACACACGCACAAAGAAAACTACAACGCAAACTGTTGGTCTTCCTTCTTTCTCCGAGCAAACATATAATTTATTTAAAAGTTTTCCAAAGTTGCTGTAGCCCTTAGCTTGGGTCAATGTCCTCAGTTTATAAAAGATTGTTTTTCAGATGATGGAGGCCATCAACGGAAAAAACAATCTTTTATAATCATCATGACTGCATTCAGATGGTATTTTTTTGAGATGTGTTTATACTTTCTGACCGAGCCAAAAAACAACAACAACCCCTTATTATCTTTTTAGCTCGTAAGTCAATTTTATAACGCAGACGCATCAACACTTT
>CM054135.1:20442992-20445492 GCA_028751875.1 Rapana venosa
TTGTTTTTGTCAGTTGTGTTTTTGTGGGGGTTTAAAGTCTGTTTTTTTAAATCTCTCAATGATACATTGTGAGGCAAGTTTTAGTGGAGAGTCAGAGGGAAGAGCGAGAGAGAGGGGGGTGGGGGTGAGATAGAGAGAGGGGGGAAGAGAGACGGAGAGAGAGAGAGAAGGACAGAGAAAACTGAGACAGAGAGAGATAAGGACCAGAGGAGCAAGAGGGAGAATGAGGAAGAGCGAGAGAGAGAGGAGAGAGAGAGAGAGGAGAGAGAGAGAGAGAGCAGAAAGAAGACGAGAAGAGAGAGACAGAGGAATAGTAAAAAGAGAGAGAGGGGGAGGGAGGGAGAAGAGAAAGAGGGAGAGAGGAAAAGCAAAGTGACAGGGACAGAGGGAAAAAGAGTGAGAGACAGAAAACAGTGACAGAGAGAAAGAAGGTGTGGGACTGAGGCAGAGACGAATAGACAAAGGAGAAGACAGAGAGAGTGAGCAGAGATAGAAAGATAAGAAAGAGAGAGGAGAGAGAGTGAGGAGAGAAGAGAGGAGAGAGAGAGTCAGAGAGAAAGAAAAAGAAGAAATAACGAAAGAAAGAAAAAGGAAGAAAGAAAGGAAAAGAAAAAGAAAGAAAGAAAGAAAGAGAAGAGAGAGAAAGAGAGAGGAGAGAGAGGAGAGAGAGGAGAGTGATGACAGACCAGACAGAAGACAGGGACAGACAGACAGACTGGACAGACAGACAGGACAGCAAGACACTGAGAGAAAGGGGGGGGAGGAAGGGGTGTGATATGGAGAGAAAAGGAAGGAGGACAGACAGAGAGACTGACAGTCAGACAGCTTCCCTTTATGGTCGTTGTCTCTGTGTCTGCTAAATGGACCTCTGCGTCACTGGGCTCTAAGAAGGCTACCAGCACAGGACTCAGCCTTAGAAAAGTGGCGCAGTAATACATAGTCTCTCTAGCTCTCTCTCTCTCTCTTAATCACTCTCTCTCTCTCCTCTCTCTATCTCTCTCCTCTCTCTCTCTCTCTCTCTCTCTCTCTCTCTCTCTTTTCTGAACAACGATTGGTACTAAACACGGATGGACTTTCATGTTGAAATGAAACCTCAAACATGCTACTGATATCTTGACAGTGATGGGAATATTAGAGATCCTACTATTCATGTCACCACACAATAATATGTGCACATCTCCCTTAAGTAGTAAACAATCATACAAAAAGTCTTCCAGTAATGCAATTTCATTCTCACAATCAAAAAACGCATAGAAGGGCGACCCTCAGGAGGCTTACCACAATAAACTGTTGTCATTGTCATTGTTTGAGTCTACCTCTCTCTCTCTCTCCTATCCCTCTGTTTGTCTCTCTGTCTCTGCCTCTCTCTCTCTCCTCTCTCGTCTCTGTCTCTCGGTGACTCTCACTCCTCTCTCTGTCTTTCTCTCTCTCTCTCTCTGTCTCTCTCTTCTCTCCATGTCTCTCTCTGTCTTCATCTCTCTCTCCTATCCCTCTCTTTGTCTCTGTCACTCTCTCCTATATCTGTCTCTCTGACTCTCTTCTCTCCTCTCTCTCTCTCTCTCTCTCTCTCCATCTCCTCTCTCTCTCTCTCTCTCTCTCTCTCTCTCCTTCACTCATGTCTATGAGTCTGATCTTTCTTTCTTCGGAGGGGCTGATACACTTCTTCTCATTTTCCCCCTTGGGTGGAAACGTAAGATGTTGGGCTTAGATGTCAAAATTGGCACAATACAAGCTGTGATCACCAGGAGTCCAGCCTTGGGGGCGTGTACTGCACTTTTGTGGAGGTAGTTTCTTTTTGGTCGGTTGGTTTTTATTTTGGGGTGGGGTTTATAAGCACGTTTTTTAAAAATATATTTGCACTGATGCATCGGTGAGGCAGGTTAGTGGATTGGGAGAAATAGAGAGAGAGAAGAGAGAGAACCTTTTTTTTTTCCAGAGGGTAATAGATTAAGAATTACATGCTTTTTTTACATCCAGCTCTCAAAGAGAGAGAAAGAGAGAGAGAGAGAGAGAGAGAGAGAGGAGAAGAGAGAGAGAGAGAGAGAGAGAGAGTGGTGAGAGAGAGAAACAGAGAGAGAGAGCAGAGAAAGAGAGACAGAGATACAGGAACAGAAACAGATAAAATGAAGAAGAGAGAGAAGGAGAGATCGAGAGCGCGCGCGACACGGCGAGAGAGAGAGAGAGAGAGAGAGAGAGAAGAGGAGGAGAGAGGAGAGAGAGAGAGAGAGAGAGAGAGAGAGAGAGAGAGAGAGAGAGAGAGAGAAAGAGAAGAGAGGGAAAGAGAGAGAAAAGGAAAAGAGACAGAGAGTGGCAGACAGAAATACAGAGAGAGAGAGGGAAGAGAGAGAGACTGTGACAGAGGACAGAAGCAGAGAGGGGGAGAACTGAGTGATTGGGGAAGAGAGAAAAATAAAATGATGAAGAGAGAGAAAAAGAGAGACAAAGACAGAGACAGACACAGACACTGAAGGAAAATGGAAGAGAGAGATGGAGAGACAGA
>CM054135.1:20450492-20457992 GCA_028751875.1 Rapana venosa
CGGACTCTGTCAACTACCTTCCTTATATTTCCATAATCATCCACTGGAGTGGTTCTGCCTGCCTGGTCCCTTAGACATTGGCTGATCCTATTCTCAGACTAGGACAGAGGCGTGACCTTATAGCATTGCTTCAGCTTACTGTTCTTCTTCTTCATTAGTGTCTATGGATCTTTATATTACTGTCTGATGCTCTTTTATCCTCGGCACTTTTTCCTGAGCTGGTGACCTAGAGAAATAGCTTTAGTAGCAAATTGTGGCCACTGGTGACTGGGTAATTGATCATCTCAGCTTTAAAGAGGTAAATGTATTGATTTGTCTGTAAGGCATAATGTGCGCTCGTGAGTGCGTGCTTGCCAAACGTGCATGTGTATGTGTGTGTGTGTGTGTGTGTGTGCATCTTGCGCACACGTTAAAATCCTGTTACGCTTGTCTTAAGAGTAAGCCATTGTGTGCCAGTCGGAAAAGATGACAATTAAAAAACCGCATACACACGGGGACTGGATGTAAAAAAGCGCATAAGTGCTTATTCCATTATCCTCGATATAAAAGAATTAAAAAAAGTTTGCGTGTGTGTGTGCGTGCGTTCATACGCGTGTGTGTGTACACATATGCATCTCTTTGTGTGCGTGTGTGTATGTGTATGTGTGTGTGCATTTATCTGTGTTAATATGTTGTTAACAAGATAGTCTATCTCTCAAACAAAAAAGAAGGGAATTTTTTTTTTTAAAATCAATCAAACAGACCGAGAAAAAAAATCCGACGAATAAAAAGATGGACATGTACAAATAAGGAAAAAAAAATATGCTGGAGCGAGTATAGGGGCGTATGGCTGGCACACTACGGAACAAAATAAGAAAAAAAAACAGAAACTCTGTGGACTACCTTCCCTACATTTCCATAATCATCCACTGGAGTAGTTCTGCCTGCCTGGTCCCTTAGACATTGGCTGATCCTATTCTCAGACTAGGACAGAGGCGTGACATAGCATTGCTTCAGCTGACTGTTCTTCTTCTTCATTAGTGCCTATGGTTCTTTATATTACTGTCTGATGCTCTTTTATCCTCAGTACTTTTTCCTGAGCAGGGTGACCTAGAGAAATAGCTTATGTAGCAAATTGCGGCCACTGGTGACTGGGTGATTGATCATCTCAGCTTTAAAGAGGGAAATGTATTTATTTGTGTGTAAGGCATATGTGTGCTCGTGAGTGCTTGCTTGCCAAACATGCAAGCGTGTGTGTGTGGGTGCATGCATGTGTGCGTGTGTGTGTGTGCGTGCGTTCATGCATGTGTGTGTGCATACCCATATGTATCTCTTTGTGTGCGTGTGTGTATGTGTGTGCATCTATCTGTGTTAATATGTTGTTAACAAGATAGTCTATCTCTCAAACAAAAAGGAAGGGAAATTGTTTTTAAAAATCAATAAACAGACCAAGAAAAGCAATTCAACAAATAAAAAGATGGACATATACAAAGAAGGAAAAACATTATACTGGAGCGAGTATAGGGGAATATGGCTGGCACACTACGGGACAAGATAATAAAAAACAGAAATTCTGTGGACTACCTTCCCTATATTTCCATTATCATCCACTGAAGTGGTTCTGCCTGCCTGGTCCCTTAGACATTGGCTGATCCTATTCTCAGACTAGGACAGAGGTGTGACCTTATAGCATTGCTTCAGCTTACTCTTCTTCTTCTTCTTCGTTAGTGCCTATGGTTCTTTATATTACTGTCTGATGCTCTTTTATCCTCGGTACTTTTTCCTGAGCTGGTGACCTAGAGAAATAGCTTTAGTAAGAAATATGGGCCACTGGTGACTGGATACTTATGCACTGGTAGTGTAGAGGTAAATCACCTGCCTAGAAAACGAAAAGTCTGGGTTTGGAGTGTGTTGTGGTTTGATCCCTGTGTGTGGTCAAAAGTTTCCCCCCATCTACTAGATAATTAGTGACAGTCTGGGTGCTAGTTTTTAAGGTGGGTTGATAAACCAAGGTTCCATGTGCAACAGGCATTTACTGCATGTGAAAGAACCTGCAGTAGCAAGGGAGTTGTCCCTGGCAAAAATATGTAGGAAAAACCCACTGTGATAGGGAAACAAAATTACATTCAGACATAAATAATAGAATGAATAGATATATGGATAAATAATAGATAACTAGCGCAAGATATAGCGCTATACAAATTTCATTCATTATTATTATTATTATAACTAAAATTTGTTTTTAAACCGGCATGTTTACACAATCATATGTCCATAAGAGTGTTCATTGGTACCTTTGTGCATTCATTTACAAAATAAAGCCTGCATATCTTCAACTTTATATCAGGTCAACCCATAGGGATGCTACAGGCCTGTGAGTAAAAATAGCATCCCCACCTTCTGCAAATTATATACTAGAAATTCCATCTTTTCTGGTCCTGTTTTGTTTCTTCTCTTATTCATTTTCATCCTATCGCTTCCTTCTTGTCTACTTTCTGCATTTTTGGTCTATTCCTCTGCTTTTTTTCCCCAGAAAGACTTAAAAGATCAACATTCTCTCCAATGCTGAAGTCAGATGCGCTGGACAGGATTTACCAGGCAATTAATAGCAGCGCAATCTGTTTTAGCTCATATGGTTGACAGTGATGGCTGCTGTCTGAGTGTTTGACAAAGAAGAATGCCAGATTTTTAAAAATCATGGCTAAAAGCCAGCCACAGAAGAATGAACCCTCACAGAAGAAAAGACGCCAGTAAAATGAGACTGAAAGAGTGGCTGATGCACATGGGGATCAGACAGAACCTGTTGCAGCACGTCTCAGAGATCCTGTGCATTGTCTGAAACTAACTGTGTCATTGATTTTTGCAGGCTTCATGAAAGGAGAAGGCTGAAGGCTGGCTGTAGCTCATTAGATAGCATCAGACTGCTTGCTGGACACAGGTTAGGGGTTTATGTCCCAGTTGAATTACATGATCCGCGATAGAGAATGGGATCGAGAGAAAGAGAGAGAGAGAGAGAGAGAGAGAGAGAGAGAGAGAGAGAGAGAGAGAGAGAGAGAGAGAGAGAGAGACGGACAGAGACAGAGACAGAGACAGACAGACAGACAGACAGACAGAGCTGACAGACAGACAGACAGAGATAGAGTCAGAGCCAGAGAGCAGAGAGACGGACACAGAGAAAGAAAGAGAGAGAGTGAGAGAAAGAGACAGACAGACAGAGACAGAGATAGAGTGAGAGCCAGAGAGCAGAGAGACGGACAGAGAGAGAGAGAGAGGGAGAGAGGGAGAGACAGACATATAGACAGATACAGAGATAGAGTCAGATCCAGAGAGCAGAGAGACGGACAGAGAGAGAGAGAGAGAGAGAGAGAGAGAGAGAGAGAGAGAGAGAGAGAGAGAGGAGAAGAGAGAGAGAGGAGAGAGAGAGTGAGAGAGAGAGAGTGATGAGAGAAGGAAAGAGAGAGAGGAGAGAGAGAGAGAGAGAGAGAGAGAGAGAGAGAGAGAGAGAGAAGAGAGACTCTGAACTCTGAACTCTGAACTCTGAACTCTGAAATGATTTAATGTACATTGGCCTTGGACCACAATACATTTGTTGGGCTCAGGATGGAACAGTGAGTTCATTCATATCACTGGCAAAGCAAATGCACAAACAAATAATGATTTATAACTGATTAAAAAAGAAATACACACAAATAAATATAGCGAACTCATACAAAAAGATGATGTCAATACAATTTATGATTGAATACAGAAGAAAATTACATGATTATAAACCTTAAATGAACCATAACCCAATCATAGAGAGAAGATGCTAAGAAAAATCATCCATATTGAGTATATCAAATTGTAGCAGTTTTTCAATAAAGTGTTTCAGAGAGAGAAGAGAGAGAGAGAGAGAGAGAGAGAGAGAGAGAGAGGGGAGAGAGAGAGAGAGAGAGAGAGAGGGGGAAAGAGAGAGAGAGAGGGGGAGAGAAAGAGAGAGAGAGAGAGAGGAGAGAGAGAGAGGAGAGAGAGAAAGAGAGAGAGAGAGAGAGAGAGAGAGAGAGAGTTAGAGAGAGAGACAGGCAGACAGACAGAGATAGAGATAGTCAGAGCCAGAGAGCAGAGAGACGGACAGAGAGAAAGAGAGAGAGAGAGAGAGAGAGAGAGAGAGAGAGAGAGAGAGAGAGAGACAGACAGACAGACAGACAGACAGACAGACAGACAGACAGGCAGGCAAAGAGATAGGGAGACAGAGGGACAGAGAGAAAGAGAGAATATATATAGTGTGACAGACAGAGATATTGTGACCAGCAGCTACACAGAAAGACAAACAGAGACATAAGGGACACAAACATTATTAATCAAACAAAAAAACCCACATTTTAAAAAGAAAAAAATAATAATAGGCAGACAAGTATGCACACCAAACAGATAGTGACCAACAAAGATTAAGACTGTTAGATATCAAGATTGATGAAAGAACGAGCAACAAACTATGCAGGACCTTTGCAATCATAGCATCGCTGAGTGATCGGCTAGATTAGTTCTACTTTCCTGAGCACCAGCGCTTGGCTCACAAAATCAATGGGAAAAAGAGGTTGTTGAGCGATCTCTAAACTGGTCTATCTCTGTCCTTGAAGGCTGTGATGCTTTTCTGGGATGCCTGCTGCCCTTGGTTCCACTGCCTTCCTAAGGGCAATGACCTGCAGATGATGAGGTCTTTGATGGGAACATAGAGTGGTGAGGTAACTTAGCATACTCCAGTTAGGAGAAAGTTATACTTTGTGTTTTTTTTCTCGTTTTATTGGGTGTGTGGGTGTTGTTTTGTTGATGGATGTACGGATTTGTTAGTGAACAGGAGGGAGAGAGAGAGGGAGAGAGAGAGAGAGAGAGAGAGAGAGAGAGAGAGAGAGAGAGGAGAGAGAGAGAGGAGAGAGAGGGAGGGAGAGACAAACAGACAGACATAGACAGAGACATACAGAGAGACAGACAGATCGACAGAGACAGACAGGGACAGAGACACAGAGAGACATAGAAACAGAGAGACAGACAGACAGACAGACCGACATAGCCAGACAGCCAGACGGATAGAAGTATGAGAAATAACCGACAACGACAAATCAGAATCAATGTAATCCAAATACAGACCAAAAAACAAACAAACATAGGCAGGCAGGCAGGAACACCAGACAGTAACACACAAAAATATTGAGACTGACAAGAACAAACAGACAAAGAAGGAAAAGTGAACCATCGACAACCTTTCCTATCATTGCATCACTGAGTGTTCCCCTAGGTTAGTTCTACTTCTCTGAACACATAGAAGATCACCAGGTCTTAGCTTAGGAATGGGGGGCGGGGGGGGGGGGGAAGAAGGGTGATGTTGATATGGAAGCAATCTCTAAACTTGCCCATCTCTTTCATTAATGTCTGTGATTCTTTTAATGTGATGCCTGCTGCCTTTGGTTCCGCTGCCTTCCCAGGGGCAATGACCTGCAGATGATGAGGTCTTTTATGGGAACATAGAGTGGTAGTGTACCTTAGCATACTCCAGTTAGGAGCAAGTTATACTTTGTGTGTTTTCTCTAGTTTTATCGCGTGTGTGGGTGTTGTTTTGTTGATCAATGTATGGATTTGTTAGTGAACAGGAAAGAGAGAGAAGGAGAGAGAGAGAGAGAGAGAGAGGAGAGAGAGAGAGAGAGAGAGAGAGAGAGAGAGAGAGGGAGGGAGGGAGGGAGAGACATACAGACGGACAGACAGACAGAGACAGATAGAGACAAAGACAGAGACAGAATTTCAGACAGACAGATAAACAGATATAGAGACAGTGACGGACAGGGACAAGGGAGGCAGAGAGACAGAGAGACAGAGACAGATAGACCGACAGAGGCAGACAGCCAGACAGATAGAAGTATGAGAAAGAACCGACAACGACAAATCAGAATCCATGTAATCCAAATACAGACACCAAAAAAAACCCTAGGCAGGAAGGAACACCAGACAGTAACACACAAAAATATTGAGACTGACAAGAACAAACAGACAAAGAAGGAAAAGTGAACCATCGACAACCTTTCCTATCATTGCATCACTGAGTGTTCCCCTAGGTTAGTTCTACTTCTCTGAACGCATAGAAGATCACCAGGCCTTAGCTTAGGAATGGGGGGAAAGAAGGGTGATGTTGATATGGAAGCAATCTCCAAACTTGCCCATCTCTTTCATTAATGTATGTGATGCTTTTCTGTGATGCCTGCTGCCCTTGGTTTCACTGCCTCCCTAGGGGGCAATGATCTGCAGATGATGAGGTCCTTGATGGGAACATAGAGAGATGGTATACTTCAGCATACTCCAGGCAGGATCAAGTATAGTTTTTTTGTAATAAAAGAAAGAGAGAGGTTGAGAGAGAGAGAGGGGAGAGAGAGAGAGGGAGAGAGAAAGAGAGAGAGAAAAGGAGAGAGAGAGAAAGATAGAGAGAGGGAGAGAGAAAAAAAAGAGAGAGAGGGAGAGAGATAGAGAGAGAGGGAGAGACAGACAAACAGACAAACAGACAGACAGGGAGAAAGACAGACAAGGACATACAGGGACAGGCAGAGACAGAGACAGATTTGGAGAAAGAGACAGGGATAGGGACAGAGTTAGATAAGTCTTCCAACCACTCTCTCTATGTGTATCCCCAGGGTTGTCAGCTGAATTAGTTGTGCTATTCTGAGCACTGAGGTGTGTGCTGGTCCACTGATGAGCAGAGAAAAAGAAGGAAGGAGGAAGAAGATGTGATGCCATGACTTACCCTTCTCCTTTATCGTCATTTCTTTTTTGGTTCGGCTTTTGCTGTCATGACACCCTACTTCTTCACTTTGTTTTGTTTTTTTCTCCATAGACTGTGTTCTAGGGAATTCTTTTTTTGTTTGTGTCAAAACAGGAATTGTGTTGAGAGAAAGAACAGAAAGAGAGAGAGAGAGAGAGAGAGAGAGAGAGAGAGAGAGAGAGAGAGAGAGAGAGAGAGAGAGAGACAGAGAGAGGGAGGCAGACAGACAGCCAGACAGAGACAAAGAGAAAGAGAGAAAAAGAGAGTTAGAGAGACAGAGAGACGTATAGAAATAAGAGAGAAATAGAGAGAGTGAGCTATATACATAGATAGAGAGCCAGGGGGAGAGAGAGAGAGAGAGAGAGAGAGGAGAGAGAGAGAGAGAGAGAGAGAGAGAGAGAGAGAGAGAGAGAGAGAGAGGAGAGAGAGAGAGAGCGAGAGAGGGAGAGAGAGACAGAGACATGTTTTTTATTTTTTATTTTATTTTTTTATTCTTTTATATCGAGGATAATGGAGTAAGCACTCATGTGCTTTTTACATCCAGTCCCCGGGTGTATGCAGTTTTGTGAATTTTGTCATATGTTCCCACCGGCACACAATGGCCTACCCTTACGAAAAGCGGAACAGGATTAAGCGTGTGGGCAAGATGTTCTGCGTGCGTTCGCACACGGGGCCTCGGTTAGTAGTCTCATCCGAAGGACTTCTGGGGAGAGTGGAGTCGGCACTGATGTTAACTC
>CM054135.1:20460492-20487992 GCA_028751875.1 Rapana venosa
GAAGAGATCTTTTGATGATAAAACAATGCCAGTGATAACACAGAGAGAAGAGAGAGAGAGAGAGGGAGGGAGGTGGGAGATAGACAGAGACCGAGACTGCGACAGAAAAGCCTATGTAAAACTCTGTGTATATATACAGCACTGTCATCAGAATTAGTTCTGCTATCCTGAGTTCTGAGATGTCTGCTGGCTCAGCGTTGAGCACAGAGAGGAAGAAAGGGTGAGCTGCATATAATGCCATGACTTACCCTTCTCCTTTAGCTTCCTCTCTTTAAACTTTCTCTTTTTTTTGGTGGGTTTTTTTTTTTTTTTTTGGGGGGGGGTGTTTTCTTTTCTTGTTTTTGTTGTCTGATGCTCTATGTTTTCCCTGTTGTTGTTGTTTTCTGAAACAATGTACGAGGGAAGATGTGTTTTACTGTGATAAGCCTGGGTCAGTGTGAACACAGAGAGGAGAGAGAGAGAGAGAGAGAGAGAGAGAGAGAGAGAGGAGAGAGAGAGAGAGAGAGAGAGAGAGAGAAAACAGAGACAGAGAGACAGAGATAGCGAGACAGAGATACCGGTAACGAAATTTAATTGCCCTTAAGCTAATAAGCTCATACAGCAGCGAATCGTTGCAGCACAATGCAATTACATGACATGGCAACCACGGCATTGATCTTCATAATGTACACCCAATCACGAAACACTTTACTGTCCAGATATGTTACGACATTCCTAGCCTTTCTTGTCTTTGCTACACACACTTTCAGCCAAGGTTAAACTGTAGGAGATCACGCTAAATCCCGTGAGGCTCGTGCTAAGGTTTCTCTGTATGGTGTGTCCTGGATTCGCTTCCCTTTCCGCAAACTGGCGAGCCTGACACGTTCCTCTTTTAACATATTTTTGTCTTGCTGTTTAACAAACCAGTACACACACTCTGCATCAGTGTCTGATTTGCATGCGTATTGGATCACAATGTCATCAGACTCGCATATCACAAAATCTTTACCATCTGAATGAAGGAGGACAGTTTTTCTGAAGTTTTTATTTCTGTGGCTGTCTCTCAGTCTTTTCTGGACAGATCTGTCAGTCAGAGTAGTAATGTATCGTGTGACAATCCGTGTGTCAAATCCACCAACACTATTATCAATCCTTGATTGACAGTCCACATCAGGCTGCACAACACACACATCGGCACCACAGTCAGACACACCTGGGGATTCCATATCAACTGATGATGGCAACACAACTGATGTTTTCTTGCTGCTATCGTATGTGTATACAGTTGGCACGTCTATTTCATGTGTATCTGCACATACTGCACTCGACTGTTCTACACCACTGTCAGGCAGACACAAGGCACTGAAGACACAGTCACTGTCACACACAACACCTGCCTGCTTCTCTTTATGTTTTCTGGAACGCTCCTGGTCACGGCGAATTTGGGAGAAAGGTTTTTTCTTATAGTATTGCACTTGCATGTTGCGATTCACTGTAGGATCCGCCATATTTGTTGACCCTGCTGTGTCAACTGGCTCCAGTCGCAAGACAAAACCACATTGTCCCCCTCCCCTGCCACCTTCCAGCTGGAGACTGCATTGTCAGTCAGCAGGGCGCTTAAGGTTTTCTCCACAGTCGCTGGAAGTGCAGTAACTGGCATTTTCAGACAGAATTACAAGTTTTTCTGCAGCTGTGAAAAGTACGCCCTGTTGCTTCGCGTCACGTGAGCGGCGAGACAGAGAGAGAGGGAGAGAGAAAGAGAGGGGCGTTCGGGTGTGGAGGGAGATATATTTAGAAAGACAGACATACAGACAGACCAATAGAGAGACAGACGGACAGATATACAGACAGAAATCCAGAAGACAGACAGACACAGGCAGATAAGTAGAGAAAGAGAGATAGAGACCTTACAATCAGTAGCTAAGTGTAAGGAACTGTTTAATTTTCGAGCTTTCAGTGCCAAATTTGCCTTATTCTCATAGAAACTGGAATTTCAAGCAAAAGCATTTTACCCCGACCCACTCCCATGCCCAAGCAGAGAGCATAGGTTTGTATATGAAATTAAAAACGACAAACGAAAAACTTTGGTCCCTGTCTGTCTGTCTGTCTCTATGTCTGTATGTCTCTGTCTGTCTGTCTGTCTGTCTCGTTCTCTCTTTCTCTCTCTCTCTCTCTCTCTCTCTCTCTCTCTCTCTCTCTCTCTCTCTCTCTCTCTCCCTCCCTCTCTTTCTCTCTCTCTCTCTCTCTCTCTCTCTCTTCTTTCTCTCTCTCTCTCTCTCTCTCTCTCTCTCTCTCTCTCTCTCTCTCTCTCTCTCTCCTCTCCTCTCCCCCCCCCCCCCCCCCTCTCTCTCTGTCTTGTGGCCTAAGGCCGATGTTACAGTAAGAGTCTGAAGTCTCTGTCTCCTCTCTCTCTCTCTCTCTCTCTCTCTTTCTCCCCCCCCCCCCCTCCCTCTCTCTCTCTATAGAATTCACCCAATTCAATACAATTAGGGGAAAAAAGATGCAAGCAAGTCACAGACGTCATTCAGTTAAAACCACGGTCCACCCAATTCAATCTTGTTGTTTATGGGCTACATGACCGCAGAGGCTATTTTGAAACAGCTAAATTCACAGTACAAACCCCCCACCACCACTTCCTACACATACCCCACAACAAACAAACAGAAGAAGAAGAAGAAGAAGAATTGCGAAGAAGAATTGGCAAGAAGAAGAATTGCGAAGAAGCAGAAGAAGAAGAAGAAAGAAGAAGAAGAAGAAGAAGAAGAAGAAGAAGAAGAAGAAGAATGCGAAGAAGAAGAATTGCGAAGAAGAAGAATTGCGAAGAAGAATTGCGAAGAAGAAGAATTGCGAAGAAGAAGAATTGCGAAGAAGAAAAATTGCGAAGAAGAAGAATTGCGAAGAAGAAGAAGAAGAAGAAGAAGAACAAGAACAAGAACAAGAACAAGAACAAGAATTGCGAAGAAGAAGAAGAATTGCGAAGAAGAAGAAGAAGAGTTGCGAAGAATTGCGAAGAATTGCGAGGAAGAAGAAGAAGAGAATTGTGAAGAATTGCGACGAAGAAGAAAGCGAAGAGTTGCGAAGAATTACGAAGAAGAAGGAGAAGAATTGCGAAGAAGAAGAATTGCGAAGAAGAAGAAGATAAGAAAGAAAATTGCGAAGAAGAAGAATTGCGAAGAAGAAGAAGAATTGCAAAGAAGAAGAAGAAGAAGAAGAAGAAGAAGAAGAAGAAGAATTGCCAAGACTTACAAATTGCGAAGAATTGCGATGAATTTCGAAGAAGAAGAAGAAGAAGAAGAAGAAGAAGAAGAAGAAGAAGAAGAAGAACAACAGTTGTTGTTGTTGTTGTTCTTCTTCTTCTTCTTCTTCTTCTTCTTCTTCAACAACAACGACGCCAACAACAAAAGCAAGGAAACAGGAACAACCCATGAAATAGTACACAGCAGACGTGTGATAAACCTCTTACTGGCAGCTGTTGACACTGCTGAGTTCCGTTCTAGTGTGAGTGCTAAAATGCCCTGACATATTTACAGTCTGCGATCCATTATGTTTTCTTCAGAATGCACGCGTGTGCGCGCGCAAACACGCCCACACACATACATACGCGCACACACACACAAACACACACCAACGCGCGAGCGCAGACATTCACACACACACACATTCATACAAACATAGGTACACAAATGCAAGTACACAGACACAGATACACACACACACACACACACACACGGGTATGAGATAAAACGGATATTCAAGGTGACCTTCCCTGCCACCTCCAACTCACCCCCCCTCCACCCCCTACCCCAACCTGTCAGCACTTTCCGGGTGTTAAACTGGGATAGGGCAACAGAGCAGCAAGCCAGCAAAAAACACAGAAAACAAAATGGGCGATGTTAGGCGTGTTTGTTGACCTCAACAAGCTTGAAACACAAATCGCTGACGGACAAGGCATGGGGCTGCTTTGCGTTCAAGGATTACAGTCACATCAGTTTTCTTTGCCCTCTGTCTCTCTGTCCCTCTATCTGTCTCTGTCTGTCTGTGTTTGTCTCTGTCTCTGTATCTGTCTGTCTGTCTGTCTGTCTCTCTGTCCCTGTCTCTCTCTCAATAGAATTCATCCGATTCACTTCATTCACTTCTCTCCCTCAGTCTGTCTGTCTGTATCGCTTCTCTCTCTCTCGCTCTTTCACAGTGTTTGTGTGTGTGTGTGTGGTGGGGGGGGGGGGGGGTGTTGTGTGTGTGTGTGTGTGTGTGTGTGTGTGTGAGTGTGTTTTCAATACCAGTGTCTGTTGTCTATGATAATGAACATGGATTATCACAAGTTCGTGTAAAGCCATCTAAATCTGAGCAAAGACCAAACAATGAAATACACTTCCCTATGAATGTCAGGTAGCAAGCCGTTTATCTAAATCACGTTTAAGGAACTAATGTATGTGCGTGTGCGTGCGTGTGTGTGTTGTGTGTGTGTGTGCACGCGCGCTAGTCAGAGAGAGAGAGAGAGCGAGGAGAGAGGAGAGAGAGAGAGAGGAGAGAGAGAGAGAGAGAGAGAGAGAGAGAGGGAGCGACAGACAGACAGACAGAGACAGAGAGGAGAGAGAGAGAGAGAGAGAATGAGAGAAGAGAGAGAGAGAGAGAGAGAGAGAAAGAGAAATACAGAGACAGAGAGAAAGAGAGACAATGAGAGAGAGAGACAAAGAGACAGAGGGAGAGAGAGAGATAAAGCAAGACAGCAGACCACAACAGACAGACATACACACACACACAGACAATCAGACACACACACACACACACACACACACACACACACACACACACACATATAAACAAGTGACGAACAAACAGAAAGGAGTACAGACAGATAAAGAAGAACAGTTAAGAGAAGGGGAGAAACAGAGACGAGAAAGGGAGTGAGAGATCAGTAGACACAGAGACACACACACACAAACATACACAGTATAGCAACGAAAGCACTGGACCTAGTCAACAGGCTGGGTTATCTGCGAGGCCAGTGTATCTGCACGACTTCCTTTCTGAATTTCTGGATAGAGGCAGACAGCAGTAGAGACAGACAGCAGTAGAGACAGACAGCAGTAGAGGCAGACAGCAGTAGAGACAGACAGCAGTAGAGACAGACAGACAGCAGGCTGGCTGGCTTTCAGACAGTCAAAGAAAGCAGCGATGAATTCAGCCAACCCTTCCCCCTACCCTCTCCTTCCCCTACCCCCCCCCCCCCATGGGTGGGGAGTGGAAGAAGCTAGTAGAGAAACCCTCATTGTTGGCCCCCCCCCCTCACTCTCTCCCCAACAGTTCACGGGACTATGGGACAGAAGATGACGAAAGTGAAGGTTCTCCTCCCCCTCCCCCGCTTCCACCCCCTGTCTTTTTGTTTCTGTCTCTGTAACGATCTGCTTCCTTTCCTGGTGGTTAGAGGGATGTATTCGTGATCTGCTGACCCGGGTTCGATCCTTGTTCGAGAGGATTTTTCCTCAGGGGTTAACATCACTGCCAACTCCACTCTCTCCAAAAGTCCTTCGGATGAGACTATAAACTGAGATCCCGTGTGCGAACGCACGCAGCACATCTTGCGCACACGTAAAAAAACCTCGTTCGTTTTCCGGAAGAGTAGGCCATTGTTTGATGGTGGGAGTGGATGACAAAATTGACAAAACTGCATACACACGGGGATTGGATGAAAAAACCACGTGCGTGCTTATTCCATGATCCTCGAAACACAAGAATACAATAATAAATAAAATAAGACCAGTGTGTCTCTATGTCAGTTTCTTTCTACTGTATGGTAACCATGATGTATTTGTCTTTGAGGACGAGGATAGCAAAATAATATTTAGCATTGGTATGAAACAAAGTTGCCCAAATTTGAAGGAAAGCTGTGTAGCGTTTTGCTAGGTATTCTGCCCATTGAGAACACCTTCGGTTAAGAAAGCAGTATATTGTAAGGTTTCGTTGCTGCACCATTACAGACTGAATACTCTGTTTCTCTCCTCTCTCTCTCTCTCTCTCTTCTCTCTCTCTCTCTCTCTCTCTCTCTCTCTCTCTCTCTCTCTGTGCAGTGGGAACAGATGACAAAATTTACAAAACCGCATACGCACGGGGACTAGATGTAAAAAAGCACATACGTACTTATTCCGTTATCCTTGATATAAAATTTCTCTCTCTCTCTCACTCACTCTCTCTCTCTCTCTCTCTCTCTCTCTCTCTCTCTCTCTCTCTCTCTCTCTCTCTCTCTCTCTCTCTCTCTCTCTCTCTCTCTCTCTCTCTCTCTCTTTGATTAAATATTTCAGTTTTAAAAATTCAGTTTTCAAGTGCTTAGCTGTCAAGTGCTACTCTCTGTCTCTCTCTGTGTATCTCTCTGTGTCTCTCTCTGTGTCTCTGTCTCTCTCTCTCTGTCTCTCTCTGTCTCTCTCTCTCTCTAAAGTTAGGGAGTAAGGCACAAGCACTCAAGTGCCTAGCAATCACATATTGGCGTAAAGCTGTCAGCCGAAACAAAGTTTAACCATTTCGAGCGAGGCACCTATAAAAGCATGAATTGGAAATGTTGTGTAAGCCCAACAAGGCTAAGACCCCATTGGTGCTCACTCCAGGTCTATTTGTAACACAGTTAAGTAGGCTATAAACTTTTTGGAAACATTGGCACAGAGAGGATGAGCAAGATAGTTACGTGGTTAAGCAAAGTTGTGGCGATTCTCTCTAAACAGTTAAACGTTTGAGTCCTTGGAGTAGTCTGGTTAAAAAGTCTGTTTGACACTATTTTTCCTTACCAAGCAGTTAATGTGTAGACAATATGGAAATATGCAAAAGTGTCCGGCTCTCCTTTTGTGTATGCGTGTATATGTGTGTGTGTGTGTGTGGTGTGTGTGTGTGTGTGTGTGTGTTGTGTGTAAGTTTGTTTTTGATGGGTTTTTTTATCATCATGCGCATGATATGTCAATAATGCAACCAATCGTTTGCGTGATATATTATAATAATAATAATAATAATAATAGTAATAATATATGGAATTTATAGAGCGCTACATCTTGCAATTACAAATCAGAGCGCTGCCATTCAATCCGAATTCAATTCAAATATCATTTTTCTATGTTTTATTTTCATTGTTATGCATCATACAGTTTTATTTCATATAACAGTGTATTGTATTGCATTGCACTGCGTTGTATTGTACACCACTTTTAGTCACAAAAAGATTATCTGCATGGAATCTGGACTGCCCTCTCCTGGGACAGTACCTTTCTACATGGGCACAAGCACCCTTTCCTTCCCTCACTCCATGTCTGTTTGTTGTCCTATCAGATTGCTTTTTGCCCCACATCATTTTGCCGGGGATAACATTATTGTTGCTGGGGGATCTGTTACGTGTGCTAGAAGCATGCTGCCCACGGACCATCAGTTTATCGTTTCATCTGAAAGAGTAGCAGCCAGACCACTACTCCCGGTTTAATGGAGGGAGGTAAAGTTTCACATATAATTATAGAAATCAAATTGCTACGCTTCTCGATCTCAAACTTTTCGCTTTCTAGGCAGGTACGTTACTGCTAGACCACCAGTCCACCTTCTTTTTTATACTAAAGCATTTAAAGGATTTTTTGCTGTTGTTATATCAAATTATTTGTATGAAATAATGCTTTATTTTTGGGGCCCTTTCACCATCACATGTATAAACGTTATCACAGCTAGCAATAATTAGAATGTCCCTGTAAAAGATCTCGTATTTACTTCATTATCACACAAGTAGAAATAGCAAAGGAATGATTGTCTCAACGTCTGTATTATAACTGGTCTCTTTTATTTCTTCCTTATATGATCGTAGGAACATTAATAGTATACTTGTTTTGATTGCAGCCTCTGTGTGAAATAGTGATTTTTTTTATTGTCATGCATATCACAATAATATACTGACGTTAATCGGAGCTATGCAAATTAATTGGTCAGCTGGTATAACACACAAAAGGGTGACTAGACTGCCCTGTTTCAATTGCCTAGACTGGCAGAAGCATGAGCAGAAACCATTTCGAGTAATCTCACCCAATGCTTTGATATTCCTAATTTGATGAAGAAAATGAACAGATGGCATGTAAAAACAGACTACTCTTCTGTGCCGTTTGTAATCATATGTAATCAAAAATAACACAGATGGCATTTATATTTAGGTCATAATATTATGACGTTCTCAAACAATTCGAAAAAAAGTTAAGATGACATTTAGATTAAGCCATTCTGCTATGACCCTTGTAATCAGATGGAAACAGAAATAAGGCAGATCACATTTAGATTTAGGTCATCATGTTATGACATTGTCAAACAAAGGGGAAAAAGCCCTGGAAAATGACAGATTAAGCCACTCTGCTTATGACGTTCTTAATTAGATGGAAAAGGAAAACATATGCCAGTTAGTGATGGGTATCAATGCTATGACGTTTGTAATGAGAGGGAAACAAAAACATCTACAAATGATAGATTGATTATGGTTGTCATGCTATAACGTTCCTAATTAAATTGGGGAAAAACATGAACAGATGACATTTAGATGTAGATCATTCTACTATAACTTTTTGTAATCAAATGGGCAGGAAAAATATGACACTTAGATTTAGGTTACGATGCCATTTAGGTTACAATGCTGACATTCTTAACAATATTGAAAAAAATGACAGATGACGTTTAGATGCATGCCATTCTGCTATGACACATTTACTCATAGTGAACAAATAAACACAGATGCAATTTATATGTAGGCCACCCTGCTTTGACATTTTTAATTGGTAATTCAATGTAGACAGTTAGACATGACCATGACATAATGTAATCAGATCGGAAAAGTGAGCAGTGACACTGATATGTATTTGTAATCAGATGTAAAATAAATGAACCCATGACATTTTAATGTGGTCCAAACTGCTACGATGTTCTTAATCATAGATATAATGAAAAAATGATAATGAAATGTAACTGACACTGTTACCATGTCCATGTCCAGATAAAAAGTAACAACTAATGTTTAGATGGAATGACGTTCTTAATCAGACTAGGGGAATGGAGGGGGAGGGAGAAACAGATGACAGATGTGAGCCATACTGTTATGATTGTAACCATATGGTAAGAATGAATAATGTTCTCGAAATGTGATTTGCAATGCAACAACGTTCTTAATCAGACAGATACAAAATAAAGTATTGATGACCTTTGGATTCAGATCAGTCTGTTGTGATGTGTCTAAATCATTATGTCAAAAAGGCCAAGAGATGACATCTAGATGTAGGCCACTCGTCTATGATGTTCTTAATCAGACGGAGAAATATTATCAGATGACACTTAGTTGTCAGCTACTGGACTTTCACTCTCTCAATCACGTGAGGAAAAAACACAAATAAATCAGCAAAAAATCCAGATTACATGACACGTAGGCCACTGTGATATAACAATTCTCAAGCACCTGACAGATGCATGAAAAGATATCGCTTGGATGTCACTCCCTCTTCTATGAGGTGCTTAACCTGAAAACATCGGGTACTATGTGATCTTTCTCATTGTCTCCCCTCATAATACGTTTTGCTTAATGCCCCCGTTAACACTGAAGCATACATTATGCCCTTTCTCTGTTCAGTGTAGTCCGTGGCATGACTCGCTCTTTTTTTACCCATTGTCTTCACGTGTTTGTTTATTTTTGTTTCTTATATCTGAATTTCCCTCCTTTAGGGCCCACCCTTTGTTGATTATCCATTATGTCCTAATCATCACAATAGCTAACTATGGATATTGTGAGAGAGGGAGAGCATGTAATTAGCAGGCATAGTGCTATCTGTGTAAACAGTCATTACTGTCATCCTAATAAAATCATCAGCAACCCTTTTGGAGGATTTTTTGTACCCTTTGTTCTCAATTTCTCTTTCTATCTCATTAGCCCATCACCACCACCACTATCATTTGTCTTTTCTTTTCAAGAATGTGTGTGTGCGCGAGTGTGTGTGCATGCATCTATGTGTGCGTGCGTGCAAGTGTGCGTGTGTATGCATGAATGTGCGCATAGGTGCAGGCACATACATATGTGCCTGCGCAAACGACTGTTTGCATGTGTGTTTTTGTGCGTGTACAATTGCTGCACGCATGTTGCATGCATGCACCTCAGCGACTGATTCATTCCCTATATTAACATACCTCTTGCTTGCAGTGGGCTTCCATACTGACCTAAAAGTACCAGAAAAAGACACATTAGCTCTACCTTTAGAATCCATGACAATGAGAGACTCTTGGAAGATTTGCTTGAGTAATTAGTATTGCCAGAAAGTAATAATAATAATAATAATAATAATAATAATAATAATAATGTATGGAATTTATATAGCGCTGAATCTTGTAAAGCAACAAATCAAAGCGCTCAGATTTTATTTCATACCACTTTAAGTCACGGCAGATCTCTCTCCGTGAAATTCGGGCTGCTCTCCCCGGGGAGAGCGGGAGAACGCGTCGCCACTTAGCGCTGCGCCACTCTTTCACCCTTTTTTTTTTTTTTTTTCTGCAGCTGTATTTGTTTCCCTATCAGAGTGGCTTTTTTCTAAGAATTTTGCCAGGGACAACTCTCTTGTTGCCGTGGGTTTTTTTACGTGCGCTAAATAATTACGTGTAACACACGGGACCTCGGTTTATCGTCTCATCCGAAAGACTAGCGCCCAGACCACCACTCATGGTCTAATGGTGGATCGGTGGTCTATAGGTAACGCGCCTGTCTAGAAAGCGAAAAGTCCGGGTTCGTATCCCGTCTGGGCCTGAACTTTCCCCCATCCATTAGACCAGAGTGGTGGGTGGGGCTAGTCTTTCGATGAGACGATAAACCGAGGTCCCTGTGGTTACAGAATATGCAGCGCACGAATAGAACCCACGGCACTAAGGTTTTCCCTGGCAAAATTCTTAGAAAAATGCCACTCTAATAGGGAACGATTTTACAGTTGCAGACCAAAAAAAAAAAAAAAAAGAAAAAAAAAGATGGGTGGCCTGCTCTTGTGGCGACGTGCTCTCCCCGGGGAGAGCAGCCCGAATTTCACGCAGAGAAATCTCGTGACTTAAAGTGGTATAAATAAATAAATAAATAAATAAATAAATAAATAAATAATGGATGGGGGAAAAATTTCCGGTCCAAACGGGGTACGAACCGCCGCACACTTCAGACCCGGACTTTTCGCTTTCTAGACAGGCGCGTTACCTCTAGACCACCGATCCACCAAGTAGCGCATGTTGAAAGAACACAGGGGGACTGGGGGAAGGGGGATTTTCTAAGAAATAAACGCCAACACTCCTTGCTGAGCTCATCAGTATACCCTTTGCAGATATGCTCTCATGTCGCTGGTGTGATTGCTAAGTTCCCTGCACCCTTCCTTGTTAGAACTTGATGATGCACCATTGTCATGCTGTCATTTTTTTTCACATTTTCTTTTCTTTTACCCCTTGTTGTATGTGCAGTTAATGAGATAATTCCCTTCTGTGCACTTGTGCAAATCCAAACTGCATGATGTGCAATCTATCTCTCTCTCTCTCTGTTTGCATGTCTCTGTCTCTGACTTTCTCTCCTATGACTGTCACTCACGGTATATCTGTCAATGGAGTCTCTCTCTATATATTGTTAGACAGTAAGGCACAAGCACTCAAGTGCCTAGCAATGACATATTAGCATAAAGCTGTCTGCCGAAACAAAGTTTAACCATTTGGAGCAAGGTGCTTGTAAACATATATCGAAAGTGTCGTGTAAATCCAGGAAGGCTAAGACCCACTTCAAGTCTCTTTGTATCACATTTAAGGGGGTTACAAACTTTTTGGAGACATCAGTACAGGGGGAATGAGCCAGATGGTTACATTGTTAGGCAAAGTGTGGCGATTCTCTGAGAAGTTAAACAGTTTGACTCCCTGGAGTATTCTGGTAAAAAAAAGTCTACTATCCTTACCAGGAAGTTAAGTGTAGATAACTTGGAAACATGTAACAGTTTTCTGGCCTTCCTTGTGGGTGTTTGTGTGTGTTTGTGTGTGTGTGTGTGTGTGTGAAGTTTACTTTTGGAGGGCTTTTCTCATCATCATGTGCGTCATGTGTTAATAAATCACCTGAGCTTTTGTGTAAAATAACATTTATATACATTTATCTTCATTGTAATGTATTTATTTGCATTGTGCTGTTTTGTATTGCATTGTATTGTGTATCACATTACATTGTATTATATAGTATCATATTGCATTGCATTGTACACCAGTTTAAGTCATGGCAGAGTTATCTGCATGAAATTTGGGCTGCTCTCCCCTGGAATAGTGTGTTGCTACATGAGTTGTGCCATCTTTTGTTTTTCCTGCCTGCATGTGCTTTATTTCTCTTTAAGCAGTTTTTCACTGAATTTTGCTGAGGATAGCTGTATTGTTGCTGAGGGAGGGGGATTCTTTTATCGTGTGCTAGAGGCACGCTGCAATCGGAATATCAGTTTATCGGTTCATCTGAGCTATTAGCACCCAGACAGCCACCCTCCTTGTAATGGATGAAGGGAAAGTTCCAGGCACATACAACAGTCAAGCAGCCACACTTTTCAAACCTAAACGTTTCGCTTTCTAGGCAGGTGCATAAGAGTTAGACCACCAACTCGTCTTCTTTATGAAAGTAAGGCACATAAGATATTTTTGCTGTTGTTATTTCTAATTATTTGTATGAAATAACACTTTTTTGTAGGCCCTTTCACTAATACATGTATAAAAGAGATTAATAAATGCTAATTAGAGCATATGTGTAAGAGATCTATTTATTTTCTGTTTACTTGATTTTCATGCATGTAGAAATAGCACAGTTATGTTAGTCTGAAGGTCTGTGTTTAAGTAGTCTCTTTTATTTCTTCCTTCTGTGATCATAAGAACAATAATGTATACTTGTTTTGATCACAGCTTTTGTGTGAAATAGTGTTTTTTTCTTGTTATTGTAATGAATAGTTAGATTTAGGTTATAATGCTATGACGTTCTAAACCCCATTGAAAAAAGAAAAAATGATAATGCTTAGAGGCATGTCACTCTGCTATGACATTTTAAATCAGATGTGAACAAAATAACCATCGATGACATTTAGATGAATCAATTCTCTTTTAATGTAATTCACATTACTTAGATTTTGTATATCATACAAAAACTGAACAAATGATATCAAAATGTGATTTACATTGCTACGATGTCCGTAATCAGATAAAACATTTAATGATAACAATAATAATTATTATAATGTATGGAATTTATATAGCGCTGAATCTTGTAAAGCAACAAATCAAAGCCCTCAGATCTTTTTTTCTATGCGTTTGTATGCGTTTTTTTTTTTTTTTAACAACTGACATTTAGATGTGATTTACTCTGCATTGACATTCTTAATCAGACTCAAGAAAAGAAAAAGATACAGCTGACATACATGAGCCATACTGCTATGACGTTTGTAATTATTACTCTAAGAATGAACAATGGTATTGAAATGTGATTTACATACTGATGATGTTCTTAATTAAACAGACAAAAAATAAAGGATAGATGACCTTTTGATATAGGTCATCCTGCTAAATCATTAGTTCAAAAAAAGGCAAGGAGATGACATCTTAGATGTAGGCCACTCTTTCATGACGTTCTTAATCAGAAGGGAAAATGTTATCATGTGACACTTGTTTGTCAGCTACTGGTCTTTGCCTCCCTCAATCACATGAGGAAAAGAAAACAAATAAATGAAGAAATCAGCAACAACAAAAAACACCCCAAATTCAGATTACATGATGATATAGGCCACTGTGATATAATAATTATCAAGCATCTGACAAATGCATCGAAGGATAGCGTTTGGATGTCAGTCAGTCTTCTGTGAGGTGCTTAACCTGAAAGCATGGGGGTACTATGTGATCATTCTCATTGTCTCCCCTCCATTATATGCTCTGCTTAATGCCCCGTTAACACTGAAGCATACATTATGCCCCTTTCTGTTCAGTGTAGTCCGTAGCATAATGCATTCTTTTTTTACCCATTGTCTTCACGTGTTTGTTTATTTTTATTTTCTTATATATAAATTTCCATCCTTTAGGGCCCACCCTTTTGTTGATTGTCCATTTTGTCCTAATCATCACAATAGCTAACTATGGATCTTGAGAGAGAGAGAGAGAGAGAGAGAGAGAGAGAGAGAGAGAGAGAGAGAGAGAGTAATTAGCAGGCGTAGTGATATCTGTGTAAACAGTCATTACTGTCATCCTAATAGGGCAATAAAATCATCAGCAACCCTTTTGGGGCCTTTTTTACCCTCTGTTCTCACTTTCTCTTTCTAACTCATTAGCCCCTCACCACCACCACTATCATTTATCTTTTCTTTTCAAGCATGCGTGTATGCGTGTGTGAGTGTGTGCGTGTGTATGGTGTGTGTGTGTGTGTGTGTGTGTGTGTGTGTGTGTGTGTGTGTGTTGTGTGTCTGTAGGTGCAGTCACATACATCTCTGCCTGCACACACGACTGTTTGCATATGTGTTTTTGTGCTATACAAGTGGTGCACACATGTTGCATGCATGCACCTCAGCGACTGATTCATCCCTATATCAACACACCTCTTGCTTGCAGTGAGCTTCCATACTGACATAAATGTGCCATTTAAAGATACATAAGCTCTGCTGTTAGCATCCATAACAATGAGAGGTTCCTAGCATATTTTCTCTGAGTAATTAGTATTGCCAGAAACTAGAGCACCTTGAAAGAACACTGATGGAGGGAGGGGTAGGGAGGGAGGGGTAGCAGCGGCAGTGAGGGGGAAATTATCTAAGAAATAAAGGCCAATGCTCCTTGCTGATCTCATCGGTATACCCTTTGCAGATATGCTCTCATGTCGCTGGTGTGATTGCTAAGTTCCCTGCACCCTTCCTTGTTAGAACTTGATGATGTGCTATTGTCATGTAGTCTTTTTTCACATTCGCTTTTTCTCTCTTTTCTTTTTCTTATTTTATATGTCAGTTAGTGAGATAGTTTCCAGCTTAGCACTTGTGTGAGTGGAACACTGCATGGTCCGCTTTGAATATAAAATAAAGCTTTATAAGGTTCTCTTTGAGTATGTATTGTACACATATTACCAGGGAATTTAAGTGTCTGACATAATATCTAACAAAGACCTGACTTTAAGTGAAAATGACAAGACTGTTTTCTGCTTTGCATGCTGTAAGGGGTAATAATACATAAGGATTAGAAGATTTGATATATGCGCCATAATAGTGCTGCTTGTTTGAGAAGATCCATAAATTGATTGGCTTGATTTTGCTTATGCCACACTTTCTGCTCACCATTTAGGCAGCTGAACCAAGAGAAGAGAGAGAGAGAGAGAAGGGGAGAGAGAGAGAGAGACAGACAGACAGACAGACAGACAGACAGACAGACAGACACACACACACACACACACACACACACAGACATACAGGCAGACAAACAGAGAGGGAGAGAGAGAGGGGGGTGGAGAGGGAGAGAGGGAGATAGAAACGTAAAAAGGAAGAAACTAAGAGAGACACAGTAGGAGAGACAGAAAAAGAGAAACACACATAGAGACAGAGAGAGACAGAGACAGAGGGATATACCAAGACACAGAGAGAGAGAGAGGAGAGAGAGAGGAGAGAGAGAGAGAGAGAGGAGAGAGAGAGAGAGAGAGAGAGGACGGAGACGGAAGCCAGACACACAGACACACAGACATACAGACAGGCAGGCAGGCAGGCAGGCAGGCGGGCGGGCAGACAGTCAGACAAACAGAAAAACGGACAGGTAGACACGCAGAGACACACAGAGATAAACACAGATCGAGAAGAATGAACGTGCATACATAGACAATGGGATACAGCAAGAAGAAACAGAGGAAAGAAAATAATGATGTGCCTTAAGCCAATGAGACGTCTGTTGTACAAAAACACACAAGACAAAGATATGCATATATCTGCATTTACATCTTTTAATGGACTTTTTTCCAGCTTGGTTTTACATAAAGTTATCCCCTTGATGTTTGCAAATCACGTTTCGTAATTTCTGTGTTATTCATTTATTCCTTTCATTTTGATTCAGTTTGACTCTCCCTCTGTCTCTGTCTCTATCTCTGTCTCTCTCACTCTGCATCTGTCTCTCTCTCGTTGTGTGTATCTCTTACTCTGTCTCTCTGTGTGTTTTTATCTGTCTATTTGTCTTCTGTCTGTGTGTCTGTCTCTTTCACATACATACATATATATATATATATATATATAGTATGTATGTATATATGTATTGAATAGAGACAGAAACAGATATATATATATATATATATATATATATCAGATATATTATATATTATTACAGAGATAGATACTAAATATATATATATATATATATAATATATATATATATATATATATATATATATATATATGCGTGCGTTCGTGCGTCTGTGTGCCTCTGTGTCTGTGTGTGTATACAACGCAAAACATTACCCTCACACGAAATAAAATGAGGTGGCAATACTTTTGTTGTTGTTACTTTTTTGCTTTTCCATAGATTGCACATGAACTCGTTTTGCTCATCTTATGTTTTCGACCTGTTAGTGACATATGACATGGAAATAATTCCCGTGTAGCCTCGCCCTCACATTCTGGCACATTCCAGATGTAATAGATTGTGTGTTCATTACTGGTTTCTACCCTCTTGGGGTATGGGGACTGAGCAGAACACACTTTTTTTTTGCTGTCTCATCTTCTGTGACGTTCCCGTCCAGCCGTTCCCACGCCACTCAATCCTATCTCTCCGCCACAGCCATACCCAGATTTGTTATGTCTCATCCTCAGAGTCAGAGATCCACAGGGAGCCCATCACTATCAAGCCGCCGTGGGGCGACCAGCCAGAGGGCCCCTGCACTACTGCTGGGTTACTTTGGTGGTGTTCACTGGTGCATGTTCTGAGCTAACATACACAGGACAGCACCTACTGACACGCTAACTTGGTTTAAGCAGAATTTGTTCATGAAAAGTGTCACAAAAGTACGTGCATACGTTGACAGGGCAACAAGTGATGGTTCCTGTCATATTCACATACATGCGCACATTGTGACGAAGGACTTCACATTGCAACAAATAATTGATACGTGATATAATAGCATTGACACGTTGCGTATATTTTTAAGTGATTTGAGCAAATCTAATGAAAACATTCGTTTGGATTGGACATGTGACATACCAACAAGCCATCTGTTTAGAACTGTTAAAAAAGATGCATACAAAAATAAAGGATTGCAAAAAAATAGATGACAAAAGTTGTCAAGCCATCATCATCATCATCACATCATCATCATCATCATATCATCATCATCATCATCATCATCTTCATCATCATGATGATGTTAATAACAATAGCAATGATAACGCATATACTGTTCAGGATTATAATGATAATATTAACCATAACGAGAAGAAGAATGTAGTGTAAATGCTGTGGTAGGTAGATTAAAAAAAACACCAAAGGCGAGCAGAGAGAGAGAGAGAGGAGAAGAGAAGAGAGAGAGAGAGAGAGAGAGAGGAGAGAGAGAGAGAGAGAGAGAGAGAGAGAGAGACAGACAGACAGACAGACAGACAGACAGACAGACAGACAGAGACAGAGAGAGAGAAAAGAGAGAGAGAGAGAGAGAGAGAGAGAGAGAGAGAGAGAGAGAGAGAGAGAGAGAGAGAGAGAGAGAGAGAGAGAGAGAGAGAGAGAGAGAGAGAGAGAGAAGGAAGGGGGGTGGACGGCAAGATTAAGTATGTACTGTATACACTGTTTACACTTTTTGAAAAATAAAGACCGCCACTTAGAAATGCACATTTGTGTGTGCTGTGCATGCAGCATATGACAGATGACAGATTTTTTTTTATAACTACCATTTTCTCTGTTGTTTTCTCATGTTTTCCCCATTTTCTTCTCTTCTCAGTTTGTATTGTTTGTTTTTCATGTTGTTATATGTTCCTCAAGTAGAGCTTCAGTATTCACCAATGGTGAGATTTTGCAATTACGACCGGGTTTTTTTAGCCCACCATCAAAGAAACCGCATTGTGACTAAGGAGACGTTTTCAGTCCTAAATCATGCGGAAAGATCAATGTAGACGATAATCACTATTTTGTAAGTCGGCTTCCCCAAGTGCCCTTTCATTCAAATGTCTAGTTGCCTGTCCATGCAGCTCGCTTCTTTCCAAGGTATGCAAATGCTTTCATCGCGACTCTGTCCTTCCCTTAAGGGACAGAGGAATAATTAGGAATATTCCGTATGCAAGGCCGAGCCAGATCCATTATGCTAATCACGGCTGGCAACTTCTCAGGAGCTGATGCCAAGGTCACATGGAAGCGCTAGATTAGCCAAACTCGATAATTTGCTAAACAAAACACAAAACAACACGCTGGGCTTGTGAAACTCACAGCTGCCAAACATTATGAAATCTTGTTGCTGTTGTTGTTGTTGTTGTTGTTAGTGTTGTTGTTGTTGTTGTACGACGATGATGATGATGGTGTTCCTCTTGTTGTTGTTGATGATGATGATGATGATGAAGACGACGGTGATAATGATGATGATGATGATGACAATGGTGATGATGCTGTCGTTGTGCTTGTTCTTCTTCTTCGTCGTCGTCGTCGTCGTTGAATGCTCATACAACAATTAATGCGCAAAAAATGCGCCGTGCCGCCGTTAAAGCGTCCAACAAGTAAGTCCCAGCACATCCCAATTTGGCATGGGAGAGAGTCGTTATCTTTTAAGTCTGTCTGGAAACAAATGCAAGATAATAATAATAATAATAATAATAATAATAATAATAATAAAATAATAAAAATAATATTAATAATAATAAAATAATAACAATAATAATCATAATAATAATAATAATAATAATAATATATGGAATTTATATAGCGCTGAAACTTGTAAAAAAAACAAACAAATCAAAGCGCTTGCACTCAATCATTTACACGCATGTAACTTTTGGAGGATAATGTACCATGCAGGCAAAACTACTAAACATACAAGAGAGGGACAGATCTAGGAAGAATACGAGCAATTCAGAAGCGAAGAGAGGGGTAGAACAAAGGAAGCTCCTCGCTGAGAATTTCCAGGTGTGGATGCTATTCACACTGACATACCCCCCAGAACTCCCATGATTGTGGGTCATTCTGAAATCTGAAAAGCTGATTTTTTTTCTAACAGAGAAAAAAAAGTACCTGAAAAGTGTTAATTAACATAGCAATCATTAAACATTAAAAATTAATTCTGAAATAATTATGGCGGTTTTCTTAGTAGTTAGCATTGTATTCATTCTCTTTTCATGCAAACACAAATACAAATACAGTGCTGTTTTGTTTATGATTTTTTTTTTTGCATTTCCATTTTTTTGGCACTGAAATATAATGGCCTATAATTATTCACACAATATAATAGACTTTTTATAATTATGGCGTTAGATCATCCAGTGGAAATGAAGAACTCTTATTTTTCTTTATTGTTTGTTCACATGCGATGATCGATTACTGAATTCCAGGTGAGTTTATTCATTTTGCAGCTTTCGATTCTAAGTCACAGTCTAATGGATAATCCGCCCACACAGGTGGCCCAAGCCAATACAGTCAGACGAAAAGACAGGCACAGAAGTCATCATCAGCCCAGCACTAGTTTCAAAAGAAAAAAACGAAGAAAAACAAACAGGAAAAGTCCACACACACACATACTCCCTAACAAGTGCATCGAGAGCAATTTGTTTTAGCCCATGTGGCCTGTGCTTTGAGCAAAGCTTTTTCATGAGGTTCAGACTGATGGGAGATGTCAATAGTTTGTTGAGATGACCAGCTAACCAGGTTAAGGCACTGTTACTGATAAGAGAGGAAGGGGTTGGGTGGAGGGTTTTGTTGTTGGTTGGTTTATAATGGTATGATCCAGCAAAAAGCAAACCAAAATTTCCCAAGAGGATGATTCGTTCCCCGTTTGGTTGAGGTGAATGTCCAGGATCTGTGTTGTGTCTCTGTCTCTCTATGTACGGGATAGTGTAAGGGATACGGGATAGCCTAGTGGTTAGAACATTACCCTCGCAATCTGAAAACCCGGGTTCGATTCCTGTTCAAGCGGATATTTTCCCCCAGGAGTTAACATCAGTGAAGACTCCACTCTCCCCAAAATTCCTTTGGATGGGAGTATAAACCGAGCCCCGGCCGTGTGCGAACGCATGCAGAACATTTTACCCACACGTTAAATCCTGTTCCACTTTTCGTAAGATTAGGTCATTGTGTGCCGGTGGGAACAGATGACATAATTTATAAAACCGCAAACACACAGGGACTGGATGTAAGAAAGTACATAAGTGCTTATTCCATTATCCTCGATATAAATGGATGAAATGAAAAATGAAACGTGTGTGTATGTCTGTGTATCTGTGTGCCTGCCTGTCTGCCTGTCTGTCTGTCTATCTTTCTCTGTCCATCTGTCTGTCTTTGTATATATCTGTCTCTCCCTTCCTCCCCCTTTTTCTCACATTCTCTTTATTTGTCTGTCTCTGTCTCTGTCTCTGTCTGTCTCTCTCCCTCTCTCCCTGGCTGTCCCTCCATCTCTGCCCGTCTCTATGTCTGTACCCGACTGTCTCTCTGTCTATCTGTCTATCTGGTTGTCTCTCTGTCTCTCTCTCTCTATCGTCTTTCTCTCTCAGTGTATGTATTTGTGTAAAACCCTTTAATGAAAGGAGAGCATGGAACCTGAATACGTTTTTTAAGCGGCTGGCTGCGTATTTCAATCATTGCAATAGTCCATAAAAAAAGAAGAAAACGTGTGACTAGATGGACCTCTAAGAAAGAACCAACTTCTTAATGTTTTCTCATGTATTGGCTCAGGTCATAAACCTTGTCAGCTATCACACGTCAGGAAAATTGAACAGTCTACATGCCGATGTTGCTCCTATAATTCTGTATATCTGTCACCACCACCACCACCACCACCACCACCACCACCACCACCACCACCACCACCACTACTTCCACCACATATACCACCACCATCACCACCACCACCACCTCTGCTATCACCACCACCGCAACTACAACCAGTACCAGAAACCACTACCGCAGCCACGTTTTCCATTATTACCCCATTAATTCTACAGCCTAATAGATAATCTACTCCCTTAGGTGGTCCAAACCAATAAATTTAGACCTAAAGACAGGATCGAAAAATCATCATCAGGCTATCACTAAAAAGAAGAAGGGTCCACACCCATTATACTCGCTAATGAGTACATCAAGATCGGGGTTTCTTGGTTTTTTTGTCCATGTGGCGAGTGTTTTGGGCAAAGCTTTCTCATGAGGCTGAGACTGATGGAAAATGTCAATAGTTTGCTGTTACTGATAAGAGAGAAAGGGGATGGGTGGAGGGTGTTGTTGTTGGTTGGTTGGTTTATAATGGTATGAGCCAGCAACAAGCAAACCAAAACAATCCCAAAGAGGATGAGTTGTTTTTCAATTTGGTTGAGGTGAATGTCCAGCATCTGTGTTGTGCCTGTGTCTGTATCTCTGTCTCTGTGGCTGTCCCTCCAATCTGGCTGCCTCTCTGTCTCTATCTGACTGTCTATCTGTATGTCTGGTTGTCTGCCTTCTGTCTATCTGTGTGTGTCTCTCTCCCTTTGGCTGTTCTTCCATCTCTGGCTGTCTGTTTGTCTGTCTATCTTTCTGTCTGGTTGTCCTTATGTATGCCTCTCTCTCTCTTTCTCTCTCTCTATGTTTGTATTTGTAAAAACCATTTATGAGAGAAGAGCATGGAACCTAATGATTGCTTCTTAAAGAAGGTGGCTGCGTATTTAATCATTGCAATAGTCCACAGAAAAAACAAGAACATGTGTGACTAGATAGACCCCTGTAAAGCAACCAAACTCTTTATGTTTTATCATAAATTTGCCTGGGTCATACACCTTGTCGACTATCTCATGTCAGCAAGGTGTCAGAGACCTCACTTCTCTAGGGGCCAGCAGATTGAGGGCGGCGCCCATCTCCTCTCCCTCGCTGCTTTACCTTCCCTGTCCCTAAAGAGGCAGGTACCCATTTACAGCTGATCATCACACTATCGCTAGACAAAACCTGCCAATAAATCTATGCTCGGCTCACCAGCTACTACATCAAGATATCCATTGCTTTCTATCTTGCGAGTTTTTTTTTTTAACAGGACGCTGCTTGTCAAGGGGCAGAGACTGATATATTGGGAGATGCCAACAGTTCTGCTGAGGTGGGCATGATCATGATGTACTGATAACTGAGGGAGAGGAAAAGGGATGGGTGAGGAGATTTGTGTCTGGTTTATGATGGTATATACAGAAAAAAGGGAAAAGTAAGGAACAACATCAAGAGGAAGTGTTATTTTTCGGTTGAGGTGATTGGCCAGGATCTGTGTTGTTTGTTTGATTGTGTGTGTGTGTGTGTGTGTGTGTGTGTGTGTGTGTGTGTGTGTGTGTGTGTGTGTGTGTGTGTGTGTGTGTGTGTGTGCGTGTGTGTGTGTGTGTGCGTGCGTGCGTGTGTGTGTGTGTGCGTGTGTGTGTGTGTGTGTGTGTGTGTGTGTGTGTGTGTGCGTGTGTGTGTGTGTGTTTGTGTTTGCTTGTGTTTGCTTTTTTTTCTTTTTTTCTTTTTCTTTATATCAAAGATGATGGAATAAGCACTTATGCGCTTTTTACATCAAGTCCCCATGTGTATGAGGTTTTGTAAATTTTGTCATCTGTTCCCACCGGCACACAATGGCTTACTCTTACGAAAAGCGGAACAGGATTTAACGTGTGCGCAAGATGTTCTGCGTGCGTTCGCACACGGGGCCTCGGTTTATAGTCTCATCTGAAGGACTTTGGGGAGAGTGGAGTCTGCACTGATGTTAACTCCATGTTAACATGCATATGTGTGTGTGTCTGACTGCCACTATCTCTCTCTCTCTCTCGCGAGCGAGCGAGCGAGCGCGCGCGTGTGCGCGCGCGCACCAGTTACGATTTGATTTATGGAATTTATCCATTACAGCTTCATGAATTACAAGTCCAATTATTGTTACTTTCTGAATGCATTAAATTATATTGTTTTATTGGAAAATGATGATTGTATGACAGACTATCGAAAATATCCCCTTTAAAATCACAAAACAGGGGGCAAGAACAATACCAAAATATTAGACATTGTGGTAATTTGTTCATAGATGTATATTTTAAGGGAGGTCACCAAGTTGCTAAGATTTTACAGGGAGAACACCAGTTTATTTCATTTCATTCCATGTTCTTTACAGCCCCTTTACCTTCACCTTCCTCTGTCCCATAGTCTAGTGAACCGTCGAGGCACTACTGAAAGTTTGCAGCCAACTTCCTCCACTCTTCGCAGTTTTCAGTTTTCCGCAGCATGTTGTTCCACTCGATGACAGTTCATTCTCCGAAGTTGTCTTCCCGTTGCTTTCTCTGTCTGCCTCTTCGTCTCCCTCCTACCCATTGCGAAAGGCGTCTCAGACATAGCACCTCAGAAAATGTTCGTTGTCATGGCAGAAGGCTATCTTGGAGGAAGACGAACCCTGAACAGCATTTCCCAGCATGATGATACTTTGATTTAGAAGCTTGAATTTTACAGTGTGCATATACAGATATCTAACAAGGCATGGTTCTATTTCAATTCAGAACTTGGTCAGAATGTTTCTACCGGATAAACAACTCTATGCGATGTTTCAGAGTTGAAAACTCAGCAGAAGAATATAAGTTTGTTTTTTCAACAAAGCAATGGCAGGTACTCTGATGCAAGCTGTTCAGGACAGACGTGCTTAGAATCGAGTATCTTGGATTGTCACCCATATATATATTTGAAGCAAACTTGTCCGCAGAAATACAAGAGAAAGGGAGTACAGGAACGGATAAGAGAAAGAAAAAAAGAAAGAAAGAAGAGAGAGAGAGAGAGAGCGAGAGAGAGAGAGAGAGAGAGAGAGGAGAGAGAGAGAGAGAGGGAGAGAGAGAGAGAGAGAGAGAGAGAGAGAGAGAGAGAGAGAGAGAGAGAGAGAGAGAGAGAGAGAGACAGACAGACAGACAGACAGACAGTGACAACAGACAACGGAGAGACAGACCTGGCCTAGCTGACCTGCACGCCTGTGTATTTGCATGTAAGTACGCTTCATTAGTGGGCAGGCTTCACTAAAAATCGATAAGTAATCACAGCAGTTAATCCATCAGGTACTGCTACCAATCCACTGTTGGCCGTCGCTCTTTCTCTATTTCTGGTCCATCAATCTGGAATGACCTCCCTCTCTCCCTTCGTGAAAAGCCTACTTACGACAGCTTTAAAACAAGTCTTAAGACATACCTATTTCAAACCTAAGATTTTTTCCCTCTTGTTTCATCTCATATCTGTCCCTGCCTTTAAAAGCCAAAATTCCATTACCCTGCTGAAGTGTACAAACTCCGTGTGTGTGTGTGTGTGTGTGTGTGTGTGTGTGTGTGTGTGTGTGTGTGTGTGTGTGTGTGTGTGTGTGTGTGTGTGTGTGTGTGTGTGTGTGTGCGTGTGTGTGCATTTGAATTTGTTAGAATATTGTGAATCATTGTTGTTGCTTGTGTAGGAGCGGATTGAATGGAAGCGCTCTGATTTGTAATTGCAAGATATAGCGCTCTATAAATTCCATATATTATTATTATTATTATTATTAGTAGTATTATTATTGTTATTATTATTATCATTATTAGTAGTAGTAGTAGTAGTAGTAGTAGTAGTAGTAGTAGGAGTAGTAGTAGTAGTAGTAGTAGTAGTAGTAGTAGTAGTAGTAGTAGTGGATATAAAAAAAAAAACAAGCTAGAAGCTCTACCAGTTAAAACGGCTATTATTTTAAAGAGTTGCCCATATTCCTCGTATCTTACGATTAGGAGGGAAATCATCCCAATCTTACTTTCTAATGTACCCCTGCATATTTTATATGTTTTAAAGATTTGTTTTTGTTTTCGGTTGGTGGTCTTCATTTGTTGCCAGGTGTAGCGTTATGAACTGAAGTCTGCTAGCTTTAATGCGCAGCTCTCACAGTACCTATGGGAATCAAACGCATGCACTTTACAACAAAGGAAATAGTAGCAAAGCCATCATGTGACACAAGAAGTATGAGAGACTACACTGGAATATAAACTTACTCCATTTTTCCCGTTCACTAGAAGGAAAAGATAGCAGTCTCCTGAAACTAGCTTTGTACACTCTCTCTGTGCAATATTCTGTATACTGGTCTTTTTTCAGGGCTGTGTTATCCGAACTCCATACGTTCCACGTAAAACAGGCTGAGGCTAGTATGTTGTTTAGCATTATCTATGCTATTTTACTCATCATCACCGTTATATGATCGGGTGTCTCGGTGTGTTTGGTGTACTCTCTTCGTCACACTACCCATACCTTAAGTCGAATTCATCCCTTCCAGGCAAGTATTTGGCTTTAAACGGAATGGTATTACATCAAAACGACATAGCAACAACACACGATGCATGACAATATCAAACGTAAGCTTATGAAACATATTTTGGAAGGTAGATGGGAAAAAAGCGCTGTAGCTTTAACATTTTTTAAAATCATATCCAACGCAAACAAATGCTTATGTAACGAAAGTATCAAAAGAAAAAGACCACAGACACAAAAAAGAAAATGAACAAAAATTAAGAAACAAGGAATAGGTGTCTCAAGAAAAGAAAACCCAAGCAACATGGTCAAAAAACAAGCTGTGACAAAGTTCCCGCCAGGTAGATTGTGGAACTGTAGATTCTTTTAAGGCTGTGTTGGCACTCATTATAGGTTGAAAAGGCGGACATAACACACACACACACACACACACACGAACACACACACGAACACACACACACGCACGCACGCACGCACACACACACGCACGCACACACGCACTCGCGCACATATACACACATAAACACACGCACACACGCTTTCGCATCTTATATAACAATTTATGAAAGGACTTTCAACTGAAAAAACTACTACTGCTGCTGCTGCTACTACTACTACTACTACTACTACTACTACTACTACTACTACTACTACTACTACTACTACTACTACTGCTACTACTACTACTACTACTACTACTCCTCCTACTGCTACTACTACTACTACTACTACTACTACTACTACTACTACTACTAAAAGGACTTTCAACTGAAAAAAACTACTACTACTACTACTACTACTACTACTACTACTACTACTACTACTGCTACTTGCTGCTGCTGCTACTCCTCCCCCTCCTCCTCCTCCTCCTCCTACTACTACTACTACTCCTACTACTACTGCTACTACTACTACTACACACTATCTCCCGCTCTTTCTCTATCTCCCTCTTTTTGTCTCATGTCTTTCTATTCTCTCTATGTGCCTCTGTCTCTGTCTCTCTTTGTCTCTGTCCCACTGCTTCTGTCTCTGGCTCTGTCTCTTTCGCTGTATATGTTTCTCTTTGCCTCTGCCTATTCTCTTTCTCTTTATCTATCTCTGTCTGTCTCTCTCTGTCTCTCTGCCTCTATCCCTGTCTCTGTCTCTCTCTGTCTGTCCGCTCCCTCCTCTCTTCTCTCTCTCTCTCTCTCTCTCTCTCTCTCTCTCTCTCTCTCTCTCTCTCTCTTTCTCTTTCTCTGCATTTGTATGTCTCTAGTATGTGTATGAATGCCTGTGTATGAGTGCAGTGAATTGAGGTTCTAGATAGTATGAAGGCAAGCACAAAACCCCCCAACAAAAACCGCTATTATGGAGAGAACCTTTCTGACAGCAAAATAAAACGACCCGCAGATTGTAAACATGCTACGACTATAAATCAGATGTCTCTGTGTTACGTGTGTTTTCAGTGTTACTTCAATATGTTCGAAGCCTCTCTTCTTCAAACTACCACCCTTACCCTCATAATCTCCCCCCCTCCCTCCTCTCCCTACCAGCGCAGTATCTCTATCGATTACCTGTCATCGTAAAGTCTGCCTGTACGTAATAAACATGAAAAAATCGGTACCTTGGTTGTTTTTTTTTATCTCAATATGTATGGCAGGGACAGAGGTGATAATGCACTGGAGCTTCCTCTCACGGTTCGTCCTGTCTCGCTTTGGAAACTGAAAACTGATACTTCGTTTGAGGCTTAATCATGTAGACATTCTTTATGCTGAAGAAAATTAGAGTGCTTGTCATATGTCGGCGTATGTTGCAGAAGATTAGAGTGCGCGTCACATGATTATGTGGACGTATGCTGCAGAAGATTAGAGTGCGTGTCATATAATTATGTTGACGTATGCAGCAGAACGTGAGAGTGTTTATTGGCATATCAAATGGGGAATGCACATACGGTTTCTAGGAGACGAGTTTTGATTCTATCAATTTTCTTGTCAGTGAAATTAAGTGCGGAGAGATTGGTACATATTCAATAAAACATTGTAAGCTAGGGTGTGTGTGTGTGTGTGTGTGTGTGTGTGTGTGTGTGCGTGCGTGTGTACGGTGTGCGTGTATGTGTGGGGTGCGCGTGTATGCTGTGT
>CM054135.1:20495492-20497992 GCA_028751875.1 Rapana venosa
AAGTGACACTATCCACAGTGCCTTGCGAACAGAGAAGCTAAGGGCTAAACGAACTATGATGATGATGGATGTGTCTGGTAAGTGAGTGTCAGTACAGGTTGCAACATGTCCGAAGAGTTTTCTGATAGCATGAGACACTTCTAAAGTCTCCACTGCCTTTAGTGAAAAACCAGATACCGTAGAGAAGCTCTGATGGTAAGACAGGCTGAGCTGTTATGTCTCACGGGCAGATGTCCCCACACGCAGGCTTAGATTGTTAGGCTGTGTGCACGCTCTGAAACATTTTTACTTTACCCTGCATTGCGAGCGTGTACTTGCATACGTGCAGGTACACACACACATAGATGAATATTAAATTAAACTACTATAAAAAGATTATACGCGCTTATACATATGTCGCTGAAGAAAAACAAACAAACAACCGAGACATAGGCATACAGATATGCATATATATAAATTATATATATATATGGACTCATAAAGGAAAAGGCTTTCAGAGAAAAGGTAAAACAGGTGAAGGTGTCCCATAACCTATGTAGTCGTAAGGGAGCGAGGCATCAGAGACCACAGCTTCAATAGCGGCTAGCATATTGAGAGAGGAACCCACCTCTTCTCCCTCGCTGCTTTACCTTTCCCTGACCCCAAAGAGTACATGTACCCATTTACAGCTGGGTGGACTGGAGGACTCTACTGAAGCCAATGATGAGACTATAAACCGAGGTCCCGTGTGCGAACACGCGCAAAACATCTTGCGCACACGTTAAATCCTGTTCCGCTTTTCGGAAGAGTAGGCCATTGTGTGCCGGTGGGAACAGATGACAGAAGTTACAAAACCGCATACACACGGGGATTGGATGTAAAAAAAGCACATAAGTGCTTATTCCAGTATCCTAGGTTTAAAAGAATGAAATAAAAAACAAAAAAGAGAAAAGAAATGCACACAAACGGTCACCCATCCAATTGGCAACCACGCTCGCCCTGCTTAACCTTAGCTTGGATAAAGCGAGTGCTCTGACCACTGAGCTACCCTGTAACCCACATAGAAAAGAGGGTGGGGAAAATTGGAGAGAGAGAGAACTCGAACTGGAAAGATTTATCACAAAAAGGCCATCGGCCCATACATGGAGAGAGAGAGAGAGAGAGAGAGAGAGAGAGAGAGAGAGAGAGAGAGAGAGAGAGAGAGAGAGAGAGAGACAGACAGACAGACAGACAGACAGACAGACAGACAGACAGACAGACAGACAAACAGACACGCAGACACACGAGAAGACCATCTCAACAGAACATTCCACAACATAACGATAATAATATTAAAACGCAAGTTTCAGCACCTTACAACAATAACTGACAAACTGTCTAGGAACAGCGTTCCGTACTTAGACATTTCTTCCTACCCACATGACCCGAGAACAGGGATCCTATGTGCTAGTATGAAAGCAGGCAATCGGTGGATCGGTGGTCTAGAGGTAACGGGCCTGTCTAGAATGCAAAAAGTCCGGGTCGGAAGTGTGCGGTGGTTCGAATCCCGTTTGGGCCCGAAACTTTTCCCCCATCCATTAGGCCATGAGTGGTGGTCTGGGCGCTAGTCTTTCGGATGAGACGATAAACCGAGGTCCCGTGTGTTACACTCAATTGTCAGCGCACGTAAAAGAACCCACGGCAACAAGAGAGTTGTACCTGGCAACATTCTTAGAAAAAAGCCACTCTGATAGGGAAACAAATACAGTTGCAGACCAAAAAAAAAGGTGGCGCTGCTTTTGTAGCGACGCGCTCTCCCCGGGAAGAGCAGCCGGAATTTCACGCAGAGAAATCTGGTGACTTAAAGTGGTATAAAAAATAAAAAATAAAACTTATGATCCCTGCGTGCAACATGGCGCAGAGTACCTATAGAAAATCATCATCATCATCATCATCATCATCATCATCATCATCATCATCATCATCATCATCATCATCATCATCATCAGTCCCGTGACCTTGGCGGTCGTGGAGGAGAAATAAAAGACGATGCCGTGGTAAGCCTCCTCCATCCATCTCGGTCCTCGGCTCTGCGCAGTAGTGCCGAGTCATTCATCCTGGTCCATTCCCTGATGTTGTCCATCCATGACTTGTTCTGTCTTCCCCTCTTTCTGCCACCTTCGAGTGTTCCCTACAGTACCGTTTTCGGCAGAGTGTTGTGGCGGGTGACGTGGCCGAACCATGTCAGCTTTTTCTTCTTGACGATGGTGAGAAGGGGTTCCTGTGGACTTGCCAGCCGTGTTATTTGGCTCTTGACAAATTCATTGGTCTTTCGTTCTCGCCAGAAGAATAGAGAATCTGCTACGACCATAAACAGATTATCTGTGTAAATTTGAAGGGAAAACAAAAGGGAGTCTCTACGGACAAGAACATTACACACGCCCCTTGAGCAAAGTTTGAAAGAAAAGCAAAATTGTATGATTATTGATTGATTAAGAAAGGTGTTATTGACTAGTTAACACTGTCACTGTGGCTAAGCAGG
>CM054135.1:20507992-20512992 GCA_028751875.1 Rapana venosa
AGAGCAAGAAGAAGAAGAAGAAGAAGAACAACAACAACAACAGCAATAACAACAACAAAACTCCCACCCACAGTAATGCCACGGCCACAATCATCCTTTTGACTTTTACAAGCCATGCCCAATTCTTCAGGCTTTCAAAATCAACACACGCCATTTCCTGCTTAGGTACAGTAACAGTGTTAACTGGTCACCAACGTCTTTCTTAATCCCTGGATGATTAACAACCAATCAGACCATCACAAGACTCAAAGTAATGGCGAAAACAGGCTAATTCCAGTCACTGACAAAACACCATCACTTAAGTTGTGCTTTGCAGACGAGAGAACCTCTGAAATGCTTTTAGTCAGGTGTGTGTCCTTTAGCTTAAGTAGGTAGGGCTTTTAGTTTTGTTTATCTATTTGTGGTGGGTGATGGGGGTGTCGCAATCACAATCTCCTGTACTGCTCTTTGGTTGAAGTTGGTGACTAAACAGGCATACACACAATGTGGAAACTGGATTTCTGCTTCGGAAAAGGGAGGAAGAAAAAAAATGACAAAGCAAGGGAACAAAGATTAATGTAAACGCTTTTAGCCCTTTTCTGTGTATGGTTCTGAAACAGCCCCTGTGGTATTTATTCTTTCCGCCTCTGTCTTTGATTCTCTGTTTCTTTCTGTCTGTATGTCTTTGTCTCTGTCTACATCTATCTGACTGTCTGTCTGTCTGACTGTCTGTCTCTATGTCTGTCTGGCTGTCTGTTTGACTGTGCCTCTATCTCTCTCCCTCACTCTCTCTCTCTCTCTCTCTCTTCTCTCTCTCTCTGTACACACACACACACACACACACACACACACACACACACACACACACACCACACACACACACACACACACACATTCGTAAATGTATCTCCTTTTTCACTGAAGTTTGACTGCTCCAACGCTTGCACTATACAACTGAATGAACACACACACACATGTACACACACGCACGCACGAGCGCACACGCACACACAGACACACACACAGACACGCATACGCACACACACACACACACACACACACACACACACACCGCGCGCACATACACACACACAGACACACACACGCACGCGCGCACATACACACACACAGACACACACACGCACGCGCGCACACGCACACACACACACACACACACACACACAACACACACAAACACGCACACACTGTTTTCGTGAAACGGGTTTATGTTTTATTCTTTTTTCACTAAATACATTATCTCTCCCACTTGGGTCCTATCCGTATAAATATCATCACCTTCTAGCAAGTCTCTGTTAAGAATTTCATGTTTGCTGAAAAAACTCGATTTGTTTCTTTTTTTCCTGTCATTTCCTTCTTGCCTATGTTATGCCTTTCTTCCAGAAAACAAACAAACAAACAAAAAAAACGATTACAATTCTCCCCTACGCCAAAATTAAAGAAGAAGAAGAAGAAGGTGAAAAACATGATCTCATCAGCATTCATATGTAACATCGATGGTCACTCTATCTGGGCACGTGTCTTATTGCATAGGCACTGCAGAGATAAAAGATACATATTTTAGAAGACTTTAGCTTCATGAAATCGTGATACTTGTTCTTCTAGCATATTTGTTTGTCAGTTTTTGTTTTTTTATTTTAATACAATATGGTTGTACAAATACATTTTCTTGTATTTATAATTTCTAACATGCTTCTGACCCCCCCAAAGCCATTTTAGCCAAATCAAATTTGCACGCAAACATCTGCATTATGTTCGTGTTTTCATGTACGCACGCAAGCATATATGTGTGTTACTGGTGTGTCTTTGCAAATCGAGTAACGTTATTTATTACAGCAAAACGAAATGCGTGTACTGCAGATGTGTCGTTTAAAACAGACATTCTTAGAAAAGGTAAAACAGTCGTGATGCATTCTGTCCCTGAAAATGAACTATTCTGCTTAACGCTACCTGTCAATGAAACCCATTGATTTTTTTCCAACCACAACTTATAAGACACGAAGGACGGTTCCAAAATACCAGCATTCACCACTGCAATTATCAACTACACTTGCTCAACAAAACGCTGTGCATGCTTCTCCTGTTGACCATATTCACTGATGTCTTTTGAACAAAAAACGTACTACTTTTTCTCTCTCAGCTTCTTTTAGTAGTAGCTAAGATCTGACACTGGGTAGTCGTTCACCTAACTCTTCAACTATCGCTGTTCCAGGACTTTTTTTTTGACAAACATTTGTGTCTGCACGCAGGAGACTGGGCCTACCTCCCTCAGTATTTCTTTGAAGACTCGTATAAGTGGATCCTCCGTGGGGATGCCAGGAGGACTGTCAGTATAAATAGCATCCCTCACCTTCTGGAAATTTTCGGCTGAGATTGCCCTCTTTTCTATCCTCCTCTTTGTTTCTGTGGGTGTTTCTTTTCTTTATGTCACGCCATACTAAGCTTGGATTAAAAAAAACAAGTTTTTGGTCATTTTTCTTGCACTTTTTATTTCAGAAAGACTTAAGCAGATGATGCTTTTCTACTATGCCAAAGTCGGATGCAGTAGGCCTGACTTGTCTGGCGATTAACAGCAGCGAAACGTATTTTCGCTCATTTGACAACACCACTATATAAATGCTATTTGAGCGTTCGACGACGACGACGACGGAGACACAGAAGAAGAAGAAGAAGAAGAAGAAGAAGAAGAAGAAGAAGAAGAAGAAGAAGAAGAAGAAGAAGAAAAAGAAAAAGAAAAAGAAGAAAAGAAGAAGAAGAAGAAGAAGAAGAAGAAAAGAAAGAAGAAGAAGAACAAGAAGAACAAGAAGAAGAACAAGAAGAAGAAGAAGAAGAAGAAGAGGAGGAGGAGGAGGAGGAGGAGGAGGACAAAAAAGAAGAAGAAGAAGAAGAAGAAGAAGAGGAGGAGGAGGAGGAGGAGGAGGAGAGAAGAAAGAAGAAGAAGAAGAAGAAGAGAAGAAGAAGAAGAAGAGAAGAAGAAAGAAGAAGAAGAAGAAGAAGAAGAAGAAGAAGAAGAAGAAGAAGAAGAAGAAGAATAGGAGAAGGAGGAGGAAGAGGAGGAGGAGGAGGAAGACGAAGAAGAAGAAGAAGAGAAGAAGAAGAAGAAGAAGAAGAAGAAAGAAGAAGAAGAAGAAGAAGAAGAAGAAGAAGAAGAAGAAGAAGAAGAAGAAGAAGAAGAAGAGCAACAACAGCAGCAAAAATACAAAACAAATAGCTAGGCAGTTGTAATAACGGCATGGCGGAAAAAAAGAAGAGGACTTTATTTTGTTTCTTTCAATCCTTCTTTTATCCTTTATTTTGTAGTCACGTTTTTCTTCCTTTTTCTGATTGCAAATGTAAATCAATCTTTTTTCTTGTTTTTTTCCCTTACTTTTGGTACGTGTGTGTGTGTGTGTGTGTGTGTGTGTGTGTGTGTGTGTGTGTGTGTGTGTGTGTGTGTGTGTGTGTGTGTGTGTGTGTGTGTGTGTGTTTGTAAGAAATACAAAACAAAACAGATCTCTTTAATCTCACCCTCTCGGCTTCATCTCCACATTCCCGTAAAGTAAGTTTAGAAAAAAAAAACCCATGTCCAGAAATGAGAACAAGACTTTTTTTTCCATTTTGCTCTCCCCCCCCCCCCTCTCCTCTCTGTCTCTGACTGTCTGCATCTGTCTGTCTGTTTGTCTCTGTATCTGTCTGTCTTTCTGTCTGTGTCTGTCCGTCTGTCTGTCTGTCTCTGTCTGCATGTCTGTCTGCCTGCCTGTCTGTCTCTGCCTATCTGTCTGTCTGTTTTTATATCTCTGTCTGTTTGTCTGTCGTAATTGAGGGGACTAGATGCCAAAAAGCACAACGGCGCCCATTCAGTATGCTCGAGATAAAAAGTATTTGATTTTATTTAATTTGGTCTGTTTCTCTTTCACACTGTCTCTGTCTCTGTCTGTCTCTGTCTGTCTCTGTCTGTCTCTGTCTCTGTCTGTCTGTCTGTCTGTCTGTCTGTCTGTCTGTCTCTCTCTCTCTCTCTCTCTCTCTCTCTCTCTCTCTCTCTCTCTCTCTCTCTCTCTCCCATCTCCTCTCTCTCTCTGTATTTTTGTGTGTGTTAGGTCATTGAACGTTGACCAGAATCCGTGTGTTGGAACGAAGTGTCTATGTGCGTGCTTTGTTGTAGATAATAGAGGAAGTGGTCTGTTGTCTTTTTTGTTTGTTTGTTTGGTTGGTTTCATTTTTTAAGGGTTTCTTTTTCAGGAGGAGGGGGGAGGGGGACGTCATTATGGTAGACAGCCACTAGATAACGTCAAGTTTACAGGTTTTGTTTATCTTTCGTTTATCCGTTGTTCAGAAATACAAATTGCGGACAAGGGTTCTAATGCTGTACTTTTGAAAGCCAATAAAAACAAGTTTCTTTCTCTCTTTCTCTGTCTTCTGTCTGTCTGCCTGTTTGTCTGTTTCTCTGTCTGTCTGTCTCTCTGTCTGTCTCTATGTCTCTGCTTGTCTATATGGCTCTCTCTCTCTCTCTCTCTCTCTCTCTCTCACACACACACACACACACACACACACACACACACACACACGCGCGCGCGCGCTCGTGCGTGCGCACACGTACGCACGCACGAACATGAGCACGAACAAGGGTACTTTTAAAATGTTCAAATGAAGAGCAGAATTAAGTTCAAGACACACTTCAAGTAACACCGGGCATATGTTTGTTAAATGTTATGTATTTTTCAAGTGGGTAATATTAACTACAAAGTTGTGTGTGTGTATGTGTGTGTGTTCGTGTGTGTGTGTGTGTGTGTGTGTGTGTGTGTGTGTTTATTTTAGATAAAGCGTTTTAGAATAAGACAACATGGTTTACTTCAAATTGAACGTTTTTACTACATAATTGATGGATTAATCGAAAATTTGAACATTAAAAAAAAAAATTGATGGTTTACTCCAAATTGAACATTCTTACTAAACAATTGATGGTTTACTCCAAATTAAACATTTGTACTTAGTAATTGATGGTTTACTCCAACTTAAACGTTATC
>CM054135.1:20515492-20545492 GCA_028751875.1 Rapana venosa
TTTATATAGCGCTGAATCTTGTAAAGCAACAAATCAAAGCGCTCCTCTGAAACTGGATTATGGCTGCCTATATAGCAAGATAATTTGGAGCAGTCCTAATCGCAAACTTTTCATCTAGTGTGGAACTTCAATCCCACAGTGATTCCCAGGTGGGATACCTGAGTCAGGGAACACATTCGGGGGGCACCCCCAGCGTGTTAAACTTGAAAACGCACAAGAAGAAATGAACAGAAGAATTGCAAAGAAGAAGAAAAAGAATTACGAAAAAATGCGAGAAAAAGAATTTCGAAGAAGAAGAAGAAGAAGAAGAAGAAGAAGAAGAAGAAGAAGAAAGAAGAAGAAGAAGAGCAGGAGGAGGAGGAGGAGGAAGAGGAGGAGGAGGAGGAGGAGGAGGAGGAGAGGAGGAGGAGGAGGAGGAGGAGAGAAGAAGAAGAAATGCGAAGAATTGGGAAGAATTGCGAAGAAGAATTGCGAAAAAAAGGAGAAGAAGAAGAAGAAGAAGAAGAAGAAGAAGAAGAAGAGAAGAAGAAGCAAGAACAAGAAGAACAAGAAGAAGAAGAAGAAGAAGAAGAAGAAGAAGAAAAAGAAGAAGAAAAAGAAGAAGAAAAAGAAAAGAAGAAGAAGGAAAATGGGAAAAATGGGAAGAACAATTGCGAAGAAGAACTGCGAAAAAGAACTGCGAAGAAGAAGAAGAAGAAGAAGAAGAAGAACAAGAAGAACAAGAAGAACAAGAAGAACAGCAACAGCAACAACAACAACAACAACAACAACAACAGCGACGACGCCTTTTACAATGCAGTCCGTGTATTATGTCAGAATGTGCTCAATTTTTCAAAAGGTTCGTCCCATTTTATCTGTTGCTTCCTGGTTCTATATCTGGTTTATTGTCCATTGTACATTGATTATGGCTGTGTAGAAATCAGAGACCCAGCCATCTTTTTCTTCCTGCTACTTTGTTCCCAACAAAGGTCACGGTAAATATAATGGAGAAGTCCATATTACTGCCTTGTGTCTAAAGCTGGCATTAACAAATAAGTCAACGTATCCAGATCTTGGCTTCCTTGACCTTTATAGTACTCCTGTCAAAGCTGCCCATCACTCAGACATTAAGCCAGCCAGCCAACCAATCAATCAGTCAGTCAACAAGTAAGTCAATGACTCGTTTACCCTCAGTAGCCACCCGTCAGTCTGGTAGGGCTATGCAGTTACGCTCTAGATTTGTATGCTCCAGAGCCCAAAGCCTAGGTAAGTGAGTATGCAGGGCAAGCTGTTACCCATGCAGCAGACCCCTCTCTCCATCTCGCAGGGATTGTCCATTGGAAAGTCAATTGCCGATACGCATACACAAGGCAGAGGTAAAAATCTCATCATCATCATCATCAATGTCTTTGTGCCTTATTGGCACGTAGGGCAGCAACAAATGTTCTCCACTCCTGTCTGTCCTGGGCCAGCTTCTGAATGGTTCCCTAGGTATGTTGGAAGGTCTTCAGCTCTGTTTCGACAGTCCGACGCCAATGCTTAATGTATGTGTATGATCAAGGTTCTTTGAGAACATTTCTGTTCTCCCGTTTCCCTCTTCTTTCAGTGCAATAAAAACAGAAGCAAGTCCTTTACGAGGTCTTCACTTCAACACGCTACCCATGTAGGTTTCGTCTTGGTTGGCAGAGAAAGAGCTGGAAAGTTACAGGATTTGAGTTGGAAACATCTAAAATATAAAACGTTCACACAGAAAAAGCTGTTTTCTTTTACTTTTTTTTTAGATAGTTTGTTATCATTTGTGCTTATAATATCAAGTCTGTATGGTCTAAGGTCTAAGAGCTAGTAAAAGTCAAGCTCCTTCATTTTATTTTTGTGTTGGTTTATTTTTAAAAAATTGTGGGGAAATGGTATGCATGGTAACAGAAAGTAAACTATGTTCTTAGCTATTGTAAGATTTTGAAAGAAAGTTTAACTCATACCAGTACAGTGGACCCAAGCTGTGATCGTAACTGCCGAAAGCCGCTGTTGCGTAAGTACTACAAATCAATTACACGGAAACAGGAAAGAAACTTTTCCATAATGCATTATCCATATACCAGTCCATTAGAAGCACCATTATCGGGGAACAAAATGTTTTCTTTTCTGTGATAATCCCTTCAAGCAGCTCACATATGACTGTAATTTTTAAACGATGGAGAAGAGAAATCGATGAAAATGGTGGGTGGAGTTGCAGCTCAAGTCTGGTGGCATAATCCATATAGAAAACTCTGCATTAAAAAAAACCCATGGCATCATGTTTGTGTGCTACATTAAGATATTGTTCAAACTTCCTGATTTAGAGTGCTGGTCTGGTTATGTATGCACTTGTGTAGGAATCTGGGGACATTATACTCAACTCTGGTTCAGAGCCTAATTTTTCATCGTGTTATTTGACATTGATTTACAGTTAGGAATAGTGTTAATGAGCCAAGATTATGCTTGCTTCATTGTCTCAGCAACACATGGAAGAACAATCATTGACATGGAACCTCTATCAGTCCATCACTGTGTTTTCACTTTTTTTCAATGCAATGAAAATAGAAGCAAGTCTTAAAGCGATTTTATTTCAACACGTCATCAATGCCAATTTTACTTTCATTGCCAGGCACGAGCAATCAAAATGAAATAATGTCAAGTAAAAAGAAATGTAAATAGTTATTGTTCACGCCCAAAACTGTTTTTTTTTGTTTGTTTTCTATTATTTGTGTTTGTATCAAACCTGTATGGGGCTAAGGCTACTAGCTATGACCCAGAATCCAAATGTTTATTTTTGGGTTGCTTTCAATGAGATTTTTTGAGAAACGGTATACATTCCAATATAAACTAACATATTTTCTTCTCTATTGGAGGTATTTTCCTCCCTGAAAACCAAGTCTAACTAATGACTGGGAAAGCCCTCCTTACATCAGTACTATAAATCAAAAGACGCAGAAGTGGGAAAGAAACTTTTCCGTATTGCTTTCTCTACATAACAGTCCATTAGAAGCACGTTATCGGAAAACTTATGTTTCCTTGTAGGTGGTAATGCCCTGCGCTAATCCCCTCAAGCAGCCCACTCATGTCTGTCATTGCCAAAGGAAGCCGAGAGGAACCAGAAGAAATGGCGGATGAAAGTGCAGCTTAAGTCTGGTGACATATCGGATATAGACAATCCTGCACTATGCAAAAGTACATTGCATTTGTGTGCTGCATCAATACTGGGATTGAAGCAATACATTCTGGAAAGATGGATTGGTTATGTATACACTAAGGCAGGAATGTAGTGATGTATGGTCTAAATCTGGTTCAGAGCTTAATTTTGTTGTTCTTTCATTTGACTTTACTTCGTAGTTATTAGGATAGCTTTTGTATCCAAGGTAATAAGTCAATATTATGTTTGCCTCACACTCTTTGACACACGTAAAAGAATAACTGTTGTCAAGGAGCCTCAATCAGTTTGTTGTCCTCCTTGCCACATTGTTCAATGCAATAAAACCAGAAGAAACACTCTTTAAACGATTTTATTTTAACACTTTATCAGTGTAAGTTTTACCTTCCTTTTCCAGACAAAGAGCTGGTCAGATGCAGGTAATTCCCATGAAAAGCATCTAAGCATTATTGTTTATGCCATAAATCGTTTCCCCCTTTGTTTTCCATTATTTGTGAATGTATCAAACCTCCATGGGCTAAGGTTTGATACCTACAAAAATACGTGTCCAAAATGTTATTTTTGCGTTGGTTTAAAAAACAATCCACTAAAATCGTGCACATGGCAATGGAAACTACAAATCTGTTTTTGTCAGTGTTCTGTTTTTCCTGAAAACCAAGTCTAGCCCATGCCAATACACTAGACCCAAGATAAGTTCGTAGCAGATGAAAGTTGTCGTTACATCAGTAATACAAATTACAAACACGGAAACACAAAAGAAACTTTTAGGTATTGCCTTCTCCATATACTATTCCATCAAAAGCACCATCATCGAAAAACATGTTTACCTTCAGGTGGATAATGCCCTGTGATAATCTCCTCAAGCAGTCCGAACATCACTGTGGTTTCAAAATGGAGGATAAAAGGAATCAATGGAAAAGGTGTATACATGCGCATCTTAAGTCTGGTGACATATTCCATGTAGAAAATCCTGCAATATACAAAGATGCATTGTGTTTGTGTGCTGTATGATGACTGGAACTGACGCTGTATAATTTCTAGAATGCTGGCCTGGGTGTGTCTGCACATGTGTAGAAAACTACAGACCTATGGCGAAAATCTGGTACAGAGCCTGTTATTACATTTTGGGACAGTTCAATGGGCTTTAAATTACAGTTAGAAGGCAAGTTTTTCACCAATGTGCAGAGCCAAGATGGTGCTTGTTTCATAGTCTTTGGAACACTAATGAGAACTAAAAAATATAGAACCTCGATCAATTTTGTGTATTCTGTTCCTCTCTTTTTCAATGCAATAGAAACAGAAGCAACACTTTTAGAACATCATGTCTTATAACTGTTAACAAGGTAACGGTAAGGTTAACGGGTAAAACGACATCCCGCATATGCCATAGCTCTGAAGAAAATGGAATTCACTTTCTATTATGTTGTCCTGTTCTCTATGACCTTAGGATCAAATTTATATAGCCAACATACTATAAATATCCATGCCGGTTCTGGTTGTATAATGCTTATGGCATCGAAAAATAAAATTGTGCTGAATAACTTGGCGTTATACATGTATACAGCTTGAAGATCTGGATGCTGATATATCGTAATCTACTTTATGATACAATAATTATACTTTGATGTTATATTTTCCGATTAAAAATGCAACAGTTTACATATGGTACGTTTCTTGATAATTCATTGAGATAGGGGTTATGGCCTAATCTGAATAAAAAGCATTGTGCATTCTCTCCCTCCCCCCTCCCTCTCTCTCTCTCTCTCTCTCTCTCTCTCTCTCTCTCTCTCTCTCTCTCTCTCTCTCTCTCTCTCTCTCTCTCTGGGGGTACATTTCAGAAATGTTGGAAACTCCTAGAGACAGCCTTAGGAACATCATGGTATTCTGTAATTAGCAACTGGTGCGTAGGGACAACTACTATTGTGAACGATCCTTCCTATGCTATGTCGCTCGGGTTTGTAATGTATCCCCTAGGCGGCTATTTTCGAGTGCACTAACTAAAATTTATTTGCGCTTTAGAAATGCTCATTATCATTGTTGTTGTTGTTGTTGTTATTATGTGCTGTGTGTGCATGTGTATAAATGTATATGGTATGAAAGCGCATTGAGTCATTGCTTTGAGAAATGTGCTATATAAATGCTATTCATTATTATTAATATTATTATTATTAAAATCAAGCAGACTGGGGGGGGGGAGGGGGGGAGGACATTTTTTTACCCTGCCAGTAATCTTTCGATTGTTAATTCACCGAAACATTGTGCTATTACATTTCACATTTTACACATCACATTTCTCTCGAACACATACATAAATATATAAGTAAAATGTACACGAGAAATCTTGCAACACGAAAGTGTGTGTGTGTGTTTGTGTGTGTGTTTGCGCGTGCGCGCGCGCGCGCGCGCGCGCGTATGTGTGTGTTTGTGTGTGTGTGTGTGTGTTTGTGTTTGTGTGTGTATTCTTTCTGTAGACTGTTTCATTTTCTTGATTATCAAAACAGTTATGGTTTAGTTATTTGCCCACCGTTTTTCTCATCGAAGTTATTTATGCCACTTGTACAGACAAAAATACGAATTTATCTGTGTTCTGTGCTATATATATATCTTCTGTTAGAAAGGCAAACTTTTAATGTTTGGCATACTCTTTTTCTTATCGAATGAATAAAATGGGAGTAGAAAAATCACCACTCAAACCTAAACATTTTACCCGTGATCTTTTGCATTACATCAACATACCCAATAAATTAAAGGTGTTTTTTTTTTCCGCTCGTAAATTCCATTTGCTATTTTCTATGTCTGCTACCGTGTTCTTTTTATATTGGTAATAGCTTTGATGTAATTAAAGATCCAATTATCCTTTTTAATCTTTTCGTTATTTGATTTTTAGCAAACGTCAGCGTAAATAAGATGGTATCCTCTAGATTACTTCCTTGTTTCTAAAGTTAACTTGTTATTGCTGTTATGCATTTTTCTCCCGAAAGAGTTTTTATTGGAAGTATTCAGATAATGACATTATTGTCCTGGCTGGTTGTGTTTCTTTTGGATTTGGTAATTAAGGACGAAAAGATTAAAGCGTTTCAAAAAATGGGAAAGAGTTTACAAAAAAATGTGTGGTATAAGGTGACTATGTTGCACTGCATTGCTGGTATGGTATGAGGGAAAGGAATGATATTGCAGTTTATTGCTGGCGTGGTATGAAAGACAGTAAAAATGTTACACAGTAAAAAGTAAAGGAAAAAAAAAACCACGAACAGGTTTGCCAATGATCCAGATATCGCAGCAGCCAAAAAAATCAGTTAACCTGCAGATCATGTGGTGAGTCTTTCACCTGCTTAATGCTCAATTATTCTGCACACCCAAGATTTTTGTTCCCTATATCAATGCAATACTAACTGAATCAAACAATTACCTTACAACAAATTCATGTCAACATGTTACCGTTGCCATTATAACCATGGTTCGCACACACACACAAAACTAGCAAAGGGAGATTGCTTACGCTGGAAAATGATATATACAATAAATATACACGAGGAACATAAATCCCAATTTGGTCCTGCATGAATTTATTAGACCTGCAAGGGTCAATAACCAACAACTAAAAACTCAGTGCCCGGACACACACACACACACACACACACACACACACACACACACACACACACACACCACACACACACACACACACACACACACACACACACACACACACACACACAATATATATATATATTTATATGTTGAATAGATAGATAGATCTATGTATACTCGAGTTTGCAGGATGATTTCTTGAGGAATTGCATAATCTGGTAATGAAAGCTAGAACTTTCTCCAGAATGTTGTATTTTCCTCGCAACACCACGAGTGACCCATACCAGTACTATCGACCCTAGTTCTATGTTGTGCATAAAAAGGATGTGTTTCTGACGGCTAAAAACCATCAAGACTACAGTGATACGAACTCAAGACACGGAAGCTGGAAAAGAAACGTTTCCCTAATGTTCCTAATCCATAACTGTTATTTCATACCTCTTTATTAGAACGTTCATGTTTTCTTTTAGGTTACAGTGGCTTGTATAATCATTTCAAACATCAGAACACATGACTAAAATTCTGAACCAATTAGGAAGGGAAATCGATGAAAATGGAGTAAGAAAGTATATCTTGGTTTGGTAACATGTTTTTACTACATAGAATATCCTGCATTATGCAAAGTTCATTGTCGTTTCAAGATACATTAAGAGCAGATTATAATATATATGTCTATCTATCTATCTATCTATCTATCTATCTATCTATCTATCTATCTATCTATCTATCTATCTATCTATCTATCTATCTATCTATCTATCTATCTATCTATCTATCTATCTATCTATCTATCTATCTTCTATCTATCTATCTATCTATCTATCTATCTATCTATCTATCTATCTATCTATCTATCTATCTATCCCTATCTTTATCTATCTATCTATCTATCCATCTCTCTCTCTCCCTCTCTTCTCTCTCTCTCTCTCTCTCTATATATATATATATATATATATATATATATATATATATATATATATATATATATATAATATATATATAATGTATATTTGTCCGTCGTGTCCGACGATGACCTCCAAAACAGCAGAGGAGGCAGCTGCTGTTTTTGAAACTCGGCAGAAATTTGTTTTAGTGGAGATGCCTTGCTCATAGTACATCCCTACTCTCTCAGCCAAGTGGGCATAAGGACAATCAGCGTTGGAGATGTTCTTCAAAGGCCATGCGAACAACATGGACAGCAGTAGTAGACTCTAGAAAAAAATACATACAATGGACATAAGATGGTTTTGCAAATTTCTTTGCAGCTCTTACAGAGATCACAAAACTAACAAGGAGTTGAAAACCAGAAAACATCTTCATCTACTTTATCTAGCGTAGACATGAACCACATGTCCCTAGCTAGACATAAAGCAAAGGTCTCTAGCTTCCTACCCAAGTGCAAGATGTCCAAGCCATCACTCTAGAACATCCTCCTATTTAACTTACGTGCTACTAAACGCATAGCATACCATTGCATTCCGAGCATACTCCTCATTCTACCCACTGAAACCAGACAGCACAATGCCTACAAAAGCTATGACCGATTTTGATTTCTTACCCTCCGACCAAAGTGACACCAGTTGGGCATTGCTATCAACAATATTGTTATAAAAGTAACATGTGCTAATATGAAAACAGTGGAAAACGAAAGAATACAGGTTACCCTAACCACGTGTATATCATTATAACGTTAATTTATTAAGAATTCAGTTGAAACACAGGATAAAACATGACCTTCCAATAACAACATTTGAGACACTACCGGGTAAGGACCATGCCTTAGGCCTGACGTGACTTGGGTTTTGTTTGCATGGCAAACAAAAATCAGACTATGCCTAGAAGCTCTGTATCTCAGACATGTTAAGGACGCCTGACTTAGCCCGGAAGCACATTCCATCAAACAATTTAGCACAATCTCTCCCTGGGAGGTGTCTATGAATGATTGACTAGCACATTTTTACCAAGTTCAAGAGCATTGAAGATGTTACGATAGACACTCAGAAATATTTGAACAAAACCGTTAAGTGCTCCGTATTGAAGACTTCGTGGGTAGTTTTATTTTGTCTAAAGGCATTTTATATCGAAGAAAATTAGATGATAGACATGATCTAATACATTTAAAAAAGATAACAACAACAGAAAACTGAAACAAAAGCCAGTGTATATTATTTTAAAAAAATTAATAGGAGACAGGGTGAACCACAAAAGAACTTATAATATGTTGATGATTAAGAGGGGAATATTAACTGAAGACTAAACTGTTTATGGTACATAAACTAATGGAAAGCTGACTTGACCTGTTAGCATTATATGTGGGAGAAATAAGAGGAACGAGGCCAGAAGTGTTTTTTATTTTTACTGGTTTCCACCATGTATTTTGAGGAAAAGTTGTTTTATTAAAAATGTGACACTGATGGTGCACTAGAGTTAAACCAATAATATCAGGGATAATCTGGCAGAAGCAAACGTGACTATATATATATATATATATATATATTATATATATATATATATATATATAGATAGATAGATAGATAGATAAATAAATAAATAAATAAATATATAATATATATATATAGATATATATATATATATATATATATATATTAGATATTTTAATATATATGATCAAACTAAGAGACAATCTCAGATTATGCCCTGTATCTATGAACGCGTAACAAACCTAAGCAAGGCAAAGATAGTTTAGTTACCTTCGCCCCCTGCAAAGATCACAACAAAACAAAGAAAGGAACAACTCTTGCTTAAGGAAAAAAGTCTGCATGCAGAACAGTTTTAGATATAAAAAAGAACAACAGAATAAACATGCCAAAGACAAATGTCCTTCAAAAACATGGCTAAGTCTTAGATAAGTAGCATCTTCTTTAAAGCAGATTTCAGAATAATCTGGCTAAAGTCAGGATAACACTTAGACATATTCTTTAGAGGTTAGGATGGCTCTTCCCTAAACCAAATAGCACAATCTGTTTGACGTCAGAAAAGTTCTATTTACAAACAAATAGGACATTTCAAAAATAGGACAATCTTTCTTAGGGTCAGAAAAGCTATATATCAGAATTAAAAGCCATCTGTTTGAAACATTAAAAAGCTCGGAGAAATAAACATGTTGAAAACCACAAGAGCTGAAAGAATACACCTTAAAAAAACATTGTCTGAGGCCAGTTAAATTGTAAATTGAAGAATTTAGGTAAAACATCTTCAAACTGAATGGTCTCACATACGAAATCTTCGTCTAGAGATGTAGATCTTAAATAAATAAAACAACAGAAATCGTTATAACGCATTTGCATAAATAGAAAATACACAGTAAAAAGTAATACGTGCGTACATGGGATCTAATTAATCCTGTTTAACATACGGTAACCGATTATTTTGTTTTCCTTTTAAACAACACACACGCACACACACACACACACACACACACACACACACACACACACACACACACACACACACACAAACTAACAAATAATTTAAACAAAAGAAAACAAAACCAAAACAAAAAGGGAAAGTGGGTTAGAATATTTTGAACAGAATACAAAATAGTTCAAACGTTCTTTTAGATGTAAAGCTATGATGCAGGTAAGCATCTCAGAAACAGATATCAGCTTTCCAGTAGCAATTATATTTTCATGAATATAATATTTTGTAGTAGGAAGTTACTTAAACAGGGGAAAACCAGGGAATGAGGTTAGCTACTGAAGTAATTTTACAGCCGTGTAAAGAACGCTTAGGTAGCTGAACACGTTTAAAAAGGGGAACACATTTAAAACCACTTTGATGAGAGTAGCTTCTATGTGTGTGTTTGCGTGTGTGTGTGTGTGTGTGTGTGTGTGTGTGTGTGGAGGGGGGGTGTTTGTGTGCGGTAGGTGTGTGTGTGTGTGCGTGCGCGCGCACGCGCGCGTGTGTGTGAGTGTTTGCGTACATGCGCGCTGCCATGCATTTGAATGTGTGTATGCGTGCGCGCGCGTGCGTCTGCTTGTGCCCATTGTGCGTGCGCGTGAACATGCCCTGTTGCCGGTGTGTGTGCATTGTATGTATGTAGAAGTACCCCTCTACATCCTTCTGCTCTCCACCTAACCTCGATAATTCTTCAAGATAAAGCCACTGACATATCAGACATAGAACTGCTAGATAAACAAAGACCATGTCGGTAAATCTGACAAATCCAGGGTTGGTTCACAGACAGTATCGAAACTCCCCAACGGCAGTGCCCATATCCCTAATAACAACCCTACCCCCTCACCACCACCCCCCAACCACCACCACCACTACAGCCCCCTTCATTTGCATTGCAAATTGGCTTTACCCTGAACAACAGCTGCAAGTGCAGGAAAGAGCGCAGACCTGGGTATCACTAAAGTAGTTACACATCAGAGTCCTCCTGATGAAGACAAACTGCAGGTCTGTGTCGGTGGCCTGAATTTATGGAAAGTAACGAAACTGTTGCATGTATTGAATCAGTCACAGTGTCTCCATTGTGCGGCTGGGGAATTTCGTACAGAAGGTTCAGAGTGGAAGCAGAACACATTTGGAAAGTTTTATTCTACCAGTTATATGGTGCGTACCTCACTTACTGTCCTCTGTTGGGGAAAAAATGAACCCAGTAAAATCCCTCAAGTTTTAAAGTATATCCATCATCCGTAGTTTTTAATTCCTCGGCTAAAGCTTTGGGGTTCACCGATCGTAAGAGTTTTGCATATGCAACGATTTTCTTCAACAACTTGGGCAATTGCATTCCGACTTTGGGGATATCTTCAGTATTGCAGGTAAGACAAGCAGGGCCTATGATATAGATGGTAAATGCTCACATGGTGTCCAGTTTGTGACCTGAAGAAATGCAAGCTTATGTTCAATTTGCCCAAGACTCAATACATAGATATCAGTGTTTTTCTCAAAGAAATCCACTGGGAGATGAGAGGAACTGGACAGTAGGAGATTTAATTGTCATCCAGGATACATTTCTCGGTGCAATGCTGGAGGTATCCCCAGAGAAATAAAAATGATAGAGTTCTGAGCGTGGGGGATGTAATGGCGACAAGAAGAACAGTGCTATGGCTTGTGTTCTTTCCTGGGGAAGAGTCTCTCTCTCTCTCTCTCTCTCTCTCTCTCTCTCTCTCTCTCTCTCTCTCTCTCTCTCTCTCTCTCTCTTTCTCAATTACTAATGCCTATATTATTGCAAATTATTATTCATGTCTGCGTAAACCGAGGAACAACAACAAAAACTCACATACAAACTTATTTTACCACTGCTATAGAACTTAAGTTTTGTAGTATTGTCTTTTCAAAAATTATGTTTTTAAACAAATGAAAAGCTTATCTTCAGCTGTAGGTGATTAAGCAAACCAACAGTCACTCAATCCTAAAATCAATAAGTATGACATCTATTGAAAAAATAGCATAGCAAATAGCAATACGTTCTTTTGCTGTAAATTCTTGTATTCATTCTCACCTGTTATCATCTTCATCACTGCTCTTTTCCAGACAACTATGGAATCATAATACTGATCACAAAACCTTATGGCAAAGAGTGATGTTATGAGTACACTATTGTTACTATCATTGCGCCCCTTTCTATTAACACCTTGCATTGTCTTTATTTCTGTATATCTTCAGAACATCTCATAGCCCGATTATGGCAACTCTCATGACAGGCAATAAAAAAGTTGCACATGCAAAATCTCACCATCAATGAAGGTTAGAGTTTTAGCTGTGGAAAGAAAACAAAACAAATACAAACTGAGTAAATCCCATCCCCCGCCCTGCTATTGAAACAAACATCGCACATAACTGTGTGTAGCTGTTTGTTCTCTGCACTTAATCACGTCCGAACCTAGTTCTCAGGAACCCAAACTCTGAACCATATCCTGGCATTGCTGCAGTCTTTGTCAGATCGAGCACATAAGCTAGATACTGGGTGGCCAGCTAAGCTTCTCCCACATTGCTCTATTCCCTGCGCTTATCTGCCTGGCTTTGTTTGTACAAATGCACATCAGGCATGAGCGCTTTATCGTTCATCCGAGAAGGTTTGCCACGCTTGCAACAGAGAGGATACCTAAAAAAAAAAGCATGTGCTTCAGAGCTCAAATGGTGATGGCAATGTGTGTAATTAGTTAGAGGAACAAGTGTTTTAGAGGTGCAGTAAGAAGACATGTCCCTGAATAAGCTTCAAAGTCTGTTTGAAAGAAAATAAGGTGTGTGTGTGTGTGTGTGTGTGTGTGTGTGTGTGTGTGCTGTGTGTGTGTGTGTTGCTGTGTTGTGTGTGTGTGTGTGTGTGTGTTTGTGTGTGTGCGTGTGTGTGTGTGTGTGTGATTTTCTGTGACAACTCGTGCCACTAAGTCGTCAATACACTTCCTCGTCCCCAGTTTCTTATTCTCAGGAACCCCGAATCTAAGCCCATGCCTGGCTTTGTCACAGTCTTTGTCAGATCAAACCCATAAGCTAGAAACTTGGTGACAAGCTAAGCCCCTTTCACATTGCTCTATCCTGTGTGCTTAGCAAGCTGGCATTGTACAAATGCACCTCTGACAGGGGCCCGTTATTGTTCATTGGATAATTGTTGCCACATTTGCAACAGGGAAGATCTCTCTCTCTCTCTCTCTCTCTCTCTCTCTCTCTCTCTCTCTCTTACTTATATATTATATATATATATATATATATATATATATATATATATATACATACATACATACATACATACATACATACATATACGCGTGCTTTAGAGCTCAATGGTGAAAGCAATATATGTAATTAGGTAAAAAAAAAACCCACAGGGATTTAGAGTGGAAGTGAGAACAGGCTTCCATGTATGTGTTTGGAGGTTTGTTTGAAAGAAAATAAGATGTGTGTTTGAGTGTGAGTGTATGTAAACTCATGCTTTGGTGCGAGAAACCATTTTCTTGTTTTGGTTGTTTTTGTTAAAAAAACAAAACTTGCACAAAAATGCACTTAACAACTTTTTTCAATAACACCTGTTCACCCCTTATTCTAGTTCTCAAAACCCCCCAAATCTAAACCAGTTCCTGGCAGTGTTGCAATCATTGTCAAAATGAACCATGAGCTAGATACTTGGTAACAAGCTAAGCCTATTCCACACTGCTCTATCCCCTGCTTTTTGCAGGCTGGGTTTGTTCAAATGCACCTCTGGCATGGGGGGTTTGTCATCCATTGGACAGAGTTTACCCCCATTTAAAACAGGGAGGCTATCTAAAGAAAAACGTGGGCTAAAGAGCTACAGTGGTGAAGGCAATTTGTGTTATTAGGTAGGGGGGAAATAAGGATTTAAAGTAGTAGTTAGAAGAAATTTCCATGTGAGTGTTTCCAGGTCAGTTTGTTCTTTCTTTCTTTCTTTATTGTTTTATATCGAGGATAATGGAATAAGCACTTATGTGTTTGAAAGAAAGTAGGTGTGTGTGTGTGTTTTCTGTGACAACCATTTTCTTGCTTTTGTTTGTTGTTGTTTTGTTGTTTGAAGATATAGCACATGAATACACTTGAATACTACTTATTCTCTACACACCTTCACGTCCAAGCCAAATTCTCAGGAACCCAGTTCTGAAACAGCTCCTGGCATTGTTGCCGTCTTAATCAGATCGAACCTATAAGCTAAACACTTGGTGACAAGCTAAGCCACTTTTGCATTGTTCTATCCGCTGAGCTTAGTAGGCTGGCCTTGTGTAAATGCACCCCTGGCAGGGAATCTATATTACCTGTTGGAGAAGGGTTGCCACACTCACAACATGGAGGATATCTGTAGAACGTGTGCTTAAAGAGCCCAATGGTGAAGACAATTTGTGGAATTAGGTAGGAAAAACAAGGATTTAGAGTGGAAGAGAAACTAGATTTTCATGTGTGTGTTTCCAGGTTTGTTTAATAGGAAGTAACAATGTGTGTGTGTATGCGTGCGTGTGTGTATGTGCGTGCGTGCGTGTGTGTGTGTGTGTGTGCATGTGTGTGTGCACGCATGCTGTGACAACCATTTTTTGCTTTGTTGTTGTTTGAAAGAAAGCACATAAATACACTAAATACTAATTACTCTCTACACTTGTTCATCTCCATACCCAAATTCTCAGGAACCCGATTCTGAAACAGTTTCTGGCATTGTTGCAGTGTTTGTCAGATCGAGGCTGTAAGCTGAATATTTGGTGACAAGCTAAGCCTTTCCTACACTGCTCTATCCCCTGTGTTCATTGGAGAAGGGTTGTCACACTCGCAACAGGGAGGATATCTGTAAAACGTGTGCGTTAAGAGCCCAACGGTGAAGACAATTTGTGTAATAACGTAGGAAAAACAAGGATTAGAGTGGAAGAGAACATATTTTATGTATGTTCCAGTTGTTAAAAGATAGTACCATTTGTGTGTGTGGTGCGTCTGTGTGTATATGGCGTGCAACGCGCGCATGCTGTGTGTGTGTGCGTGTGTGTGCATGCATGCATGTGTGTGTGCGCACGCGTACTGTGATAACAATTTTCTTGCTTTGTTGTTGTTTTGGTGTTTGAAAGAAATAGTACATAACTACTACTTACCCTCTACACTTGTTCATACCCAAATTCTCAGGAACCCAATTCTGAAACAGCTCCTGGCATTATTGCAATGTTTGTCAGATCGAAGCTGTAAGCTGAATACTTGGTGACAAGCTAAGCCTCTTCCACATTGCTCTATCCCCTGTGCTTAGCAGGCTGGCTTTGTTCAAATGCACCCCTGGCACGGAATCTACACTGTCCATTGGAGAAGGGTTCCCACACTCACAACAGGGATAATGCCTATAACAACGTGTGCTTAAGTGCTGGAATGGTGACAGTAATTTGTGTAATTAGCCAGAGAGGACGAGTGTTTTAAGTGGTTATGAGAAGAGAGTTCCATGTGTATTTTGAGGTGCCTTTGAACAAAAAAGTAAGAATGTGTGTGTGTGTGTGTATGTGGTGGTGTGGGGTGGGGGTGGGGGGGTGTGCGCGATGTTGCTGTGAAGATCATTGTTGTTGTGTTGTTAAGAATACATTAAATATACTTCTCTCAAGTACACTTATTCATCACGAAACCAGTTCTCAGAAGCAACATCTAACAGTCTTGGCATGTGCAGTTTTGTCATCGAGGTGTACTGAATGCTTGGTACGAATACTCGTGACAAGTACGCTTTCCACATGCTCTATCCCCTATGATTAGCAGCTAGGTTAGTACAAATGCACCTGCACGAATCTACACTGTCCATTGGAGAAGGTCTACACTACACAGTGATAATGCTATAACAACTGTGCTTAAGTGTGAATGTGACAGTAATTTTGCAATTGCCGAGAAACGAGTGTTAATGTCATAGAGAAGAGAGTTCAATGTGATTTTTGGTGCTTTGAACAAAAATAAAGTGTGTCATGTGGTCTGTGTGTGTGTTGTGCGCACACCTGTGATAACTTTTTCCTTAAAATTTGATCATCAACATAATAATGGTACACAACTAAGTTCTACCTTATCCTTCATGGAAATGAAAAAGCAATTTTGACATGAGTACATTAATATGCAAGAGTGAAATCAAAATTTTATTCTAAAGGATAATGCCCACAGACACGTTTGTTATGCTGAATTGGTCAGTAATTTGTGTAATTGGCTGGAGAGAAAGAGGGTTTTAAGTGGTCCATGAAAGAGAGTTCCATGTATACATTTTTTTGTGCCTTTGAACAAAAAAGTAAGATTGTGTGTGTGTGTGTGTGTTGTGTGTGTGTGTGTGTGTGTGTGTGTGTGTGTGTGTGTGTGTGCGCGCGAGAGTGTGGGTGGTTTGCTGTAATCATATACTTTGTTGGTTAATTATGTTCTCCACTCTAACATACCATGCATTCTAGGCATCAATACAGGGGTTGTATAGTCTAAAGTGACATCAATAACTATATATTGCACGACGGCCATTAAGTTGCAGTTCCAATAATAATGTTTGCATAGGTTAAGCAAAGGCATTAAGAAATAGTCAAATATGGATGATCACTCTAGTTTGCTAGTAATAGAAACATCCTAAGTAATAGTGCACTGATTTCACTCGAACATTATGAAACCACACATAAACATTAGCAGAGATAATGTCGATTTTTTTCTGAAACTACAATACAATTGAATAAATGCATGAACCATTATTGGATGAAGAGAACCTCTTACAAGCACTAGAGAAAACATGTTACATTATTTTTCTTTGGGAATGAAGTATGTGCCAATAATTGCATTATCTCCCTTAAACAAGAAAAGCCACTGATGTGGAGTCTCTTGAGGGTTAAATCATGTCAAATGTTGCACAATTCTGTTTGAGTTATTGTTTGTTATTTTTCTGTCCTTTTGCAAGCTTGTGGGTCAAAACATGTCTCTCTCTCTCTCTCTCTCTCTCTCTCTCTCTCTCTCTCTCTCTCTCTCTCTCTCTCTCTCTCTCTCTCTCCTCTTCCCCCTCTCTCTCCCCTCTCTCTCTGTCTGATGATAATAATACATATTTCAAAGGAAGTTTTTGTAAATTTAGACTTAGTGAATTGTACATAAATGTAATCATGTTGGACAAATAGAGCATTAACATGTATAAACATATTTGCATGCTCATTATGTAAAGGAAATATTGGAGACTAGGATTATTCTGTTTGCCATTGTCCAGCATTTGATTATACAAGGTGACCATTCATCTGAGCAAAATTTAGTTGACTGCCTAGTGGCTGTTTTGATATTTGGGCTTGTTTGGTTTTTTGTGTGCTAGATTCTGCTTCCTTTTGGTGAGAAGTATTCTTAAGGTCCTTCACAATAGCTCGTTATCAGTGTACAGTGTTTAGAATAAATCAAAAAGATTAATGTTATCCTAAGTTTCCCTTGAGGAAACTGATTGTTTTTATTACAAATCACATTCTAGTTTTTTCAACAAAGTTCTTAATACTTTGGCATATCCCTCAAGTGTGCCCCAGTTACCTTTCGAAAAAAAAGGAATTGGAATTCGAGGTCTATCTCTCGAAAAACAAATCTTCTCTTGAGTGAATTTGTATTGCTGGTCTTTTGCAGCCTTAGATATGCAAGGAAGCTGGAAGCTTTCTAAAAATGATAAATTGAATTTTTTGAAAAGCGAAACTTCCTTGCCATCCATCAAAATATAACTATGGGCTTAGTGTAGTTTTTTCAATTAAGAAACACTATATATTCCTTGTGTTCAAATTGCATTTTGTGCATTTAGAAAAAGACAACAACAATCCAAAACAGTAGAAAAGTATAAAAAAACATAGTATACTGTATATTGGCATCGAACAAATCACACCACACACATGCACACACACATATACACACACAAACTACCTAGTGGCAATGTCCTCTCTGGTATGAAGAAACTACAAAGAAACTGCCAAAAATAATAGCATGTAACAGAACTTGCAGTGACTAGAAATGCTGCAATGATCGATACACCGCCTCAACATATCCCCTGATACCAACTACCAATCAGATCTGCAACCACAAACGCATATAATATTCAACCTTAGAATCTCATTACACAATGGTCAACGTCAAAGAAAGAGTATGCATAACAACCCTTTTTGCTCTAACAGTAGTAAGTACCACTTCTTCTTTAGACTCCTACAGAAATCTGAACATCGTCTCTAAAGAAACACATTGACCAAGAAATAATAAGTGCTTAGTCACGAAAAATGCTGACAAGAACGATGTTGGGAGAGGAGTCGACTGCCTACTTTTGATACAAACACAGCACAAAAATAGAAGGCAAAAGCTTCAGTGGTCGTTTGGCTGAGAGCACGAATTTTGCGCAGCTCAACAATTTTGCCCTCAGCCCTATGTATGTTCTCAACGTGATCGATGGAAAGTGTGGCTAAATTGACTTGGTTTGAAAAAGGGAAGAGAGACTGCCTACTTCTCTGCAACGCTTCTATATCAGCCTGTCAAGGCTGGCTTTCAGGAAAGTCAGTGGTTGTGTGGAATTATTTTGGTTGATGCTTTTGTGAGATTTTGAGTACCATGAAAAGATACCACGTACCTATCACATGTAAAGATGTATGATTATTCTCGATATTAGTGATTAGTTCCAACGCATTCCATAGATTTTGGGGTGTTTCTAATTAATGAAAATGCCATTCATGTCATTCTTTCTATGAACAAGTCTGAAAAGATGATACATCCCACACTTTAACCCTCTCTCTGTCTTTTCATTGCACTTTTTTTTTTGCTTGCAGGTGCTCATAACAGCCATGTAGTATCCGTGCGTAGTATTTATAGAAACGTGTGCACATGTTTTTCAATGAAGATGCACAGAATGGAAAAGGAAATAAAAAATTTCCACATTCACAACAGAAACAAGAAAGCTAAACAAAAAAATCAAACAGAATGTCAACTAAAGAAACAAAAAACAAACATTAAAGCTCACACACATATATGCACTTACAACTGCATGCACGTTTAAACACACACACTTCTTCTTCTTCGTCCATCGGATCGATGATGACCATATTTTCATCCTGGGATTGGTAGGGTCTATTTATGTGGGTGGGAAGATGACTTATTTGGCCAATCCGCGCTTGAAAAGTTCTTGAGCAGTATGGACAGGGTATAGTGGCTGCTTTTGGAGACTTGGAGGCTCTATCTTTCCTGTCTCGCTCAGCTGTCACAATTCTATTTGCTTCGTGGGCCTTGACGCCACTGCGTACAGCTGCTCGCCATTGTGGCTTCTCCATTTCTGCCTGCTCCCATGAGTTTATCTCAATGTTGAAGGCTTTCACACACACACACACACACACACACACACACACACACACACACACACACACAAATACACAAACACACACACACACACACACACAGACTATTTACTAAAAATGTACTCTCTGTATGAAGAAGCTACCTCAAACAACAGCATGTAACAAAGCTTGCCCTGACTATCAATGCAACAGTGGTTGTTAAACAGCCTCATTCTTTAAAGGTATTCCCTGATACCAATGTCTGACCTGCAACCACAGACGCATAATACAATACCCAAGCTTGGGATTTTATGTGTAAGGTCACCACAAAGTCAACGTCAAACAAATCTATCCATAGCAACCCTCTTTTGCTCAGTACCACTCCTTCTTCAGACTATTCCAGAAAAGCAGTAGAGCCTCACACAAATACACTGGCAAAGAAAAATACTAAGTGCTCAATCAGGAACAAGACTGACTTCAATGATGTTGGGAGAGGAGTTGACTGCCTACTTTTGATACAAACACAGCACAAAAATAGCAGCCAAAAGCTTAAGTGGTCGTTTTGCCGAGAGCACGAATCCTGCTCAGCTCTACAATTTTGCCCTCCGCCCTATATATGTTCTCAAAGTGATCGATGGAAAGTGTGGCTAAATTTACTTGATTTGAAAAGAGTAGAGCGAGAGACTACCTACTTCTCTCTCCTGCTTCTATATCATGCTGTCAAGCCTGGCTTTCAGTCGAGTCAGTGGGTGTGTAGAATTTTTGTGGGGGGTTGCTTTTGTGAGGTTTGATTACCATGTGAACAGATACCAGTACCTATCACATGTAAGGATGCATGATTATTCATGATTAAGGGGATGGGATAGCCTAGTGGTTGGAACATTGCACTCAAAATCTGACGACCCCGGTTCAAATCCTGTTCAAGGAAATATTTTCCCCTGGAGTTAACATCAGTGCAGACTCCACTATCCCCAAGTCTTTCGGATGAGACTACAAAACAAGGCGACGTGTGCAAACGCATGCAGAACATCTTGCGCAAACAAATCCTGTTCCGCTTTTTGTAAGAGTAGGCCATTGTATGCCGGTGGGAACAGATGACAGAACTTACAAACCTGCATACACAGAGGGACTGGATGTAAAACAGCACATTAATGCTTATTCCATTATCATCGATATCAAAGAATTAAAAATATGATATTAGCAAATGGTTTGAACACATTCCGTAGACTTTTGAGCGTTTCTGATTAATGAAAATACCATTCATGTCATTATTATTTTATAACAAATATTAAAAACGATACATCCCACACTCCCCCCCCTCTCTATGTGTTGTCATTGTTTTTTGGGTTGTTTTTTGTTTTTTTGTTTGTTTTTCTATTTTAGCTAGCAGGTGCTGGGTAAGCAGTCATTCAGCTGTGCATGTGTAATATTCCCAAAAACGTGTGCACATGCTTTTCAATGAAGTTTGAAAGAATGGAAAATTATGGGGGTTTTTCCCCACATTGGCAACCAAAACAAGAACGTTTAAATAAAAAATAAAAAAAAACAGCGTCCGAACAAACAAAAACAAATATAACCTTACATTATCATACATCCGCACTTACCTGTGCATGCATGTTCAAACACACAAACATATACATGTATAAATGTACACGTGTGTATTGTATGGTTTATCATTGACTAGGTTTTTAAACATTCTATGTCTGCATATATATATATATATATATATATTTTTTTTTTTCTTTTTCTCTCTCTCTCTTGTTTTCTTTAGATAGATGGCTTGATGGAAAAAGCAAATCAATGTTTATTCAATGTACCATCTGAAAATAAAAGTTTTGACTTTAAATTTCACACACACACACACACACACACACACACACACACACACACACACACACACACACACACACACACACACACACACACTACCTAGTGACAATGTGCTCTCTGGTGTGAGGGAACTCTGTATGAAAAAACTACCCCAATACCACCTAGCAGCGCTTGTGGTGACTATGCATGCAGCAATAATCCATATACCACCTCATTCTTTAAAGGTAGTCCCTGATGCCAACGTCTGACCTGCAGCCACAGACACAGCTAATATCCAAGCTTGAAATCTCCTATGTCTTGGATCGCCACAAGGTTAACGTCAAAGAAAAGTATGCATAGCAACCCTTATGGCTCTGACAATAGTCAATACCATTTCTTCTTCAGACTTCTCCAGAAATTCAGAACATCGTCTCTAAAAATGTAATATTATTACCGATCAAGAAATAATACGTGCTTAGTCATGAACAAGACTTGACTGCCTACTTTTGATACAAACACAGCACAAAAATAGAAGCCAAAACCTAAAGTGGTCGTTTTGCTAAGAGCACGAATACTGCACAGCTCTACAACTTTGCCCTCAGCACAATTTATGTTCTGAAAGTGGTCGATGGAAAGTGTGGCTAAATTGACTTGGTTTGAAAAGGGGAGAGAGAGACTACCTACTTCTCTGTGCTTGCTTCTATATCACGCTGTCAAAGCTGGCATTTTAGGAAAGTCAGTGGTCGGTTGCATTACTTTGGTTGCTCTTTGTGGGAGTTTGAGTACCGCGTGAAAAGATGCTATGTATCTACCACATGAGAGGATGCCTGAGTATTCAGATTAATAGCTGATAGTGACAACATGACCCATTGAGGTTCGGGTGTTTCTTTGTAATGAAAATGCCCTTATTGTAATTATATTTAGTGGCAACTATTCTGAAAAAAGGTGATCAATCTTGTTCTTTTCCCCTTGATTTGCTTTTTGTTTGGTTGTTCTGTTTTTGTTTATGCTTTTTTTCCCTTGCTGGTAGGCCCTGTTGCACAGTCACTCATTTTTTACATGTATGAGAAAAGATAGGAATAAAAAATATGGCGTCATTCAAACATAACATATAGATAACTTACCAAAATAAACCACTGTATGCACACAATGAGTCTTAGATTTAAAAGGCCCTGAATGAAAATAAAGAGTACACGAAAGAGGCATACCACCTTTTCGTGTATTAAAGACGTCTAGGTAAGTAAAAATTGCTTTTTTTCATTCTACAGCTTAATGTTTAAGAATCTTTCTAAAAAAAAGTACTCGCAAGTTGAAAATAGAAGTTCCTTTGATAAAAATGCTAGCTGAAAGTAAAGCAACAAACATTGGTTTTAAATCTGCGTGAAGGGATAGAGCAAGCAAACTACACAGAATCAGACTACACCCATAATAGCATGTCTGACACAACTACCAATCTGGCACATCCTTTCGTTTCTGCTTGCTACCATCATATTAAAAGAATACTTTCAAAAGTTAACAAGTTTGTCTCTAAGATAATACGGTGGTCAGCTGAGCTACATGATATAGAACTGCATTAGAACACAGTCTGAATCCTGATTAGTTTTGAAAGCACCAAAAGTATCTCCTGTACTGCATTAGTTAGAAGATGATACTCTTGTTTTGTTTTGGACAGTAGGTGTGGTAAACAGACATAGTGTTTGTTTCTTTTATTTCAATGTGTTTTTCAACACCTTCTACACAATAGGTATCATTGAAATTTAAAATATATGTTTCCTAAATGACTATTTTCAGGGAGCTCCTGTAATCATTAATGGCTGTGGCACATTTGTCTTATTTCATATTTCATTTCTTTGGTTTACATGTCCATTCACTACTCGCTAATTCATACAGGCATATATTTGGGGAGGGGATATTGATTAAAGTAGATAAGTATATATATTATCCTGGGAATGACTTCAGAAATATAGTTAATTCCAAAGGGACACATGTATCTACTGTATTACTGTCTACCACAGTCCTTAAAATAGTATATAAAAATCCCTGGTGTCTCTCTTTCCACTTAGATTAGCATGCATTCTGCTCACTGACACAAACGCATTACTAAGCATAGAGTATAGCTTCATTGTGCACATACAGGCCTGAAGTTGTGTTAAAATAAACATGGCTCCAGAAATGGAGGCTTGACTAAAAAGTGTGGTTCCCTGGGGAGGGCGATGCCATTTGCTTTAAATTCCACTTGCCCCAGTTCTGTCTTCTCTCTGTCCTCTGTCTGTTTCCTTTGCCTGTGTGAGGAGGGTTTGTAGGGAGATGTTTCAGCTGCAAGTGCGTGACGTGAGCTGCTTGACAATCTCCTGTCTGTCTGGGAGTTGAAAGCTTTGTCTAGTATTGATGTAAGCAAAGTGCCAATGCTTGCATAGACATGTTTTGTCATGCTTTGGAAGGTCATGATGGGGTTGTCTGCATCTATGACATGTTTGTAGCACACAGTTCCCAAGCTCCTTTAATCATTGTAGTTCTATGTATAATCAAATTTGTGAGCTAAAATAATGGTTATATTTCAGGATGATGATGATGTTATGGGGCCATCTAGTTTGGGTGTTATTTATCATCACTCTCATATACATATTTGATATGGAAAAAACATATCATTTTTATAAAGAAGAAACTATGCCAAGAATGAAAGCAACATATACATAGTATATAGAATACATGGCAGCAGTAATTAAAAATAAAAAAATGGCCTTCAGTTGAGCTGCATTGTCCTGAGCTGCAGTAAAATAGGAGTCTAAACCTCCGAAGATTTTTTGAAGAACAACGTGTGTTGGATGTAGGACTTCCTATCATATTCAGTAGATGGTATTCCCTTTTTTAATCCTTCATTTTTTTGTTTCTCATGGTGAGCCGGTGTGGTTAAATGACAACCAGTTTGCTTACGCTTATCGAATTTTCAATACCAACATTAGAATAGCCATATTCAATAATTGAAATACCTGTTTCTTAACTGATTTTTTTGTCAGGGATGCTGCAGTAGTAATTCGTGCCAGTGACACTACAGTCTGATTCCCTAAAGTGACACATGTGACTTCTCTCATAGTGTCTACCTTAATAAACACAAACCAAACAACATGGATCTTTTCCTCTTTCTTTTTTTTTCAACACATTCTCTGCTCATCATCACAAACGCTTTGCTTGGCATATATAGTAGAGCTATTGCACAAGTCTTTGTCCTGTGTTGACTGTAAATAGAGGTGCAGAGTTTTGTTGAACAGTGCAGCTAGTCAGAATAGGAGGTCGAACAAAAAAGTGTGGCTCCCTGGGGAGGGCGATGCCATTTGCTTTAAATTCCACTTGCCCCAGTTCTGTCTTCTCTCTGTCCTCTGCCTGTTTCCTTTGGCTGTGTGAGGAGGGTTTGTAGGGAGATGTTTCAGCTGCAAGTGCGTGACGTGAGCTGCTTGACAATCTCCTGTCTCTCTGGGAGTTGAAAGCTTTGTCTCGTATTGATGTAAGCAAAGTGCCAATGCTTGCATAGACATGTTTTGTCATGCTTTGGAAGGTCATGATGGGGTTGTCTGCATCTATGACATGTTTGTAGCACACAGTTTCTATGCTCCATTAATCATTGTAGTTCTATGTATAATCAAATTTGTGAGCAAAAATAATGGTTATGTTTCAGGATGATGGAGATGTTATGGGGCCATCTATTTATCATCACTCTCATATAAATATTTGATAAGGAAAAAATAACACATTTTTATAGAAAAGGAAATAACCCAAGAATGATAGCAATTTAAACACAATATATATAATATGGTGTCAGCAGTAATTAAAAATTAAAAAATGGCCTTCAGTTGAGCTGCATTGTCGTGAGTGCAGTAAAATAGGAGTCTAAACCTCTGATTATTTTTAAAGAACAACGTGTGTTGAATGTAGGACTTCCTATCATATTCAGTAGATGGTATTCCCTTTTTTAATCGTTCATTTTCATTTCTCATGGACAGCAGGTGTGTTAAATTGACAACCCGTTTACTTACTTTCATAGAATTATCGATACCAACATTAGAATAGCAATATTCAATAATTGAAATACCTGTTTCTTAACTGGCATTTTGTCAGGGATGCTGCAGTAGTAATTAGGTCCAGTGACACTACAGTCTGATTCCCTAAAGTGACACATGTGACTTCTCTCATAGTGTCTACCTTAAAAAACACAAACCAAACAATATGGATCTTTTCCTCTTTCTTTTGTCAACACATTCTCTGCGCATTGTCACAGACGCCTTGCTTGGCATATATAGTAGAGCTATTGCACAAGTCTTTGTCCTGTGTTGACTATAAATAGAGGTGCCGAGTTTTGTTGAATAGAGCAGCTAGTCGGAATAGGAAGTCGAACAAAAAAGTGTGGCTCCCTGGGGAGGGCGATGCCATTTGCTTTAAATTCCACTTGCCCCAGTTCTGTCTTCTCTCTGTCCTCTGCCTGTTTCCTTTGGCTGTGTGAGGAGGGCTTGTAGGGAGATGTTTCAGCTGCAAGTGCGTGACGTGAGCCGCTTGACAATCTCCTGTCTGTCTGGGAGTTGAAAGCTTTGTCTCCTATTGATGTAAGCAAAGTGCCGAGACTTACATAAACATGTTGTGTTATGCTTTGGAATTCTAAATTGAGGTTCTCTCCATCTGTGAAACGCTTGTAGCAGCATGCAACCGACACTGTCGTTATCTTTAAACTGTCATATCACTACATACATTGAAACATGTGTTCTTCAAAAATTGATGATATTGCAAGATGGCAGATGTGTTCAAGGGTAATGCTTTGTTTTACTTATCTCTAATCTCATAAATATGGCAGAAAATGACTAGGAAACCAATGCAGTTAAGAGAAAAAATAGAATGGTAACAAAATCAAATAAACTGTATTATGATGTCAGCAGTAGTCAGATGAAATCCAGGGCAAACAAATAAAATGCATCCAGAAAAGAAAAACAAATCAATAAATTCTCACATTTTCCTACACACACCTATAATCTAATCAAAAAGTAAAGAAACTATTTACACACATCTTATGTACAGACTAGTGAGTGGCGCTCATCTTACCAAACATCTCAGAAAACATCTTGGACACAGTCCAGCATCAGAGGCTGTGGGCAAATCCCAATATAACCTGTTATGCTTATCACGCCCATCCACACAGTCCCTCTTTTTTCCACTCTCTGCTTCCATAGGTCATGTTTATTTGTTACATGACCTAGTTTTAAGGTAAAGCATCATCTGAGCGCTTTGATTTGTTGCTTTACAAGATTCAGCGCTATATACATTCCATACATTATAAAGCAGACTAGCTGGGCAAAGGTAACATGCAAAAGAGGTTTTTGCCTGGCTGTCTGGATTGCAGTCACTACCCAAGGTCTCCTCGTCACATTTTCAGGAAAGTAGACTTCTACCAACATCTCTACTTCCTCAAGCGTCAACTAGTAACACTTGAGTTTTTGGCCTGCTGCTGATGACATGTATTTTACATAGATCATGAACATGTCCAGGATAGCGCCCCAAAAGGAGGAACAGACCACCTTTAATAATATGTAGATTTAATATATAAAAGCATTTACATTTTTTGTGTGCATTTTTTTGTCTTTTCTTTTGCTGAAGTTGTTGTTGCCCTTCCCCAGCTTAACACCCTGGGGTACCAAACATTTGCACACTGATTGACTCAGCCCATCTTGCGTGTATCACTGTTTTAAATACCTTGCCATAAAGGCAGCCATACTCTGCATTCAAATGATTTTTCTCCTTTAACAGATACTGCATGTTGATATGCTGAAGCCAAGTTCAACATCACCTTTTACACCATAACAGCAACACTTTTATTACTGTGGGCCTTGGCTCTAAACTTGATTTATAAATGGCAAAGCTTTTATGGAAAAAAGGAAACGGGCCAGTTCCAACACTTAATGTGTGCGTTCTGTGCACCCTCATTGCTAGTCTTGCTGCCACAGCCCATCACCATCTTTTTAGCTAGCTAGTTCAGATGCCGCACCTAGCTTGATTAAGTAGGTCCCGGCTGATTTGGTCACTCTGATGTATAAGAAGCTGGATGGGTTTAGTGTCCGGCCATTGTCCCCATGCGCTGTCCTGTCCATCGCTTCTAATCGCCTTGGTCCCTATTAGTCGGGTCTGCATGGAGGAGATTATAGCGCCGTCCATTTTTTGTATCATTCCCGTGGGGTGGAGGGATGGACTGTCTCTATCTGTTTCTGTGTTTCTGTTCTTTTGTCGGCATTCATTCCGTATCTCTGTTTTCTGTGTGTCTGTCTTTATGTGCGTGTTTCGATCTATCTATCTATCTATCTATCTATCTATCTATCTATCTATCTATCTATCTATCTATCTATCTATCTATCTATCTATCTATCTATCTATCTATCTATCTATCTATCTATCTATCTATCTATCCATCTATCCATCCATTTATCTATCTATCTATCCATCCATCTATCCATCTATCTATCTATCTACTACTACATAGAGTGGAGAGATTTAGCGTGGGAATAGACGTATCGTTTTGATATAAAAACTGCCAGTACAATCAATATAGATATAAATCAGGTCATCCATATATCCCTCCCTCCCTCCCTTCTTCTCTCCCTCCCTTCATCAACTCATCCCTCCCTCCATCCCTCCCTCCATCCATCCATCCATCTATGCATCCATCCATCCATCTTTTCCAGTCGTTCATTCATTCTTTTGACTGTGCCTCTGTTTGTTTAATCAGTCATTCACCCATCTTTTTGCAACGTTGCTTTCGTCGAGTATCTTCTCGATGCTCTACTGTTCATACCCCACCAGACCCTACCACGCAGATCCCGCATGGCTTAGTCAGCTCTGATTTATTCCACAACTTCTTCTTCTTCATCTGCTTCCTGACAGCTGCTCTACTGGGATTGTAGCAAATTGTGACACGTACTTTTTGCTCTCTATCTCTCTGTCTGTCTTCCTTCCTGTCTGTCTGTCTGTCTGTCTGTCTGTCTCTTTGTCTCTCTGTCTCTACTCTTGTCTTTCGTCTCTATCTCTTTGTCTTTCTGTCTCTGTCTCTGTCTCTGTCTCTTTGTCTCTCTCTGTCCCTGTCTGTCTGTCTGTCTGTCTTATCTTTCTCTCTCTCCCTCCCTCCCTCTCTCCCTCCTTCTCTCCTCTCCTCTCTCTCTCTCTCTCCTCGCTCTCTCTCTCTCTCTCTCTCTCTCTCTCTCTCTCTCTCTCTCTCTCTCTCTCTCCTCTCTCTCTCTCTCTCTCTCTCTTCTTTCTCTCTCTCTGGGGGACGGGATAGCCTAGTGGTTAGAACATTGCACTCGTAATCTGACAACCTGGGTTCGATTCCCGTTCAAGGGAGATATTTTCATTTGGAGTTTACATCAGTGTCGACTCCACTCTCCCCAAAAGTCCTTCGGATGAGACTATAAACCGAGGCCCCGTGTGCGAGCGCACGCAGAACATCTTCGCACACGTTTAATCCTGTTCCGCTTTTCGTAAGAGTAGGCCATTGTGTGCCGGTGGGAACAGATGACAAAATTTACAAAACCGCGTACACACGGGGACAGGATGTAAAAAAAACACATAAGTGCTTTTTTCCATTATCCTCGATATAAGAGAATAGAAAAATACACTTTTAAAAAATCTCTCTATTGTTCTGGTAGAGGCTATCATTCGGAAATGTGACACATTAACACATATGCTTTCTAGAGGAGTTTAACGTTGTGGTTTGGCTTATGAGGTCTAGAGGTTAGCGTACCTAACTGGAGAGCGAATAGTCGTGGGTTCAAACCCAGGTTTGTCTGATCTTGTTTTCCTATCCTATACATCTTGTGTGATGATGTGTGTGCTGGTATTTCGGATCAGATAATAAACAGAGGTCCCGTGCGCAGAAACATCAACAAAAGAACACAGAAAACCACTTTAATTAAACAGTCATTCATTATCTGAAATGCTTAAACCAAATTCAGTTTTAAACCCGACGTCCGCACCTCTTTCTGCCTTTTAAATCCTCATTAATTTTGTCTCCTGTTCATTTTGATTCTGTGTTTTTTTCCATATCATTTAAACTACATGCTTTGCTCATTTCAAACGTGTTAGTTTTAGAGTTTTTTTAATCAAATTATTCAAACACATTTCAGACACCGTGCAATAGCAGGTGAACCCACAGTAATGCGAATGCAGTTATTGTTATAATTATTAGAAAACCAATACAATGAAGTATATTTTTTATGATTTACATGCTGTGGTATTTTTTTTTGTCGTGTCCTTTTGTTGGAGCAAATAACTTCGTCAAGAGGTTGATTTTTCTAGTATGGTACAGCAGATAGTTTCTTGAATAGGGACACGATGCTAATTTTTTTGTTAAATTGCATATAATCAACATGGAAAAGAGAGACAGAGACACAGAGACAGAGAGGAGTAGCAGAAAGATTGTGACCAAAAAAGAGAAGAAGAATGCACAAAAATGAGAATGCAAAGAAGAAGAATGCAAAGAAAAAGAATGCAAAGAACAATGTAAAGAAGAATGCAAAGACGAAGAATGCAAATAAGAGAAATAATAAAAATTCAAATAAAAGGAAGAATAATAATGCAAAGAAGAGGAAGAACAAGAGCAAGATCACGAAGAACAAGAACATCAAGAAACAAGAACGTGATCAAGAACACGAAGAAGAAGAACAATAAGAACAAGAAGAAGAAAAAGAAGAACAACAA
>CM054135.1:20550492-20557992 GCA_028751875.1 Rapana venosa
GCACTGGCCATTGACCCTTGACTAAGTGATGCCGGATTTGCATGCTGTGAGAGGGTACTGAGTGGCGAGAGAACAACAGAACAGGAAGGCCACGGGGGATGAAGCAGCAGCAAAAGGAAGCAAAAAGCATTCAAATTGATGCACCGTAGCGTAATTGGTGTCTTAACTTCAGCATTGTTGGTCACCATGCAATTGAAGACAACTTTTCTGTTTTCGGTTCTGCACGTTGCAGTGGTCTCACAGTTACCCCAGTCTTGGTTTCCCCAGAAGAGAGAGAGAGAGAAAGAGAGAGAGAGAGAGAGAGAGAGAGAGAGAGAGAGAGAGAGAGAGAGAGAGAAACACAGACAGACAGACAAAGACAGAGACAGACATAAACAGACACACATAAAAAACAGAGACACAGAAAGACAGGCAGACAGACAGAGACAGACAGACAGGTGGGCAGACAGACAGGCAGAGAGATGGACGAACAGACAGTCGGACAGACAGGCAGACAGACAGACCCACACGCAGGCAGACAGACAGACAGACAGACAAAGACGTAGAGAAACATATACACAAATAAAGACAGACATGCATTATTTCTGTACTACGGTAATGGAGTTCCTGGGATAAGGCCGACGTCGGAGGGACGCTGTAGTGGCTATGACACTCGGTTAGATGTCTCATTTAATCTGGTTTATTGTTTCAAGCTAATGTTATCGTCAGTAGGGGGCCCTGTAAGAGATGCCATGTGTATGTTGGCTCAGAGCAAGGCACAGAACGCCACCGAAGCGACCCAGCAGCAATGCAGGACGCATTTGGTTGGTGACCTCAGGGCTATCACATTTACACTGATGAATTCTAGTTGACTGTCGGCTCTGCGAATGCGATGTAACGCGCATGAGAATAGAGGACGTGATAGTGATAAGATACGATGAACGTCACAAGAACAGCAGGACAGAAGCATCACCAAAAGATGAGGCAGCAACAATATTTACCTCATAGACTACAGCAATGTTGAGGTCCAAGAAACTCGAGAGATACACATCCAAATCGGGTTTCTGATTCCGGTGCTTTCATTTTCTATACACATGCAATACCCTTTTTGATATCAAAACCGAAGAGCTGGACAATCAAGTGCCAGTTATGTATGCATAAACATTCTAGAACAAAAACAGTTTGTACAGAAAGTAGTAGATACTGATTTTCCATAACAGCGAAGAGAAGGAACACATGACAATAGAGATAGACTGAGATGAAAAAAAGAAAACGAGATAAAAGAACGAATTAAACGGCACAACTAAAAACCCGTATTTGTTTGTAGGATAGGTAAACTATGCCTGCACAGGTTTCTTTTATCCTCCACCACCTTTACTTCTCTTTCTGTAGAAATCCTATCTCTTTCCTCCACAACAAAGCTCTACCACCACCACCCCCACACCCACCACCACCACTACCACCACCACCACCACCACCACCACCGCTATCACCACCATAGCACCAGTAATGACAGTCGTCATCAGCTTCGTGGAGAGGCCTCAGCCTTACCGATGTCAAGTTGGTAAATGTCAAATTGTCCCCATTGTTCCCTCCCCTGTCCATTAATTGCTGGATGGCTCAATTAGTGCTATCAGTAGAGTAGACAGACGCTCTGAAAAAAACAACAATCCTGCCATTCCTTAAACAAACGAGGAAACGATACTTTATAAGGGACATGATGTAATTAAGTAACCACAATAAAAAGGCTTTGAAACTAGGACAGTCTGACCAGAATGCTTCCAAATTGGCATTGCGAGGACTATCAGTTCTTTTGTTACCCCTTTTCTTTCCGAGGTATAAAGTCTGAACTACTGAAAGGACAAATTATACCGCGCACTGAAATTGGAAGACAGAGTAACTGTTATATTCTAAGTAAAAGGCCCAGACTTGAGGAAGGATGAATGGTCCTATGTGATACAGTTGTTGTTGCTGTTTTTCCTAGGACTAAGTATCACAATTCGAACACTCATGGACTGTACCGGACACAGGCATAGCTTCCATCAATAGAGAAAATACTGCAAGAAGAAAAGACAGAAATAAAGTAAAACATACAATCTGACATAAACACAGATGAACAGGCATCCACCTATACATGCAGACGGACAGACAAAGTCAGTCAAAGACGAGACACAGACAAACACAGATGTGAAACTGCTATTGAGTTTGGCCTTTCCGACAATTCAAACATATACCGTGGACACGACGTAACTATAATTATTTGGATATAAGCACACTCGCCCATATCACCACCCCCCTCTCCCCCACCCCTTAAAAAAAAAAGCAAAAGTCTAACCAACTAGCCAACCAATCAACCTTCCAACCATTCTCAACCAAAAGCAATGCTTAAAGGCTTGTTCATGCAATTTATAATTATGGCCTGTCGGCGCAGATTCCAGAAAACAAAAGAACTATTCTTATGACATAAGTGTGAGATCAAATGCTGGCTGAGAATAGAACACTTTACTTTATATGGATCAGCGTTTGCATATTCTGTTTTCAATGGTAGCTTTATTATATTTTGAATTTATTTTATTTCGAGGATAATGGATTAACCACTTACGTGCATTTTCACCCAGTCCCCGTGTGTATGCAGTTTTGTCAGTTTTGTCATCCGTTCCCACTGGCACACAATGGCCCACTCTTCCGAAAAGCGGATCGGGTTTTGCAAGATATTCTGCGTGCGTTTCGCACTTGGGACCTTGATTTATAATCTTATTCGAAGGACTTTTGGAGAGAGTGGAGTCGGCACTGATGTTAACTCCAGAGGAAAAATCCTGTTGAACGAGATTGGACATATGGAGGTATTTTGAGGAAGGATCATCTGAATCGTGCTGAGCAACTACCACCGGCAACCACCACTGTCTTATAACCTGAGTACCTTGACATACCCCGTTCCTCATCTCGTCATAAACAGTTTAGAATATCATGCAGCGGGGTAGTGTCATTAGGGATAAAACCAAAACAAGCAAAATCAAACCAACCAACCAGCCAGCCAACCAGCCAACCAGCCAACCAACAAACCAACAAAACCAACCAACCAACCAACAAACCAACAAACCAACCAACCAGCCAACAAGCCAACCAAACATCCATCTGACCAGCAAACCAGCCAACCAACCAACCAACCAACCAGTCAACCAACCATCCGACCAGCCAACCAACCAACCAATTAACCAACCACCAACCTACCGACCAACCAAACAACCAAAAGAAATAAGCGAATAAACAAGCAAGCAAATAAACATACGTGCTGATCTACAATCAGACAACTCAGCGGACCCAAGAGGCCACCAGAATCTAGTAATGGAGACTTCTTTTTTAATTCCTTTTTTTACTAGGCTTGTTCTCCTGAAAGTAAACTAGTAAAAGAGTGTAGTATTCAGGAATCAGCAAAAACCCAAGCTTACAGTTCAATCAGCTTTAAGGTTATAGGGAGTAAAGGGAAGACGGACTTATCACAGCTAGAAGACAAAGAGAACGATACAGAAAGAAAGAGATAAAGACAAAAACAAAAGAACGGAAGAAGGAAAGAAAGACAGAAAGAAAGAAAGGAGGAAGGAAGGAAGGAAGCAAGGAAAGAAAGAAAGAAAGAAGAGAGATTGAAAGAAAGAAAGAAAGAGAAAGAAAGAAAGAAAACAAAAGAAAGACAAAAAGAAAGAAAGATTGAACGTAAAAAAGGAAACAAAAATTCAGACAGACATACAGACATAAGAAAGAAAGAAAGAAAGAAGAGGAAAGGAAAGAAAAAAACGAAAAAAGACAGAAAAAAGAAAGACAGAAAGAAAGAAAGAAAGAAAGAAAGAAGGAAACAAAGAACCAAAGACTAAAAGACCAAAAGAAAGGAAAGGAAGAAGGAGGGAAGAAAGAAAGAAAGTAAAAGAAAGAGATAAGTGTGAAGGGTGTGTTTTTTGTGTTGCTCTATGGGGTTTGTTAGTTGTTTCAACTTATGTCCTGAACTTCTGCTTTTGTTTCTCTTTGTCTGCCTGTCCCGCGCGATGTCTGTCTCTGTATGTCTAGCTGTCTGCTGGTTTGAGTGTTTCACGGTCTGTCTGTCTGTCTGTCTGTCTGTTTGTCTGTATCTCCCTCTTTCCCTCCCTTCCTCTCTTTCTCTCTCTTTGTCTCTCTCTCTCTCTCTCTGGCACACGCATTAGCACGCACACACGCATGCACAGACGCACGAGCGAGTGCGAGCGCGCGCACACACACACATACACATACGCACGCGCGCGCGCGCGCAGCACAAACACATTACACGTACAGACACACACTGACACACACAGACACACACACACACACACAACACACACAGACACACACACACACACACACACACACACACACACACACACACACACACAGTTTCGTGCGTTTTGAAGAATTTAGATCATCATCATCATCATCATCATCATCAGTCCCATGACCTTGGCGGTCGTGGAGGAGACACGAAAGACGATGCCGTGGTAAGCCTCCTCCATCCATCTCGGTCCTCGGCTCTGCTCAGTAGTGCCGAGTCATTCATCCTGGTCCATTCTCTGATGTTGTCCATCCATGACTTGTTCTGTCTTCCCCTCTTTCTGCCACCTTCGAGTGTTCCCTGCAGTACTGTTTTTGGCAGTGTTGTGGCGGGTGACGTGGCCGAACTATGTCAGCTTTTTCTGCTACTTGACGTGTCGAGTAAGTGGTTTTTGGCAGTGTTGTTGCGGTTGACGTGCCGAACTAATCACTTTTTTCTTCTTGACGATGGTGAGAAGGGTTTCTGTGGACTTCGTGTTTAATATTGACCTCTGACAATAATCATAGGTTTCACTTCGTTCTCGCAGGATATGCCCATAGACTTAGTTTTCTATGGCATTTTGTTTTCAATGACTGTGGATTTGCTTGAGTGTTCAGCAGTCTATTATCGGTTTTGTTCATCTTCCGTACTGCAGGATAGTCCGATTAGGATTTAAAGCGTTATTTGATTTGGAACTGATCTCGTTATACTTTCCATATGCTGGTCGTGTGTCATGAAGAATTTTGCCAATGGCTATCATAGACATTGTTTATCTGTCGTAGATTGCACGTCTTGTGAGTGTAGCGCAGGTATTAAAAGCGCTACCTCCTAGTTGCTGGCGTTGCCATGGAAAGTTAGCAGTGCATTAGCTCTGCATGTTTCACAAGACATTAACATCTCGAACTCAGCCTCCACCCAATTGGCTCAGCTAGTCTCCACATTGTCGTAAGATCTTGCAGCTCTGTGTAACTTCGTAGGTGAGGTCCTATGTCATCGGCAAACCTGTAGATTGTTAGGTCTGCCGCCAATGGAGATGGTAGAGTGCAAGTCATGGAGGGTCTCTCTCATAATGTTTTCCAAGAACAGATTAAACAGGACTAGAGATAACAGGCATCCTTGTCGGACCCCAACTGTGGTTTTAAGGTAGTCTCCGAACTGATTGTTCAGAAGGACTGCACTGCTTGCGGTGTTGTATAGTGCTTGAATGGTTTGCACTAGTCCTTCTTCAATGCCAAACATTCTGAGGACCTGCCACAGGCCTTCGTGCCACACTCTGTCGAAAGCCTTCTTGAAGTCGATGAAGTTGTGGAACAGGTCTCTCTGATGTTGAAGATGTTTTTCCATCAGGATGTGGCAGTTAAAAATCTGTTCGATTGTGCTCCTGCCTGCCCGGAACCCAGCTTGTTCCTCTGCAAGGTGTTCATCTGCCTCCTTCTTTAGTGGATTCAAAATAACTTTGAGTATGATCTTGCTGGCGTGGCTGATGAGGCTGATTGTTCTATAGTTTTGGCATTGGCGTAAATTCCCCTTCTTGGGCAGGGGTATGATGAGTGATTGTGTCCATTCTGTTGGCCACTGTTTTGTCTCCCAAATCTTCTGACAGATAGCTGTAACATGTGTGATGACTGTTTCGCCACCATGCTTGAGCAGCTCTGCTGGTATGTTGTCTGCTCCTGGGGACTTTCCTACTGGTAAACTGCGGATGGTTTCTTCCACTTTTTCCCTTAGTATAGGTAATGGTGAGGGTACTCTTGATGTTGCTGCTTCCTCTTCTATTATGCTCTTGTCAGGTTGGATTGAGTAGTTGTATAGTTCTTGACAATACTCAGACCACCTGTTCAATGCAGCTGAGCTTTCTGTGAGGAGGTTTCCGGAGCTGTCTTCAATGACTGATGATTTGGTTTGAAGTGGTTTTGTGAGTTTCTTCAGGGTGTCGTATGCCTTTTTACTGTTGCCCACTTTCATGCTTTTTTCGATCTCATCACATTGATCACTGCTTCACTTCTCTATGGCCTTTAACATTGACTTCTTCACAAGATTGTTGGCCTCCCGGTATTCTTTAGGGTTGGAAGACCTGGTTAGTTTCAGTGCTCTTCTTGTATCGCAGAGGTCCAAGATGTCATTGGTACACCATGGCTGGTGTTGATTCCTCTGACGACCGAGTACCTCCTCTGCTGTTTCTCGGACTGCCTCATTAAAGTTGTTGGTGAGGTCATTGATGTCATTGTCCAGGAGGGTTAATGCCGCAAAACGTCCGCCAAGCTTAGCTTGGAAGATCTCCTCGACATATGGATCTTTCACTTTGTCCACGTGTAATTTGATACGTGGGTTTGCAGGCTGTTTGTTTTTCTTCAGCTTCATTTTGAATACCAGCAGCACAAGGTCGTGGTCGCTGCCTATGTCAGCTCCAGGGGAGGTTCTTGTTCTGGCTCTGTTGATGCTGGATTTTAATCGCCGTGTTGTTAAGATAAATCTATTTGGTTATGGATCTTGCCGTCTGCCGCATGCCAGGTTGTCCTCTTTGACTGCTTTTGGGGATAGAGGGTATTAGCAATGGTAAGTCTGTGGGTGCAGGCAAACTCCAGCAGACGTAGTCCCCTGTCGTTGGTCTCTCCAGTTCCAAACTGACCAACTGTTCCGGCCCATTGGTTGTAAGAGTCAGGACCTACTTTGGCGTTAAAATCCCCTTGGATGATGATGATGTCTTTCTTGGGTATCTTCATAATGGTCTCTTCAAGATCTTCGTAGAATCTACGAAGATCTACGAAGAATTTAGATGCTCTAAGATAAAACATTTTTAGCGTTCACGAATTGTTTGTACACTGTGCAAATTTGAATCTGCAAATGCATGGTGAAATCAATGAGTAGAGGGGTTACCTTATCACGTTCCTCTATACAATACATTAGTAGTAGTAGTAGTAGTAGTAGTAGTAGTAGTAGTAGTAGTAGTAGTAGTAGTAGTAGTAGTAGTAGTAGTAGTAGTAGTAGTAGTAATAGTATTGTTATTATTTTGTTTTTCTTTCTAAATTATTATCGCTGTTGTTGTTATTATTATTATTATTATTATTATTATTATATTATTACTATTATTATCATTGCACAAAAACATGGTTTCCTGAAAAAGGAGGAAGGTTTGAATTCCCTATTAAATGATAATAAACAAATGTAGTTACAATGAAAGCTTCCTGTTCTACTTTACTAGTAGT
>CM054135.1:20562992-20565492 GCA_028751875.1 Rapana venosa
GGAATCTTCATGTAACAAAGAAAAACAATCAAACGAACAGTAACGTAAACAACCCGAACCATAGTGCCTCTTCATCAATGTCAAGTCTGCTCCCGCTTGTGACTCTTACATTCCTCACTTTGTCTACCCTTCCTGCTTTCTGTTTACCAGAAGTCCTCCCCTTATCACCAGTATTTACTCGTTCATTCAGCAGTGCTTCCTCCTCCCTCCCCCCCCCCCCCCCCCACACACACACATCCAACCCCACCTTGTCTTAGCCCCCAAAATGTAGGATCGCGTCTTACATTGCAGTGCCCCTCTGTTTTTCTTTTCTATTTCTTTTTTTCTAGGATAATTGAATAAGGTGATGAAAGGAAAACAGCTGGAACGAACCTGTGATTCAGAGCTAGATAAATCAGCATACTTAATGTTCCTCTGGGACCTTTGTAATAGAGAAAGTTTTTAGGTTTTTTGTTTGTTTGTTTGTTTGTTTGTTTGTTTTCTCTGGAAACTATCGAAGTATCAGGGTAGAGTGTTTAGAAAACAGCTTAAGCCCTGATCAGCTTAAAGGTGTGTAGGGAATGAGTGAGGATGGATGCATTACACGTAGAAGCCAAAATAGAGGAAAATAACAGATTGATAATTTATGTTGTCCCTGAGGGGTCTGACTGTCTCTGTCTTTCTGTCTTTCTGTCTCTGCGTGTGTGTGTGTGTGTGTGTGTGTGTGTGTGTGTGTGTGTGTGTGTGTGTGTGTGTGTGTGTGTGTGTGTGTGTGTGTGTGAATATTTAGTTCAGAACAAAAAATCACACATCCATATATGCTTATGTGCCAGTATGTGTATGCACGTTTTAAAGCACAACAGCATACACAAAAGCCTGCATCTTCACATGAGTCGTTACCTGAATACCATCATCTTCATGAGTAAATGTATACATTATTACGGATATCTGGGAATCTTCATAAAACAAAGAAAACCAATCAAACGAACAGTAACGTAAACAACCCGAACCATAGAGCCTCTTCATCAATGCCAAGTCTGCTCCCGCTTGTGACTCTTACATTCCTCACTTTGTCTACCCTTCCTGCTTGCTGTTTACCAGAAGTTCTCCTCTTACCACCAGTATTTACTCGTTCAGTCAGCAGTGCATCTTCCTTTTCCCACCCCCATCAAACCCCACCTTGTCCTAGCCCCAAAAATGTAGGATCACATCTTGTATTGCAGTGCCCCTCTTTTTTTCTTTTCTATTCCTTTTTTTTTCCTAAGATAATGGAATAAGGTGATACAAAGAAAACAGCTGGAACGAACCTGTGATTCAGAGCTAGATAAATCAGCATACTTAATGTTCCTCTGGGACCTTTGTAATAGAGAAAGTTTTTAGGTTTTTTTGTTTGTTTGTTTGTTTTTGTTTTCTCTGGAAAGTATCGAAGTATCAGGGTAGAGTGTTTAGAAAACAGCTTAAACCTCTGATCAGCTTAAAGGTGTGTAGGGAATGAGTAAGGATGGATGCATTACACGTAAAAGCCCCCCCCCCCCCCAAAAAAAAAAAAAAAAGGAACGAAATATAACAGATTGATAATTTATGTTGTGTCTGTGGGGTCAGTTTATTATGTTCTTACCCATTTTTCACTATGTGTGTATATCTGTCTGTTACTGTCACAATAGCCTCTGTCCCGTGTGTGTGTGTGTGTGTGTGTGTTTTCTTTCTTTCTACATGCGTGTGTGTATATGTGTGTGTTCGTGATGTTCGTGTGTGTTCATGTGTGTGTGTGTGTGTGTGTGTGTTGTGTGTGTTTGTGTGTGTTTGTGTTTGTGTGCACATTTCTTTGTTTGCGCATGTGTTTGTACATGCGTGTGTGTGTATCTGTGTGTGTCTGTGCGAGTGTGTGTGTTTGTGTGTTTGTGTTTCTTTATTTATTTGTGTTTACGTGTGTGTATAGAAATAACTACCAGACTCAGACATGCACACATCCGTCCATGCTTATGCGCCTGTCTATTGTATGCACGCTTACATGCCTACACTTTTGCATGGGTCCCTACATGTATACCATGTAAATCCATGAGCAAATACATAAAGTGTGAAAGAGAATCCTGGCATTTTCATACAAGAATAACAAGACAAGAAAACCAAAAAGAAAGCAGAGCTCCTCTTCATCACTGCCAACCCTGTTCTCCCCTGTGACTCTTAATTCCTCACTTTGTCCAATCTTTCTGCTTTCCATTTTCCAGCATCCCTTTACCACCATCACTGTCCACTCGTTCACTCAGTTGTGCCTCCTCCTGTTCCCTCTCCACTCCACCCCACGCCAGCTACCCCTAAAGTTCACGATCACGTCTTGTATTGCAGCCTCCCTAGGGGTGATAGCAGGAATACAGCTGAAATAAACCTGTGATTTAGAGCGAGATAGATACGAAATACTTAATGGGCCTTTGGGATCTTTCTGATGGAGAAAAGTGTTTGGTTTTGTTTTGTGTTTTTTCCCCGGGATACTATGTTAGTATGGGAGCCTAGTATCTTGGAA
>CM054135.1:20567992-20577992 GCA_028751875.1 Rapana venosa
TCTGTGTCTCTGCCTGTCATTCTGTCTGTCCCTCTCGCTCTCGCTCTGTGTGTGTATGTGTGTTTGTGTTTATTGCCTTTATTCATCTTAAATCCTTTTTCTATTCTACCTTGGGGTTGTCAGTTCTTTCTGTAAGCTAATTGCTAAGGCTTATATAGAAACGTTCTTACGGCGAGATACCATGTTAAAATTGTTTACAACCACAGCAAGCGTTTAGCATCACAGAAATGCATTCGACGCAACAATATAGGTGTTTATATAAATTATCGAAGGATTTATAAAAAAAAACCAACCAAATCCTTCACACAAATTTGTCTTCATGCATGCTCTTGTCATTGTACTATGATTTTTCAAGGAAGAATGAAAATCGCAGTGCATAATTGTTATGGGTTCCCCCACCCCTGGGTTGTTATCCTAGGGAACGTGTAACAACAACAACAACAGCCATAATAACAACAACATCAACAACAGCACTACCACTACCACCACTGCGAACAACAACAACACCATACACAATATAACGCTCTTACCTTTCCAACAAACGCACAGAAATAACACACGCTTTACTCAAACATGCGTCAAAACTTGAACAATATCAAGATTGGCAATTAGCAAGTTTTCAATCGTGAATTAAGATTTTGCAATGTACTTTCAAAAATAAAAAAAAACTGAAAAAGACATAGTACACTTACCAAGTAAACCTAAAAACATGCCAAGATAATAACACTCTTATACTGACACAAAACTTACGGTTAGCCCACTGAATACTTATCGACAACATCTGAGATGGATGAAGTGCGCTGACTGTGAAATAACTTCAAGTAGAGTCGACGCAAGACCAAAACTATCGGGACTTGTCTACCTGATGGACAAGTTTTTCTTGGTCGATTTTGTTTTCTTCTATAAAACTCTAGACAAACTGTTTAAGGGACCTGTGGGACATGCTCTATTAGTGTGAACAAGGGGAAGAGTGAAAACAGAACAACACGACACGAAACAGAGACAGCAGGAATCTCACATGGCGGGATGCGATGGGAAGTTAACACAATGGGATAACAGCAAAGGCTATCGATTTCTTCCCATGTACTAACGCAATGGAATTTCCCAGTGGGAGGTCAGTTAGTTCTTGCCAGTATGTCTGTCTATCTGTCCCTTTGTCTGTTTGCTCGTCCATCAGTCTGACAGTGTTAAAACATCCCTCCGATGGCATCCTCTGTCTGTCTGTCGCTGTATGATGTCTGTATTTATGTCTTACTTATGTCTGTGCTCGTCTCTCCTCATCTATTCTGTCTCTTGTCTTGTTGTCGTCCGTTGTCTCGTGCCTGGCTGTGAGCGCGTGCGTCGTGATATTTGATTCTGTTGGCGTCATGCAAATATGATCCTGAACTTTTTCTTTTGTCTGTATTCTGCCCCGTTTTGTCGTGTATCGGTTCTTGAACGAAAAATACTGCAAAATGAACTCTTTAGATCATGGTCAACCTGTTTCTTTATGTACGCTCCGCTTCGGTGTCCTTTGATCATGTCCCTTTTTTCTCATCTCCTCTGCTTTTTGCTTCTTTAACCAATCACTGACTTAACCAACTAATGACTTAACCCATAACAGTTCTTTTCTACGTAGGAGTGGGATGCACTGTATCTGACTTGTTAGTCGCTCAACGACAGCGCAACGCATTTTGGCTCCCATGTCAGACAACAAGTTTCTGTCTGAGCGTTCTAGGACGAAGAAGAAGGATCCACCCGTTTCTCCAGCAACTTGCTATTCCTCACTACTTCCAGTCTTTCTGGTCGCCATTTCGTAACAGCCATCCACCGCAAACTACTGATTCCTAGTTTGAATGCCTTCTACCCAACACCTGTTCTTCTCCGGGGACAAAACAAAGTTAAGAATTTGTTCATGTATAACAGTATCCAAAAGGAATGATAGAAATCCAGAAGAAAGAAATGAGATTCTAAATCGGGCAACTCAGATATCAACTGGGGCCATTGATACTTTTTTTTTCCTGACCGATGCATCTTTTTAACTGAAAATATACTGTTAACAAACCAAGTAGGTAAAGGGGAGGACTTTATAACATACTGAGGATCTTACTGACTGTGAGATTCTTGAAGACTGAAAAGAAGCGGGAACAAATTCCTATGATCATGATTTGATTTCTGTCTTCCTTCCTGTTTGTCTGTTTGTGTATGTCTGTCCCTGTATCCGTTTTGTCTGTCTGTCTATGTGTCTGTCTATTTGTCTGTCTGTCCGTCTGTCTATCTGTCTCTGTCTCTCTCTCATAAAAAAACAGATAAGTAGCTTTAACCAAACAAAAAGAGCCTTATGATTATTCTCAAACCCTTTCTCCCTTCCACCCCCATTGTCCTTTTTGTGCCTACTTGGTCAATTCTCCTGCCTTTTTGTTTTTAAGTATTTCATATAACAGTTATTTCCCATACCGCAATCGTATGTGCAGGGCCTGACTTGCTAGGCGCCCGACGGCAGCGCAAGTTTTTTTGCTCACATGACAGACACCATAAGTTGCTGTCTGTGCGTTCGAAGACAAAGAAGAAGAAGAAGAAACCTGTTTCTCTAGGGATCCGCTATTCTTCACTTCTTCCAGTCTTCCTGGCTGCCATTTCCTAACACCCCTCCACCACAAGTACTGATTCCTTTTCTGAATGTCTTCTGCCCAACCACGCTATTTCTTCTCCAGGCACAACAAAGTTTTGGAATCTGTTAGTGTATGGTAGTCCCCACTAGGATTGATAGAACGCCAGAAGACAGAAATAAGAGTCCAACTCAGATATGGAATTGGGCCATTGGGACATGTTTGTAGCAAAGACGTCTTTTTGTTGAAAACTATACTGTTAATAGACCACGTAGCCAAGACGTCTTTTTTGTTGAAAACAATGCTGTTAATAGACCACGTAGTAACAGGAGTGGACTTAAATAAACTGAAGATCTTACTGACTATGCGATTCTTGAAGACTAAAAAGAAACGGGGAAAAACCATTGTGATCATGATTATATTTTTAAATTTCTGTCTGCCTGTGTGTCTGTCTTTCTGCCTGTGTGTCTGTCTTTGTATGTCTGTCTGTCTGTCTGTTTTTCCTTCTCTGTATCTCTCTTTGTCTCTCTTTATGTATCTCTGTCTGTCTGTCTGTCTGTCTTTCTGTCTCTCCTCTCTCTCGCTCTCTCTCTCTCTCTCTCTCTCTCTCTCTCTCTCTCTCTCTCTCCTCTGTCTCTTTCTCTGTCTTTCTCTCTCTGTATCTCTCTCTCATACAAAACAGAAGAGTAACTTAAACCAGACAAAACAAAAGCCTTATGATCAATTGTCCAACTCTTTCTCCTTGTCACCTTCTTCTTTTTTTATTTCTGTCTTCATGGCCCATTCCCCTACCCTTTTCTTCTTTAAAAAAAGTCTTAGCACATAGCAGTTCTTTTCCACGCGGGAGGTGATGCACAGGACCTGACTTATCAAACGTTCAACGGCAGCGCAACGCATTTTCGCTCATATGACAAGTAACAGTAGTTGCTGTCTGAGTGTTCGAGGATGATGATGAAGAAGAAGAAGAAGAAGAAGAAGAAGAAGAAGAAGAAGAAGAAGAAGAAGAAGAAGAAGAAGAAGAAGAAGAAGAAGAAGAAGAAGAAGAAGAAGAAGAAACCTGTTTCTCTAGGTATCTTATATTCTTCCCTTCTTCCAGTCTTCCTGGTCTCCATTTCCTAACACCCCTCCACCACAACCTCTGATTCTTTTTTTTCTGAATGCCTTCTACTCAACCACACTATTTCTTCTCCAGTGACAAAAAAAGTTTAGAATCTGTTCATGTGCAGCAGTTCCCAGCAGGAATGATAGAAATCTAGAAGAAAGAAATGAGGTTCCAAATGGGGTAGCTCAGATATCAAGATGGGGTCATCGGGACTATTTTTGTTACAGAGACATATTTTGCTGAAAATACTCTGTGAGCAGACAAAGTAGGTGAGAGGGGTGGGCTTTAGTAAACTAAGAACCTTACTGACTGTGGGATTCATGAAGACAGAAAAGAATCGGGGGAAAATCAGTATCATCATCATGATTTGATTTCTGTCTGCATTTCTCTCTGTCTGTTTCTGTCACTGTCTGTCTGTCTGTCTGTCTTCCTCTCTGTTTCTGTGTATCTCTCTCTCTCTCATAAAAAAACCAGAAACGCTAACCAAAAGATTAAAAAAATCATTTCCATCATTGTCAAACCGTTTCTTCCTGCCACCTCCTTCTTGTCTATTGTCTGCCTTCTTGGTCCATTCTCTTGCCTTTTCCCACTTAAAAAGACGTCCAAAATTCCCGTTCTTTCCCACCTAGAAGTAAGTAAGGTGCACTGACTTGTAAGGCACTTAACGACAGTGCAACGGAATTTCACTCATATGACAGACTACAGTAGTTGCTGTCTGGGCGTTCAAGGACAAAGAAGAAGAAGAAGAAGAAGAAGAAGAAGAAGAAGAAGAAAAAGACAAAGAAGAAGAAGAAGAAGAAGAAACCTGTTTCTCCAGTGATCTGCTATCCTTCGCTTCTTCCAGTCTTCCTGGTCGCCATTCCCTAACACCCCCCTCCCCCCACCACAAGTACCGATTCCTTGTTTGAAGGCCTACCCAGCCACGCTATTTATTCTCCGGGGACAAAAGAAAACAAGTTTAGAATCTGCTCATGTATGACAGTACCCATCAGGAATGATAGAAATCCAGAAGTAGAAAAAAAGAAAGCTGCGATTCTAAATCCAGTAACTCAAATATCGAATGGGTTAATAAAGACTGGCTTTTTGGGGCGAGGGAGGCTGCTTTTGGTGAAAATGATTTAGTTTGAACAGACAAAAAGAGTGGACATTAATATAATCGAGACATAGCTGACTATGGATTTATGGAAAACAGATGCAAAAACCGGGATGATATTTCATTACTATCGCTTTTTTTACTGATGTTAGGCCGTGTCTGTCTGTTTATGATTTTGTCTCTGTCTGTCTGTCTATCTGTCTTTGTCTCTATCACTATCTGTCTGTATGTCTGTGTGTCTGCCTGTCTGTCTGTATGTCTGTCTGTCTGTCTGCGTGTGTTTTTGTGCTCGCACGCACGCACGCATGTGTGTGTGCGTCTGTGTGTTAGTGTGCCAGTGTTAGCACACGCGTTTGCATGTGTACCTGAAAGCTTTTACAACTCTGTACTGTGAATTCCTGCTTAATTGTCGTGTGCGTGACTGTAGGTTTGCCGCCACATATTTGGGTGCGTGGGTACATGAAGAATGAAAGGACAGTCTCCATAGCCTTTCACACTAAACACAGGAGAACATCAAGTCAACCCCAGAAAGTCTTTCTATAACTGCAAAAAAAAGCCCACAGAAAACTGCTACCCCGGCAGCATCTCTCTTCTTCGCTTCTTCCAATATTACTTGGTGTCCATTTCGTTTCGATGCTGCCTGCCCTCCATCATCTTCAACAAACCTCTGTTTGACTGCTTCTTATCCATATTTCCGAACAAAAAGGGTTGGGATTATTTTAATGCAATACTGTTTCCCCTGGATGGATACCGGCAACGCAGCGAAAGACACTCTGATGCACATTCATGTAATTTAATGGGACAGGAGAATCTCTAAGAGCCAGACTCCGTTTTTCCCCTGAAAATATATTGCCAACAGACAATAGTAAAAAAAAACAGGCTGGACTCTGATGCACTAATTCAATAAGCGAAGATGTATTTTCTTAAAACAGAAGAACATGAAGAGATGTTTGTCTTCGATTTCACGTCTGCTCATGGTGATATCCACAAAAGAAGGGAGGGGAGGGTATGATAAGACGAGGGGCTTTAAGATAACACAAAGAGATGCATGTTGGTATGAATAAATGGGAAAACAGTATGATAATATTTCAGCTGTATCTCGGGTTTCTGCCTTTCTTTCTGACTCTATTTATCTGCCTTTCTTTCGGGTCTAAATTTCCTTAGGATGGTGAGGGGGTGTGTGGAGGGGAGGAATAGGTAAGTAAAAAGAGTGTTGTGATCTCACAGTCCGAGTTTAAGACACTCCTGAATATCTATTCCCCCCTGGAGTTAACATCAGTTCAGACTCTACTTCCCCGAAAGGAACGACACTGTACTTATACCCTCGTCCCCATGTGCAAACGCACGCAGAACATCTCCCGTGCACGTTACAGCTAATTTTGCCTTTGGGAAGAGTGGGTCATTGCGTGCCGGCGGGAGTGCATTACAACATTTCATAAAACGCATACATACCGGTGTCATGTTTAGACATTATCCGCTAAAATAAAAATGCGGCTACCTTATTGGTGAGCCCCCCCCCCCCCCCCACACACACACACACAAAAGTTGCATTTACAAAAAAAACATTCTTTTAGTGAACCTGGGAGCATTAGCCAAGGAACACAAATATCCTAGCACCCCCTTTCATCACCACTATCAATTTCTTCTCTGACTGTCTCTGTCCGCTCATGCGATCTCTTTATATAACACACGAGTGTAGACCCTTTAATGAACTGCAGACGCTGGAAATATAGCAGCTGCATAGTAAGTGAAGCCTTGAGCCGCATTGATGTAAATAAATGAAGGTTTCGGATAGGTGGTAAAGCCTTATGATAGAGAAGATTCTGGGTTTTTTTGTTTTTCCTGAAAATTACAATGATTTTCTTACACGTTCGTAAAAAGGATACAACGCTGATACACTGATGAAAATAAAGGTGGAGATATTGAAGACAGAAGGAATGGAAGAAAAGGGGGGTGGTGGTGGTGGTGGTGGGGTGGGGGGGGGGATTCACGATTGCTGTGTGTTTACATGTTTTCTTTCTATGCTATAGTTATGTTGCTCTCTCTTTACCGTTGTACTTTTCCTGTATGCTCTCTGTCTCTCATTGTCCTCTTTGTGCCTCTCTGTGTTTCTGTCTGTCTGTCGGTCGGTCGGTCGGTCGTCGGTCTGTCTGTCTGTATGTCTGTGCGTCCATCCGTCCGTCTGTCTGTCTTTGTCTGTCTGTCTCTCACTCTCTCCACTAGCCTTCTCTCTCTTCTCTCGTCTCTTCTGCTCTCTTCTCTTCTCTCTCTCTCTCTTCTCTCGTCTCTTCTCTCTTCTCTCTGTGTTCATTTTGAAACTGAGTTTACGTCAGAGTTAAGTCGTATCCGTTCATAAGAGCTCATTTTGGTTTTTGGTTTTTCATTACGTTAATGCATCAATGTGATTTTTCTTGTATTTATTTGTATTTACAAAAGAAAGTCGTGTATAACCCCCTTGTCAATAGGCACTTTGGGCAATGCAATAATTGGTCAAAGCGTCAAAGCGTCAAAGCGTCTCTATCTCTCTCTCTCTGTCTCTTCTCTCTCTACTCTCTCTCTCTCTCTCCTCTTCTCTCTCTCTCTCTCTCTCCCTTCTCTCCTCTCTCTCTCTCTCTCTCTCATCTCATCTCTCTCTCTTCTCTCTCTCTCTCTCCTTAAGAGACGCGTGTCAAACCAGAACAATACTTACTTCAGACTTATGAAACCATTGGTCTGTAGTTTGGCATTGTGTAGTGGATTCTTCGTGTCTGTGTGTGAGTGTAGATGTTAATGTGAGTGTGTATGTATGTATGTGTGTGTGTATGTGTGCGTGTGCGCGCGCGCATGTCTACATATCAATGCACATGTCTGCGTGTGTGTATAATGTACTCGTGTGCATGATACAGTGTGCACAGTATACAAAAACATATTTTAAAAAAACCTTGCGTACAAAACATTAACAAAAAGTATTTTAAGAGCCAGGAGAAAGCCTTTCCATCAAAGTCAAACATGCCTCATCCTCTGCCTCCCTTAATACCCAACTTCCTCCACTTTTCCGTGTCTCCATTTGCTTGCAGTTCTCTCCACCATCACGGCCATCTTCTTGCCTGATTACCTCCTATCCAGTCATAGGTGGGTTTTCTTCTGAAAAACAGAAACGTTCAGAAACTCTTACTGCGTTGCCCTTTCCTGAAGGTCTGATGTAGAGCCATCATGAGCTTTTGCGTGTGCGTCCATGTGCATGTATGCAATGTATGTATGTATGTATGTATGTATGTATGTGTGTTTGTGTGTGTGTATGTGTGTATGTATGTACGTATGTATGTATGGCTGGCTGGCTGGCCGAATGTATGCATGTATGTATATACACACACACACACAACACGCACACACACACACACACACACACACACACACACACACACACACACACACACACACACACACAATATTATATATATATATATATATATATATATATATATATATATATATATATATATATATATAATACACACACATATATATATAATTATATATATACATATGTATGTGTGTGTGTGCGTGCGTGCGGACGTGTGTGTATGTGTGTGCTGAAGTGTGTTAGAGAGTCAAGTCAAGTCAACTTTTTCTTTCCAGATGGTACCTTGTATAAGCAATAACTTTGCTTTTTTCATCAAGCCATCTATCTAGGCACAAAAACAACTTGATAAAAAGTATCTAATTACAGTATTACCATAGACAATAATGATATAAAAGAGATAGATAGTGTGTGCATGTCTGTTTGTGGGCGTGCGTGTGTTTATGTGTGCTTATTTGCGTGTATGTGCGTGTATGTGTGTGAGTGTGTGCGCGTACGTTTGTGTTGGTGTGTGTGTGATTGTGTGTGCGCGCGTGCGTGCGTGTGTGTGTGTGAACGCGCGCGCGATCTTGTGTCTATGTATGTGTGCATTTGATCTTGCGTGTAGGATGTTGTTCCCGCACCACTGAATACAAATACGTGTGCATGTATGTCTCAGTGGGTTTTTTTCTTCCTCAAAACTACTTGCCTGAATACGTGGATATATGTCCACGTAAGTGTGTGTACATTTTAGCGTGCATACTACTCGTTTGTATAGGTGAGTACATAGAAGAATAGCAAATTCTTCATACTGCAACGCACAGAATAGATATAAAGCATCCAGATAAAAGCCGCATAGCTTTTCCAGCCCCCCCACCCTCTCCACCTCACCTGCTTCTCCTGAAAACTCCGATATACCACACTGCCTGCACTCTTCTAAAAATTCCTTCTTAGCATCTCTCCACTGCCAATACTTTCTCCTTCCGTCTGAATCCTCCCTTATCCGCCCACCTCATCTCCACCCTCCCTAGCCCCCCCTACCCTCGCCCCCTTCTTAAAGATAATAAGAAAAAAAGGGTCGGAATCTGTTAATGTATTGCAGTTCCCCTTGAGGGATAATGGAAATACAGTAGGCGAAAAATAAAGCATCTTCTCTCGATGTCTCCAAAGGCGGTAACTCAGATATCTAATGGGTTATCAGGCCCCTTGTGAGGTAAATTCCTGGTCTTTTTTGTGTGTGGAAGATATGCCACTAATAGAGTGTGTTTAAAAAAAAAGCTTCCACCTTATCATACTTAAGGCATACAAGCTGGCGGGTGGGGGTGGGGGTGGTGGGAATTGAGGGTGAGATTTATTGCAGAAAGAACAAAAATGTGGAGAAAGGTATGGTGGTTATCTTACAGGGTCAGAGCATTCATCGCTCTATGTCTCTCTGACTCTGTCTCTCCTTTTGCGTCCCTCTGCCTCTCTGTGTCTGTTTATGTCGCTCTGTCTGTCTGTTTCTGTCTCTCTCTGTATCTGTCTGTCTGTTTCTCTTTCTTTCTCTACACCTTCCCTATCGTTCTCTCTCTCTTTGTGTTTCTCACTCTGTACCTCTCTCTAACTGATTTCTTCTTGTCTACACTCGATTCTTTTTCCAACAAATTCTTTCCAGTGCCTTGTGTAAAACTTTCTTGGCCGTTTCTACTGTGCTATCAAGCTGATGAATGGCACTGACACTATCTAAAAAGCCTTACCCTTCGACCAAACACACGCGCATAACACATTCTTACAGACTAAAAAGTAGTTAAAGCTTCCATCAGTTTGGCAAACAGCGACAAGTCACTCGAAAGCTAGGACTTTTTATATGCAGAGCTAAACAAAAGAAAAAAGCCCAAGTCTGTAGACCTCACAGTTAC
>CM054135.1:20582992-20587992 GCA_028751875.1 Rapana venosa
TTCCTCTGTTTATATTCATTTGGTTGTTGTTGTTGTTGTTATTGTTGGTGGTTGTGGGGGTGGGGTTCTGGTTTATTTTGCTTTTTGTTTGTTTTGGGTTTAGGGTGGTTTTCTTTGGGAGGAAGGGGGTATTTTAGACTCTTTTTCTCGTCTTTTGTTAGTTCTATATTGTTCTTCATTTGTCTTGGCTGTTATTCTTGTCCTATGTTAGCTATTGTCGCTGTTGTTGTTGTGTACGTATGTTTGTGTTTGTTTGATTTTTTATTTCCTTGTTGTGGTTGTTCTTGTTGATTCATTTCTTTGTTGTTGTATTCAGTTGTTTGTATGGTTGAAGGTTTGTGTGTGTATGTGTGTGTGAGGGGGGAAAAGGAAGCAGTTGGTGTGGGCTTTTTTATCTTATTTTATTTTGTCTTCTTTGTTTGTTTTGGTTTGGTTTTTCTTTGTTGCTTGTTTGTTTGTATTATGATGGATATTTTCCAAGATTTTTGAATTATTTGAATTGTATGGTTTAATATTTTTCTGGTTTTTTTGTTTTATTTAAATTCCATATATGCATATATTATTGTCTTTTCTTGTTTGATTTGTATAGTTTACCATAGATAAGGTTTTTCATTCTATGTCTGCAAATACATTTTTTTTCTAGCTTTTTTTTCTTTAGATAGATGGCTTGATGAAAAAAAACAAATGCACTGCTTATTCAATGTACCATCTGAAAATAAAAGTTTGACTTTGACTTTGACTTTGACGCACACACATACACACACGCACACACATACGCATACGCTCACTCACACATATACACATACGCACACGCATACACGCTCATTCATTCACTCACTCCACACTCATACACGCACAACACACACACACACACACACACACACACACACACACGCACACACATACACACACACAACACAACACACACGCACACATATTCCCATAAATAACACTACAAACGGACATATACCGTTTCGTGAGCTCTGACCATTTCCTCTCTCCCACAGAATCCCCCAAATGCAAACAATAACACCAACAAAAGCATCAGTTCTGATTAAGATTCACCCTGTTCAGCCCTGTCAGTCTTACAGAGACCCAGATGCCAAGACAAGCAGGAAGCGAAGGAGGCTGTGACACTGCTAGATAAAAATAAAGATAAAAAGTTGTTGACCACATACAGTGGGTTCTCTCCACAGAGGCAAAACACAGGCAAGAAAAAAAACAAACCATAACACGACGCTGGAAATGTGAGGACCGAAGCATTGATATGACCGCTTGGTTTAGGAGAGGATGGAGGGTTAGTGTGGTGGTTAAAGAAGAAGAATGCGAAGAATTGCGAAGAAGAAGAAGAAGAAGAAGAAGAAGAAGAAGAAGAAGAAGAAGAAGAAGAAGAAGAAGAAGAAGAAGAAGAAGAAAAGAAGAAGAAGAAGAATGCGAAAAAGAAGAATTGCGAAAAAGAAGAATTGCGAAAAAGAAGAATGCGAAGAATTGCGAAGAAGAAAAAATTGCGAAGAAGAAGAATGCGAAGAATCGCGAAGAATCGCGAAGGATTGCGAAGAAGAAGAAGAAGAAAAAGAAGAAATGCAAGGGTATTGTCTCTTGATACAGTCAGCTCATATCTTTGTTTCTGTTTGTCTGTCTGTGTGTTTGTCTGTCTGTCAGTTTGTTTCTATCTTTATAAAAGTCATGTCTGCCTGTTTTTGCTTTTCCATCTGTTTCTGGCTATAGAAATCGTGTCTGCCTGACTTTGGTTTTCGGTACGTCTGTTCATCTTTCTGTCTGCCTGTCTTTATGTCTGTCTGCATTCCTGACTGCCTGTCTCTCTGTCTCTGTCTCTCTTTACCACTGTCTCTCTGTGTCTCTCTTTGTATCTCTTTCTCTCTGTCTACGTATCTGCCTCTGCATGTCTTTGTCTGTCTATGTCTCTCTGTCTCTGTCTGTCTATGTCTCCCTGTCTCTGTCTGTCTATGTCTCTCTGTCTCTGTCTATCTGTCTGTCTGTCTGTCTGTCTGTCTGTCTGTCTGTCTGTCTGTCTGTCTCTCTCTCTCTCTCTCTCTCTCTCCTCTCTCTCTCTCTCTCTCTCTCTCTCTCTCTCTCTCTCCCTCTCTCTCTTTCTCCGGCGTGTGTTGTTGTTGACTTTGATTTTACGTCTGTTAACTTCTAGTATTATTAGACGAGGGGGAAAAAGTAGAGGAGTGGATGTCTTATTAAAAGAAATTTACAACAACAAATTAAATACCCCCCTCCCCCTAAAAAACAAAAAAAAAACCCACCCACCAACAATCGTTTTTTTTAAAACATCACATACAAAAATTTGGCAATGCAACAGGAATTATATAAAAAAAAACATAAGAACAAGTCAGTAACGTTAATGCAACTATAACAACTGTCCTAAGGGACTGCAAAGAAAGAGATCGTTCACAATTTCAAATGCCAGGTTTACATTTTTGAATAATACTGGTGAGGGAATTTTCAGAAAACAAAATGTGGCATGAAAGGTTTTACACTCTGTCAGTCAAAAGGTGTATGAGAATTGATGCTATTCTCACCCCATAGACATTTACCATTTTTGCTTAATGTGGTTATCACTGCATTTAGTTTCATTCTAAAAAATAAAGCAGTAATTATTCGTGACGTAAAAAAACCCATTTACACTAGCTTTTAAATGGTTCACAACTGTTAAATTATCGGTATTAATTGCAGTTCTAGTTAAAAATCTCTCATTTTGCTGATTAGTTTCCGGCGTGTGTGTATATGTGTGTGTGTTTGTGTGTATGTGAGATAGTGCAAACGTGTGTGCGTGGCTGCGTGCGCGCGTGCGGGGGGTTGGGGGGTTGGGGGGTTGGGTGCGTGTTTACTTTCATTTTTAACATCTCTTCTCTACAAGCATCCAACACACATAAAAATCCCCACTAGCTATAATCAAATTATGCCAGACCTTGCCAATCTCAAGACACCCAGATGCCAACACATGCAGAGAAGAGAAGACACTCCCTGTGAAAGCACAACTGACCACACTCTGTCGAGTCTTGCCGTGAAAGCTACATAGCGAACAGAGAAGAAAGAATAAACTGCTTAAGGAATGAGTGATATGATTGCAGGGTGGAGCTGTGAGGATGGATGAAAGCCATTGGTTAGCAATGGTAGGGATAAATTAAAAGGATACTCCTCCCTCTCTCTCTGTCTGTCTCTGTCTGTCTCTGTCGGTCTCTGTTGGTCTCGGTCTCTGTCTCTGTCTGCCTCTGTCTTTCCCTGTCTGTCTCTGTCTATCTCCGTCTCTTTGTATATGTCTGTCTGTCTGTCTGTCTGTCTGTCTGTCTGTCTGTTTCTCTCTCTCTCTCTCTCTCTCTCTCTCTCTCTCTCTCTCTCTCTCTCTCTCTCTCTCCATGGTGTGTGTGTGTGTGTGGTGTGTGTGTGTGTGTGTGTGTGTGTGTGTGTCTGTGAGTGTGCTCGTGCGCCCGTGCGTGCGTGTTTACTTTCATGTTGAACATCTCTTCTCTAGAAGCATCACACACACACACACACACACCACACGGGGACTTGATGTAAAAAAGCACATGAGTGCTTATTCCATTATCCTTGATATAAAAAACCCTAATAATAACACACACACAAACAAACACTAGCTATAATCAAATTATGCCAGACCTTGCCAATCTCAAGACACCTAGATTGCCAACACATGCAGAGAAGAGAAGGGAGGGGGCTGTGACACTCCCAGTGAAAACACAACTGACCACACTCTGTCGTTTCTTGCCTTAAAAGCAACATAGCGAAAAGAGAAGAAAGATAAAACCGCTAGCAGAATGAGCGATAATGATTGCAGGGTGGAGCTGTGAGCATGGATGAAAGCCATTGGTTAGCAATGGTAGGGAGAAATTAAAAGGATACCCCTCCGTCCCTCTGTCTGTCTCTGTCGGTATCTGTCTCTGTCTCTGTATCTGTCCCTCTGTGTGTCTGTCGATTTCCTTGCCCTTTGTCTATCTCTGTCTCTGTCTATCTGTCTGCCTGTATCTGTCTCTGCCTGTCTGTCTGTCTGTATCTCTCTCTCTCTCTCTCTCTCTCTCTCTCTCTCTCTCTCTCTCTCTCTCTCTCTCTCTCTCTCCCTGGTGTGTGTGTGTGAGTATATGCTCTACAAGCATCCAACACACACAAAAGCACTAGCTATAATCAAATTATGCCAGACCTTGCCAATCTCAAGACACCCAGATTGCCAACACATGCAGAGAAGGGAAGGGAGGGGGCTGTGACACTTCCAGTGAAAACACAACTGACCACACTCTGTCGATTCTGGCCTGGAAGGCGACGTAGAGAAAAGAGAAGAAAGAATAAACCGCTAACAGAATGAGCGATAATGATTGCTGGGTTGAGTTGTGATGATGGATGAAAGCCATTGGTTAGCAATGGTAGGGAGAAATTAAAAGGCTACCCCTCCCTCTCTCTGTCTGTCTCTGTCTGCCCCTGTCGGTATCTGTCTCTGTCTCCCTGTCTCTCTATATCTCTTTCTCTCTCTGTCTGTCTCTGTCTGTCCATGCCTCTTTCTGTCTCTGTCTGTCTGTCTGTCTATCTGTCTGTCTGTATCTGTCTATCTGTCTCTCTCTCTCTCTCCCTTGTGGGTGTGTGTAAGTGCATGTGCGCGCGCGTTCGTGCGAGCGTGTTTATTTCCTTTTTAACATCGCTTTTCTACAAGCATCCAACACACACAACAGTACTAGCTATAATCAGGTTGTGCCAAGCCTTGCCAATCTCAAGACACCCAGATTGCCAATACATGCAGAGAGCGAAGAAGTCTGTGACACTACTGAGCGCACTCAGTCGATTCTTGCCTTGAAAGCGACGTAGAGAAAAGTGAAGGAAGAATAAACCGCTAACAGAATGAGTGATATGATTGCAGGGTTGAGTTGTGAGGATGGATGAAAGCCAATGGTTAGCAGTTGTAGGAAGGAATTAAAAGGATACACCTCCCTCTCTCTGTCTCTCTCTGTCGGTATCTGTCTCTG
>CM054135.1:20592992-20602992 GCA_028751875.1 Rapana venosa
GTGTGTTTGTGTGTGTGTGTGTGTGTGTGTGTGTGTGTGTGTGTGTGTGTGTGTTGTGTGTGTGCGTTTGTGTTTGTATGTGTGTGAGTGCGTGCGTGTGTGTATGTATGTGTGTGTTTCTGTGTGTGTGTGTGTGTGGTTTTTTTAAAAATTTCATTTTATTTTACTATTTTATATCGAGAATACTTGAAAAAGTACATATGTGCTTGTTCACATCCAGTCACCGTGAGTACGCGGTTTGTAAATTGTGTCATCTGTTCCCACCGGCACACAATGGCCTACTCTTACGAAAAGAGGAACATGATTTTACGTGTGCGCAAGATGTTCTGCGTGCGTTCGCACACGGGGCCTCGGTTTATAGTCTCATCCGAAGGACTTTTGGGGATAGTGGAGTCTGTACTGATGTTAACTCCAAAGGAAAAATATTCCTTGGACGGGAATCGAACCCAGGTCGTCAGATTGCGAGCGTAATGTTCTAACCACTAGGCTATCCCGTCCTGTGCGTGCGAGTGTGCGTGCGAGCGTGCGTTTGCGCGAGTGCGTGCATGCGTGTGGTGTGTGTGTGTGTGTGTGTGTGTTTGTGTGCATGTGTGTGTGCATGCTTGTAAGCGTGTGTGGATGACGTGCAAATGTGTGCTCTTAAATGCAGAACAAAAGCTATCAATATTCCTTGACGTCAAAAGAAAACAACAACATGTAAACTATAGGAAAAATGAAGACTTAAAAGCAGAAAGCCTTTTCAGCACCAGTTGTCAATAAAAAAAACCAACAACAACAACAACCATGCACTATTCTTATATTATGTTGTTGGTTTTGTTGCCGTTTTTTTAAACTGTTGTTAATGCTACTTCCGCTGTTTCTGTTTCCAATTTCTGTGAACACACAAAAAGAAACGTATAAACAGGTAAAAGAATACCCTTTTCTCCCCTCTCTTTGTTATACACAAGGATGCTGTGTTGGTGTTCTTCTTTTTTTTACCCTGACATTCCTATCCATTAGACCTCACGTCCCATAAATGGCCCCCTTTTGTTGCAGAAGATAGTTTTTGTCACCTCAGCGTACAGATGTCCAAGATGAATGAACAATACGCTCCCATAGAACAAAATGCAGAAAACAGGAAGCAATGAAGGAAGGAAGACAACAGGAAGCAAGAAAGGAAGGAATGAAGGAAGGAAGGAAGGAAGAAAGGAGGGAAGGAAGGAAGGAAGGAAGGAAGGAAGAAAGGAAAGAAGGAAGGAAGGAAGGTAGGAAGGAAGGAAGGAAGGAAGGAAGGAAGGCAGGAAGGAAGGAAGGAAGTCAGGAAGGAAGGAAGAAAGGAAAGGAAGGGAGAAAGGAAATGACGGAAGGAAGGAAGAAAAAAGGAAGGAATGAAGGAAGGAAGTAAGGAAGAAAGGAATGAAGAAAGGGGGGAAGGAAGGAAGGAAGAAAGGAATAAAGGAAGGAAGAGAGAAAGGAATGTAGAAAAGAATGAAGAAAGGAAGGAACAAAGGAATGAATGAATGAAGAAAGGAATGAAGGAAGGAAGGAACAAAGGAAGGAAGAAAGGAGGGAAGGAAGGACAGAAGGAAGGAAAGGGGTAAACAAAGAGAGGAGGAAATGGATGAAAGGAACTAAGAGCCTAAAATCTCAGAGACATTTCTACTTGCACACTCAAGCATGTTATTTTAAAACCATCGAGCCTGATTTAATTTGTTATCCTTCTTTTTTCATTCGACTGTGATTAAAAAAAAGAATGTAATAAACTTTTACCAGTTAAAAAACAGGGATGAATACATGCCTTTATTTTCATGTGTTCAACTTCTCTTAACAATCGTTTTGGGGCCATATTACAATTCATGCAACCGTACTGTTGCGTAAACGTCTTTGCCACTCATACTATTAATCTTATTACGATATTTTTTAAGAATAAAAAGCAGCAACGCTCCCTGTATCCACACAAAGCTGTCCAACCTTACCGTGTCCCTTCGTTCTATCTAAAAAAACCAAAACAATGTTCAAGAAAACTGCTATACCTGGTAGTTGCATTTCTTTCGTTGGTGTTGCATGCTTCGGCATTTCGTGTATTGTAAACTTCCCTGTTCATCAATCTTGCTGTGTTATTTTATAGTATCGTAGTTTCTAGGAGATAGTAAACTGTAAGTTTTACGATTTGTTTTCCAAGCTGGCTCGCCAGAGAGAAAGAGAGAGAGAGAGAGAGAGAGAGAGAGAGAGAGAGAGAGAGAGAGAGAGAGAGAGAGAGAGAGAGAGAGAGAGAGGGAATGAATGAATGAACGAATGAACGAATTTGACAAAAGCTACAAGCCCATCAGTCAAAGGGGGTAATTGTAAGTAACATATTAACATAGGAATGAATATGAAAAGGACATGAGTAATAATCCAAAGTCCAGATAAATGCCAACCAATATTTTCAGTTATTACGTATAGGATCCGTTTCATTCATAGTCTGCTTACGTTTATCTAGAGCCTGCGTTATATATATTGCTAAAGATTTAAGCTCGGACATATTATTTGAAGATAACACCTTTTGTACAAGATTGGTGGACCTGTTGGTTGGGTTTGTCAAAAAAGCAATTTTTTGGCGAATGTCATGATAAGTTCTACAAGCAAACAAAAAATGAAATTCGTCTTCTTTTTCTTCTCCACATGCTGGACAAGAGTTGTTGTCTGTCTCTGCTGTAATATACCATTGTTTGCAGTTCAAAAGACCACACAATCTTAGCCTAAATTTTAGTAAATTACTTCGAAGCCTTTTATTAGTTAACGATATCAGATACTGGTCTGGACCAAACGCATCTTTAAAGGAGCTATACCAAGTGTATTTTTCACTAGACATTAACTGTTCATGCCAGTTTTGATGAAAACATGAAATAAGTCTATCTTTCAATTCTCTAACAAACTGTTCTTCATAACCCACCCCCTGGCATAGCCAAACAATACCAAATCCATTTATCGTCAAAAGATCTTTTACTTGAGAGAGTAAGAGAGAGAGAGGTCAAGCCATAGCAGGTAGCCAGCGGTTAGCTCTATCTGTTTTGATCTTTCTTAACTTACGATGCGAAAAAAACACAGGCAAGCTTGTCTTCCCAATGGCATCACAACTTCTAGTCTCGTATATTAAAACGGCTGTTCTGCTGCTGGAGCTGCTGCTGCTGTTGTTAATGTTGTTGTTGTTGTGGTGGTGGTGGTGGTGGTGGTGGTGGTGTTTTGATACAAAATGTTACTTTCATTTTAAAGTTACAACATTTTGGTGGGTTTTTGTGTGTGCGTGTGTGTGTGTGTGTGTGGGGTGTGGGGGGGGGGGTGATGCATTCACGCAGCACACCTTTTTACTGAATGTTTCAGCACATTTTATTGCATTGTGTTTTTATTTTGAGGGTTGTTTGTTTGTTACTCAGAGAGCTATCATAACTTAATCACAGAATTCTGTGTTTATATTTGTGTATGTAAGGCAATGCAACGTTATATTACGTGCATGCTTGTGAATGTGAATACAGTATTGATTCTGTGTGTTTGTGTTTTGTGTGTCGGTGTGTGTGTGTTGTGTGTGTGTTTGTGTGTGTGTGTGTGGTGGTTGTGTGCGAGAAGAGAGAGAGAGTGCATACATGTGTGTGCGTGATTGTATTTGCATGTATGTGTCTGTATGCAAGCATGCACAAGAGCGTATGCAGCTGTGTTTGCATGTATAGTAATACCAACATTCGTAGCGTTGAGTTCATGTTTATTCTGGACTTTGAATGAAACCAAAGGAATCCCCCTATGAATACAAAAATAAACAAAAAAACCACAATTTTTGAATAACAAAAAATCTAACCTGTAAACCCCTATCACAGACCCCACATTCACAGTAAGAAAAACGGACACCAACGCCAGGTGGTTGGGTTTTTTTCAAAACAAGACAGAAAAACACATTAGGATACGGAGGCAACGCGATCTCTCTAGGACACTACACTAAAAGGCTAGAGAGCAGTGAAAGCGCGTGGGAGAAAAGTTGCAGCAGAAACTCGTTCAAGATATGATGCAAAAACAGAAAAGAGTTGTGTGGGTGCACACACACACAGAGAAAAAAGTATATACATGCATATATGCATGTGTGCGCGTGTGTGTGCGCGTATGTGCATGCGAGCGTGTGTGCTTGTACTTGCATGTATGTATCTGTGTGAACGAATGTTTAAGTGCGATGTGTTTGTGTTCACCAGTATGTCTCTACCTGCATCGATGATGTTGAATATACCTAAGTTTTGAGCCTGTTTCAAAATCAAAACAAAACCAGAAAATCTAACAAAAACAATAAAATCCAAAGACACAAAACAGACAAAAAATCCCACAAAATTAATGCAGTTTTTGAATCGCAAAAAGCTAACCCGTAAACCCCTCTCACAGCCCACACATTCTCTGTAAGAAAACCGGACACCAACGCCAGGTTGGTTTTTTTTGGTTCCAAACAGGACAGAAAAACACATTAGGATACGCAGGCAACGGGATCTCTGTAGGACACTACACTAAAAGGCTCGAAAGCAGTGAAAGCGCGTGGGGGAAAAGTTGCATCAGAAAAAAAACGTTCGAGATATCATGTAAAAACAGAAAAGAGTTGTGTGGGTGCACACACACACAGACAAATTTTCAAAACCGCATACACACGGGGACTGGATGTAAAAAGCACAGGAGTGCTTATTCCATTATCCTCGATATAAAAGAATAAATAAATAAATAAATAAATAAATAAATGAACACACACACACAACCAGACACAGAGAAAAATGTATATGCATGTATGTGTGTGCATGTGTGTGCGCGTGTGTGCATGCGAGCGTGTGTGCTTGTACTTGCATGTATGTATCTGTATGCGAGCATTCGAGAACAAGTGCCACAGAAGACTCCTCAAAATATCATACAAAGAACACAAAACCAACAACTATGTGAAAGAAGAAATCAAAAAGCGTGTGGGCCCCCAAGAACCTCTGCTCTCCACCATAAAGAGGAGAAAACTGATGTGATTTGGTCACACCACAAGACACAACACCTTAGCAAAAACCATCCTGCAGGAAACAGTTGAAGGCAAGAGAAGAAGAGGCCACCAAAAGAAATCATGGGTTGACAACATCAAAGACTGGACCGCCCAACCTCTGCAACACCTTCTACTAGCCACACAGGATCGTGAAGCATGGAAAAAGATCTATGTTCCCCCTACGTCCTTTGGGACATGGAACTGAGTGAGTGAGTGAGTGATCTGTATGCACGAATGTTTAAGTGGATTGTGTATGCGTTCACCAGTATGTCTATACCTATATACCTGTGTTTTGAGCCTGATAAAAAATCAAAACAAAATTAAAAAATCTAACCCCAAATATAAAGCCCAAAGAAACTAAACAGACAAAAAATCTCACAAAATCAATGCAGTTTTTGAATCGCAAAAATCTGACCCGTAAACCCCTATCACAGCCCACACATTCTCTGTAAGAAAACCGGACACCAACGACAGGTGATATTTTTTTCGTTTCCACACTAGACAGAAAAACACATTAGGATACGCAGGCAACGCGATCTCTCTAGGAAACTAAACTAAAAGGCTCGAAAGCAGTGAAAGCGCGTGGGGGAAAGGTTGCATCAGAAAAACAGTCGAGATATGATGTTAAAAAAAACAGAAAAAAACCCATCCAGTGTTGTGTGGGTGATGTCTTCAGTTCAATGTAGCCTTTCTACATTCGTAAAGACATGTGGCAGTGGACGATATTAGGATGTAAGTGCTTGAAGGGAAGACTGGGTGTTATTTATCCAGAGAAAGAGAGGGAGAGGGGGGGGGGGGGCAGGGAGAGAGAGAGATAGAGAGAGAGAGGGAGGGTGGGGGAGGGAGAGAGAGCGAAAGAGAGAGGGTGGAGGAGGGACGGAGAGTAGCAAAGAGAGAGGGGGCAGAGATAGAGAGAGAGAGAGGGAGGGGGGGGGGGGGGGGGGGAGAGGGAGGGAGAGAGAGACACATAGACAAGGAATGACAGAGAGACTGAAAGACAGAGAGACAGAGAGAAAGAAAGAAAGAAAGAAAGAAAGAAAGATAGGTAAAATAATAATAATAATAATAATAATAATAATAATAATATATATAATAATAAATGGAATTTATATAGCGCTGTATCTTGCACAGACAAATCAAAGCTATATATATAGATAGATAGACAGATACACACACACACACACACACACACACACACACACACACACACACACACACACACACACACACACACACACAAACAAACACAGACACACACACACACACACACACACACACACACACACACACACACAAACAAGATATGGATACAGTGGCCTAAAAAGAAAGATATTGAAAGGGGCAGTCAGGTGTGTTGAAGAGGGAGAGAGAGAGAGAGAGAGAGAAGAGAGAGAGAGAGAGAGAGAGAGAGAGAGAGAGAGAGAGAGAGAGAGAGAGAGAGAGAGAGAGAGAGAGAGAGAGAGAGAGAGAGAGACTCAAGACTCAAGACTCAAGACTCAAGAATACATTAATGTCTCAACTAGAGAAATTATGATTGGCATTTTAAAATTATAATTACACAGCATGCATTATGAAACAATACAGATTAAGAAAAAGCAATATTTTAAAAGCCGACAACACTCTACGTCACCCACTCCCCACCGCCCAACCGCACGCACGCACACACACACACACACACACACACAAACAACACACACACACACACACACACACACACACACACACACACACACACACACACACACACCAGTAAAGGTTTTTAGTAGCAAAGCAAAACCACAACACAACAATCGCTCGAACGCATCCCACGAAACACATCATCAGCACAATCAATGCAAACATCACAAGTACAAGGAGTTTTACATTAACATTAAAAACATGACCTCAAGAAAACATTGATAAAAAGTGTCAACACTGTTTCCCCTTCACCCATCACAGCTCGCATTTATTTCTTTTGCCTAGTACTTCATATAAAACTATGCACACACACACACACACACACCCCACACACACACACACACACACACACACACACACACACACACACACACACATACACACACGCGCGCACTCTCTCTCTCTCTCTCTCTCTCTCCTCTCTCTCTCTCTCTCTCTCTGTCTGTCCTCTCTGAGGCATATTCATGCACACATTGTTATTTGATGATTTGATAAGGAAGGAGGTAAAGGAGTCCCATAACCTATAAGGTCGTAGGGGAGCAAGGCGTCAGAGACCTCACTTCTCTAGGGCCAGCATATTGAGGGCGGCGCCCATCTCCTCTCCCTCGCTGCTTTACCTTCCCTGACCCTAAAGAGAGCAGGTACCTATTTACAGCTGGGTGAACTGGGGGAACTGTACTGAAGCCAAGGCGCGCAAACGGTCACCCATCCAACTGGTAACCCCGCTCGACGCTGCTTAACTTGGCTGGGGGAAAGCGAATGCTCGACCACTGAGCTATGATATAAAACCCTTAAAAAGTTCAAAAGGGGTTTAAAAGCTGAATTGACTTGTTAACAAAACATTTCTTGGTTCTGTTTGTTTTTGATTTTGGCAGACCAAATCTTCGACCAAATAGAAAGCAAGTATTGAGTTGTGAAAGCACGTGGGTTTCATCAGTGGAAATACCTTTAACTTTTTAGTCATTTGATTTTCATACAATGAATGTAGCGTCTTTTGCTTTTCTTGAACAATCTTTCCACGCACAGCCACAACTTTATTCAATACGTTCTTGGTGTTTTTTTACATTCACACAACCAACCGAGTATAAAACCTATATGACAAGACTGGTTCTAAAAACTGCAATAAAACAAGCACATAATTTCGTTTTTAACGTACAGTGATCGCAGTTTTTGAAGGCAGTATATCATTGATTGACATGTCTTATGCATAAAAGCAGTGTTTGCATTAAAATTCAGCTTATTATCTAGAATTGTACCAAGATATTTGTACTCTAGCACTCTCTCTACGTTTGTTTCGTCTATGAACAGATCAGGAACTGGGGGTGTATTTCTGCTAAAATCAATGAGCATTTCTTTGGTTTAGTTGACGTGTAAATCAAGATAGTTATTTTTACACCATTTACAGAACCTTTGTACTTCATCAAAATAAACAGTATCTGAGTTGGATACATCTAGTAGTGCAGAGACGTCTGAGTCTGTTACAGCAGGTGTAAGTAATGTACCAGTGCAATCAGTTGTATCCAAGGTAAACAGTGCAGGAGCTAAGACAGTGCCTTGTGGTGCACCAGTGGAAGGGGTTCTTTGTATCGATTTTGTTCCTTGAAAAGAAACACACTGGAATCGATTGATTAACAAACAATCACAATCCATAAAATCTATATCCGGTTAGCTATAAGTGGTTGAAGACAGACAGATAGACGGACAGACAAAGAGACAGAGAGATAGAGAGGCAAAGAGAAACACAGAGAGACAGAGAGAGAAAGAGGAGCACAGAGAGAAAACAGGGAAATGTAGAGGGACAAGAAGATAGAAATACAGAAATTACAGAAGTAGAAACAACATAGGACCTTATGGAAAGACAACAAAGTTCAGACAAAAGAGACAGACAGAGCAGAAGGGGAACAGAACAAAGAGAAACAAGAGAGAACAAAGAGGAGAAAGGAAAACACAGAGTAGACGAGAGATACAAAATACGACTACAGAAGAAACAACATAGACTTGAGAAGACACTCAGAGAACAGACAAAAGACAGAGAGTAACAGAGAAAACAAAGAAGACAAGACGAAGAAAAAGAGAGACAGACAACAGGAGAAGAAGTAGAGAGAAAGACAAGTCAGAGAGAAGAGCGGAGGAAAGACAGAGCAGACAGACAGACAAAGAGACAAGACAGAGAGAAGACAAAGAGAGACAAAGAGACAAAGAGAGAGAGACAGGCAGACAGAGACAGAGAGAGAGAACAGAGAGGGAGACAAAGTACAGGAAAGTACAGGGCGGACAAACAACATAGGAGCTGTGAGGAAAGACACACGGCTCAATCAATAACAATCTATTAAACAGAGATACAGACAAAGGCAGACGCTGAAGCGGACGATTTATCACCTGAAAGCGATAGCTCTACATTAAAGGCACGATGACACAATGTCGTGGACAAAACAGCGTTGGTTTCAAAGATGGGGAGGCAGACTATTGAATATATATTACACACACACACACCACACACACACACACAGACACATACACACTCACTCGCACGCCCACTCACACACACACACACACATACAACACACACGCACGCGCGTACCCACACGCACACATACACACACGCACGTACACACTCACACACACATGCACACACACACACATGCACACTTTTTATCAAAAGATCTCTAAAGAGACATTTCCATGATGCATATTGGTGAATGTTAGTTTAGACAAACACTTATACCCAGCTAATATACACATGTGCAGGAGAAAACATCAGCATATGCCTGCATGCATCTGTAGATAGAGAGAGATGAACAGATGTAGAGCTGACCAGATATATTGACACAGTGAAGATGTCTTGGATGCTTTGAAATATGTCACGCACATCAACTCCACACATTTTCTTATAAGAACAATCAAACTGCAGATTGTGAGACGTTATGAATGGACATCGTTTGACATATCTTTTAATATTGATTTTAGCATTGCATTGCAATTTTTTTTGTCTTCTTCAGCATTACATGCATTTAGTTTGCTTCATCATTGATTGCATTTAGTCTGATTTAGTATTACATGCATACAGTCTGATTTAGCATTGCGTGCATTTAGTCTGTTATAGCATTGCATGCATTTAGTCTGATTTAGCATCGCATGCATTTAGTTTTTTACAACATTGCATGCATTTAGTCTTACTTAGCATTGCATGCATTTAGTCTGCGTGAAAATATCATGATTTGGAGCTGTCCTTTACAATAGACACTTTCGAGGCGTCTGCTTGTTATTCTATAATGCATGCAACGCTCATTTCTAATTTTATTGATTTCAAGAAATTGT
>CM054135.1:20607992-20622992 GCA_028751875.1 Rapana venosa
TTCCCCGAGTTCACCCAGCTGTAAATGGGTACCTGCCCTCTTTAGGGTCAGGGAAGGTAAAGCAGAGAGGGAGAGGAGGTGGGCGCCGCCCTCAATATGCTGGCCCTAGAGAAATGAGGTCTCTGACGCCTCGCTCCCCTACGACCTTATAGGTTATGGGACACCTTTACCTTACCTTCCTTACCTTTACTATTGGTAAAAATAGATTTGTAGACAATTTTGGGGGGCTTTGTTTTGGTTTTTAGTTATTGTTTGCGTAGGCAACCAGTTTGTATCATTTGGGATGAGATGTCCTATTCCGTCTTTAGGGATGCCTAATCAGAAGACTGGTGTGCAGGTGTTTTCATGTATTTCTTATTAAATTTTTATCACTGCTGGCAGCCCCAAGAATGGAGTGGTTCTAAACATGTAAGCAGAGCTGTCAATGCTTGTATTCAAGCACACAATCTTCATTTAGCACCCCAACCCCACCCAAAAACAAGCTAAACACATGGAATTGGGTTGAAGTCTGACAAACATGGGCCCTCCTAAAAACACACATACCCTGCTAAAATACACTATTTTCATCTGATAAGCATAAGTCAATTCTGTTATTGTTTGTGGTGTGGAGAATGGTTTTGTAGCTATTACTGTTGGTTTTTGTTATTGTTGAGCGTTTCTTAGTGTTCAAGTACTTAGGGGTCTCAATTATCAAAACTAGGAATCATTCACAGAATATATTTTGAATGAGAAATTAACGTGTATGGTTGTTGTTTTTACATTACTCTGTCGTACAGGCAGTCACTTCAGAAGATTTTTTTCCTTCTTTAATGAAGAAAATATGTCACTTTGCTAAAACATAACTTGTCAAATATGACGACATCTGTCTCTCTGTCCTGTTCTGTCTCTTCTTAGCCTGTGCATTGCCTTTACTTCCTAGTCCCTCATTTCTCCCTTTTCCCTCTTCTCTCAAAGGCATAAGATGTACTAATCAAAGATGTTACATACACATGCGCGCGCACACACACACACACACACAAATAAACATAAACATAACACATAAAACACAAATATATATATATATATATATATATATATATATACATACAGACAGACAGACAGACACAGATATAGAGACACAGAGAGAGGGAGAGGGAGAAAAAGAGGAGAGAGAGACACAGAGAGAGAGAGGGAGAGGAGTGTGCGATATAGAGAGAGAAGGACAGTGATGGAGAGAGACAGACACAGATATTCCAAGGGTTTGAAGTAAGAAGCTTTGAATCCAGAAATAAGAATCAGTTTGAAAAAAGAGGGAAACAAATCGCATCAAAATACAATTACTGTCCAACGAAGACTCAGAGCAGACGTGCAACATGACTTTTATTTGATTAGGTAGACACGTGTTCTTTCCAATTGATGAGAAAACAACCATGAGTATTTCCAGAATAAATGTCATTAATGTCAATATGACCAATATATCAAGACCATTATGAAGATTGGCTCCATACCATAATACAGACACATATACCACAAACAAAAAGAAAACAAAATCAGAAGCAAGACAATGGTTTCCAGAGAGTGATCAAATATTTTCATTAAACAGTTCTTTTCTGGACAGATTGGCATCTTGTCTCGGTCACGGAAAGAAATGTGTGTATTTAATCAAAGTGTTAAATCTGCAGTCATGATAACTAGCTGTGATTATGATTATGGATAAGCACATTTCCCAGATTGAAACAAAGGATGAAAATACAGCAACAAAGAAATAACTATGGAACAAACACATCTTGGGGTTTCTTGATTTCAAGAGAGAGAGAAAAAACACTTTCCGAAATGCAAATAAATTTCTTGGTTGACTGTTTCCACCAAACTTCTGAATGAGGAACACTCTTTGGCGCCAATTTTGTTTTTGTAATTTTCAGAATTGTTGCTATTTTGTTTTTCTGCATTCACGTTGTTTCAAAACAGTTCATTCATTTTTTTCTCTCTTAAAACTGGGTCAGGGGTATAAGACGCTGTTTTTGTTATCACGTGGGCAAGTCAACTGAGGTGTGAAACCTTGTTACTGTATGAAAAGCTGTCCTTTGTAACATAACTTGCACCATCAACATTTGTCACCTATAGAGGTGTCGAGTAAGGTTGCCTTTTGGGGACGAAAGAGTTTTAAAGGCAATTGCAATGGCTTCGCTGCATAAACCGAGCAAAAGCAGCAACATATATACTGTTAACTACGCTCTATGGTACATTTATCCCAATCGTAACATATTGAAAAACAGACCTTACTCTTTGCAGGCTTTGACCAGCACTTGACAAGACACATTTGCATATGACAGGCACATGTGCATTTCTGTGTATGTGTGTTTTCCTTAGCTCGGTTTTTTTTTTCAAATTGTATGTCTTTTCACTATCAGTGATATTAGACGGCTGTATGCGTGTGTGCGTGCGTGCACGCGCGCGCATGTGTGTGTGTTTTCTCTCCATCTAGAACTCAATGTTTACCATTTATAAAATGATTTTTGTGGAGGATTTAGTTTTCTTCCGTTGGGGGAGGGTTTTTTGGCTATTCATGGGGGCAGGCGACCGTTTTTCATCATTAGGGATGGGATGTCTCCTTCCGTCTTTAGGAATGTCTAATCAGAAGACCGGATGATGGTGCAATTTTTTGTTTGATTTTTGTTTTGATACACTATTTGTCATTCATTTCTGCAAGCAGGCTGGAAGATGGAGCAGTTTTAAACATGTAAGCATGGTTGTCAATGCTTGTTTTTCAGGCACCTAATTCTTCATGTAGCACCCTATCCCCACCCCAAAAGAAGCTAAACACATGGAATTTGGTTGGAGTCTGACAAACGTCGCCCCATTACACCCTCACCCCTATTCTCACATACACCCCACGAAAAGAAAATATGTTAAATCGATTGGCACAAGTAAACTTTGATGTTGTTAGTATTGATGATGTTGTTGTAGGTATTACTGGTTTGTTTGTTGTTGTTGTTGAGTGTTTCTTAGCGTTTGATAACCATATGGAGGCCGTGTGTGATATTCACTTAGTCTCAATGATCATTTTGTTTGGAATCTCTGAAAGTTTACACTGGATGAAAAATGAATGTAATTACATGCGTGATTATTTCAAATACGTTGTCTTACAGGAGATAACTCTCCAGCTTCAGAGGATTTCACAGCCTTTTCTTATGCAGGCTACAAGGGGTATTTTGCTAGAAACGCTTCAATTGGCAATCTTGACAATATTTCAAAGCATAAACATCTAAAAGTAAATTGTAAAGCTTTGCATAGGCCTACTTCATTAACTGAAAAAGTGTACGTAGGGTATGTTTCATATGCATGGGGTCCATCATAATTATTAGACACACGGTATACTTTTTGATTGTGACATGTAACAAATTGTTTATACGTTTGAGTAGCTGTTTAGTAGGTACTTTATTAAAATAAACTATAACAAGATGACATTTGATTTTTAAAATCAATACAGAAAAAAATCGGAAAAAAACAAGGACAGCACAATTTTTTTTTAATGCATACACACTGTTTTATTCACCTTTACTTGTAACTACCTACTTTGCTTTTAAGTGTTTCAATAAAATTACAGCATCAAGGAAACTGGAAAAAATAAATTGACAGAAAAAAGCAGATTTTCTGAGCTAGCACAACTATTTGACGAAAGAGAACATTGACAAACAAACACACACACTGATTGATAGAGTCTTCACAAGGAGCACGCATAGTGAAAGAATAAAGATACTTTGGCAGTCTTCCCCTTGGGAATAACTCTAAAATAGAAGTGGTAGATTCATACACCTATGGCTGAATACACACATTTACGCCCAATGACAGATGTGAGCAGATAAACATTACAGCAGCTGCAGACAGACTCTTCTACCGATGGAATGCCAGAGGCCTGTCAGCATAAATGACATCCCCACTTTCTGGAAATTCTATGCTAGGAATCCCCTCATTTCTAACCCCCCCCCCCCCCCCCCCCCCCTTTTCATCCTGTTACATTTTTCCTGCCACCTCCTGCTTGTCTATATTCTCCCTTCTCCGTCCATTCTCTAGCTTTTATATCCAAAAACCATTTCGAAAATATAATAATTCTCTCCCACGCTCAAGTGGGATGCGCTGGGCCTGACTTGCCAGGCGCTTAACGGCAGCGCAACGTATATTCGCTCATATGACAGACGACACTAGTTGCTGTCAGAGCTTTCGATCACAAAGACACAAAAAATGAAGACGGACTGTCGAGGAAGATGTCCACAGGACCGATCAAGAGATAGAGGAAGAGAAATGGAGCAGAGGAGAGAACAGATGGTTAAGAGCAGCAACAGCACTCAGGCACAAAGGTAGCAGAGAGGTTTAGAAAGTATGCGGCAAGAAAATAATGCGTTGTTGGTTTGTTTGTTCTTTTTCTGTACTTTGTGTCCTCCACTTTGTTCCATTTTGTTCTGCGTGTGCTGTTAGCATTGCGAGAGAACTAGACGACTACAGCTCTTGCGGCAACTCTTAAGAGACAGCAGCTATAATGCAAACCACATTTTCCTTTCAAAACAGATGGACAAGCACGCGCGAGTGAGCGTGTGGAAACGCACACACACACACACACACACATGCACACATGCACGCACACAGACACACAGACAACAGATACATGCATAAGTGCATACATAAATACATACATGCACGCATACATACATGCATACATACATACATACATGCATGCATACATACATACATACATACATACATACACACACGCATACATACATACATACATACATACATACATACACGCATACATACATACATACATACATACATACATACATACATACATACATACATACATGCATGCATACATAAATACATACATACATACATACATACATACATATATACGTACATGCATACATTCATACTTACATACATACTTACATACACACATACATTCATGCATACATACAGACGCGCGCACACACACACACACACACACACACACAACACACACACACACACACACACACACACTCACACACAGTCCACCAACACCCTAGCAACTATCCATACATTCACATTTACGTCATTTCCCTCCACATCCCCCGCACAACCCCCATATAAAATGTTGTTGTTTTTATGGCCACTCAAGTAGAAAAAAGGCTATTGAGTTTCTTTTAGTCTGTGACGTGTTTGCAAATATGATGTTAGAATAAGAAATCCACATACAAACTTCTTCTTTCTTTTTTTTACAGTACCTTCTATGTCTTTTTGCGTCTGTTTCGCTGATTTTCTCTTTGTCTTTCTGTCTGTCTGTCTGTCTCTTTCTGTCTGTCTGTCTTTCAGTCTCTCTCTGTGTTTCTTTCTCTGTCTGTCTGTCAGTCTCTCTCTCTCTCTCTGTTTCTTTCTTTGTCTGTCTGTCTGTCAGTCTCTCTCACTCTGTTTCTTTCTTTGTATGTCTGTGGCTCTAGCTGTCTGTCTGTCTGTCTGTCTCTCTGTATGTCTGAATCTCTCTCTCTCTCTCTCTCTCTCTCTCTCTCCTCTCTCTCTCTTCTCTCTCTCTCTCCCTCTTTCTCCTTCCCTAACTCCTTCTCTCCGGTCTGTTGTGCCCCCTCCCCCTCAATGTGTCTGTCTTTCTGCCTCTGTGTGTGTCTAGATCTGTGTATGGCTGTCCCGCTGTCTATCTCTCCATTATCTGTCTCTGTCTCTAACCGCCCTTCTGTCTCTCTCTCCCTCCCTCTCTCTCCCCCTCTCTCCCTCCCTCCCTCTCTTCCCCCTCTCTCTCTCCCCCTCTCTCCCTCCCTCCCTCTCTTCCCCCTCTCTCTCTCCCTTTCTGGGTTTGTGTGCTTTTTCCATTGTGTCTGTCTCTCTGTCTCTCTCTGTGTCCCCATCTTTGTATGTCTGTCAACAAACAAGCAAAAGAAACAAGCAACCAAGAAAGAAACCAAGCTTTCGCTAAAAAAGATATAAACGGAATCAATTTCATATTGATCTCTTAAAAATCATTTAACTGAAACAGAAAATAAAACGGTCAGTAATAATCTGTTGACAGTTTTTGAAAGCAGCGATGTGGCAGAATTTTGTATTTTTATATTTTTATTTTTTAAAAAGTTATATATATATATATATATATATATATATATATATATATATATATATATATATATATATATATATATATATATATATAAACAATAGTAATGTGGTGACGACAAAAACGATGGTAGTTTAAATAATATTGCGGTAATAATAATAATAATAATAATAATGGAAATGACATAGCGTTGTATCTTGCACAGACAAATCAATGCGCTTAAAGGACCGGACAATGAACTGATTCCCCCTATATGCCTGTTTCAAAGTTTGCCCTAAGCTTCATTTTTTCAATATGTGCCCCCGAGCTTGTTTTAGAAACCCTTGCAGATGTTTTGTTATCCGATATCAGAAACTTCGTTCAAAAGCATTTTCCAATTTTAGAAAATCACAAAACTGGAATGACGCACAAACAACGGTGTCTCATATATCTTCATGTGCACACAGGTTTAGATGGTGGATGTAGAGAGAGTGGGGTTGGCCTTACGCATAAGTGCGCACTGTGTGTGCGAGTACACACACGCATGCATGCACTCACACATGCACGCACGCAAGCACGCACGCACACAGGAACACAATCCTAAACAATCACACACGCACGCACGCACACACACGCAAGGCTTCTTCTTTACAAGCAATGCTTCTTTTTTACAATTTTTTTCTGGTTCTTATATTGCTCTTGTTTCTCTTCTTAAGTTGTTCTTTGTCGTTGTCATCGTTGTTGTTGTTGTTGTTCTTCTTCTTCTTCTTCTTCACCTTATGCTTCGAAGAAGAGGGGGCAAATAAGGCAACAGAGAAAAGCACAATTGCAAATGAACCAACAATTATTTAATAGCGTAATTCCTTTCTGCCTCATAGGTTTCTTTGAAGCAATGCCGCGACATGTTGTTCATTAGGCTCTGCCCAATGCTGTTGCTTGTTATCGTGGAACAGTATACTTCCTACGATAAATCATAAACAAACAAACAAACCTGGTAAACTCTGAGGAAACGTTCCATAACTCCCTCTGATGTAGGTTATGCTTTCCACAAACTGTGCACATGCTGGGAACTTCTCACTGGTATGTACCCACAAGGGACCTTGATTTGTAGTCTCATCCGGAGAACTCTCCATTGAGTGATGTCAGTGCTGGTTTTAACTAACTCAATTGGAAAAAAACAACCTTGAAGAGAACCTATACAAACAGGTTCTGGATAGAACATTAGCCTGCTTTCTTGTTTTTTTCAGTGTCCTTAAATTCTTGCTGAAAAAAATGGTATGATGCTATAGTCATAACTTCAAACTTATCCAAGCAAACAACTCAAGCCTCTCACAGTTTTTCTCTCCAGAATAAGCATAGCTTGAATTGCAGATGTACCAATGAATAAGACATATTAAATGAAAGAGAAAATAAAACCTTAAAAAAATGCTATCATTGACGGACTTGGGAATAATTTAGCATCTTGAGTATTTGGGAAAAAAATCCTTGTTTGCGTAGTGTAACCTCGTAAGTGCTGTCAGGAGACGTGGAGAGATATGAAGTCTTGCCAGGTTCCATTTGCTCTACTCTCTGAAAAAGGTTTTTAGGGAAGCACAGTGCCTGACTGATTTCTGGGGAAGTTCAGGGCTGGAATGGAGCAGCAAAAACATTACGGAGGAGAAGGGGGAGGGGTGACTAGGGAGAGGACTGCTTCAACTTTTTCAAGTCCTGCAGCTATGTTTGTTTGATAAGACTGTTTATGTGTCAGAGCTTCTTTGCATTAGAGGTAAAAGTTAAATTATTAATTACTGTGAGTTTTATTTGGTGCCTTTGCATGTTTGTCGTTTATTTCTTTTTTATATATTCTAATATGTATATGCGTTGATGAATATTTGATTTAGGTATACACGAGTGTGTTAAAATAGAAACTAAGATTACATATAATATGATCTGCGTTTTTTTATAATATGTTGGGGTTTTTTGTGCTGTGTTTACATATGCTGTATTACGTTTTCTCAGTCTCTCATATACTTTGTATCAATTATTACTAATATTTCTTCTCCGTCAACAGTTATTAATGTCTGTCTGTTGTCTGAGCAAAAACGTGTTGGCCTTCCGATAAGCGCCTGGCTAGTCAGTCCCAGCCTAAACAAGTTCCATGTGGGTGAGAAAAAAAAGTTCTATTAAAATATTTCTGGAGAAAAGGCAGGAAAATGGAGCAATTGTGCAGAAAATAGACAGGAAGAAAATAAAACAAGGTATAAACAAAGAGAGGGATACAAAAATGAGGGGAATTCTTGGCACATAATTTTCAAAAAGTAGGGATGCTAATTGTACTGACAGACCCTTAGCATTCCGACAGGGGACATCGATTTTTTTACTGCTTCAGTTTTCTGGTAGCCAAAGAAGGAAAGAAAAATGTAGTGAATAATATTTCTCTCTGTCTGTCTGTTTGTCTGTCTCTCTGTATGTCTGAATGTCTCTCTCTCCTCTCTCTCTCTCTCTCATCTCTCTCTCTCTCTCTCTCTCTCTCTCTCTCTCTCTCTCTCTCTCCTCTCTCTCTCTCTCTCTCTCTCTCTCTCCTCTTTCTCCTTCCCTAACTCCTTCTCTCCGGTCTGTTGTGCCCCCTCACCCCTCAATGTGTCTCTTTCTGCCTCTGTGTGTGTCTAGATCTGTGTATGCCTGTCCCGCTGTCTATCTCTCCATTCTCTGTCTGTCTCTAACCGCCTCTCTGTTTCTCTCTCCCTCCCTCTCTCTCCCCTTTCTCCCTCCTCCCTCCTCTCCCCCCCCCCCTCTCTCTCTCTCTCTTCCTTTCTGGGTTTGTGTGCTTTTTCCATTGTGTCTGTCTCTCTGTCTCTCTCTGTCTGTCTCGCGATCTGTCTTTCCCTTTTCTGTTTGTGTCTCCCACAGCCTTTTTCTCCAGCTATTTGACCGACTGTCTCTGTCCCTGTTTCTCTGTATATCTGTCTATGTCTTTCTATCTCATTGTCTTTCTGTTTGTCAGTCTCTGTCTGTCTCTGTCAGTCTCTGTCTGTCTCTTGTCTGTCTGTCCGTCTGTCTCTGTCTGCCCCTGCCTCTGTCTCTGTCTATGTGTCTCTGTCTCGCTCTTTCGGTCTCTGTCTGTCTTTGTTTCTGTCTGTCTCTGTCTCTGTATCTCTTTATCTTTATCTCTCTCTCTCTCCTCCTATTTTATTTTCTCTAGTCTTTTTTTCTCTCTGCCCCCCCCCCCCTCACCCACCCCTCAATGAGTCTGTCTCTAGCAACTTTTATTTCTCTCATTCTCTCTGTCTCTTTCACTCTCTCTCTCTCTCACTTTCTCTCTTAAAAAACACCAATTACAAAAAACAATCTGGCAAAAGGAACAAGCAACCAAGAAAAGAAAGCAACCTTTCGCTAAAAAAACCGTATTATGCACAGAATCAATTTCACATTGATCTCTTAAAAATCATTTAACTGAAACAGAAAATAAAACGGTCAGTAATAATCTGTTGACAGTTTTTGAAAGCAGCGATGTGGCATAGTTTTGTCTCTTTATATTTTTATTTTAAAAAGTTATATATAATATATATATATATATATATATATATATATATATATATATGTATATATATATATAAACAATAGTAATGTGGTGATGACAAAAATGATGGTAGTTTTAAAAAAAAATTACGGTAATAATAATAATAATAATAATAATAATAATAGTAATAATATTAATAATAATAACAACAACAACAATGGAATTTATAATAATATATAGCATTGTATCTTGCACAGTAAAATCAATGCGCTTAAATGACCGGAAAATGAACCGATTCCCCTTGTATGCCTGTTTCAAAGTTTGCCCTAAGTTTCTTTTTTTTCAATATTTGCCCCCTAGCTTGTTTTAGAAACTCTTGCAGATGTTTTGTTATCCGACATCAGAAACTTCGTTCAAAAGCATTTTCCAATTTTAGAAAATCACAAAACTGGAATGACGCACAAACAACAGTGTCTCATATATCTTCATGTGCACACAGGTTTGGGATGGAGGAGGTAGGGAAAGTGGAGTGGGCTTTACGCATAAGTGCGCACTGTGTGTGTGCTAGTAAACACACGTATGCATGCACTCACACATGCATGCACGCACGCACGCAGGCACACACTCATAAACATGCACGCACACACACAAGCAAGGCTTCTTCTTTACAATTTGTTTCTGGTTCTTGTAGTGCTCTTGCTTCTCTTCTTAAGTTGTTATTCTTTGTTCTTGCCATTGTTGTTATCGTTGTTGTTGCTGTTGTTGTTGTTGTTCTTCTTCTTCTTCTTCTTCTTCTTCTTTTTGTTGTTGTTGTTGTTCTTCTTCTTCTTCTTCCACTTTTTTCTCTTCGAAGAAGATGGTGCAAATAAGGCAACAGAGAAAACAACACACTAGCAAATGAAGGAACAATTCTTTAATAGCGTCATCCCTTACTGCCTCACAGGTTTCTTTGAAGCAATGCCGCTACATGTTGTCCATTCGGCTCTGCCTAATGTTGTTGCTTGTTATCGTGGAACAGTATGCTTCCTACGATCATAAACAAAAAACCGAAACCGGGTAAACTCTGAAGAAACGTTCCATAACTCCCTCTGATGTAGGTTATGCTTTCCACAAACTGTGCACAGGCTGGGAACTTCTCACTGGTATTTCCCCACTAGGGACCTTGATGTGTAGTCTCATCCGGACGACTCTCCCTTTAGTAATGTCAGTACTGGTTTTAACTAACTCAATTGATGAAAAACAACAACCTTGAAGGGACCCTATACAAACAGATTTCTGGATAAAACGTTGGCCTGCTTTCTTGGTTCTTTTTTTCAGTGTCCTTAAATTCTTGCAGAAAAAAAAAACGTTCCGATACTATACTCATAAACTTCAAACTTATCCAAGCAAACAACTCCAGCCTCTCAGATTTTTTTTCTCTCCAGAATAAGCATAGCTTGCAATTGCAGATGTGCCAATGAATAGAGCATATTAAATGAATAAGAAAAAAACTAAAAAAAGTACCATCATTGACGGACTTGGAAAGAATCTAGCATCTTGAGTATTTGGGAAGAAAATCCTTGTTTGCGTAGTGTAACCTCCTAAGTGCTGTCAGGAGACGTGGAGAGATATGAAGTCTTGCCAGGTTCCATTTGCTTTTCTCCCTGAAAAAGGTTTTTAGGGAGGCACAGGGCCTGAATGATTTCTGGGGAAGTTCAGGGCTGGAATGGAGCAGCAAAAACATTAGGGAGGGGAAGGGGGAGGGGTGAGTAGGGAGAGGACTGCTTCAACTTTTAACAAGTCCTGCAGCTATGTTTGATAAGACTGTTTATGTGTCAAAGCTTCTTTGCATTAGAAGTAAAAGTTAAATTATTAATTACTGTGAGTTTTATTTAGTGCCTTTGCATGTTTGTTGTGTAGTTCTTTTTTAATATTCTAATACGTGTATACGTTGCTGAATATCATGATTTAGGTATACACGAGCGTGTTCACATAGAAACTAAGCTTACATATATGATCTGCGTTTTTTTATAATATGTTTTTTTCTGTTTTTTTCTGTGTTTACATTTCCTGTATTACGTTTTCTCAGTCTCTCCCATCTGTTGTGCCCCCTTACCCCTCAATGTGTCTGTCTTTCTGCCTCTGTGTGTGTCTAGATCCGTGTATGCCTGTCCCGCTGTCTATCTCTCCATTATCTGTTCTGTCTCTAACCGCCCTTCTGTCTCTCTCTCCCTCCCTCTCTCTCCCCCTCTCTCCCTCCCTCCCTCCTCCCCCCCTCTCTCTCTCCCTTTCTGGGTTTGTGTGCTTTTTCCATTGTGTCTGTCTCTCTGTCTCTCTCTCTCTCTCTGTCCCCATCTTTGTATGACTGTCTCACGATTTGTCTTTCCCTTTGCTGTTTGTGTCTTCCACAGCCTTTTTCTCCAGCTATTTGACCGACTGTCTCTGTCCCTGTTTCTCTGTATATCTGTCTGTGTCTTTCTATCTCATTGTCTTTCTGTTCGTCAGTCTCTGTCTGTCTCTGTCAGTCTCTGTCTGTCTCTTGTCTGTCTGTCCGTTTGTCTCTGTCTGCCCCTGCCTCTGTCTCTGTCTATGTGTCTCTGTCTCGCTCTTTCGGTCTCTGTCTGTCTTTCTTTCTGTCTGTCTCTGTCTCTGTATCTCTTTATCTTTATCTCTCTCTCTCTCTCCTCCTAATTTTTTTTTTCTCTAGTCTTTTTTCCCTCCGCCCCCCCCCCCCCCTCACCCACCCCTTAATGAGTCTGTCTCTAGCAACGTTTATTTCTCTCATTCTCTCTCTCTCTTTCACTCTCTCTCTCACTTTCTCTCTTAAACAGTACCAATTACAAAAAACAAACAGGCAAAAGAAACAAGCAACCAAGAAAAGAAACCAACCTTTCGCTAAAAAAACCGTATTATGCACAGAATCAATTTCACATTGATCTCTTAAAAATCATTTAACTGAAACAGAAAACAAAACGGTCAGTAATAATCTGTTGACAGTTTTTGAAAGCAGCGATGTGGCATAGTTTTGTCTCTTTCTATATTTTGTTTAAAGTTTTATATATATATATATATAAAATTATATATATATATATATATATATATTATATATATATATATATATATATGTGTGTGTGTGTGTGTGTGTGTATAAAAAACAATAGTAATGTGGTGACGACAAAAACAATGGTAGTTAGGAAAAAAATTATGGTAACAATAATAACAACAACAATAATAATAATAGTAATACTACTACTACTACTACTACTACTACTACTACTACTACTACTACTACTACTACTACTACTAATAATAATAATAATAATGATAATAGTAATAATAATAACAACAATGGAATTTATATAGCATTGTATCTTGCACAGACAAATCAATGGCTTAAATGACCGGAAAATGAACTCATTCCCGCTGTATGCCTGTTTCAAAGTTTGCCCTAAGCTTCATTTTTTCAATATGGGCCCCCGAGCTTGTTTTAGAAACCCTTGCAGATGTTTTGTTATCCATATCAGAAACTTCGTTCAAAAGCATTTTCCAATTTTAGAAAATCACAAACTGGAATGACGCACAAACAACGGTGTCTCATATATCTTCATGTGAACACAGGTTTGGATGGTGGAGGTAGGGAGAGTGGGGTGGGCCTTACGCATACGTGTGAACTGTGTGTGTGCGAGTACACACACGCACGCATGCACTCACACATGCATGCACGCACGCACGCAAGCACACACACATAAACACGCACGCACGCACACACACACACACACACACACACACACACACACAAGCAAGGCTTCTTCTTTACAAGCTAGGCTTCATTTTTACATTTTTTTCTGGTTGTTGTATTGCTCTTGTTTCTCTTCTTAAGTTGTTGTTCTTTGTTGTTGTCATTGTTATTGTTGTTGCTGCTGTTGTAGTTGTTGTTGTTCTCCTTCTCCTCCTCCTCCTCCTCCTCCTCTTCTTCTTCTTTCTTCTTCTTCTTCTTCTTCTTCTTCTTCTTCTTCTTCTTCTCTTCTTCTTTCTTCTTCTTCTTCTTCTTCTTTTTTTCTTCTTCTTCTTCTTCTTCTTCTTCTTTTTCTTCTTCTTCTTCTTCTTCTTCTTCTTCTTCTGCTTTTGCTTCTCTCTCTTCGAAGAAGAGGGGGGCAAATAAGGCAACAGAGAAAACAACACAATTGCAAATGAACCAACAATTTTTTAATAGCGTCATTCCTTTCTGCCTCATAGGTTTCTTTGAAGCAATGCCGCGACATTTTGTTCATTAGGCTCTGCCCAATGCTATTGCTTGTTATCGTGGAACAGTATGCTTCCTACGATAAATCATAAACAAACAAACGAAACCTGGTAAACTCTGAGGAAACGTTTCATAACTCCCTCTGCTGTAGGTTATGCTTTCCACAAACTGTGCACATGCTGGGAACTTCTCACTGGTATGTACCCACAAGGGACCTTGATTTGTAGTCTCATCCGGAGAACTCTCCATTGAGTGATGTCAGTGCTGGTTTAACTAACTCAATTGGAAAAAAACAACCTTGAAGAGAACCTATACAAACAGGTTCTGGATAGAACATTAGCCTGCTTTCTTGTTTTTTTCAGTGTCCTTAAATTCTTGCTGAAAAAAAATGTTATGATGCTAGAGTCATAACTTCAAACTTATCCAAGCAAACAACTCAAGCCTCTCACATTTTTTCTCTCAAGAATAAGCATAGCTTGAATTGCAGATGTACCAATGAATAAGACATATTAAATGAAAGAGAAAATAAAACCTTTAAAAAATGCTATCATTGACGGACTTGGGAATAATTTTGCGTCTTGAGTATTTGGGAAAAAAATCCTTGTTTGCTTAGTGTAACCTCGTAAGTGCTGTCAGGAGGCGTGGAGAGATATGAAGTCTTGCCAGGTTCCATTTGCTCTACTCTCTGAAAAAGGTTTTTAGGGAAGCACAGTGCCTGAATGATTTCTGGGGAAGTTCAGGGCTGGAATGGAGCAGCAAAAACATTACGGAGGAGAAGGGGGAGGGGTGAGTAGGGAGAGGACTGCTTCAACTTTTAACAAGTCCTGCAGCTATGTTTGATAAGACTGTTTATGTGTCAAAGCTTCTTTGCATTAGAGGTAAAAGTTTAATTATTAATTACTGTGAGTTATATTTGGTGCCTTGGCATGTTAGTCGTGTATTTCTTTTTTAATATTCTGATACGTATATGCGTTGCTGAATATCACGATTTAGGTATACACGAGTGTGTTAAAATAAAAACTAAGCTTATATATATGATCTGTGGTTTTTTATAAAATGTTTTTTGTTATTTGTTTGCTGTGTTTTTACATTTGCTGTATTACGTTTTCTCAGTCTCTCATATACTTTGTATCAATTATTACTAATATTTCTTCCCCGTCAACAGTTATTAATGTCTGTTGTCTCAGCAAAAACGTGTTGGCCTGCTCTTAAGCGCCTGGC
>CM054135.1:20630492-20636566 GCA_028751875.1 Rapana venosa
AATATGAAATATAGCTTTTTGTGTCTTTGAGAATTTTGATGCATAGCAATCTGCCTGTCAGTATTTTAATTGCCCTTCATGGGATGATTTAAGTGTTTTTGACTTGACTTGACTTGACATACGTAGACACATGCACACACACATACGCACACACGCACGCACGATACTAACGCACAATCTCTCCTCTCTCTCTCTCTCTCTCTCTCTCTCTCTCTCTCTCTCTCTCTCTCTCTCTCTTATGATCTTCTAGATGCATGTATTGTACAGGCAAGTAGGGCAATGGCAGCTCTGTATGTTAGCTGACTGGGAACCCAAGATTTGAACCCAAAATTCTTAGCTCTCACACCCATGAATTTGACGCCAGTTGCTTTCTGTGCTCGGCTGCTGCCGCACTAAAAATAGACACATTCTGCAAGGCAAAAAAAAGGATGGAAAAAATGAAAGGCAAAAGAGGATTTATTCTGACTGCCCCGTAATGCTGTTTACATTGTGTGCGTAAGAGGAGATCAGAGATTTAATTTGAGCATCTCTAGAAGTGTGAATTCTTTGTCAGTTTGCCTGTCTGTCTCTCAGGCAGTGTCTGTATGTCTGTTTCATTTTCATCTGTCTATCTGTCTGAAAGTCTGTCTCTCTCCGTGAGTGCATGTGTGTGCGTGCGTGTGTGTTTGTGTGTGTGTGTTGTGTTTGTGTGTGCATGCACGTGTGTCTATGTGTGTGTATGAATGTGCCATCCGTGCATGCTTGTGTGTGTCCATGCGTGCGTACGTGTGTGTGTGTGTGGCGCGTGCGTGCGTGCTTGTGTGTGTGAGTATGTGTATGCACGTCCATAAGTCCGCCTGAATGTGCATATCTGAAATATCAAACTCAAAACTAAATGACAACATTCTTCCTTAATTTCAAAGCAAACATCTGCATTGTCCATCCACTGAAAAGCAAAATCGCCAGTCTGACATCTTGCATAATCATTCTCTCCCACAATGGACGCTAACGAAGTTACTGATACACGTTTTTGATCTGGGTCAGCTTGCTTTCTTTCAGAAATAGCACACAGCCCTCTTCATTCTTTATCTGAATCCTTTGTCCCCGTAAGATCGTTTAATGGATCTCTGCTTGCAGCAGATTTTAGTTGAAATTCCGCATGCTGTCATTGACAGGGTTTATTGGGAGCACACACGTGGGTGGATGAATACAGACTATCCAAACATCAAGGATGAATGCAGGATAAGCAAATGCATAAAATTTGCTTATGCGACGGTATAATATAGAGCATATCCTGCCATTAAAATTAGCTTCGTAGTGTCTAAAAAATAAACACAAACTGCAAAACGTGAACAAACAAACTTTATGAACGTTAACAAAACAAAACAAACATTCCCCGCCCCCTCTGTATGCTCATTTCGATGAGGATACATACATATTCAAGATAGCAATTTGACAGTTGATAACATATAAACTGAGAGAGAGAGATAGAGAGAGAGAGAGACGGATGAACGGACGGACAGACAAAGAGACAGGGAGACAGGCAGAAATACAAAAAACTGAGAGAGAAAAGACGAAAACATAGGGAAGAAAAGGCCATGTCAGGCAGACAGAGAGACTGTCAAACAACATGAGAGAAAGGGGGAGACAGATGATGAGACACAGCAACAGACAAACATACAGAGAACATTTTGGGGAATAGGAACAGATCACACACAAACACACACACACGCGCACACACACACACACACACACATACACAAACATACACTCAAACACGTATACACACATACACACATACATACACATACGCACGGACACACCTGACCCCCAGCACACTCTCCCGAACCTGAACACAGACACACAGACAGCAGACACACACACACTACAAACACACTCACACACACAATACACCACCCCCCAACTCAACACCACCAACCACCCTCAATTCCCCTGCTAACGCCTCCCAAATACACACCAAAACTACACACACACACACACACACACATTCCCACCTTATTACACCCCCCCAATCCCCTCCACCCCAACCCCCCTCACACACACACACTCACACACACACACACACTTCCCACCTTATTACCACCCCCCCCCTAATCCCCTCCACCGCCCACACACACACACACACACACACACGCACACACACACACACACAACGCCCCACACACACAAACCAACACACTTCCGACCTTACACCCGCCCCAACCATCACCACCCTGCCCCCCCCCCCCCCCCCCCGCACACACACACACGCTCACACACACACTTCCCACCTTACACCCCCCCCCCAATCCCCTCCACCCCAACCCCCCTCACACACACACACTCACACACACACACACACACACACACACACACACTTCCCACCTTATTACACCCCCCCCAAATCCCCTCCATCCCAACCCCCCTCACACACACACTCACACACACTTCCCACCTTACACCACCCCATCCCCCTCCCTAATCCCCCCACCCCTACCCCACACCCCCAACCACCCCCAAACACACACACACACACATCTACGCACATGTGCACATCCTCCTCCTCCCAACAACCTCCCAACTCACCGTTTCCAGACTTGAGGTTCATGGTGCAGACGTTCCACAGCCCGGACCTGAGGTAGACCATGACGTTGGTCTCCACGGGGCCCGTCAGGTTCCACTTGGCCAGCTCCTCAGCCGGCACACGGTACGGCTCGTGCATCAGCAGCCAGAAATCCGTGCTGACCGCCAAGGCCAAGGTCACCAGGGTCACGGCCCCAGAGAACAAGGCGGCACTGGTGAGCATGAAGGTCGAGCACCGCGACGTGCTCACCACGTGCTGGTTCTGGTGAAAGGGCGGGTGGGGAGGGACCGGGAGAGGGTGAGGGAGGTCCTCGAGCTGGTGGTCGTAGTCGTGATGGTGATGGTCATGGTGATGGTGGTGGTGGTGGTGGTGCAGGTTGTAGTACGGGTCGTCCTGGGACTGCTGGTCGTAGAGGGCGAGGAGCGGGGGAGGGGTCGGGGAGAGGAAGCGATGGTCGATGGGTTGGAGTTCTCGCTCGTACCTGCTCGCGGTGGGTTGGTGGTGGGTCGGCTCGTGGATTTTGGGCGTTTCCTGATGGGGATAGTCTGGCAGAGATTGACCACACACACAAAAAAAATGATTGATAGTTTACGGTCAGAACCATAGCATACGATTATAAATAACTTCATGAGTGCAAAAATTCACGTGGATAGACTAGTAAATAGCCAATGTACGGGTTAACAAAGGTATAATTATGTGCAGGACCTTGTCTACAAAAAAACACAAGCATAGGCATGTTCTTGAGAGAGAAGGAGAGAGAGAGGGAGAGAGAGAGAGAGCGAGAGAGAGAGAGAGAGGGGGGGGGGGGAGAGGGATGTTGATAGATGGATGGATGAATGGATGGGTGGATGGATGGATGGATAGATAGATAGATAGACAGACAGACAGACAGACAGACAGATAGATAGATAGATAGATAAATAGATAAATAGATAGATAGATAAAAGGATTGATAGATAGATAGATAGATAGATAGATAGATAGATAGATAGATAGATAGATAGATAGATGCATATAAAAAAATAAAATAATCAGCCAGTCAAACAGCCAGACGGCCAAACAGATAGCCATGCAAACAGAGACAGAATAGCATACAGGCAACAAGACAGACTGAAAAACACAGCAAGATTTGCAGAGTTTGAGGAATAAATAAACAACCCACAGACCACACACATAGAGTCTCTGTAAGGTTGTGTGTGTGGGGGGTGTGGATGTGGGTGTGTATGTGTTTGCGTGTGTTTGTGTGTGGGTGTGGGTGTGAGTGCGTCGATGTGTCGGTGTGCGCATTATACAGTTATCAAACCACTTTACACATACGTCCCAAGGGTTATTTCGAGAAAAATGTAATATTCTGCAATGTTTCATCGTTTCTCTTTATTATCATCATCGTTTTCTGTTTGTTGGTTTGTTGGATTTTGCTTTACTTAGTTTTGTTGATTAGTATGCTTTTCAGTTTTAACATTATCAGTATTTGAGGGTATAATTATGTTGTTGTTTTTGCTTTGATGTTATTGATTTTTGCTTTTTAAAAATTTTGTTTTGTTTTGTTTAATGTGTATTCACTACCTGGTGAATTAGACACACCCGCAGTCACACCACAACACCTATACACACCTCATCTCTCCCCCTCTGTCTCTCTCTAAATATTTTTGTTTTGTTTTTGCTTTTTTGTTTGCATGTTGCAAAAATGAAGCTTTTGTAAGAGAGAGAGAGAGAGAGAGAGAGAGAGAGAGAGAGAGAGAGGGGAGAGAGAGAGAGAGAGAGAGAGAGAAGAGAGAGAGAGAGAGAGAGAGAGAGAGAGAAAACACTCTGAACTCTGAAATGGTTTAATTTACATCGGCCTTTGGCCACAATAAACACTGAGGGGGAAAATTTGAAGATTAAAAGGGAGAGAGAGAGAGAGAGAGAGAGAGAGAGAGAGAGAGAGAGAGAGAGAGAGAGAGAGAGAGAGAGAGAGAGGACAGACAGACAGACAGACAGACAGACAGAGACAGACAGAGACAGAGACAGAGACAGAGATAACTCTGAACTCTGAAATGGCTTAATGAACATCGGCCTTTGGCCACAATAAACATTGAGGGGAAAAACTTGAAGATTAAAAGGGAGAGTGAGTGAGTGAGAGAGAGAGAGAGTGAGAGAGAGAGAGAATGACAATGACAATGACAATGACAATGACACATGGTTTAATGTGTCAAGCTTTTTCAGCTCATTCACATAAGGGACTTTGGGGTGAGAGAACGAGATCGAATATAACGGCAAATAAAATAACAACACATAGAGTCTCTGTAAGGTTGTGTGTGTGTGTGTGTGGGGGGGGGGGGGGGTGTTTGCGTGTGTTTGTGTGTGGGTGTGGGTGTGAGTGCGTCGATGTGTTGGTGTGCGCATTATACAGTTATCAAACCACTTTACACATACGTCCCAAGGGTTATTTCGAGAAAAATGTAATATTCTGCAATGTTTCATCATTTCTCTTTATTATCATCATCGTTTTCTGTTTGTTGGTTTGTTGGATTTTGCTTTACTTAGTTTTGTTGATCAGTATGCTTTTCAGTTTTAACATTATCAGTATTTGAGGGTATATGTTGTTGTTTTTGCTTTGATGTTATTGATTTTTGCTTTTTAAAATTTTGTTTTGTTTTGTTTAATGAGTCAGAGTCAGAGGTGTTCCTCTGCTACTGGTAACCTGTAACCCAGTACTACCTGTCTCAGTGGGGAGATAACCCGACCCAAAAATCCCCAGCTATGGGCAAATAGCAGCTTGGAGAGGAGATGGGCGCCGCCAAGCAATCCACGCCCACAGAAATACCTACATGGACAACACTGCAAGGAAAGACATGCCGGATCGGTTGAAGCCCGGAATACCAACAACCGCGCCTTCCATTGGAGTGTTCCAGGATGGAGGTGGAAAATATGCGACTGGGACGCAAACAACAGCTATCAAACTCCAGGCTGAAAGGACCATCATTGGTACATGGAACATCCGTACCTTGCACGCATGTGGGAAGCTCCAAGAGCTAACCCACGAAATTCGAAGATACGAATGGGACATACTGGGACTGGCCGAAGTCCGTTGGGTCGGATTCGGCGAAGCAACTACAGAGGAGGACCACAAACTATGGTATAGTGGCGACGACTCCAAACACCAACACGGAGTAGGATTTCTTGTCAACAAGAAGAGGACTAACGGTGTCATCAGCTGTACCCCAATTTCAAGCAGACTGATCTCCATGCGTGTCGCAGCAAAACCACACAACATGACCATCATACAAGTCTATGCACCAACATCAGACTACGATGATGAAGCAATCGAGTGTTTCTACGAAGATTTGGAGAGCGCCATCAAATCAACTCCAAAGAAGGACTTTCTCGTGATCCAGGGCGACTGGAATGCCAAGATCGGACCTGACGCTTATGACCAATGGCCAGGGACAGCAGGCCGTTTTGGCGTGGACGAAACTAATGATAGAGGTCTCAGACTTTTGGAATTCGCAAGCAGCCACAATCTTACTGT
>CM054135.1:20637066-20654566 GCA_028751875.1 Rapana venosa
CTCTCTCTCTCTCTCTCTCTTCTCTCTCTCTCTCTCTCTCTCTCTCTCTCTCTCTCTCTCTCTCTCTCCTCTCTCTCTCTCTCTCTCTCTCTCTCTTCTTTTTCTTGCTGTAGTGTCTTGTACAAAATTGTTTTACTCTCCTGGTTCATGTTTACCTGTCAAAGGCAATGGAGATGTGTCGAATTATATTTTGGGTAGAAGTAGGCTCACAGCTATTTTCTGCTTGAGGTCTAGAGTATCAAAAATGAGAGAGAGGGAATATATTAACCAGGAAGATAGTATAGAATGAGGGAAGATACAATGCATCAAAAAGTTCTTAGCCACTTTTCTACCACTTTGATTCAACAACAAAAACTCTCACCTCTGAAAATACACAATTATCTTAGTAGTCCGCAAGATAATTTAATATCAAACTTGAACAAAATTAGAAACATTTTACACTTGATAAATTTAACAGAAGGTTATGCAGTTGTTGTTGCAAGTTCGGGAGCTTAGAACCATCATCAGTAATGAACGGTCAGACAAGCAGCAACTGTGCCCAAAAACTAAGCTATAAGTTTATCATTTAACCAAGTCCTGGCAAGTTATTTATCAGAGACTTCATTCTTTACCACCTACACCCCCCACCACCATCCCCTGAAAAAAAGTTAAAGCGGCCATTTCTTTTGCACACAAAAGCCAAAACACAAAAGTTGTGCTCAAATTGGAAGACAAACCCAATAGACCACACCCATCACTGTCCAGAGGCCTCGCCCTGTCTGGTTGCAAGTTTTCTAACTTGTGGTTTTCTTTCTTTCTCTTTCTCTTTTCTTTCTTAAGTGTCTTGTACAAATTGTTGTACCTTTCTGGCTCATGTTTACCTGTCAAACCCATTGAAAATGTGTCGAATTATATTTTTGGTGGGGGAGGCTCACAGCTATTTTCTGCTTGAGGTCTACAGTATCAAAAATATAGAAAGAGGGAATATAGTAACCAGGTGGAATAAACGAATGAATGAATTTAATTTGACAAAAGCTACAAGCCCATCAGTCAAAGGGGGCAATTGTAAATGACATATTAACATAGGAATGAATATAAACAGGACATGAGTAATAATCCAAAGTCCAGATAAATGCCAACCAATATTTTCAGTTACAATCTGTTTACTTCAAAGTCTGCTTACGTTTATCTAGAGCCTGCATTACATATATTGCTAAAAATTTAAGCTCTACCAATATTGTTTGAATATAACCAAGTAGAGAGTATAGAAAGAGGGAAGATACAAGACATCACACAGTTTTTAGTCACTTGTCTACCCCTTTGAGTCAACAGATGAACGCTTACCTCCGAAAATTACAAAATAATCTTAGTAGTCTGCAAGACAATTAAATATAATTCTTGAAAATACTTAGAAACATTGTACACTCGATAAAGTTAACAAAAGTATGTGCAGTTGCTGTTCCAAGTTCCCAGCTTATCAAACGTCATCAGTAATGAACAGACATACAAGCAGCAACTGTGCCCAAAACACTAAGCTATAAGTTTATCATTTATACAAATCATGGCAAGTTATTTATCAGAGACTTCAGTCTTTACCACCTACACTCCCACCCCTGAAAAAAGTTAAAGCGGGCATTTCTTTTGCACAAAAAAGCCAAAGCACAAAAGTTGTGCTCAAATTGGAAGACAAACTCAATAGACCACACCTATCACTGTCCTGAGTCCCTACCTTGTCTGGTTGCAAGTTTTCTAACTTGTGGTTTTCTTTTTTTCCCTCTTTTTCTTTCTTAAGTGTCTTGTACAAATTGCTTTACTTTTGTGGATTATGTTTACCTGTCAAATCCATTGGATATGTTTCGTATTATATTTGGGGGAGAGGTTCAATACTTGTCACAGTTATTTTCTGTTTGAGGCGTACAGTAAAAACAATAAAACCGAACACAGAGAAAGAATTTCTGTAAGCAGGTAGACTGTATATAATGAGGGAAGATACAAAACATCCTACAGGTTTTAGCCATTTTTTCTGACACACATTGAACCAACAGTCAAATACTCACCTCTTAAAATAATGCACAACCACCTAAGCGATCTTATATGTTTCCCCTGCGTGTTCCACGATGACCACCAAGAAGGCAGAGGATACAGCTGCTGTTTCGAAAATTGGGCAACAATTTGATTATAGTGGAGATGCCTTTCCCACATCATGAAGGATCGTTCAGCATTGGTGGCAGAACGATCACAAACCTCCGCTTCGCAGATGACATTGATGGAATAGCAGGATCAGAAAAAGAGCTTGCCAGCCTAACAGAACACTTGAATAAGGCCTCCAAAACATACGGCATGAAAATCAGTGCAGAGAAGACCAAACTGATGACTAATAACACCAACGGCATTAGAACTGATATCAGGGTTAATGACCAGAAGCTGGAAACAGTTCAAAGCTTCAAGTACCTGGGAGCCATTGTATCAGACCAGGGATCCAAGCCAGAAGTAGTATGCAGGACTGCACAGACAATAACAGCTTTGTCAAAACTAAACACCATCTGGAGAGATAAAAATATCTCACTTATCTCCAAGATCAGACTAATGTGCTCCCTTGTCATATCCATATTTCTGTATGCCTGTGAATCATGGACCCTGACTGCAGATTTGGAGAGGAGAGTACAGGCGGTGGAGATGAGATGTATTCGGAGACTCCTTGGCATCTCCTACAAAGACCACATAAGCAGCGAAAGCGTGCATAACAGAATCCAGCAAACCATTGGACCCTATGAGAACCTTCTAACGATCGTGAAAAAGCGTAAACTTAAATGGTATGGGCATGTCACAAGATCCAAAGGACTTGCAAAGACAGTTTTGCAAGGCACTGTCCAAGGAGGAAGAAGAAGAGGCAGACCAAGGAAGAGCTGGGAGGATAACATCAGCGAATGGACAGGCCTAGAACTCAACAAAACCCTGAGAAAAGCAGAACAGAGAGAGGAATGGAGGGAACTGGTTGTTGAGTCTTTGAGGGTGCCCCCACGGTCGTCAGACTACGGGACAGATAGATAGATAGCCATTCCCACAGCACACCCACACTCTCTCGACCAAGAGGGCATGTGGACAGTCAGCCAGTTGGCGTTGGAGATGTTCTCTAAAGGACAACTAGCCCCTGGGGCAGAGGCCCATAAGGACTGTGCATGTCAAGTCTCTTAATCTGTGTCATTGTCGATCACTAAAGACTAAGCTGTAAAGTAGAATTCCATTAGTGGGGAAAACCACCAATTATGCAATCTCTCTCTTTGCTGTTGCCCCAAGTGTCAATGAATTTTACAAAAGTATCATACACGTGAAAAGGCTTGCAAATATTTTACACATGGTATGGTTCGCAGAAGATTGGGCAGTCGATATAATATATCATACGACTACACAGATAAGAACAAAAACTACCGCCACAACGCTTTACTTAACAAACCCAGCCCCTAGCGTCCTAAACTAGTTATCTTAGATTTACACAGACGTGTTCGTAAACTTTAAGATAACGTAACAAAATGGAGACAGATTATCTCTTATCTCTGCAACAGCCTTTGAGCTATGAAAAACGATCAGAACAATGTAAAGTGTTCCTGAAAAGAGGTTGACTAAATTTCATATTTCACCCAATAGGCAAAGGGTATGCTAGGCAAAGTCAGAGCTGTTACCCACGGAATTAGAACCTCACACAATGTATTGTTGTTTGCTAAAGTAAAAACATTTGTTTTGCGCTGGTACTCCATCTGCAAGGAAGGTAATTAGGATCACCCCATCACAAGAAAAAAAACAACACAAGAATAATGCATTCCCGTAGCTAATCAGATTAGCTAAGATCAAGAGCTTTATTTGTTTTTTTTTATGTAGGGCCTTCAATTAAATGTTATTATGCTTCAATATGTGATGTTGAGACTGTCTTTAGCCATCACACTGCCTTAGCATATTAACCTGCACTCTCTTCAATAAAACGAAAACACTTATCAGAAGTCGAAGTATGGTTGTCTATTATAGATCTAGTGAGGTACTTAGAAACTCATACGCGCAAACTTGTTCATCTAGTGTGAACTTTTAATCTCACAGTGATTCCCAGATTGGGTAGCTGTGTCGAAGTGTTAAGCTGAGGAACATGCAAGACAAACAAATACAGCAAGCACACACCATTGTTACCACAAATTTATAGAACATACCTTGACCCCAACGTGTCACTATTTCACATGAATAGAAATATGCTCGGAAAAACAAACAGAAGAAGCAGAAGACGACAGTTGTTCTTGGTTAAAACAAAATGTAGAAAAAAAGCCTCTCTAATAGGCGGAAAAAAAACAACAGGCAGGGTTAAAAATACTGAAACTTTAATAGGTGGCGCTGCTCTTGTAGCAACGCGCTTTCCTCGAAGACAACAGCCATATTTTGGGGGGTTTGTTTTTTGCTGAGAAATCGGCCGTGATTTAAACTGGTATTCGATACACTAACAGGAACAACAAAGCAAAAACAACAGAAAACCAAACCAAAACCAAAAAGAGCACTTCCTTACACAGCGTCCAGATACACCTAGAACTGAACCACAACAGCAGAGATGACACACATTGTCAACAAACACCTCGCAGAGACAAGTATTATAAAAACAGGGCTGCTGCCTATCAATACAAACAGCATCACCAAAAAGGAAGGAACAAACATAGAGAAGCGAGCAATCATGAATTAGAAAAACATGCTCTGACACGCAACCTAACTAAAGACAGACACTGACATGATCCAGCCTGCCCACCAGCATGCATCTATACCGATGTAAGCAGCCGCAAGAGGAACATCCATGGTTGAAGTTATTGCGTGATCCTGCTACATCGACACAGCGGGACAAGCCAACCTTAGGAGACAGGCCAGTGCCACATGAGAAATGCTGTCTGAGTGCAAGGTGTCTAACTTTGTAATTGAGTTTTGATTACGTTACAATATCAGACTAGCGTCCCTGCTAAAATGCAAACCCCGAAGTTTTCAGAGTAAAAGCGGTAGAGAAGTTTAGACGTGAATCCTCTGAACATGCAATATAGAGATTTTTTTTTTATAATTCTATTCTGTTTTTGTTTGTTTCGTCTTGTTTAAGAAGGAGAGCCAAATCATTGTGTAGAATGGCTACGCTTTTTTTTAGATGTAATGGCAGGTTTTGTTTCCGATTTTGGTGCTTTTATATGTTGCTGTTATTTGTGGGTTTAGTTGTAGTTTTTTTAATGATTTTGTTTTCATCTACATCTTCATCTACATATAGAGGTAAGCAGTTGTTTTTACTCTTTATCTTCAATGGTCATTTTGTTGTTATTATCACAAAATGAAATGCCGTTTTTAAAATCGATGTGTATTTCCTATTGTTTTCAGATCCTGTATCATCACAATTGAATCAGGCAGCACCACCTTTATTTCCACCATTACCACCATTACCACCATTACTACCGTGACGCTTCCCGTCATCATCAGCAGCAGCAGCAGTGTCAGCATCCTCCTATTATGTCGAGTTGTATTGTATTTCATTCTATACTACACTGCTTCCAGTCACAACCAAATACACAAATGTCAGGCTGCTCTCTCCAGAAAGAGTGCGTCATCACAAGCGCAGCACAACCCATTTCTTTCTGTTTATTCTGTTATTTGATTTACTTGTCTACATGGCTTTTTTCTGGAGTGTCGTCTTCGGCAGACGTTTGCCGGGGACAACTCCGGTTGCCATGACCACACGACGCTCGACTTATTGTCTCACCCAAAAGACTGGCACTCAAACCACGACTCAATGTCTGGTGATCTGACGGTCTAGGTTTGAGCCTTGGTCCAAGCCTACGTCTAAACACCTGTTTGAGGGGACTTTTCCCTGGAGTTAACATCAGTACTGACTCCACTCCCTTGAAATACCTCCGCATGAGACTTAACACTGAGGTCCTGTGTGCAAACTGACGCAGAACATCTGGTGCACACGTTAAAAACACATTCCGCCTGTGGGATGTTAAAGGCTAAATTATGCCGATAGGAACAGACGGGGAAAAATGCATATATATATATATATATATATATATATATATATATATATATATATATATATATATATATATATATATATATATATATATATATATATATATATATATATATTGGTGTTTAGACATCATCCTCAACGTCGAATGTAGCTACTTGTATAATGGGTAAATCGAAACAACCTGTCACCAAAGACTTGACTGAGGAAGGAAACACCACCACCACCACCACCACCACCACCACCACCACCACCACCACCACGGCCGCCGCCGCCGCCACAAACACAACCAACACCAACCCACCGCCTACCCCCGGAAAGAGAAAGAGAGGGAGAGAGAGAGAGAGAGACAATGACAATGGCAATGACAAATTCTTTTATTTCGAGGATAATGAATAAGCACTCATGTGCTTTTTTACATCCAGTCCCCGCCCGTAGGGATACATCTTAATAATAACCCAACACTTATACAGAGAGAGAGAGAGAAAGAAGAGAGAGAGAGAGAGAGAGAGAGAGAGAGAGAGAGAGAGAGAGAGAGAGAGAGAGAGAGAGAGACAAATGACAAATTCTTTTATTTTGACAAATTCTTTTATTTCGAGGATAATGAATAAGCACACTTGTGCTTTTTTACATCCAGTCCCCGCCCTTAAGGATATATATGATAATAAAATAAAATAAAGCCTATAGCAATACACTTACACAGTGTACGGGGGAAAAATCTACACAAAAATCACTGAAGAGAAAGAAAGAAAAGAAAAAAAGTACTAACAAGTAAGGAAGAAAGCAAAACAGAAAACACAGAAACAACCGAAAAAATAGCAAGAACCAAGAGCAAAACAAAAGCGGCAACAACAACAAGGGGAGAGATGACACCCAGTAGTTCCCCTTCAACAACAACAACAACAACAAACAACAACAACAACCCCAAACCAAAACAGAACCAAACAAAGCAGAACCTCCATAAAATTAAAGGAGAACAAACCACCTAAAAGTCATTTTTCAATAACACAATAGCCATATACAAGTAAAACATTCACAATTATACAGAGAGAGAGAGACAATGACAAGTTCTTTCATTTCGAGGATAATGAATAAGCACACATGTGCTTTTTTATATCCAGTCGTCACCCTTAAGGATATATATGATAATAAAATAAAATAAAGCCCATAGCAATACACTTACACAGCTTACGGGAAAAATATCTACACACAAAAAAAAATCCCCACAAAAATCACCTAAGAGAAAAAGAAAAAAAAAAGTAGCAACAAGTAAGAAAGAAAGCAGAGCAGAAAACACAGAAACAACCGAAAAAAATAGCAAGAACCAAGAGCAAAACAAAAGCGGCAACAACAAGGGGAGAGGGAACAACCAAATAGTCCCCCCTCAAAAAAGCAACAACCCCAAACCCAAACCAAAACAGAACCAAACAAAGCAAAACCACTATAAAATAAAGGAGAACAAACCACGTAAATGGTTTCATTTTGGCTAACAGAAAGAAACGGCAAAAGTTCTTTGTGCTTTTATGGGAGGCAACAGCAATAGTAAACTAGATTAAACACATATTGTAGAAGCAATTTGCATCCCCATGCACACGTACACACACAAACACACACACACACACACACACACACGCACGCACGCACGCACGCACGCACACACACACACACACACACACATACCCACACGCGCGCGTGCGCGCACGCACTCACACCATGCATCAATGTCAACATAAAAATCTTTATGAATATCATGTATAGTCATAAAAAAGGACATCTGCATTTTGGAATTAGCTATACGAGAGAGAGAGAGAGAGAGAGAGAGAGAGAGAGAGAGAGAGAGAGAGAGAGAGAGAGAGAGAGAGAGAGAGGGGGGGGGGGACAGACAAAGAGACAGAGACAGAGGCACAAAAAAGACAAAGCTCAGTTTCTCTATTTATCATTTCTAATTTCAGACCTCATGTAAGACAAAAAACAAATCCACGAGTTACTTTGCATCCAAGTTTTTTGGTGCACGCGGTGTTGTTGTTTGGTTTTTTTTTCCATCTGCTTCCATCGCCTCAGATGGCATACACTTTCCAAAGATAGAAATGGTTTTAACATGTTCGCGAGATGTTCTGCGTGCCTCCGCACATGCGACCTCGGTTTTTAGTCTTAACAGCGAGAGAGAGAGAGAGAGAGAGAGAGAGAGAGAGAGAGAGAGAGAGGAGAGAGAGAGAGAGAGACAGAGAGAGACAGACAGACAGACAGACAGACAGACAGACAGACAGACAGACAGACAGACAGACAAAGGGACAGACAGACACAGATACATACACACAGACAGAATGAGACAGAGACAGAAAAAGAGGCAGAGAGAGAGAGAGAGAGAGAGAGAGAGAGAGAGAGAGAGAGAGAGAGAGAGAGAGAGAGAGAGAGAGAGAGAGAGAAGAGAGAGAGAGAGAGAGAGAGAGAGAGAGAGAGAGAGAGAGAGAGAGAGAGAGAGAGAGAGAGAGAGGGGAAAGAGAGAGATGTTTTGCGATTTTTTTTGTTCTTTTTGTTTTGTTGTAACGTTTCTATGTATTTTTATGGATTTTGTGTGTGTGTGTGTGTGTGTGTGTGTGTGTGTGTGTGTGTGTGTGTGTGTGTGTGTGTGTTGTGTGTGTATGTGTTGGTGTTGGTGTGGGGGTGTGTGTGAGTGGGTGGGTGTATGTGTGTGCGTGTGTGCGTGCGTGCGTGCGTGCGTGCGTGTGTGTCTCTATGTGTGAAATCAAACTAAGAAACAACAACGCCAAAAAATAGATGGCGTATTGAACATACATTTTGACACAGAAATATGAGGCCTTTTGAAAACCACTATAATTTCCTCTATATGCTAATAACAGGCTGACCAACTGTGTTTTAAATTCTAGCTTGGGCAAGTGCCTGTGTACTTCTGAGTGTGTATGTGTGTATGTGTGCGTGCGTTCGTGCGCGTGTGTGTGTTTGTATGCGTGTGTGTGAGTGCGTGCGTGCATGTGTGTCTAGGGGGTAGCGGCTTTGGTCAATGTGGTATAGTAATGGTGAAAGTAGTACTCTTTAATAAAAACAGCGAAGGTAACACAGTAACTAGTATACATCTTAAGGATCTATAAAGCTGAGAGACAGAGACAGACAGACAGGCAGAGACAGAGACTTAAAGAGATACAGAAGGAGACCCACAGCTGCATGAACACAATTATTATAAGCAACATCAGAAGCAGCAAAATCAAAGTAACAATAGCTGTAAAATTTGCAAAACCATGACAGTTGTTTAAACAATAAGGTTACCGCGGTAGTAGCATCATCATTAGTAACAGCATCAGTAACAGCATATTAACTAATAAATATTGCCTTGAAAAGAAGAAAGAAGAAGAAGAAGGAACATTTAAAGAAGAATATGACGAACAATTTGAATACGAATTTGAAGAAGATAGATTTGAAGAAGAAGACGAATTTGAAGAATTAAAAGAATTTGAAGAATTCAAAGAATTTGAAGAATTCGAAGAATTTGAAGAAGAAGAAGAAATTGAGGGAGAAGGAGACATAGAACCAGATGAGTTCAGAGAAAAGATTGACATTGTTTACAACAATCACCATTTATTAACTAGTAGTTCCTAAGCATACTTTAAGCCACCTCCTTTAAATCATTAAATGCATTATAAATAAATGACGGAATTGTTTAAAATAGAAAAAGTGTACCAAAACACCTCCAAAAGATGTCTAATCGAGAAACAAAAGAAATGGATGCTTCAACCAAATATACACCAACAGAGGTTATCTATACTGTGCTCTTTGAACATGCTATTGTCTCCTCTGTGTTGCCAAAGGGAGGGAAGCAGACTGTAGACGGAGGAGGTTACACCACCTTCACCCCGCGTGCACCACGCTTTCGTGTGTCGTGTCTTAGCCAATGGTCTATCCAGCAAAGCTTTGTTTCCTTGTCTGTTCCCTACAATGGTAATCCGACGTTCGTTTAAATGACTTGTTAGCTGGTAGGAATGGGACAGACAGAGTGAGACAGGGGGACACAGGAGTGATTGTGATGTAGGAACAAAGAGTGAGGGGGCAGGGGAAGAGGGATATAGATAAAGAGTGAGAGAGAGAGACAGACAGACAGACAGACAGACAGAGAGAAAGAGAGAGAGAGGAACAGAGAGATATCACCATCACCCACTTTGTCTCCATGACAATGACAACAACAACAGCAACAATAACAACTACAATGAAAACAATAACAACAACACCAACACCAACAAAGAGAGCAACGGCAACAGCAAGATTTTTACCATCTCAAATGTATGTATGTTGTGACACGTTTCTATAAGTCATTAACTGCAACAACAACAACAAACAAAGAAAAAAATTAATATAATGAAATCATTAGTAGAAATGTACACCAGCAGCCTCCAAAACATAATGGAAAAAACCCAAACTTGTGGGAAAATAACAATACACCAGAAGACTTTTTCTATATCAGAGTCCACCAATATGTTTTTGTCTCCTGTGTGTTCCCAGGAGAGTGAAGCAGACTGTAGACAGAGGGGGGTAACTCCACCTTCACTCCACATGCAATACACTTTTCTTCCCTGTCTTAACCCATGTTTTATCAGGTACAGCGTTGTTTCCATTGTCTTTTCCGAACAGTGGTAGTTGATGTCTGCTTAAATGACTGTTTAATTGGTAGGATTGGGATAGACATTGTGAGACAGAGACAGTGGACACAAAGGGGTGAGTTCGTTTCAAAAGTCAGACAATGAGAGAGAGAGAGCGATAGAGAGAGAGAAAGAGAGAATGAGAGAGACAGACAGACAGACAGATAGACAAACAGACAGACAGAGAGACAGACAGACAAACAGACAGACAGACAGACAGAAAGAGAGTTTTAGAATGATCAGCATCAGTATCATCCGCTTTATCATGACAATGACAACAACAACAACAAAATTAGCAATGATGTCAACAACAATAATGCTGAGTTCACAAACTCAAATGTTTCCTTCCAAATGTACTTTCAGATCCATGGTTGTACTGTGTGACATTATTATCTAAGTCATTGACTACAACTAGAAAATGGAGAAAAAAAGGGGTTAAATTATTGGTGGGAATGCACACTAGCAGCCTTAAAAAATGGAAAGAAAAAATCCTTGGAAAATAATACACCAGAAGACCTCTTCTATGTCAGATCCCTCTCACCTTTCCTTGTCTCCTCCCTGGTCCCAGGAGACTGAAGTGAGCTTTAGACAAAGGGGAGTACACTACCTTCACTCCGCATGCGCCACGCTGTCTTGCGTGTCTTAGTCCATGTTTCTGTGGACAAAGCTTTGTTTCCCTGTCTCTTCTACACAATGGTAATCCACGTTTGTTTAGAAATGGTATAGGAAATGTGAGACATTGGCCACAGGCAAGAGAGAGAGCGAGAGAGAGAGAGAGAGAGAGAGAGAGAGAGAGAGAGAGAGAGAGAGAGAGAGAGAGAGAGAGAGAGAGAGAGAAAGAAAGAGAGAGTGCAGCAGCAACAACCACATAATCAGCTTTGTCATGGCAACAATTACAATAGCAACAACAACAGCAGCAACAACAACAACAATAACAGCAATGACAACAGCAAGCTACTTAAAAACTAAAATCTTTTCTTCAAAATGTACTTTCAGATCCACGGCTGTACTTTGTAACCGTCACCATCACCTATCCCTCAGATTCTGAATCCTTTGGGGCACCTTCGAAGATTTGTCAACCACCTTTCTCCAGTCCTCGCGTCTCTCAGCTGCCCTAAGGGTGTCTCTCAGCTCCATGTATGTCCACTCTCGAATGTTGTCCTCCCATCTCTTCCTTTGTCTTCCTCTTCTTCCTCCCTTCACTGTGCCTTGTAGGATTGTTTTAGCAAGACCAGAGGAGCGTGTGACACGTTTTCTTAAATCATTAAGTGCAAGCAGAAAATTAATTAAAACAAAAAATCAAAATAAATCATTGGTAGATGAGCATACCAGCAGCCTTAAAACGGACAGAAAACAAACTACTTGGAGGAAAAACCACACCAGAGGACCTTATCTATATGTCAGACTCCACCAACGTGCTCTTATCTCCCGCGTGGTCCCAAGGGAGGGAAGCAGACTGTAGACAGGGGAGGTTACACCCCCTTCCCTTCCCATGCACCATGCTTACTTGCGTGCCTTAGACCATGTTTTATGGGGCAAAGCTTGGTTTCTCTGTCTGTTCCCTACAATGGTAATTGACATTCTGTAAATGACTTGTAAGCTGGTAGGAAGGGAATAGACAGTGTGAGACATTGGACACAGGAGTAGGTGAGATGTGGAAAGAAAGCCTATGTGGGAAAGAGAGAGGGAGAGAGAGAGAGAGGGGGGGGGAGAGAGAGAGAGGAGAGAGAGAGAGAGAGAGAGAGAGAGAGAGAGAGAGAAGGAGAGAGCATTGATGTCACCCACTTTATCATGACAATGATGACAGCAACAACAGCAACAACAACAACATCAACAGCGACATTAGCAGTGACAACAACAATAACACGATGTTTAGAAACTAAATTTTTTTAATACAAAAAGTACATTCAAATTCATGGCTCTACTTTATAACAGGTTTGTCTAAAACATTAAGTATCTGCAACCAGAAAACAAATGTTTCAAAAAATTCCATCAAAATTAAGTAATTCGTACAAATGTACTCCAGCGGCCTCTGAAAATATATGGAAAGGAAACAAACAGTTTGGAAAATGAAACACACACCAGAAGACCTTCTTTATGTCAGACCTCACCAACATGTCCTTCTTTCCCCTGTGTTCCCAGGGGAGTGAAGCAAACTGTAAACATAGGAGGTTACACCCCCTTCAACCCTACATGCACCACGCTGTTTTGTATGTCTTAGTCCATGCCTTAGCTGGCAAAGCTGTTTCCTACAATGGTAATTTACATCGGTGTAAATGACTAGTTAGCTGGGAGGAATGGGACAGACAGAGTGAGACAGTGGACACAGGAGTGTGGTTGAGATGTGACAAGGAAGAGTATGTGGGGTAGGGGAGGAAGGAGAGAGAGAGAGAGATAGAGAGAGAGAAAGAGAGGGAGAGAGAGAGAGAAAGAGAAGAGAGAGAGAGAGGAGAGAGAGAGAGAGAGAGAGAGAGAGAGAGAGAGAGCAGCAGCAGCATCAACATTACCCACTCTATCGCCATGGTGATGACAACAATATCCACAACAATAGCAACGGCAAGAACAAAAGCAAGGTATTTACAAAATAAAAATGTTTGTCTTCAAAATGTACTTTCAGAGTCATGGTTGTACTTTGGAACATATTTTTCTAAGTCATTCAACATTAACTGCAAGCAGAGAAATAATACAAAAATAACATCAAATTAAATCATTGGTGGAAACACATGCCAGCATCATGGAAAAAAAGTGGGTAAAAAGCAACAGTTTTTTTGGGGGGAGAAACACATCAGAAGACCTTCTCTATATCAAAGTCCACCAATGTATTCTTGTCTCTTCTCTATTCCTAGGAGAATGAAACAGACTGCAGAAAGAATAGGGTACAACCACTTCATTACACATGCACCACGCTTTTTTGCGTGCCTTAGTCCATTGTTCAGTGAACAAAGGTTTGTTTTCTTGTCTGTTCCCTACAATTGTAATTGACATTGGCTTAAATGACTTGTTAGCTGGAAGGAATGGGACGGACAGTGTGAGACAGTAGACATAAAGGGAAGAGAGAGAGAGAAGAGAGAGAGAGAGAGAGAGAGAGAGAGAGAGAGAGAGAGAGAGAGAGAGAGATTGATAGAGAGAGAGAAGCAGAAAGATGTCAGTGACAGAAATAGGAGAACAAACAAACAAACAGGATATCTGAGTTTCGCAGAACAAGGGTAGTTATCTGGGACACCTACAGTTGGACATCTGTGACCGCCTGTTATAAAAATAGGGTCCAATCTGCATCTTTTTTTCTGTGTATTTTGAGACAGAATAAACAAATCAGGTGATGTCATTGCTTTTTGTTGTGAAAATCAGTTTATATTTGATTTGATTTTTACTATTAGCACCGATAGGGTTTGCTTTAGCCTTAAAAACGTACAAGATAACGTCGCCCCAGCCATCCAAGAAAACATTTCCCAAATACATACTTCTTTCATATTCATCATTACAGTTTGGACTTCTGAAAACAAGAAGCAAATATTCAGCCAGGGGAATGATGTTTTAACGTTTATTGAGTGTCGCATGCATATCTTCCCAAAAAGCTTATATATTTCATCAACAGATTTGTCCACGCAGCTGAACTATCCCTTTTCAGGGACAAAAATGCTCGCATGTGTTCTTTCCCAGCAGCTGTTTAGCACCACAGGCAATCTGTCATGCCAAGTAAAATATCATCTACCAGTTTCTTCTAATGCATGCAAACTTTAGTCTTTTTTCTGATGGATTACTTTTTTCACGAGAAATCACGCCATGAATTAATCTGAAAAATGTTTCATCTCCTGCTGCTAGCCATTAAACAATTGTCCAATTACTGTTCACTTTTTTATCTATAGCAGTGATTTGTGCTGTAATTACGAGACCACAACAATAGTGGCTACCTCATAGGGAGGGTGGGTAGGGGTGTTAAAAATGATCACTTTTGTGAACCTTGGAGCTGTTACCATGAAATCACAAAACAAAAATCTGAAGACACACTTCCTCTAAGCACATCTATGACCAACCTGCTTCTAGGTTTAAAAAGCCTGAATCAAATGAAGTATGATGTAGATTGATTCAAGACAGGTAGAAAAAAGCCATTATAGTAAACTCAACAAATGATCCTTTCCACAGAACTCAAAATGCAGCAAAGAATACTCTTTGTGGCAGGCAAAAAAGTAACCTTATCAGACACGTTAAAACATTTTCCAGTTTTCTGAAAAGTAGGTCATTGTGTGCCAGTAGGAAGAGGAAGGAAAATTTACACAAAGCAATGTACACGGGGACTGGAAGTAAACAAAAAAGGACATTAGAGCTCAATCCATTATTCTACTCCCCAAAAGTCCCAATAATAACAAACTCAGCAGGGAGCTCTTTCTTGGACAATGTGTCTGTGTCCTGTATGTCCTAATTGAATGAGTCTTACTGGACTTCAAAGAGATCAAAGCTAACTTAACTATCCAACAGGGTCGATTTTACTTCCTTGTCTAATCTTCTGTGATGGCTTTTTATTTCCCTCTATCTCTGTCTCCCTCTGTCTCTCTCCCTCTGTCTCTGCTCTCTGTCTCTCTGACTCTCTGTCTCGGTCTCCCTATCTCCCTTTCCCTCTCTCTCTCCTCTCTCTCTCTCTCTCTCTCTCTCCCTCCCTGTCTCTCTCCCTTTCTCTCACTTTGTCTCAGCAATGCATTTTCTATCATTGTTTGTGCTATATCTTCTTGAAAATGAGGATGGTAGCATGACATAACTCTTTTCTCAGCACACTCCTTAAGATGGTCATATGGCCTATGTTATCAAATGCTTTTCTTATGCCCCCCCTCTCTGTCTGTCTGTCTGTCGGTCGGTCGGTCGGTCTCTCTCTCTCTCTCTCTCTCTCTCTCTCTCTCTCTCTCTCTCTCTCTCTCTCTCTCTCTCTTTTTGGGCTGAAATTTGTTATGTTCTTGGTATTTGATATTATGTGTTTTGTGGTCAGGCCCCCTCCCACTGTCCCCTTGTGAATGGGCATCTTGCTTATCACAATAAACCTTTGTCATTGTCATTGTCATTGTCATTCTCTCTCTCTCTCTCTCTCTCTCTCTCTCTCTCTCTGTCTCTCTCTCTCGCTCTCTCTCTCTCTCTCTCTCTCTCTCTCTCCTCTCTCTCTCTCTCTCTCTCTCTCTCTCTCTCTCTCTCCACTCGATTTAGAAATGCTTACCATTGAACTGTCTCCTGTGTCAAAGCTGATGTCAGTCACGTCCAAAAGAAAATAGTGTGTTCTAAACCAGGTCACATGAGCATGACACGTTTTCTCCCTAGAATTATTCCTTGTACATTACAATTGCATCTCCCATTTATTTTAATATTACTGGTTTTAGCTCATCTTTCAGAATGTCTTTAAAAACTCATTTATTTCCATTCAAGCTAATCAGATTCAAAAGAAAAATAAGTTGTTGCCGTCTTCATTTTTGTTAACGTGCACAGATTTGTGAATAACATGTCCATGGTGGGTGTGTCTGTGTGTCTGTGTTTCTGTGTGTCTGTGTACTTTTTGTACAGTTACATCTGGAATATGTGCATGAAGATTCACTGAATTTTGAAGAAGGATGGGCGACGCAGGGAGGGGGGGGGGAGGGGGGCGTATATAAAGTGGGCGGGGGGTTAGACAGGTGGGGGAGGAGTGGTGGCTAAAACTAAAGGAACATAGTTCTGTGCAAGTGTGTTTACTGTAATTGGTTTGAGTATTGACACGTCAGTCCCTGTCTAAGTGTAAATGGTTTAATGAAAGAAAAAAAAAGTTGAAACTGTATCATTATCTTGTCATTGAACTTATTTGATTTTTGCGTCTGCCTGCCTGTTTGTCTGTCTGTCTACTTTTCTGTCTGTCTGTCTGTCTGTCAGTCTGTCTGTTTGTCTCTGTCTGTCTGTCTGTCTGTCTATCTATCTATGTCTGTCTGTCGATCTGAATGTCTGTCTGTCAGTCGGTCGGTCTATCTATCTATCTATCTATCTATCTATCTACCTGTCTACCTATCTGTCTGTCTGTCTGTCTGTCTGCCTGTCTGTCTATCTATATATCTTTCTACCTATCTATATTTATATGTCTCTCTGTTGTCTTTCTCCTTATAATTGCATAACATTCACTTTACCCAATCCCATATATAACGCCAGCCCTGTTGAAAAATCCTGCTTCAAACTAGGTAGCAATATGATATTCTCTCTCCAGACATCTTCCTTGGACATTGCAATCACATTTCTTATTCGCTATTCTGTTTCCTGGCTCATTTATCGAAATATCGTTGGAAAAAAAAACAACAAAAAACGTTTATTTACATTCTAGCTATTCAGATTACTAGAACCTAAACAGTTGCCCCCCTCTCTCTCTCTCTCTCTCTCTCTCTCTCGCTCTCGCTCTCGCTCTCTCTTTAAATGATATGTACATTTTTGTTCAATTGTACTTTTAGTGTGTGTGTGTGTGTGTGTGTGTGTGTGTGTGTGTGTGTGTGTGTGTGTGTGCGTGTGTGTATGTGTGTGTGACCAGCTGGTGCTTGTCTGCTTCTAGAGCTGTATCCAGGTTACATGAATGAAATGGTCACTAAGCTTTTGGGAAGGGCACAAGGGACAAGAACCGAAACAACATGTTGTGGAAGTGTGTGTAATGTAGCTGGTGTTGGTGTTCTTGTGTTATGCTTTAGTGGACCAAAAAAAGTGGAAATAGCACAATTCTCTGGCTTATCCTTGATATTGTTCGATGCGCAGTTTTCTCTGTCTGTCTGTGTGTCTGTCTGTCGCTCTCTCTCTCTCTCTCTCTCTCTCTCTCTCTCTCTCTCTCTCTCTCTCTCTCTCTCTCTCTCTCTCTCTC
>CM054135.1:20662066-20694566 GCA_028751875.1 Rapana venosa
ATGGATTAAAAAGCCCAAAAGAGTTTAAATTTCAGATCTTGGGAATAAAAGATTCTCTCTATTTTTATTGTGTGATTGGGGTTATACAATACATTTTTGGTTTTTTGTCCTTCTTATAATTCACTAAAATACTAATCAGTTCGGTAACCCCTTCATATGGCCAAGGGGCCTTTTTGTGATAAATCTTTCGATTTCCCAATTTCGATTTTCTCTCTCACTCTCTCTCTCTTTTTGGTAATGAGCAACGGCTTTACGAGCTCTGTATAAAAATTGTTTATATTTTTCCCAAATTCTTATCGCTCAGTTTGTTACAGTGAAAGTATTTTGACTCCAACTTTAAATTCGTGTTCGTCTGTTGGTAAGTGTTGAATTTCCTGCTTTAAGTCTGCGAATGTGTCGCTGCCGGACTGACTGTTTTCTCTGGGGGTCTGCTACCAAGCCTTACCTTGGAACAGTTTTGTCCCTCAACATTGGATTTTCGCATATTTAATTAATTGGGTGTTCTTCCGTTGTTTTGCACTCTTTTAATTCTTTTTGAAGGCTAGTTGGTGTAGGTGTCCTTTCAAGGCATATTTAGCATTTATTGAAATTTATGAAATTCCCCCTAGTTTATACGCGCCCCCTAGTTTTTCGTATTTAAAAGTCTTAGACCTTTTTCCGTATTACTCAATTTGTACAAACAACCTTATTTTTCATTTTTATCATTCAATATCAGAAATAAAACACCCGGCATGGAATTTTTTATTCACATGAAGAGGGATTTCCAGGTGGCCCTAAATTGTAAAAAAAATGGTGCCCTGGAGTCTTGGAGGGCTGATTTTTGGAGTATTTGTTGTAATTTGCCGGGGGATGAACTTTGTTCAATGCAGGAAGACGTGTTTTGATTTGCTCTGAAGAAAATTATTGGTGTTTTTTGTAAAATTTACACCATTTTGTTTTCAAGTAATTATGCCATTTGTAGCCAACAGTATGACTTGCCTGCGGCACTTTTGTGAATTTTTGGGAGGCATTTTATGGCAGAAAGGGGCCAGAAAAAGCTGATTGAAAAGGGTACGTAGCTTAAAATCCATTTAAAGTAAAGCCAAGTGATTCGTGTTACTATTTTTAGTGGCAGGCCCTTGCTGTGTGCTGGTGACTTGAAGCCAACGGGCCCTCTCTCCTAGCCACAAGCAGTGCAACACAAAGAACCAGATGTGAACAGTGACAAAATTTCATGAAAGTAACTACAACCATTCGTAAACAAGATGCCCGTTTGACTCCATCGAACGAAAATGTCAACAAGCGGCGGGCTTTGATACATAAAAGGGATGTGGCACAGGTGAAATCAAAGTGTGTGGACATTGAAAAAAGATGTTGTAGCAATATGAAGTGGAGCAAGGGGCATGGCAGGCAGCAGCTAGGATAACCAAACAGAAATTGATATCTGTTTGACGACAATGAAAGGCTAAAGCAAGAAGAAAGGAAAACTGAAGCCATAAATGACAAGCAGGAGGTAACAAAGGAAATCTGCCAGTCAGAAGTCGATAGATTGGAGGAGTTCTCAAGAAGAGACAACCTGAGACGTTGGTGTGCCGCATAAAAAGCAGCTTCTGATTTTAAAGACTTCAAGCTTTGTGCAAACTGGTGACCAGCACTCTAAAGGGTTTGGAAAGGGAAACCAAGAAATGGAAGATAAAGACATTGCTCGTGCTCAAGATTGGCCAGAGCAGGGAAGGAAGGACCACGACCAAAATGATAGTCAAGTTTAGTAAGGGAGTGATAAAATGGCAATCCTTCAACCGACCCCTATAGAGAAAAACTGACTAAAAAGGGAATCCGAGTGGCAAATGATTTGACCAAATCACAAGCAGGGCAGTAGCACTGCAAAGAGTGAGGGAAAGTTTGCTTACTTTAAACAGGCAAACTGATTGTGGAGCCCAGAAGACCTGACCCAAGAACATACGCAGAAGTGGTTGAAGGAAATAGACGAGGCACACATGGAAACCAGTCCAACTGGAAGTGGAAAGCAGGAACGGGAGCAATCATGACGTCCCCACCCTGGAGGAAAAGACAAACCAGGACAGGCCAGCTGTCAGAAACAACCAAAGGGGGAAAACCTAAAGGGTTCACCGGGTCGCCAGGAAGGGAAGACTTCAGCAGGAGTCCAAGCAACATGGGTCACCTTCACTGCCAGACATCAGGAATCGGGTTCTGCTGTACGTGATGATCACCGTCAACCGGAAAAGGCCGCGGACAAAGACAATCTGACATGCACAATCTGAGGACAGCAGGGCTCCAGGGGAGGTCCTCCCTCTCAAAGGAATCAGAGAAGCCCTCAGCCACGTCAAACAGAGCGCAAATTCAAAAAAAACCATAGGACAGGCAGGGCCATTCATCTGGTGTATCAGTTCATACGTTTAATGTGGAAGGGCTTGCGGTAAATTCATGATGGTTCCTTTATGCAATAGTTTCTTCCTTTGTATGGCATGCTTGACAGAAACATTTATTGACAATTCCTTTGATTTAACTGGTTTTCCAAGCTTTGTCATAATGGTACACCAGCAAGGAAATTGTCCTCCAAGGAAGAAGGTCGGAGGGTGATTTTGCTCTTTAAACGTAAATTGTACAAAAAATATATGAAAACCTGTAAGGTAAACTGTGCAAACACAATTGCTGTAATGATTGATAAGTCATTTTTTAGCACGACAAAAAGTCCGTTCATAGCTGTTATGTTGTGCCAGAGAATGGCCCGTTATACGATTATATGGTGGCCAAAAATGGCTTGAGATATTAGAGGACAGTATTGCCAATCAGTAGAAAACGAAGAAGTGTACTTTATGATCTGTGGAGATCTGAATGCTCGAACAGACTTCCCAGCAGCAAAATTAGAGAGCATGCCATTACTCCCATGATGGTGGTGATGATGACGACAATGACTTGGAAGAAAAGGGAATGTTTGACGGGTGTTCTAAGGACACAACAGTTAACAATTTTGGTCGTTCATTGCTTGATTTGTTTTCTTATGCTCGATTGCATTGTTCTGAATGGGGTTTGTGAGGGGACAAAAATGGGGATTTTACTTTTATAAGTTAAAATGGCTCTAGTGTAATTGACTATTTTGTTATGTCTCAAAATTTATTTTCTCAAATGAACAGTGTTATGCAAGTCATGGATCGTTTAGATTCTTGGCACCTACTTGTGGAATTGCACTTGGATAATATAGGCAGAAGTTCTGAGACTGAAGTCAAAAAATGACATGAAAGAGGATCGTGTGGTTGGTCAGATGAAATTTGCCCAGTTGTATAAGAATGAATTAGCTCATTAGAATTTAAGGAGACAAATTCAAGAAGCATGTAATGTTTTAGACGAAAATAAATTTATAAAACAGTTGATGTAATGAAAAGGCACTGCTTGGGCAAACAGAAGTATGGTAAAAACTGTTGGGGGGAAAATGAAAAAAACCAATGACTGGTTTGATTATGAATGCCACGAAAAGAAACGTCAAGTTAAAAGGCTTCTGAAGAATTTAGAAGGACAAATAGACTCGAAGTGAAAAAGAATTTGTACAATCCAAGAAGGGAGTACAAAAGATGCTAAAGCAAAAAAAGTATGACTTCGACCAGATAGACTGACAAAACTTAAAGAAAATGTGAGAGACTCCAAGTCCTTTTGGAAAGACTATTCGTTCGTTAATTGTAAACGAAAAATCTGTAACTCAATTTCTAATGACCAATGGTATGACCATTTCCTTAGATTAAATTTTAAGACTTTGAGAATACGATACAGGACCAGGAAACAGTGGAAATGAAACTGTCAGAATCGACAATGTTGTGCAAGACCCAGTCCTTGAAGAACCTATATCTAAAAAAGAAGTAATCGCAGCCATAAAGAGATTGAAAGGGGGAAAAGTGCTGGTCCAGACAGAATTATAGGAGAGATGCTTAAAAATGTGGGTGACACTATAATTGACTATTTGGTGCAGTTGTTCAATAAGCTTTTTGATTTAGGGTTTATTTCCAAAGGAGTGGTCTAAATCTATAATTGTGCCAAACATAAGAAGGGAGCACTAGTATGCCCGGACAACTATCGAGGAGTTCTCTGACAAGCATAAAGAGTAAAGTATACACATCCATATTTAAATAGAAGACTTTCAGATGGTTGAAACAAATGAAAAAATCAGAGAAGAGCAAGCAGGCTTTAGAAAGGGGTATAACACAGTTGATCATATTTTTACTCTCTATGGGCTTGTACAGAAACATTTACAGAAGCATGCTAACTGTTTGTTGCATTCATAGCTTTCAGAAAAGCATTCGATTCGGTAGTAGGAATATACTATGGGTTTACTTCCATAAAACAGGAAAATTTAAAGGAAACTGTATAGGGCTATAAAAGGGGAAAAATTCATCTGTAATGGCTTGTGTACGCAACAGTTTCTTACACAGATTACTTTTTACTGTCCCATAGGCGTTAAACAAGGTTGTTTGTTGAGTCCCTTAATGTTTCAATTTTCATAAACGAACTGGCCCACAGAAGTACGAACCGGAAAACATGGAATACAAATGATCCCAGGAGCCGTTGAATTATTCCTGTTACTTTTCGCAGATAGATGATCATTCTTTTGTTAGCACACCTACAGGACTGCAAAATCAACTGAACACATTAAATCAGAAACAGATTGTCTGGGCCTCACAGTAAATTCAGAGAAAACGATGGTTATGGTATTTAGGATGGGAGCCACTTGGGAATGAGAGAAAAATGGACTTATGGGGACCAAAAAACTTAAAATAACAAATAACTATAAAGTACCTTGGGGTAACATTTTCAACAAAGTTGTGTAATAGCTTCTATGTTTGATATGAGTGTCAAAAAGCTAAAAAAAGGAGTTATGCAAATTAATCAAATCAATGAGAAGATTAGCTTCTTGATAGTACATTATTTTGGAAACTGTTTGACACACAAATAGAAAACCCGCCTGACGTATGCAGAGAAGTATGGGGTCTAGAAAATACCACACCCAAAATTTTAAAAATTACACACCTTTGCCATGAAAAAATTCTTATGTGTTTTCCCTTACATGCATCAAAAAAAATTATGTACGGAGGAAACTGGTAGATTTCCCCTTTTATATAAGAACCATAACTAATGCATTAAATACTGGATTAAACTATCAGGCTTCCTATGTTAAGAATAAACAGACAAGCTACGAGATGCTGCTTATACAACATAATAATGGTAAAGTAAACTGGGCGACTAAAGTAAAAGATCTTTTGACGATAAATGGATTTGGTATTGTTTGGCTATGCCAGGGGGTGGGTTATGAGAACAGTTTGTTAGAGAAATTTAAAGATAGACTTATTTTCATGTTTTCAAACAAAACTGGCCCTGAACAGTTAATGTCTAGTGAAAATACACTTGGTATAGCTCCTTAAAGATGCGTTTTGGGCCAGAACAGTATTGATATCGTTAACTAATAAAAGGCTTCGAAGTAATTTTACTAAAATTTAGGCTAAGATTGTGTGGTCTTTTGAACTGCAAACAATGGTTTTATTACAGCAGAAACAGACAACAACTCTTGTCCGCATGTGGAGAAGAAGAAGAAGACAATTTCATTTTTTTTTTTGCTTGTAGAACTTATCATGACATTCGCCAAAAAATTGCTTTTTTGACAAACCCAACCAACAGGTCCACCAATCTTGTACAAAAGGTGTTATCTTCAAATAATAGTCCCAGCTTAAATCTTTAGCAATATATTAACGCAGGCTCTAGATAAACGTAAGCAGACTATGAATGAAACGGATCCCATACGTAATAACTGAAAATATTGGTTGGCATTTATCTGGACTTTGGATTATTACTCAGTCCTTTCATATTCATTCCTATGTTAAATGTTACTTACAATTAACCCCCTTTTTACTGATGGGCTTGTAGCTTTTGTCAAATAAAATTCGTTCATTTATTCTCTCTCTCTTTTCTCTCTCTCTCTCTCTCTCTCTCTCTCTCTCTATCTCCCCCTCTTCTCTCTCTCTCTTCTCTCTTTCTTTCTCTCTCTCTCTCTCTTCTCTCCTCTCTCTCTCCTCTCTCTCTCTCTCTCTCTCCCCTCTCTCTCTCTCTCTCGCTCTCCGCTCTCTCGCTCTCTCTGTTCTTGTTTCTGATTACGTCTCTGTCTGCTGGTCTCTGTCTGCCTGACTGTCTCTCACTGTCTTTTGTTTTTGTTCTTAGTATGTCTCTGCCCGCTTTTTCTTGTTTGTGTGTGTGTCTATTTGTCCCTCTCTGTCTATCTCTGTCCTTGTTTGTTTGTCTGACTCTGTCTCTCTGTTTATCTGTAACTCTCGGTCTCTGGCTGTCTGGCTGTCTCTCTCTCTCCCTCCCCTCTCTCTGTCTATCTGTCTGTCTGGCTGTCTGTCTGTCTCTCCCTCTCTCCCCTCTCTCTCTCTCTCTCTCTCTCTCTCTCCCTTCTCTCTCTCTCTCTTTCCCCTCTCTCTCTCTCTCTCTCTCTTGTGTGTATGTGTATTTGGGGGGTTTGTGTATGTGTGTGCGTGCATGAGCGTGTGTGTATGTGCGTGTGTGCGCGCGCGTATGTGTGTGCGAGCGCACGCGTGCGAGGACGGGGGAGGGGGATGAAATTTATTGGAAAAATTCAAGCAAACATTCTTTTCGCTGTGGTTGTTACTATGACAGTGCTGGTCAAAAGTGTTATCAGTTCTAGGCATCGGTGAACTGATAAGACCTCTATGATATGCTTTTACGTCTCCAAACTTTCTGCAAGGAGTGCCTGTATCCACGTTGAGATGCTATTGAAATGAATATCACTTTCAGTCACGGCAGACTACTCTGCTTGAAATTTGGAACGGTGGCCTAGAGGTAATGCACCTGCTTAAAAATGAAAAAAACCCCAACCAAAACCCAGTTCAATCCTCGTTTTGGGTCCGAAACTTTCTCCTTATGTTTTCGACCACGGGTGGTGGTCTTGGTGCTAGTCTTGCGGATGAGACGATAAACAGAGACCCGAATTTTATACATAATTATTTGTTGTACGTACAAGAACCCATAGCAACAAGAATATTGTCCTTGGAAGAAACAATTCTGTAGAAAAAGTAACTCTGATAGGGAAAATAAAATAAAATAATGGGTGGCACTGCTCTTGTGGCCATGCGATTTCCCATGGGAAAGCAGCCCAAATTTCCCGCAGATAAGACTGCCGTGATTTAAAGTGGCGTAAGATAGGATTTGGGCATCTCTACTACGGGAAAGAGCGGCGAAACCCATATTTTTGTTTCTGTTTGTAACCATACTTGTTTCCCTATCAGTATGGATTTTTGTTCTACATATAATTATTTGAGTTTGGCAGCTCTCTTGTTGCTCTGGTTTATTTTACATGCAAAAAATGCGTGTTACACACGGGACTTTGGTGCCTTCAATTCATGGAAAAGACATGTTTTTGAGTGTGTATGGTTATCTCACAGAAAAGTGTCAAAGTTTGAGAAGCGGGACGTAAAGCGCATTCTGGACTACTGCTTTATTTCTGTTGTAACGTTTACATTGTTTTGAATCCATTTCTTTTTTCTGCTTTCTTTCTCCTTTCTTGTTTCTGCCTTGCTGGTTTTCACTTGTCCCTCTGTGAATTTAAGCCTTGTCTTGTTTTGTTTTCTTTTTGCTTTTTGGTTTCGTTTCGTTTTTCACATTGATGTTTGTACATATTTATTTATTGCTCTAAAGATTGTAATGTTATGCCTAACAAACGAAGGTAAAAATAAGTAAAGGGGTTCTTATAACCTATGCGATCGTTGGGGAACGGGATGTCAAGAGACCTAAGCATCTCCAGGGGCCAGCATATTGAGGACGGCGCCCGTCTTGTCTCCCTCCCTGCTTTGCCTTCCCTGACCCTGAAGACGGCAGGTGCCCATTTACAGCTGGGTGAACTGGGAGCCTGTACTGAAGCCAAGGCGCGCCAACAGTTACCCTTCCATTTGGGAACCACGCTCAGTGCTGCTTAACCGTAGCTTGGACAAAGCGAGTGCTCTGAGCACTAAGCTATCCCATGAACCACAGTCTGGGTTACTGCTTCATCTCTCTTGTAACACGTGGGGGGTTTCTTGGGTTTCGCAGCCCTCAGCCTCTCCAGGGGCCAGCATATTGAAGGCGGCGCCCATCTCCTCCCTCTGGCTGCTTTGCCTTCCCTGAGCACTCTCCCCTCTCTCTCTCTCCTCTCTTCTCTCCTCTCTCTCTCTCTCTCTCTCTCTCTCTCTCTTCTCTCTCTCTCTTTTTCTCTCTCTTTCTTTTCTCTCCTTCTCTCTCTTCCTCTCTTTTCTCTCTCCCCCCCCACACCACACCACACACACCGATTTTCTTTGCAGTATCTTTCCAAAAATAGTGCCGTCTCTTCTCTTAGATCTGCAATGTGTCTATTGCTCGTGCACTTCATTCTGGATATTCTTGGTTTTTTTTTATTTGTTTGTGCCCTGTTTTGGGTGTTTTTTTTTTCCCCTCCAAAACCATAACATTTCTGCTCTAAGATTTGTGATGTGTCGGCTGTTTTTGTCTGTTATTTAATTTCGTGTTTTGTCTGTTTCGTTTGTGTTATTATGTAGTGCCGCGCGTTTGCCTGCGGGTTGTTTCGGGGGTGTTGTTTTGTTGTTGTTGTTTTTTCTTTTGATTCTTTGAGTTGTAATCGGATTAAAGTGTTTTTTGTGTGTTGTTATTTTTGTTGGGATTTTTTTGTTTTGTTTATTTTTTCACTGTTTCTGTTGCTTTTTTTTGTTTAGAACATGGTTAGTTTTCTTTTTTGAGAGTTTTTTTTATTTTTTTTTAATTTGTTTTGGTTTTTTTTCTTGTCTCGATTTTTTTGGTTCTTTATACATTTTTCCCAAATTTTTTTTGAATTATTTTTATTTGTTCATATTTTATTTAAAATGTTCCCCCCCCAATTTTTTTAAAATAATAAAAGCGAGATGTGGTCGAAATTTTTTTTGCTATATTGTTTAGAGTTTTTTTCCCTTTTAACAATTTTTAATTACTTTGGATTTTCTCTGTGTACTGTGTGTAAAAGTTTAAGTTTTTTCCCATAACCCAAGGGGTAGGGCGAGGCATAAGACTCATTTCTAGGGGAGCTATTTAGGGGGCCATCTCCTCTACCACACTGCTTTACTTCCAGACAAAAGAGGGCAGTCCTATTTACAGATTTGGTGAAATGGGAGAACTGCATGAAGCAAGGGCGCAAACGGTCACCCCTTCAACTGGTACCACGCTCACGTCTAACTTGCTGGGGAAAGCGATGCTCTGACCCTGAGCATCCCCTGTCCTGTATTTTGTATCATACTTGTCTTTTTTGTACGTGTGTATAAAAATCTTTTTAAAAAGAACTTAATGATGCTATTTTAAATAGGTATATTAAAAAGGTAAAAGAAATATAAGAAAAACAGACCACAGACAAGCACAACAAACTCACCCACACACCCACACACAACATACCACACACTACACACCAAACACGAGGCAGATCATTTATATTTTTTTGCAGGGGAAAAAATCTTAAGGGGCAGTCCCCGGGAAAAGAACCCCATTTATTTGTTGGGACTGACCCATGATTTGAACCACACAGAGGCAGCAGCGAGTGTCTGGCCCCTGTGCTTCAAGCAGCTGCAGACCAGTTCCTAGTGTGGACTTTTTTGAATGAATACTCTTTTTTCCACAGAAATTGGATTTTGTGGTCCTTTTATTTTCTCTAGTATGGCATTTCATTATGATCATTTGGGAACTTCAATTTCTTGCATAAATTTTTCCGTTGTTTAGATCAAAAAAATAGTGTTTTTCTATGGGCGGAATGAAATGGAGAGGAAGAATTTTAAGAAGAAATCAGGATAATATGAAAAGGGGAAAGGTAGGAAATTGCAAAAAAGAATTTCGAAAGGAGTTAAAAGAATTGCAAAGGGGAAAAGGAAGAATTTCGATGCGGAAACTGTGCAAAAAAGGAAAGAGGGGGAAAAAAAGAAAAAGAAGAAAAACAACAACAAAAACAAAAAAAATAATAAAAAAACAAAACGCAACAACAACAACAAAAGCAGCATCAAAAACAAGAACAAAAAGAACAGAAAAAACCAATACTTTTTACATCAAGGGATGAAGCTAAAATGTGGGTTCCCGTCTTCCCAAACGAACCCTGGCTAACTCACACTGATTGAAGCTGGCCGAATCCGAAGAAACCCTATGATCTTATGGATTGAACCCACGATTTCCCCTTTTGACCCCCAAAGCGTGACCGCTACGCCCCAAAGGTGGTTGGCTTTTAATTTAGATCTTGCATGCACACAGTTTCCCCAGGGAAAATTAAATTTTACAAGTAATGGTAATAAAAGAAATTAAATAATCGGTTTTAATTCCAAATCTCTCTCTCTCTCTCTCTTCCCTTTTCTCTCTCTCTCTCTCTCTCTCTCTCCTCTCTCTCTTCTCTCTCTCTCTCTCTCTCCCCTTCTCCCCTCTCTTGTTGTCTGTTCAGGCATGTACACACCGCACACACACACACAACCCACACACACAACACAACCACACCACACACACACACACACACACACACCACTCCCCCCCTATCTTCCTCTTCACGCACACAGGCTAGTGGTTTGAACAATGCGCTTGCCATCTGACGGACCCAGGTTCGATTCCCGGTCAAGGGGGATATTTTCCCCTGAAGTCAATATCAGTTCAGACCGAGGTCTCGTGTGCGAACGCACGCAGAACATCTTGCGCACACGTTAAATCCTGTTCCGTTTTCCGTAAGAGTAGGCCACTGTAGGCATGTGGGAACAGATGACAAAATTTTCAAAACTGCATACACACCGGGACTGGATGTAAAAGAGCAAATCGTATGCTTATTCCATTATCCTTGATATAAAAGAATAAAATGAATAAGATAACAGTGAAAATCACACACACACACACACACACACACACACGCACACATGCACACACACCAGCACTCATATAGTATTCGATATGGAAAAAAAGAGCAGTGTATTGATCAATGGGCCTGTCAAAAGCCCAAAGAAGAAGTCACTTTTTATTAGATTTGTCAATGCTCAGTCAGAACTCTTTGCCTAATATTCTATGTTCAGCGCACATTATGTGCGACTTTTGAAATGTGTTTAATTTTTGCTAAGTTGTTTTTTGCTGTCGTTGTTGTTATTGTTGTCGTTTGTTTGTTTGGTTGGTTATTTATTTATTTATTTATTTATTTGTGTTAGTTCTTTGGTGTTTGAGAGCTGGCTAGTTGATTAGTTGCTAGTTTGGTTGACTGACTAACTGGCTGGCTGGCTGGCTGGTTGGTTGGTTAGATGGTTGAAACCTTTCGTCTTTTTACCATTTGTTTTGTGGTTGTTGCTTGTTTTCTTGAGGTTTTAGGTGGGTGTTAAAAATATTCACAGATTAAGACATAACACGGCAGGTGTAGATTTATATTTGTGAACTAAGGTAAACAAAAAGCAAAACAAAAAAAATAAGTTCACAAATAAATGTGCTTTCGAAAGACCTTTAAGTAAAATAAAGATTTGAAAAAGCACAACATTGAAATTTGTAGGTGAGGTGACCTGAAAGGGATGATGAATGAATGGATGGAATATTTTTTTATATTCTTTTATATCGAAAATAATGGAATAAGCACTTATGTGCTTTTTTTTTTTACATCCAGTCCACGTGTGTATGTGGTTTTGTAAATTCTCTCATCTGTTCCCACCGGTACACAATGGCCTACTCTTACGAAAAGCGCAACAGGATTTAACGTGTGGGCAATATGTTCTGGATACGTTCGCGCCCGGGACCTCGGTTTATAGTCTCATCCGAAGAACTTTTTGGGAGAGGGGAGTCTGCACTGATGTTAACTTCAGAGAAAAATATCTCCCTTGCACAGGAATCGAACCCGGGTCGTCAGATTGTGAGCGCAATGATAGAAGTATTGAACGAACAGACAGAGATTCGGATAGTGACGTGAACGTAAGCACAGGTTGACAAACAGACCAAAGTATAACAAACATATATACAAGATAACTGACGTCTAGAGACAATGTATATTCATTAGTCATGTGTCTTAAGTATGAAGTATTTACTTTCTTATTCTTGTTGTTGTTCTTGTTTTTGTTGTTGCTCTTGTTGCTGTTGCTGTTGCTGTTGTTTATGTTTCCTCTTGTTCTCGTTCTCGTTATGGTTCTTGTTCTTGTTCTTGTTTTTGTTGTTGTTGTTGTTCTTCTTCTTCTTCTTCTTCTTCTTCTTCTTCGCATTTTTCGCATCTTCTTCGCATTCTTCTTCGCATTCTTCGCATTCTTCTTCGCATTTTTCTTCGCATTATTCTTCTTTGCATTCTTTCTCTTCTTCGCATTCTTCGCATTCTTCTTCACATTCTTCTTCTTCCCCTTCTCCTTCTTCTTCTTGCATTCTTCTTTGCATTCTTCTTCTTTGCATTTTTTTCATTCTTCTTTGCATTCTTTTTCTTTGTATTTTTCGTCTTTGAATTTTCTTCTTTGCATTATTTGCATTCGTCTTTGCATTATTTTTCTTCGCATTCTTCGGATTCTTCTTTGCATTCTTCCTCTACTTTGCCATTTTTATTCTCCACAATTCTCTTTCGAAAATCTTCTTCACAATTGTTCTTCTTGTACATTTTACTTCGCCATCGATCTGCACACTTTTTTGTGTCGATTCGGCAATGACAAAAGAAAAATCACTGCATACAACTGAAGTTTATAGCGTATCTGATATCAGACAGTATAAACTAGAGAAAATAAACAGACCATAAAATATCAAGTTGATGTGGGATAAAGAGAAGCATCTTATTCAAAACCTTCCGCAGCAGGGGACTGGATGTGCAGCTATTTGAATAGGACATGGACCAGACAATCGTCTGCTTGCCTCTATGAGGTATGCAAGATCATGGGGGTCAGTCCACCAGACTGATAAATGGCCTTCTTCCGGAAGATTGCATCTTTAAGCATTTTCCCAAATATATAACTATAAGTGTGAGTCTGCTTCTTCGTGTGTGTGTGTGTGTGTGTGTGTGTGTGTGTGTGTGTGTGTGTGTGTGTGTGTGTGTGTTTGTTGTGTGTGGTTTGTGTGTGTGTGTGTGTTTGTGTGTGTGTGTATGTTTGTGTGTGTGTGTGAGTGTGTGCTTCTTTGTCCGTGTCTCTAACTGTCTCTCTGTCTGTCTGTGTGTCTGTCTCCCTCTCTCTCTCACTCTCTCTCTGCCCCCACCCCTATCTCTCTCTCTCACTATATTTCAATATTTTCTTCACTTTCCTGTTATAAATGAAAATTATGAAATTTCATTCGTTTATTTTCATTTATTTTCTTATGTACAGTGATAAAAGCAGAGAGAGACAGACAGACAGACAGAGACAGAGACAATGACAGATACAGAGAAACATTGAGACAGAACGAGGGACAGAGACATAGAGAAAAAGAAAGACGGAGAGAGAGAGAGGCAGAGACACATAAACGATAGAGATACAGACAGAAAGACAGAGATAGAGAGAGAGACAAACTTATTATCCGCTTGATTTATCACTTTCGGTCAACAACGTTATTGCAAACTACATATAAACTGTATAACTGTGAAAAGAGATACGGCCCATCTCCTAGGTACGTTTTTGAAAATTTAGAAAACAAAATATGTGAACAAAATTATCAAAATTCACAGCAAGACCAGAAAAAATGAAAAAAGACACAAAAACCAATGACAACAAACACATTTAAAAAAACATAAAAATTAAAGCAGAAAGTAAACAAGATTTTAAAAAACCACAAAGCAACGATCAGGCATAAATTTACACAAAACAAAGTGAAAGAAAACAAACATTAAAATCCCAGACAAAAAACCCACTTCATTTCAGATTAAAAATCAAAGAAGCACAACAACAATGGAAAAAAATAACCAGGCAAACGAGTCGTAATAACAAATAACAAAAACAAACACAGAAACAAAACATAAAGTTGTATACAAGACAACAACCGACATGTCACAAATCTAAGATCAGAGACGTTATGATTTTTGGAAAAAACAACGCACACATACATACACACATACTCAAAGAACACACAAAGAACACACACAAGAACACACACACACACGCACGCACACACACACAAACACTCACAAACACACACTCACACACACACACACACACACACACACACACACACACACACACACACACACACACACACACCAACAACACATCATCATCATCATCAGACCCGTGACCTTGGCGGTCGTGGGGGAGACACGAAAGACGATGCCGTGGTAAGCCTCCTCCATCCATCTCGGTCCTCGGCTCTGCGCAGTAGTGTCGAGTCATTCATCCTGGTCCATTCTCTGATGTTGTCCATCCATGACTTGTTCTGTCTTCCCCTCCTTCTGCCACCTTCGAGTGTGCCCTGCAGTACTGTTTTTGGCAGAGTGTTGTGGCGGGTGACGTGGCCGAACCATGTCAGCTTTTTCTTCTTGACGATGGTGAGAAGGGGTTCCTGTGGACCTGCCAGCCGTGTTATTTGACTCTTGACAAATTCATTGGTCTTTCGTTCTCTCCAGGATATGCCCAGTAGTTTTCTATGGCATTTTGTTTCAAATGACTGGATTCGCTTTGCTGTTTCAGCAGTCAATGTCCAGGTTTCACTTCCGTACAGCAGGATAGTCTGAATTAGGGCTTTGTGGAGCTTTAGTTTGATTGGGAAACTGATCTCTTTACACCAACAACATGAAACTCCAAAATAAAACGCGAGAGCAACAGACAACTCGCAAATCTAGAAGAAGAGACTGGTATCATTTTTTTGTATAGACACAGCGAAGAAAATATCAACAGTCTTTGTCTCTGTGTATTCCTGGAAGTTCTGAAGACTTTGGACACTTCCAATCATAGCTATGCTTTTTTATCCATATATTTTGAACGGGTCTACACACACACACACACACACACACACACACACACACACACACACACACACACACACACACACACAGTAAGGATAAAAGCGTTACATTCTGAAAGAGTTTCTTTAAATAGTGAAATGGTTTTCTTTGGGTACAAGGAGGATTAAAACCTGATGAAATGCTTGATTTGATATACTGCTTTGTATTTTTATTTGGATATATACATATCAAATCAACAAAGTACGCTCAATCCTCTATGTTTTATCACAGCGGGAAAAAAAACATGGAAAATGGCAAAAGCGCTCACATTTTTCAGTTGAATATATATATATATATACCTAGAATGATAGATATAAATATATCTAGATATACATATAATTATAAGTATCTATTTATCTCTTTCATTCATATATATATATATATATATATATATATATATATATATTATATATATATATATAATATATATATATATATATATATATATATATATATATATATATATATATGACATACAACTAATTCATAAAATCAAGATATAGAGAGTTCGATCAGTTTTTGGTAGTAGATACCGACTCACGAAACAACTTTGAACAAAAACAATAAAACAAAACAAAACAATGTTTTGATTTGTAATAATCGAAGTATTTTCATTGCACCTGCTTTTATTTCTATTCACTTTATTAATGTTTGTTTCGTTTTTTTCACTTCTGGGGTTAATTTAATGCATCATTTTTCATCCTACTTCTTTATTAGACTACCTGGGATTGTTTTTCATTTGTTTAGATTGCATGTTATCTTTGGTTTCACTCCTAATTATTTGATATTCTTTCTTTATTTGCTTTTGCATTAATTTAATGCATCGTTTTCCTTCCGACACTCTTTTCCAGTTTTTATTTAACCTTTTCGTCGTTTTTCATTTCTAAGTTTTTGTTCCCCCTTTTCTCATCAAATTCTTCTACCAAACACTAATTAAATTCTAAATAAATACTCATCTTCACAGCACATCGTCATTAATCTTCATCAAGATTAAAACGCTCTTATTTTAGTTCATATTTCCATGCTCTATGAATTTTGATTGGATAACTGACAAGATAAATGTTCCTATTTTCGTGTACTTTTGCTCTCTCTCCGACATTCAGTCTCCATCGGCCTCTTCATTTCTGCAACAAGAAAAAGTCAATCAACAAAATGACAGAAATGGAGCACGCATTTCTACCATTCACAGCGTTTAAAGCCGTTGATCTTTCCATAAAAGATCAACAAAATTCATCCATTTCTTCAGTCATGAAATGAAAATAAGACATTCCTGCGAAGGCTACAAACAGTTCAAAGAATCTTTTAAAAAATGTTTTGATGTAGTTAACCAGGATAGATATATAAAGTATGTTCTTTCGAGCCAGAAGGCCCATAGAGCCGGAGCTTATCCCGGTTTCTGTAGCGTTAAGCGAACTGATGGTTTTTCACCACCCCTGTGACAGGACGCTAGTCTGTCGCCAGATACTTCCCCAGCAGAGCTGGTACCCACTTGTACACCTGGGTGGAGTGAGGAAAATAGGAGTAAAGTGTCTTTCCCAAGGACACAACACCGAGCCGAGCGGGGATCGAACCCGCGACCTCTGGATCACGAGTTGACCGCCTAAACCACCCGACCACGGTGCCTCCAGGATAGATATATAGAAGAGCCAAAACTCAGCTGGGATATGCAAAATAGATAGTCGCTCATTGAAAACATCTCATAAACTATCATAGAGCTGGAGATGTTTTATCCTTTGTTTTTCAATGCAAACAACATAAAACAATGTATCCGTGTATGAATGTAGGAGTTGAAGACGTTACCTGCACGTGATTTACTCCAGTGTTATGTCCACTAAACTTACATCGTTGACAGAAAGAATAGATTCATAAAAATAGATACATAAATGGGTCTGTCAGTAGATAAATAGATGGATATTTTGTATGATGAAGTAGTGACTCTCCACTTCATTCTCAGCAGAACTCTTGAAACTTGTTGCTCAAAAAAAGGAAAAAAAATAAGAAAAGAACCAAAGCATTCTGTGGAGGTTTTTAAATTACATTAGCATTCTGGTTTTTTGTTTTTTGTTTTCATCTTACGATTGATTTATTGTTCATTCTATTCATTTTTTTAAAAATTACTTTAAATGGTTTTTCATTTGCATATTGCTTTGTTTATTCTTTGATCTTCCTCATCCTTTTCTTCTACCACAAATGGATTTAATTCATTCCTCATTTTCACAGCATATCGTCATTAATCTTCATCAACTTGAATTGCCATCTTCCTTTTCCTCAGTGTTCATTTGACTTTTTATACTCTATCTGATTCGATTCCTTGATAAAATCCATTTCGAGTTTGGGTCCTCCTGCTAGCTTTCTTTCAAAAGATCATTTTTTTATCAGCCTGTGCGTTGTCTTGCAAAATTATCAACAAATGACCTGACGGAAAAGGTACACATATTTCCATCATTTAAAGTTTAATAGACCAATGTCTGCTAATGTTTTAGAAATGAAAACATTCCTTCATTCATGTGTTCATTCATTTATTCTATTCTTAGGGATGTGATGAGGTTTCATTATAAATAGCATCCCCACATTCTGGAAATGTTGTGCCAGAAATGTCCTCTTTTCTGTCAATCTTTTGGTGTGTTTTTTCTTCCTGTCACTCATCCTTCTCTATTTTCTGTCTTTTTGGTCCATTTCCAGCATTTTTTTCCCAGAAGACCTTAAAAATAACAATTTCTTTCGTATGCCGACGATGGACCAAACTTGTCAGGTGTCTTTCCACAGTGTGAGCATTTTTGCCCATGAAACAGACAACAATAGTTGGTGTCTGGGAGTTTGATAAAGAAAAATGAATGAGATTAATTCATTTTTCATTCGTCATGTATCACATAATCCATCCATTCATTTCATCCTATGTAAATGTATTCATTTTTTGGTTTTTTTGCGTTTGTTGTTGCTGTTAAAATACTGCTTCAAATTTTCATTCATTGTGTTTTTATGTATATCTGTGCGTGCTGGTTAGCTTGTTTAACATGTTAATCTTTCGTGGGCTTTTTTCCTTTATTTTTCCTTCTTCACTGCGTTTTCTTCTTTGTTTTCCACTTCTTTTATTTTCTTAACCTCTACATCTATTTCATTTTCTCTTTGCGTGTCTGTGCTTTGTTTGTTCATTTTTTGTGCTAGTTTTTTTTTATCCTTCTCCTTATTTCAGTTGTTGTTTTTCATACCCTCTGTTTCAGCTGGGATTTTTTTCCAAAATGGCATAGTTATTTTGGTCATGTATGCATAATAAAATTACTACACAATCTGTGTGTGTGTGTGTGTGTGTGTGTGTGTGTGTGTGTGTGTGTGTGTGTGTTGTGTGTGTGTGTGTGTGTGTGTGTGTGTGTGTGTGTGTGTGAGTGCACCTAAATCAGAGATTAAAGGTGGTTTGCTAACAAAAGAGCAAAAACTTCCACGCACCTGCTTGACTTAAACTAATCCTCGCATTCGTTATATTTGTTTGTTTTGCTGTTACTTTTAATTTACTGCATCCTTTTCCATCAAATAACTTTATCGCATCATTCTTACTCCTTTTTTCGTTGGCACATTTTCTTGATTCCCTTCTTTGTGTTCTCCAGTAGGTTTTTTTTACCCAACTGGGTTAATGAATTTCTCCTTTTCACACCCCATTGTCATCAATCTTCATCGAATTGAATTGCTTTTCTTTTCCTTTTTCTGAGTATTGAGTGCATTTTTTACACTCTACTTGATTCGATTTCTGGAGGAAAATCAATTTCTATTTTCGTCTTCCTGCTAGTCTTCTTTCCAATAATCGATCTTCTTTAACCTTTGCATTTTGGAGGTTAAAAAAACCACATGGAATTGACAAAAGAGGTGTGCATTTTTCCATCGTTTGTAGCAGACAGATCATACTGTTAGCTTGTTTTTGTAAATTTTTGGAAATGTCCATGTTTTGAAAATGGACCCAGCAGCAAAGGAGAGGAGATGGGGGCCGCCATCCCTATGGTTGCCCTTCGAGAAGTGAGGTCTTTGACGCCTCGCTCCCCTACGACCTTATAGGTTATTGGACACCTTTACCTGTACTTACAATGACCAATTAATTAATTCGGTATTCATTTAGTCATCCACTTATGTATTCATCGATTTAACCATTCATTTATTTATCATGTACCCTATTTTTGTTTTGTTATTGTTGGTGCTGTTAACATCTATTTGAAGTTTGTATTCATTCTTTTTTTCCATTTTTGTGCTGGTTAACTTGTCTGAATTTGTTCAGTTTTCTGTTATATTTATTATTTTTTCCCAATGTGTTCTGTTCTTTCTGTCTCTTCTTTCCTGAACCCCACCATGTTCTTCATCCTTCTCCTTGTTTGTGTTCTGTGCTTTCTCTTGGTTTGTTGGCGGTTGTGTGTTTTCCCCTTGTCGTTCTCTTTCAAGTTTGTTTTTCGTTTCCTTCAGTTTTCAGTCTTTTCTTTCCAGAGTAACTTTATTGTTCTGACTGCGTTTTATTTCCGTGTATATAAAAAATAGCTGCGCAAGTGTGTGTGTGTGTGTGTGTTTCAGTGCGTATGCGCGCTTGTACGTGCATGTGTGTGTGTGTGTGTGTGTGTGTGTGTGTGTACTTGTGTGCTTGCGTGTGTGCTTACGTGTGTGTGTGTGTAAGCGTGAGAAAGAGAGAGAGTGTGTGTGTATGTGTTCCCGTTAGTGCGTGCGCTCTTAGTCATGTGCGTGTGCGTAGGACTATAAACCGAGGTTCTGTGAGCAAACGGACGCCGAACATCTTGCTCACTCATAATGGGACAGTTTCGGTAGTTAGAGCACTGCGCATTGCGCTTGTGATCTGCTGACCCAGGTTCAAATCTTGTTCAAGGGGAAATTTTTTTCTGGAGTTAACAAAAGTGTCAACTCAACTCCCCCCTCAAAAGTCCGTTGGATGAGATTATAAGCTGAGGTCCCTTGTACCAACGCAAGCAGAACATCTTGCACACATGTTATAACCTATTCTGCTGTTTGGAAGAGTAGGCCATTGTGCACCAGCGGGAACGGATGACAGCATGTACAAAACTGCATGCGTATACACACGGGAACTTGATGTAAAAAAACACGAGTGCTTATCCAGTTGTCCTCAAAGAAAAAAATGAAATACAAATAAAATCAATACATATATGTGCCACCCTTTGAAAGGGTAGGTCATTGTGTGACACTAGGACTGGATGACAGGACTATAAGAAAGAATACATGTACTCTTGTGTGGTGTTGAGTTTATCATCAGCAATGGAGAAACATAGCTTACTGAATATTAGGCACAGCTAGGGTCTTATAGCTATGAAAAATGCCGTTATCGGTGAACCACGGAGCTTTATCCCTGAAAGAACAAAAACACGTTGTATATTTCTTCATCCTGAAATATGAGGCACAGACCTTAACCAGTGTGTGAATTCCATACATGCATGTATACAATACATGTATTTCTTTCACAACACGTTTTCATGAATATTCCTTTTTTTCTAATAATTGTTTTTATTGTTAATTTGTATGCTACAGAAATAATAATGCATTTTTATTGAATACTACAAACCTTGCAACAAATCAATATGCAAACTGTGTTGTGGCAATTCTCCAGGATGAACATATGGTCATTTAGCGCAAGGATATAGGGAGTGTTCTTATCCAAGGGCCGAAACTCAGAGAGATTATGTTAAAAGAAAATAGTTGCCCTTTACAAATATCTGAAGTGAAGTATTTCATTTTGGATTTTTTAATGTAAAATGGAGTATAGATTAATCATTAATGTAGTACTTTTGGCGTTTAACATGATTATATCTAAATGGTTCATTCCACAACTCTTGCATCAAGAACATAAAGATATATTTATAGTAATTTATAAATGGATCCATGATTTCTTTATTGACCTAGTACCAACTGCTGAGAATATTTCAAGTAGACACCTTGTTTCACTAAAACAAAAATAAACCAAAAACATCAGGGGTATCCATTTTACTTCAATTTTGTCAAGAATTCTTTAGTTTTTTTAAATTTATTTATGTTCACATTTAATTTACAGCATACTCTTTCAACAAATCAAGTTATTCATATAATTTAAGTTTCTTTTTCACTTTCATAGTATTGATTAAAATTTTATATGCTCGTTACTTGTTTTCTCCCCCCCCCACCCCATCCCCAGAAACTACTGACTTGCATTATTTCTCAGTTTTACAACACATCGTCCTTAATCTTCATCAACCTGAATTGCTTTCTTCCTTTTTCTCAGTTGTATGTTCATTTTTACACTGGTTTTGATTCGATTCCTTAAGTAAAAAGTCAATTTGTATTTTCGTCTTCCTCCTAGCTTTTTCTTCAACAGTTTATTGCGATCAGCTTGTGCATATTTAAGGGATAAAAGTGCTAATAAATGAATTAACAGGAGAGGTGCAATTTATTCCATCATTTTATGCAGTATAGTAAAATGTCTGTTCATTTTATTTTAGTTATGTAAAACGTTCATTCATTCATTTCATTCATCCATTTATTCCTTTACTTTTTTATTTATTCATTAAACCGTTAATCCATTTTTTGGTGTATTCTCCTTTTTCTGTGTTTTGTTTTGCTGTTTTTAATGTTTACCTCAATTTTGTATCCATCCATGCTTTTTGTGAATTTGCAAGCTGGATCTTATTTGAATTTGTTTCTGTCTATTTTTTTCTTCTTCTGTTTTCACATCTGTGTTATTTTATTTGTCCATTGTTTCCCCTTTCTTTTCTGTCTTTACTTGCTTCAATTCATTCATTTTCTTTTTGCTTGCGTTTGTTTTTTTCTTTGTTTTTCGCTGTTGAATGATTTTGTTCTATCTTTCTCTTTTTATTTCAATTTTGTATTTGTTTACCCTCAGTTTTAACTTGTTCTTTCCTGAGGGACATCATTGATGTGACTGTACCTTGCGTTCATGTTTGGGTAAGAAGCGCGCGTGTGTGTGTGTGTTTATGCGCTAGCGCGCGTACTCGTATAAGCCAATACACGTACGTTATCTAGCATTCCTTATTTCTTTTTTTTTTGCAGTTAGTTTACTGCATCTTGTTTCCATCAAATTCTTTTCTTCAGAATACTTAAATTTATTTTTGATTTCCATATTGTTTTAGATTTTTTTTAATCCCTCGTTGTTTTCTCCATCCCTCCTTGCCCCCCCCCCCCCCCCCCCCCTTCCTTCCACCAAGAAAAAAAAGCTGAGATAATTCCTTACTCATTTTCACAACACATCGTCATTAATCTTCATCGAACGTAATGGCTTTCTTCCCTTTTTTGTCAGTTTTAGATTTTTTTTTTACACTCTATTTGCTTCGATTCCTAAGAAAAATCAATTTATATTTGTGTTTTTCTCCTAGGTTCCTGTTCAACTGTTGATCTTTTGTAAGCCAATACATTTTGGGGATAAAAATTTCAACGATTGAATTGAGAGGAAAGGTGCACGGCTCTTCATTGTTTGGAGTATTATCGGCCTACTGTCTGATCCAGTAATCAAAATGCTCATTCATTAATTCATTCATTCATTCATTCATTCATTCATTTTTTTCTTTCTTTATTTCTTTCTTTCAATCATTCATTCATTTATTCATTCATTTGTTCATTTATATATTCATTTATGTATTCATTCATTTATTCATTTATGCATTCATTCACTCATACATACATACATACATAAATTCATACATACATACTTACATACATTCATAAATACCTTCATACATACATTCATACATACATATATAGATACATACATTCATTCATTTATCCATCCATTTATTCATTCATCCATCCATCCATACATCCAACCATTCATTTATTCATTTAACCAATAATCCATTTTTATGTCTTTTTCTTCTGTCTTTTTTTGGGTTGAAGCATTCAATATTCCCTTCAATTTTGAAGCCATCCATCCGTTTCTTTCATGTTTTGCTTTCTTCTTTCCATTTTTCTTGTGTTAGTTTTTTTCTGTTGTTCTTTCCTTTCTTTTCTTTTCTTTTCTAAATTCCTCCATTTTCTTCATGTTGTGTTTGCTTGCTTGTCTTTTCTCTTTTTTGTGTGGCAGTTAGGCGATTTCTTTCTTTCTTTTTATTTCAATGTTGTTTTTCTTACGCTCAGATTCAGTTTGTTCTCTCCAAAAGGACAGCATTGTTCTGACTGAGTGCCGTATTCGTGCATGCAAAAGAAATGTACTATACAAGTGCGCGTGTGTGTGTCTGTGTGTGTGCATGAGAGAGAGAGAGAGAGTGTGAGAATGAGAGAGAGTGTGTATGTGTGCACATGCGTGTGTGTGTGTATGTGTATGTGTGTGTGTGTGTGTGTGTGTGTGTGTGTGTGTGTGTGTGTGTGTGTGTTGTTTGTGTTTATGTTTGCGTACCATCCGAACTCTTCTGGTACCAATCCTTACGATTATTTCAATCAGAAATATTAAAAAAAAAAAAAAATATAAATATATATATATAATATAATATATATATATATATATATATATATATATATATATATATATATATATATATTATAATATAAATATATATATATATATATATATATATTTATATATATATATATATATATATATATATATATATATATATTTGCAGAAAAAGCAGCACAATCTGCATGTTCACGTGTTTTACCTCAATTTAATATAGCAGTCTTTATTTCTGTTTATCGTCTGTTTCCATTTAAAATACAGCATCCTTTTTATTTATCCAACTCTTTTTCTCCAAAGTAGTCACATTTTCTTCTCAATTTGCGTATTGATTTAAGTTATTCTTTTTGTTTTCTTGTCATTTTCTCATTCAATCCCTACCCCAGAAGTTTTTTTTAAAAGGCTCATTTAATTCCTTCCTCATTTTCACAACACATCGTTATCAATCTTCACAAAACTGAATTGCTTTCTTTCTTTTTTTTGTTTTAGAGGTTCATTTTTGAACTTTATTTGATTCGACTCATACCGAAAATCAATTTATGTTTTCGTTTCTATGTTCGTCTTCCTCCTAGGTTTCTGCCAAGCAGTCCATCTTCATCAGCCTGTCCATTGCGGGGGTGAAAGGTCACTAAATCAATTGACAGGAAAGATGCACATGATTGTTTCTTTCATTGAAAGCTTTGTCGGCTTACTCTATGCTTGTGCTGATTGAGTACTTGAAAATTTCATTCATTCATTCATTTTTTTTTTTTTCATTTATTCATTCATCCATTCACTCATTTGTCCTTCCTTCCTTTCCGCTTTCCTTATTTCTTTCCTTCCTTCTTCCATTCATTCATTCCTTGATTCATTCATTCATTCAATTCATCATTTATTTTCATTCATTATTGCATTCAGTCTTTTTCATATACATAAATTTCATATATATCATTACATCTTTTCATAATTATCATCCGTCACATCATTTGTCCTCCATCCTCCATCTCCATCCATCCATCTTCCATTCATTTTCATTCATGTAACCATTGTTTCGTTTATGTCTATGTCTTCTTCTTTGTTGTTTTTGTAATTTCATTATTTCCTCAATTTGAAGCCATCCATTAAATATATAATTAATCGTCCATTACACATACTTAACATCCTTTCATTTTTGCTTCTCTTCATTCCATTTCTTCTCATGTTCATCTTCTTTCCTTTTTATTCTTACTCATTATCCTTTTCTAAATCTCCATTTTCTTCATGTTGTGTTTGCTGTTGTCTTTTATTTTTTCGTGTAATATGAGAGCTTTTTTACTTTTATATATTTCAAGTGTCATTTCTTACCTTCAAATCTTTTGTTTTCTCTAATCTGCATTTTTTGTTTTTTGAGTGCCGATTTCTTGCATCATAGCATTTCTTCTAAATCTGCGCTTATTGTTTGTTGTTCGTTTTGTCTTTTGAGAGATGAGAGAAGTGTGGAAGGAGATGAGTTTATTTTTGTCACATCGTTGTTTTTATGTCGATTCGTGTGTGTGTGTCTCAAGTGTGTGTGATTGTTGTGATGTGAGTGTGTGTGTGTTGTGCATGAACGAAAATGTATCATGTTTATGGTTGCGGTACGATTAGTGTTGTGTGGTCTGTACGTGTTTCAATCCGAAATTTTATAAAAAAAAAAAAAAAAAAAAAAAAATATATATAGATATATATATTATAAGTCAGTTGGCGGGTGTGTGTGTGTGTGTGTGTGTGTGTGTGGTGTGTGTGTGTGTGTGTTGTGTGTGTGTGTGCAGAAAAAAGGTCATCTGCTGTTTGTGTTTTACTCAATTAATTTTGCAGTCTTTATTTCAGATTTAGTCGTTTGCATTTAAAAACTGATTCTTTTTATTATTTAGTGTTTCTCCAAAGTAGTTCAAATTTCTTCTACATTTCATATTGTTTAGTTATTCTTTTTTGTTTCTTGTCATTTCTATTCATCCCTACCCAGAAAATGTTTAAAGCTCATGATTGTTCCTCATTCACAACACATCGTTACAATCTCACAACGAATCCTCTTCCTTTTTTGTCCCTATGAGGTTCATTTATTATTTGATTCGCTCATACCGAAAACAATCTTTGTTTTCGTCTGATTGCTTCTTCCTTATTTTGTTTTCAAGAGTCTTTTTTCAAACTTTTTGCACTTCGCGGTAAAAGGTCACTAAATCATTTGACAGGAAATGCCACATGATTGTTTCTTCCATTAAAGCTGTCGCTTACTCTGCTGTGGTATAAGTACTGAAATCATTACAGTAATATAATTATTTTTTTTCATTGAATCATTATTCCTTACTCTTCATGCTTTGTTGATACTTGAAACCTTTCATTCATTCATTCATTCTTTTCCCATCATTTATTATTCATTCATTCATCCATTCATTATTGTCTTCTTCCATTTCCGCTTTCTATTGCTTTCCTTCCTTCTTCATTCAGTCATTTTTTTCATTCGTTTATCCAATCATGTGTTATTTACTCATTCGATTATTCGTTAATATTCCTTCTTTCATTCTTTCATTCATTCATTCATCCCCCCCCCCCATTTATTCATGTAAAGACTAGCGCCCAGACCACCACTCATGGTCTAATGGATGGGGGAAAAATTTCGGGCCCAAACGGGATACGAACCACGCACGCACCCGACCCGGACTTTTCGCATTCTAGACAGGCGCGTTACCTCTAGACCACCGATCCACCATATTTACCATTGATTGCATGACTGTGTAAGATTAGGCTGAATGCGTGCGCTTTGATTTGTCTTTGCAAGATATAGCGCTATATAAGTTCCATTTATTATTATTATTATTATTATTATTATTATTATTATTATTATTATTATTATTATTATTATAATAATTATTATTATTATTATTATTATTCTTATTATTCTTATTATTCTTATTATTCTTATTATTATTATGTATTCATTCATCCATTCCCTCATTTATCCTTCCGTCCTTTCCGCTTTCCTTCTTTCTTTCCTTCCTTCTTCCATTCAGTTATTTATTCATTCGTGTATCCAATCATGTATTTATTTACTCATTTGATTGTTCGTTTGTATTCATTCCTTCATTCAATCATTCATTCATTCATTCATTCATGTATTTATTCATTCATATATACAACCAATCAATCATTCATTGTATATATGTTCTGTTTGTTGTGTGTGTTTTTGCTGCGCTGTTAAATTCTATTATGTTCAGCTTTCTGTCCAGTATTTCTCCATTTCATTATGCCTGCTGGTTAGCTTGTCTCAGATAAGTCGTTTTTGTTTCTTTGTTGTCATTGATTTTGCATATACGTTGTTTTCTTCTTCGTTCTTCCTTTCTTTTTCTTGCAGTAGCTGTGTCACTTGCTTCATTTTCTTTTTTGGGGGGGCTTGCGTTGTGTTTTCTCTCTGTTTGTTTTTCTAAATGTTGCTTTCTCCTTGCTTGCGGTGCATTCTCTGTTTGTTTAGCTGTTTGTTTACATTTCTATCTGGTTTTTTCTCTATGCTTGTGTTGTTTTCTTTTTTGTGTCTCAGCTTGTTTGTTGTTGTATCCATTGTTGTTTCTTTCTTTGCACTTGATAGTTTCTCTGTTTTTTTAGCTGTTTTGTTTTGTTTGTTTGTTTTTGTTTATCTTTCGCTTGGTTTCTGCTGGGGGGGGGTTGGTCCTCTTTTTGGGGTGACACCTGTATTGTGAATGTGTGTTTAATCCATACACGCGTAAAATACTTCTATGCAAGAGTAAAAGTGTGTGTGTGTGTGTGTTTGTGTTTGTGTTTGTGTGTGTGGTTGCGTGTGTGTGTGTGTGTGTGTGTGTTTGAGAGAGACAGTGTGTGTGTGCATGTGCGCGCGAGAGAGAGTGTGTTTGTGTGTGTGTGTGTGTGTGTGTGTGTGTGTGTGGGTGTGTGTGAGTGTGTGTGTGTGGCGCGCGTATGCGTGAGAGAGAGAGAGTGTGTGTGTGTGTGCGCGCGCGCGCGCGCGTGCGTGAGAGAGAGAGAGAGAGAGTGTGGGTGTGTGTGTATGTGTGTGTGTCTGTGATTGCTTACCAGCCAACCCCCCCTGGTACTAACCCTTGCGATTATTCCAAGGAGAAATATCTAAGATAATTTTTTTTGCTGAAAGAAAAGTCAGCAACGTCTTCTGTTCACGGGTTATACTTCAATTTAATCTAGCATTCTTTATTTCTTTTTTACCTTCTGTGCGCATTTAAAATACTACATCCTTTTATTCATCAAATTCTTTTCCCTAGTGTAGCTAAATGTCTTCTTCATTTGCATGCTGTTCTAGATTGTTCTTTGTATTCCCATGTCATTTTCTCACCCCCCACCCCCAACCCCTACCTCCCAAAAGGAAAAAAACCTGATTTAATTCCTGCCTCATTTTCACAACACATCGTTATCAATCTTCATCAAACTGAATTGGTTTCTTTCTGTTCTGGTTTAGATGTTCTATTTCTAATTTTATTTGATTCGACTCCTAACGAAAATCTTTTTTGTTTTTATTTTCGTCTTCTTTCTAGCAATCTGTCGATCGGTCTATCTTTATCAGTCTGTGCTTTTGGGGGATAATAGTGTCAATTAATCAATTGAGAGGGAAAAGTGCACATGATTATTTCTTCCATTTAAAGCATCAATGGCCTCTGTCTATCCATGCTGATTCAGTAATTGAAACTTTCATCTATTCATCCATTCATTCATTAGTGTTTCATTTATTCATGTAATCATTCAATCATTCATCCTTCATTCATTCATTCATTGATTTATTTATACATCCTTCCTTTGTCCTTCCTCCCTTCCTTTCTTCTTTTCTTCCTTCCTTCATTCCTTCCTTCTTCCATTCATTCATTTATTGATTCGTTCATCCAATCATTTATTTATTTACTCAGTTGATTATTTGTTTATATTCTTTCATCATTCATTTATTTATATATTCATTTATTCATTCATTTACATAAAAAAATAGCCAACCATTCAATCAATCAATCAATCAATCATTTGTTCACTCTGTTATAAGTACACACATTTATTTACTCAATCATTAATTTATTGTCTATCTGTTCTGTTTGGTTTGTGTTTATTGCCGCTGACAAAATTCTACTATTTGTTTTAAACTTGTCTTCAATTCTTGTTTGCTTTTTTCATCATGCCTGTTGGTTAACTTGTCTGAGCTAGTATTGTTTGTTTTTTTCTCTTTCATTTTCTCTTCCATTATGTTCGCATCTTCATTGTTTTCCTCTTTGCTCGTCCTTTCTTTTCTTTCATTAACCCCGCTATTTACTTTGTATTTTCTTTTTGTTTGTGCTGTTTTTTTCTTTCTTTATTTAGTAGTTTTTCTGATTTTTCTATCGTTCGTTTGTGTTGTTTTTTTTCCTCGTGCTGTTTTGGTTTTTTCTGTTTATTTAGCTGCATCTTTGTTTGTTTAGTTTTTTTCATATCTTTCGTTTTCTCTCTGCTTGTGCTGTATTTTGTTTGTTTGGCAGTTTGGAAGCTGTTTTCATCTTTCCCTTTTCTCTTAGCTCATAGTGTTTCGTACGTCTGTGTAACTGTTTGGTTGTTTAGGTTTCGTTTTTGTTTCAGCTTTGTTTTCCTTACCCTACTTCCTGAGTAAAATCACGATTCTGAATGTTTGTTTTATCAATGCACTGCTTTCTAAGAGTAAGTGAGTGTGTGTGTGTGTGTGTGTTGTGCGCGCGTCGTGTGGTGTGTGTGTGTGTGTGTGTGTGTGTGTGTGTGCGCGCGCGCGCGCGCGCTCGCGTGTGTGTATGTATGTATGTGAGAGAGAGTACGTTCCATTCTTTTTCAGGTGTGGTGTATTGGGACAGTGGGATCTTTTATCATTAAAAACAATGGAACAAACAAACGCTGTAGTCAATAAACAAAAAATCCACATTGTTTCTAAATGTCAACAATGATAACATGTTCTTGGGTTGTTTGATCGATACAAAACAAACACAAAAACACAATTAACCAAACCTTGCCATCTCTCCCTCTATTCTCGCCACTACAGACAGACGGTTGTGATTGTTGTTTTCAGCTTTATTGCAATGTATCACTTTGGCCATATCTGCACACACCCCCGCCCCACACACACACACACACACCATCCCTAATGCACCGGAAAAAGCTAATAATTCTCATTTCTCCAGAGATGTAGCGTCCCACAACACTCAACTTCCGCGTAAATCTGTCTCTGTGTCTCTGTCTCTCTGTCTCTGCCGGTCTGTCTCTGTTTGTCTGTCTGCTTGTCTGTCTGTCTTTCTGTCTCTGTTTCTCTATCTCTGTCTTTCTGTTTGTCTGTCCCTCTGTCTCCCTCTGCTTCTGTCTTTCTCTCTGTCTCTCACTTTCGCTCTTTCTTGTGTTTCTCTGTCACTCTGTCTCTTTGTCACTCTGCCTCTGTCTCTGTCTCTCTACCTCTCTCTCTATCTCTCGCTCTCTCTCTTTTTCTCTCTTGCAATGGCTGGATAACAACAAATAATTGTGTATATCAATACTTATCTGTAGCCGTTGCGAATGAAGTCTCGCTCTTTGCTTCTCTCTCTCTCTCTCTCTCTCTCTCTCTCTCTCTCTCTCTCTCTCTCTCTCTCTCTCTCTCTCTCTCTCTCTCTCTCTCTCTCTCTCTCTCTCTCTCTCTCTCTCTCTCTCTCTCTCTCTCTCTCTCTCTCTCTCTCTCTCCTCTCTCTCTCTCTCTCTCTCTCTCTCTCTCTCTCTCTCTCTCTCTCTCTCTCTCTCTCCCCCCCCCTGTGTGTGTGTGTGTGTTTGCGTTTGTGTGTGCATGCGTATGTCTGTCTGTCTGTCTGTCTGTCTGTCTGTCTGTGTGACTATCTGTGATAACGTCTGCTCGGGGCATTTATTTGTTATCAATATGAAACAAACACAAACCAAACCATGCCATCTGTCCCTCCTTTCTCGCCATTACAAACAGACGGTTGTGCTTGTTGTTTTCAGCTTCATTGCAATGTATCACTTTGGCCATCTCCTGCACACACATTATCCCTAATGCACCGGGAAAAAAGCTAATAATTCTCCTTTCTCCAGAGCTGTAGCTTCCCACAACACTCAACTTACGAGTAAATTGTTTTTCTATATCTCTGCCTCTTTGTCTCCGTCTCTGTCTGTCTCTCTGTTTTTTTTCTCGCTGTCTCTGTCTCTGTACGTCTGTCTGTCTCTATCTTTATATGTCTGTCTGGCTGTCTGTATGTATGCATGTCTGTCTCTCTCTCACTCTGTGTGTGTGTGTGTGTCTCTCTCTCTCACTCTCTCTTTCTCCCCTTCAAAATAAATATACCTACAAAATTTGCTTTGAATAGGGAATACACAGTATAAGCCACTGTCAATGATATTATAACATGTAGCAGTCATCTGTTGCAATGTGAAGTCATCGGTCACAACGTGTGCATGTGAATGTGACAAGACTGTCAACAGTTTACTTGGTGTCCTGCCAAGGCATGCTCGTATTTTTGTGACACCTTTCATGAATAAACTATGTTTAAACCAATAGGGAATATCTAGACACGAACGTCTTTTAGAATACACAAAGTACGTGAGATGTTTACACACATCCATTGCTTTTGTATTCATTTCAAATAGAATGTGTTTGTTTCGCTTTCTTATATGTTTGTTTGCTTTTGGAATCCACCTCTGTTTTATCAATTACATTTTCTGAAATAATAGTGCCATTAATAGAAGCCTACATCAATGTAACCCGTCTAAAATCACTAAATGTGAATAGACGTTAAACTGAAGATATCACATACATGTTAGCGCAATAACACACTGTAACGTAGCATATGCAGCAACATTTAGAAAAAAAAACGACATGCAAAATCATATTTTATATGACTCGCTATCTATTCGGTTGTTATCAAAATTACCTTCTAGATGTTTTACTACTCTCCACTCTGTAACGATCCTATCCTTCATTTCTCACACTGTTCATTCTGATCCACCACCCTAGCCATCTTTGTGGATGTCAGTGACTCTTTGTCAAGGGACTGCTGAACAAAGAACACATTGTTTCAACGTTTTTACACCACCCCTTTCCCCCATCTCCCACCTCTCACCCCACCACCATACCTTAACAACATAATGCCAGGATATACTGGAAAGAGTGCTGATGTGCCTTGCTATGTGGCAATACTGCTTCACTGTTATCTCCTGGCAGTAGTGGTGAGCGGCGTGAAACACACCCGCAAGAAAATACTATCAGATGCAGCTTAAGTTTAATGCTAGTGCTGAAAGTTAGACAAATCAGTAAGTATGCTGTTTTTCGCTTGCTCTGTCTTTTTCTGTACAGTAAAGACACCAGGTAATCATTGAATTCAGTGATAGTTCTCGAACAATTGAAAGGCAAGGGCGATTTCTGCATAAATAACTAGTTCAAGATAGTGAAAAAGTAAAAGCGACATCTTTTTTTTTTAATATAAAAGCAGGAAGGAGAGCATTAACACAAAATGACATGCGTTTTCAGTACTATTGCGCAATGTTAAATTTCGCAATACATCTAACTTGTAAATGAACTATCTACCTTAGCCGTATCTGTATTACGTGGTATTTCTGAAAACGACATGATACCCGATACATATGAAAGGATCAGAGAACCAAATCCCATATTATCTTGGTTCTTACAACTCTACAAAAGGAAGTTATCACGTCTTTATGTGGCAGTTCTTTAACGATGTTCCCCATTTCGACATGCTGGTCTTGAATATAACAGGTACTAGAGGTCTGCAAGCCCGCGGTGTCCTACGGGTGTATCACTTCCCTCACTACATTAGCGTAATGCAGCTGCCAAAAACTGCTTCCGTCTCACATACCACTTCAGCGAACAGCTCTGTCTGTTTGTCTGCATTTGTGTATGTGTCTGATGTTTATCTGTTTCTGTGTTGTTGAGGTTGTTGTTTTTTTCGGTGGTTTCTGTTTGCGTGGGCGTGTGTGCGTGCGTGTGTGTGTTGTGTGTGTGTGTGTGTGTGTGTGTGTGTGTGTGTGTGTGTGTGTGTGTGTGTTCTGTGTTTCTAATTCTCTCTCTCTCTCTCTCTTCTTCTCTCTCTCTCTCTCTCTCTCTCTCTCTCTCTCTCTCTCTCTCTCTCCCTCTCTCTCTATCTTCTATCTATCTATCTATCTATCTATCTCTTCTATTTAGCATAGGG
>CM054135.1:20707066-20717066 GCA_028751875.1 Rapana venosa
TGAGAGGCAATGTATCATGTAGGAAACATAACTGATCGAAGGCTAGCTTATCCGTTAGGGATTATTTTTCTCGTTGTTGGTTAGGGCTAGGTGGCTCACTAATGGTGGGATTCTTGCATAAGCTACCGTGTTTGCCAGTCATTCATGTAGTCAGATTATTGGTCTACTTAGAGATGGTTCATTTTGTAACAAAAAACTATCTGGGAAGATTTGATATTTAAGGCATTTTTTAATAAATCATTTTTAAAATCTATTATTTGATTATTTTGATTAACTAATTAATTATTTATTTATTTTGTTTAATTTTTCAGGACAATGGATTAAGCTTCGTTTGCGTGTTTACATACTGTATCTGTGTGTATGCAGTTTTGTAAATTCTGTCATATTTTTTCCACTGTCAGGCAATGGCATACTCTTACAAATAAAAGAATGGGGTTTGATATTATGTACAAGATGTTTTGAGTGGAGTCGGCACTGCTGTTAACTTCAGAGGAAAACCCTTCTTGAACGAAATTCAAACACAGGTCAGCAGATCACCAACACAATGGGCATTATTCACCAGGCTAATCTCTCCCACACAAGTGTGTGTATGTGTGTGCGCGCCTGTGTGTGTGTGTGTGTGTGTGTGTGTGTGTGTGTGTGTGCCTGTGTGCGTGTGTGTGCGTGTGTGTGTGTGTGTGTGTTTGTTTGCGCGCATGCGTGCCTGCGTGTCTTTGTGTTTGTGTGTGAGTGTGTGTATGTGCATGCGTGCTTTCGTGCGTGCGTGCGTACAAGCGTTTGTGTGTGTGCGTGTGTTTGTGTGTGTGTACACGCGCCCGAGTGCGCGAACTTGCATGTGCCTGCGTGTCTGAGTTCAATGGAGAGCCACTCAGTGTAGAGAAAAAGTTTAGTGGAAGTAGCTAAGCTGGCTGATTTGATTGATGTGGTCACCCTAACCTGAAAAGGAAAGGAAAAGATCACTGAAAGCCTTAGAAGTAATAACCTGATTTATTACGCTAATAACTCCAACTTGGAGTGTGCTGCTTTTTTTTCATCAAGGATGGAAGTTGCATCTAAACCGCAGCTTTGGTATCCATAGGGATGCACTTTATCATGAAGGAAATATGGATGATGGAAGGTTAGGTGATCCCTTAGAAATGTCTATTTCTATTTTCAATCGTCAGCTAGAGCTGTGTGGATTCACCAAAGGTGGGATTTTGTGTATGTTAGCGTATTGTTTAGACAGTGTTAACATTGCAAAAAGACCACCTGTTAAAACTGATGTTTAAGGTTTTTATAAGTCATTTGTTTTATTTGCTTATTCATCATATTGTTTGGAGGATATTGTTATAAGCACTTTTGTGCTTTTTCTTACCCAATCCCCATTTATTTTGCATTTGTTTTAAAAAATGTGTCATCTTTTCCAACCAGCACACGAAGGGCCTCCTCTTTCAAAAAGCTGAATGGGTTTTAGCGTGTGTGCAAGATGTTCTGTGTGCTTTTTGTTGTTGTTGTTGTCGTCAATTTAACTTCTGTTCACTCTAAGTTCATTTGCATATGCGCATGGATCCTCAGTTTATAATCTCATCTGAAGGACTTTTTGGGGGAAGAGGAGTTAGCATTGCTGTTACCTCTAGAGGAAAATTCCTCTTGAACAAGATTTGATTGTGTGCGCGCGTGTGTGTGTGTCGTAGTACATGCATACGTGCGTTCGTACGTGTGTGTGCGTGTTTGTGTGAGTATGTGTGTGTGTGTGCGTGCATGTGTAGGTGGTGTGTGTGTGTGTGCACGTGCATTCCTGCGTGCGTGTGTGAGTCCAGTAGAGAGCCAGTCAGTTTGTGAAAAGAGTGTTGTGGAAGTAGCTTAGCTGACTGATTTGATTGATGTGATCATGGTAACCTAAACAAGGACAGGAAAAGATCGTTGAAAGCCTTAGAGGTAATGATATTCTACATATCGCAAATAAACAACCTTTAAAGGATACAATTATCAAGCATCGTTCAAGACAGTCACCGCATAATATACGCACATTGTTTTCTTCAAGGCAAAACTTTATTCAGTAGGAAAATGCGTGGATTAGGAAAAATAAATTATCAGTACACAACATTAAATTAACAGCAAAACACAAACATATACATATGACATTCGCAGACGTCTATAAAAGTCAAGAGTTTCAACAGCAATTTATTATTCATATTTGTTGATGTCTTTCGAATAAAGTGTGTGTATAGAATTACGCTTACACACACACACACACACACACACACAAACACACACACACGCGCACACACACGCACACATACACACACACGTACATAGATACACGCGCGCGATCGCCCGCATACGCGCGCGCACACACACACGCACACATAAGCACACATACACACAAACACACACACACACACACACACACACACACACACACACACACACACACACACACACACACGTGAACAAACTTTAAGCGTACAACAACAACAACAACACACACACACACACACACAAATGTGAACACGCGCATAACACACACACACACACACACACACACACCCTCCCCCCACATACACACACACTCACTCACACACGAACCACCTTAATCCTAAAATTATACTCTTGTAATAAAAACAAACAAACCCGCAAGCAAATGAACAATAAACACGGCACAATATCAAACAAACTGCAATGCTTTATAAGTATGTAATACACGCACACACTCAACACTTTTTTTTTTCAAAATAAGGTTAACGCTCAAATTGCGTTGTCCACATTAGTTTTCCGTCACACTGTCTTCCAACACACGGTGTTGAGCTGTTTCTGAGATATAGCACACGTGTCACATCCTGAAATGTCAAATCAGAAGACTTCTTTTCTCTTGTGAACGTTTACGATTTCAGGGTGCACAGTGAGTGTTCGCTATAGTGTCTCTGCCACGGTAAATTGCACTTTTTTCTTTTTTTTTACAGAAGGTCATTGACGTTTGCATTCAGATTAATGCAAATGTAATAGATCTTATATGAAATTGCTTGCAGATAAGAAAGAGAGAGAGAGGTGGGGAGAGATGGAGTGAGAGAGAGAGGGGGGGGAGAGAGGGGGGGAGAGAGAGGGAGAGAGAGAGGGGGGGAAGAGAGAGAGAGAGAGAGGGGGAGAGAGAGAGAGAGAGAGAGAGGAGAGAGAGAGAGAGAGAGAGAGAGAGAAGAGAGAGAGTGTGTGTGTGTGTGTGTGTGTATGTGTGTGTGTGTGTGTGTGTGTGTGTGTGAGATATCAAAAGGCCAAGCAATAGTCTCCAAACATAATTTGTTCTCTGTCTCTTTTTGTACTTTTTTTTTGTTCCTCAGCAACAATTCCGAAGGTCGCCAGTAGTGAGATTATGTGCATGCGACTGTTTAGAGCCCAACAGTGAGGTAGCTACATTTCGTCGTTGGGGAATTATTATGTATGCTTATTTGCAGAAAACATCGAAGTTTTACATACAGTCTCAGGCGTTGTCTTTACAATGTGTAGGTTGAGTGCATAATTGTACATATCTGTTAGTATGCATGCATTGCAATGTGTGTGTTTGTGTGCTCGCGCATGCTTGTGTATGTATTGTGCGCGCGCGCTAAAAAAAGATAGGTGTGTGTACTGTGTACTTGTTTAATTTGATAGGCAAATGTACGCTCTTACCAATCTAAGCGCAAACAAAACACAATGGGTTTCTTTGAGTTATATGACGCGTTTTGCTTACTTTAAAGTTATTTTGAATCCATTCGAATTGTGTACAATTCGGTGTGTTTGAGCTGTTAAAACCACAATTCATTCATTTTGGTAGATTGCTAGTAGCTGATTCTGCTTTCGTTATTTTTCCTCTGAGTATATAAAACAGCCTATGTAGATAGATAGATAGATGTTTTAGTCCCAGTAATTATATTAGTGACACTTGATCACCAAAAGCTATCAGAAGACTCTTTAGTCGTTGTCCTGTATGTTCATATGCATAATTTACTTTACGTCTATTGTCCACATCTAAACTTAAACATTCAACGCATGGTAATCACCAAACCTAGGCTGTTGTTGCAGTTATTGTTACTTAACAGAAGTTCCTTTATTTTTCTACCCAACTGTGTATAGTGCTCGGGCTGATATTTGCAGATCGCTTGTTCTTGGTAATCAGCATAATTTTAGCATTGCTTGTACTAGTTAAAATATGACTTGTGGTCATAATAAATTTCCGTTTAAAAACAGTCTATAATTCAGGTTCTTCTTTGCATTGCCAAAGACAGTACTTTTCATATTGCAAAAAGAAAGTAATAGGCTTTAATAAGTAAAAATCAGTCACAGCATTCATAGCCCAGATGGCAAGGTAAGCGATATCATGGCGGTTTGTCATTAGAATTTATCTTTAATTTATTGTTTTGTAAAACAAGTTTGTTTTCCTTCTCTGAGAACTATGGTTCTTATCAAAAGAGAAGCACAAGGCTGAATATTCCTAGCATGTGTTTTTAGTTTATAAATGTAATGAAAAAGAAAAAAACAAGAGAGGGGTAACAACTCAAATTTTCTGTTAATTTTTTTCTTCTGATTTGTGTAGTTATCTACGACAAAAAATATATTTATGCTTTCTTTTTTAGAGCTTTGTTTAGTTATTTGAGATTCAAGAATTATCTTTTTGTTTTTATATGTGTGTAGTTACTTGTGAATCAAGATTTCTTTTTTTTCTGATATGTGTATTTAGGGTAAGTATACAGTGTATGCGTTTTTGGTGTTAAGTAAGAATTATCTTTAAAAAGAAAAATACAGAGAACAGTTAAAATTCCATAGTTATGCTTATCTTTTCTGATATATGTAGTTATTCGTGGTTCTAGATTTGTACGCATTTATTTCTGATAAATGTAGTCATTCGTGGTTCAAGATTTGTGTTTATGTATTTCTGATATGTGTAGTTATTCGTGACTCAAGATTTGTGTTTATTTGTTTCTGAAGTGTGCGTTATAAGTAAGGTGGGTTTTTTCAACCATTGAACGGTACCGTCAACTGATACACATCATCATCTGGTACTGTTTTGACGCCACATGAGATTGTCCAATGTTCTGCTGAGCTGACAATGTAATCACATGAAACATGTAGTCACACGAAGAGTCTGTGCTTGCTTATCAAGCAGATCACAAGCACACATGTTGAGCGTAATCGCAACAAGTCAAAATCTGAAAGTCATTTTGAAAACTGCAGTGTCATGACAAGCGAGTGACACAGTGTATGATGTTTATCACCCCACACAGAGGAATGTTCGACCTGAGTCAGGCCATCACTCTTTTCTGAACGATTAGACAAGTCCCCTTCTTCTTCTTTTTCTTCTTCTCTTTCTTTCTTCTTCTTCTTCTTCTTCTTCTTCTTCTTCTTCTTCTTCTTCTTTTCTTCTTCTTCTTTTTCTTCTTCTTCTTCTTCTTCTTCTTCTCTTCTTTTCTTCTTCTTCTTCTTCTTCTTCTTCTTTTCTTCTCCTCCCTCCTCCTCCTCCTCCTCCTCCTCCTCCTCCTCCTCCTCCTCCTTCTTGCAATTCTTCTTCACAATTCTCCCTATTCACAATTCTTCTTCAATTTTTTTCTTCTTCGCAATTCTTCTTCTTCTATACAATTCCTCTTCTTCACTTGTAAACCATCATACACTCACGCCCACCACAATCCGACTACCCCTGAATTACAAGTCTTCAGCCACCCGTTCTTAAAGAACGCACCCTTTTTTCCAAAAAAATTCCTCCTCTCCTTCCCTCCCCCCCCCACCTCTCTCTCTCTCTCTCTCTCTCTCTCTCTCTCTCTCTCTCTCTCTCTCTCTCTCTCTCTCTCTCTCTCTCTCTCCTCTCACTTTTCCAAGCCCAAAACAACTCTGCAACCATCCACACAAAAGGCAACAACGACCCTACATCTGTAACATACATCCCCGCCACCTGCATCTGTACCCCACCCCACCACCCTCCCCGCCAACCTCACGAAAACACAGCGGGTTTTGAATGCCGCAGCGGCTCTGGTAGAGCATGCTTGGGTCCACCTTCTCCTCCAGACCCGGGATGATGCGGATCATCTCCTCCACCCGTTCGTAGCGCTTGAGGAAGAGCGTGACCCCTACCACGGCGGCCATCTCCGAGGCCAGGAAGGCCAGGCCGGCGGTGAAGAAGGACCAGCCGTACCTGTAGCTGAAGCCGCCTTCGTCCTGCATGGTGCTGCTGCGGTAGCCGACTTCGTCGTTGACGGCGGAGATGTAGAGGATCATGCCCACTGCCAGTGCCAGACCTGTGGGTAGGGAGAGAAGAAGTGAACAAAAGGAGAGGTTTGGTGAAAAGGGTGATGCGTTTAGTGATTGTATGTACTCAAAACAAACAAACAAACAAACAAACAGACAGCAAAAAATAACAAAGCCAGAAATAACAAGATACTAAACAAACAACAGCAAAAATAACAAAGCCAGAAATAACAAGATACAAACAAACAACAGCAAAAATAACAAAGCCAGAAATAACAAGAGACAAAACAAACACACAACAAAAAGGCCAAGCCAGAAATAACAAGATTTTGGTGGCTTTGAGACCCCGTGCCTTTAGAAAAAAATATATATTCTTAACAGTTGTTATTGTTTTTGTCTTCTGACTGTTTATCTTTTTTTTCATCTTCGCAAATCTTTGTTATTGATTTTTTTCTGTTTGTTTGTTTGTTTTTGCAATTCCTCTTCTCAATTATTTGCAGCTTTTCTTCTTCTTCTTCTCCTTCTTCTTCTTCTTCTCTCTTCTTTTTCTTGTTGTCTGTTGTTGTTTGTTCTTCTTCTTCTGCTTCTTCTTCCTTCTTCAGATTCTCGTTTTCGTTTCAGCTATATTTAACGCACTCCCCCCCCCCCCCCCCCCCCCCCCCCCCCCCCCATGAACGTCATACAAATGCACACAAGCTATGCACATGAATATATACCACCAACGCGAAACCAATACTCATGAATTTCTTTCGCGCCTCTCTGCTCCCCAAATCCTGCCCTCCTCCCCTCCCCCACCCCTTCTCCCATCTATCCTAACTCCCTTGAACTCCTCAACCCTTTATTGAAGTACAAAGCGTCCTTTTTTGGATCCCTACAGACTGCAAGGCCTAGTCCAACTGTGCTGAGACTCATAACTTAGCGGCGTTAAGCATGACAGCTGATTGGATGATAGACTATGCAGATGAGGTCTACTCTCCGCATGCAAATTTCAACTACTTCGCCACCACCCACCTTGCTAGGAAACGGATAGCACCTTCCTTTAGCATCCTGCTAGCATCCCGTAGAGGCCAGTCAGCCAGCCAATGGCATGGCACCAGCATCATTGTGAGATGTGTCACTTTCCTGACAGCCTGTCCAACTCTGCCTAGCTAGCTCCCCAGCCTGGGTGCTGGATCATTATGCAGATTAAGTCTCGGAAGCTGCACTACCCCTCTTGGGAGTGCCAGCAGCCTGTCGGTATTAATAGTATCCTCACCTTTCAGAAATTGTGTCCCAGAAATTCCGTCTTTTCTATCCACCTCTCTTTGCTTCTGCATAGTTCCTTTTCTTCCTGACACCTCCTTTTCATAGACTTTCTGCCATTTTTGGTCCATTCTAGTCAAGTTTTGTTTCCAGAGAGACTTACACTATAGCGTTTATTTCCCACGCCTAAGTTGGATGCAGTGCGTATGACTTGTCATGCACTTAACGGCAGCGCACCGCATTTCGTTCTCATATAGCAGGCAAATAGATGCTGTGTAAGTGTTCGATGAAGAAGAAGGAAGTTGCATTGATGTTCTTCATCAAAAAGGTTTCTGTGTTTCGTCCTAGTCTCTTTACTTTGCCCAAACTGCTAAGACTATTATTGTTGTCATCTCTGTCGTTGTATGTGTTGTGATTTTCGTCGTAATGTTTATCATCGTTTTCAGTGCTATTGTGGCCACCACAACGCTTACTAACACAAATACCACCATTCATTCATCATCATCATCATTATCATCATCATCATCATCATCATCATCATCATCATCATTATCATTGCCATCATTATTATCGATATCATCATCACCGCTGCCACCATCATTTGACAGAGACTCCAGAGTGACACTATTACATAAACCAGAAGTAATACGTGCGGCGTAACAAAATCATTAATATAACACTGTTGTACAGAACCAAAACTGTACTGGGGAAGCGGGATAGCCTGGTGGTTAGAGTGATGCGCATTGTGCTCGTGATCTGTTGACCCGGGTTTGAATCCCGTTCAAGGGGATAGTTTCATCTAGTGTCAACATCAGTGCCAACGCCACTCCCCCTATAAGTCTTCCGTTATAGCTATAAACTGAAGTCCCGTGTGCGAACACACGGAGAACATCTTGTGCATATGGTTAAACCCGTTCCGCTATTACCGAAGAGTAGGCCAGTGTGTGCCGATAGGAACGGGTGACAGAATTTACAAAAAATGCATACATACAGGAACTGTATGTAAAAAAAAAGCGTACGAGTGCTCTTTCCATTATAATAATGTATGGAATGTATGGAATTAAAATAGCACTGAATCTTATAAAGCAACAAATCAAAGCGCTCAGATGACATTTTTTTATATCGAGGATAGTGGAATAAGCACTCATGTGCTTTTTTACATCCAGTCCTCGTATGTATGCGGTTTTGTAAATTTTGCCATCTGTTCCCACTGGCACACGATGGCCTACTCTTTCGAAAAGCGGAACAGGATTAAACGTGTGCGCAAGATGTTTGCATGCGTTCGCACACGACGAGGCCTCGGTTTATCTAAGGACATTGACATTCAGTTCGATTTTTGGGGGGGGTCAAACTGAGAAGAAAGGGCGAGGCTGGGAATCGAACCCAGAACCTCACGGTTTACTTGCTGGCAGGCAAACGTCTTAACCATCCTGCCACCTTCCTTCCCATTATCCTCAAAATAGAAGAATATAAAAAAAAAGAAGAAACACCACACGTCCTAAAACCTATGTACAGACCACTATGCTGAACATATACCCAAAGTCTCTCTTTCCCAAGAGTGTAGTACCATTAATACTGCCTGCCGCAACTCCCCTAATACCCACCCTCCAACTCCTACCCTCACCCCCACCCCCTCCTAATTCCAGAACCGTTTATCAGCCACAGTGCTAATCCTGTCAGCTAGGTCTGGCAGGCAGACAAGGGCACAGTGGTTCCCAGGTGGGCCTTTATCCGCCGCTGGTTAATGGCAGGGTGGTGTGTGGTACAGCAATTTGCTGGTTGATGTGACAGTGTAGCTCTATCTGTGTGTGTGTGTGTGGGGGGGGGGGGGGGGGCTGTGTGTGTGTTTGTGCGTGTGTGTGTGCGTGTGTGGTGTGTATGTGTGTGTGTGTGTGTGTTGTGTGTGTGTGTTGTTGCGTGTGTGTGTGTGTGTGTGTGTGTTTGTGTGTGTGCATTTGTGTGTGTGTGGTGTGTGTGTGCGTGCGTGTCTATTTTCTTTTTTTTTATCTATTCTTTTATATCGAGGATAATGGAATAAACACTTATGTGCTTTTTTACATCCAGTCCCCATGTGTAAGCGAATAGGTAAATTCTGTCATCTGTTCCCACCGGTACACAATGGCCTACTCTTACGAAAAGCGGAACAGGATTTAACGTGTGCGCAAGATGTTCTGCGTGTGTTTGCACACGGGGCCTCGGTTTATAGTCTCATCCGAAGGACTTTTGGGGAGAGTGGAGTCTGCACTGATGTTAACTCCATGGAAAATATCCGCTTGAACGGGAATCGAACCCGGGTCGTCAGATTGCGAGCGCAATGTTCTGACCACTAGGCTATCCCGCCCCCCGGGAGGAGGTGTGTGTGCGTGTGTGTGTGTTTGTGTGCGTGTGTGTTTGTTGTTGCGTGTGAGTGTGGTGTGTGTGTGTGTGTGTGTGTGTGTGTGTGTGTGGTGTGTGTGTGTGTCTGTGTCTGTGTGTTTGTCTGTCTACCTGTGTTTGTTTGTCTGTGTCTCTGTATCTGTCTCTCTCTTTGTCATTGACATTGTCCATTTTTCAGACGTGTGTGCCACGG
>CM054135.1:20719566-20729566 GCA_028751875.1 Rapana venosa
TGGATGTATGGTGTGAAATGAATCTAGTCCTAAATAGCGTAGACAGTATGCAGAAAAGGGCTAAACAATGATAACAACAAATAATTACATGAGAAATGCTAATACAGTTTTTAACTATAACAAATGTTTTTATGAGTGTGCGAGCACGTGTGTGTATGTGTGCGTATGCGTTGTCGCGCACGCTTGCATGCGTGCGTGAGCGTGCGTAGTGTGTGTGTATACGTATGCCCCCTGCGCGCGCGCGCGCGTGTGTGTGTGTGTGTGTGTGTGTGTGTGTGTGTGTGTGTGTGTGTGTGTGTGTGTGTGTGTGTGTGAGTGTGTTTGTGTTGTGCATGCGTTCGTATGTGTGTGTTTGTTTGTGAATATGTGTGATTTTCTCTGTGTGTGTGTTTGTGTGTGTGTTTTGAGCGCGCGCGTGTGTGTGTTTCGATTTGATACATGAAAACATTAAGTAGTTTAAAAGTACAAAAGAGTAACAACTCTAGCAATGCCATTAACAGTAAGATAATATCGATATTTAAGTAATAACTAACGAGTTTGAACGCAAAACGATAACATCATTAATCAATTGTCAATCAATTAATTGTGTGTATCTGTGTGTGTGTGTGTGTGTGCGCGCGCGCGCCAGCGTGTGTGCGTGTGTGTGTGTGTGGGGGGGGGGGGGTGTGCGTGCGCGCGCGCCTAACCTGTTTCTGTGTCCGCTAAATCTTGGGTGGTGATCTGCATGCTGGTATTTTGAATGAGACGATAGATCCAACTATCGTCTTTACAAGATAAAACAAAACCACGCAAGACCATTCACTCGAAACACGCATCATTCAACAAACATTCTGTACAGTATATTCTGTAGGCATTTTCTGTAGAGTTCCCAAAACATAAGCGGCAACAATCATCAACGACTGTCTAAACAACCTATGCAAAAGAGAGAGGACCTGACAAGAAGACATGCATGATAATCGTTCTACTGGCTTGCACCCCACCAACAACGCTTAAGCAGCGATTCCTATCTACCCCCCTCAAGTCTCTTGCCAATAATGTTTGCTGGCTTCTTGCCCATTGGCCAGTGATGTCATTCTCTTTAGTCAGGGCTCCGCTGTAAGTGCAGTGTTCATCTTGATAGCTAGCTGACCGTGCCGTGACGCTAAGCAATAGACATGGACATCATGGTGGACACTGACTGGCCAATAGTGTTTCTCTTGTAGTCAGAGTAATTATTGTGCTTGTGCAAACAGTTTCTAGTGGTCAGCGTGTTTTCTGTTGTTGTTTTTTTCTCTTCTGTCTGTCTGCCTCTATGTCTGTCTGTGTTTGTCTGTGTTTGACTGTCTGTCTGTCTGTATCTCTCGCTCTCTTTCTCTCTCTCTCTCTCTCTCTCTCTCTCTCTCTCTCTCTCTCTCTCTCTCTCTCTCTCTCTCTCTCTCTCTTCTCTCTGGGACGGGATAGCCTAGTGGTTAGAACATTTCGTTTGCCATCTGACGACCCGGGTTCGATTCCCGTTGAAGGGGGATATTTCCCCTGGAGTTAACATCAGTACCGACTCCACTCTCCCATAAAGTCCTTCGGATGAGACTATAAACCGAGGCCCCGTGTCAGAACGCACGCTGAACATCTTGCGCACACGTTAAATCCTGTTCCGCTTTTTGTAAGAATAGGCTATTGCGTGCTGGTGGAAACAGATGACAAAATTTACAAAACTGCATACACACAGGTACTGGATATAAAAATACACATACGTGCTCATTCTATTATTCTCGAAATAATTTTTTATAAGGATAAAAAAAATATAAAAAATATGTCTGTCTCTATCAAGTTTAACAGACACACGGAGACAGAGACATAGATCGAGAGACAGAGAGACATAATACAGAGACAGACAGACAGAGAAAGAGAGAGACACACACACACACAGACACACACACACAGACAGACAGACGCATCGAGATATACAATCAGACAGACAGGGACACAGAGGGAAGGAAACAAAGCCCATACAGAGACAGAACAGACAGACCCTTTAACTTGTACCAGTGCGAGACTCACCAATCATCCCACAGTCAGTAGACCTACAGTTGAAGACAGACCGCATTACCCCGAAACAGAAGCCTGGCCTTTCAAGCTTCAGAGATACAGACTCCCTGGCGACACTCCCCCCTCCCTCCTTCCCTCCCCCATCCCTCCTTCCTCCCCCACCGACCCTTTGTCTTCTCTCTCTCTCTCTCTGTCTCTGTCTCTGTGTATGTATGTCTCTTTCTGAGTTCCCTCTCTCTGTGAGTTCTCTCTGTCTTTGTCTCTGTCTCTGTCTGTCTGTCTGTCTCTCTCTCTCTCTCTCTCTCTCTCTCTCTCTCTCTCTCTCTCTCTCTCTCTCTCTCTCTCTCTCTCTCTCTCTCTCTCTCTCTCTCTCTCTCTCTCTCTCTGAGTTCTCTCTCTGTTAGTTATCTCTGTCTCAGAGATCTCTCTGTCACTGTTCTGAGTTCTCTCTCCCAGAGTTCTCTCTCTTGTTCAATGAATCGAGCAATTCATTAATCAATCAATCAAACAATCAATCAATTAATATATCTCCTTACTCTCTGTGTGTTCAGAGCTCTCTCTCAGAGTTCTCTCTCTCGTTCAATGAATCAATGAATGAATAAATCAATCAATTTTTTTGATTTTGTAAAAATTATTAGCTGTAACGTGATGTATGTGTAAGAGTAAGATAAATGCAAGCGCCTTGATTTGTTTTTGCGAGATATAGCGCTCCATGAATTCCATGTATCATTATCATTATTATTATTTATTTTTTTAAAATTGTTGTTATTATTATTATTATTATTATTATCATTATTATTATTATTATTATTATTATTATTATTATTATTATTATTATTATTATTATTATTATTATTATTATTATTATTATTATTATCATCGTCATCATCATCATCATCATCAGTAGTAGTAGTAGTAGTAGTAGTAGTAGTAGTAAAAGTAGTAGTAGTACAAGTAGTACAAGTAGTAGTAGTAGTAGTAGTCATCACTCACTTGTCTCCCTCTCATTCTCTCTCTCTCTCTCTCTCTCTCTCTCTCTCTCTCTCTCTCTCTCTCAACGCCCACCGCCCCCCCCCCCGCCCCTCCCCCCCCCCCCACTGCTGAAGTTGCCGTTTCAACAAAACAAAAAACAAAAACGTCACTTCATAAACCCAAACTTCCAGAAAGTCTCCTGCTCGGGAAAAAACGAGGCATGAGTTTCAGTTGTCATTCCCGATAGCTCCTAGTCATACAGCTTTTAGAAATCTCTGAGCTGTCACTGGATTAAGAGGAAACTGGATAAGTACTGCAGCACTACATATGTTTTTGTAATAAGTGTGACAGACAGGCAGACAGGCAGGCAGACAGGCAGGTAGGCGTTGGGCTCGTGTATTGTTTTGACTGAAGTTTTGTCTGAAGTTTTGTTTGAAGTTTTGTCAAAGTTGAAGACTGTGAGGAAGTGGGTAATGATCCTGTCTCGAAAAAAAACACACCCACAAAACCAAACATAGACAAAATAATCCAGAAAAGTCAGTTTGCGTCAGACGTAAATATATATATTTTTTTCAGTTTTGATAGAAAAGAAGACAGTAGATAAGGACTTGCAAAGCGGTTTGGTTACTACTTTCGGTGTTTGCTTTAAGCATGTTTTTGAAACCACAGAAGTGCGTTATATACATTTGACATGTTTATAAGTGTATAGAGAGTGACTGAATATACTTAAAACGTACACATCTGTGATATCTTTATACGTGGTCTTATGCCCGTATGCACCCACACAGTCGCACAAACACAGACAAACACACATGTACGCACACACACCCCTCACACACACATGCCCACAGACAGACAGACGGACACACACCGGACACACACACACACACACAGACACACACAATTCTTTGGTATCACGAAAACAGTTTAAAACAAAACAGTGGATAAAATGAAAGGAAACAAAACATATAAAGAAATGTTAACAAACCAAAACAAACAAAACATAAAAGGACATAAGCAAAAGCTAAACACAAAAGCAAACAATGACAAGAAATCGAATCACACCGAAAATACAAAACAAAGCACTGCAAATGCAAATTGAAATAAAACAAAACATGAGAAGAAAGAAAACGAAATAAAGCAAAGCAAAAACAACAAAACTAATGCAAAACACCCGAACATTATAAAACAACAAACAAAATAAAACAAAATAGCTTTAAAAACGAGAGACAATGATCACAAAGGAAAACACAAAAAAACCTTGTTTTCCCTATAATATATATATATATTTTTTTTTGGGGGGGGGGGGAAACGCTTAGTGAAATAGGGGACGGGATAGCTCAGTGGTCAGAGCACTCGCTTTCCCCCAGCCAAGTTAAGCAGCGTCGAGCGTGGTTACCAGTTGGATCGGTGACCGTTAACGCGCCTTGGCTTCAGTACAGTTCCCCTAGTTCACCCAGCTGTAAATGGGTACCTGCCCTCTTTAGGGTCAGGGAAGGTAAAGCAGCGAGGGAGAGGAGATGGGCGCCGCCCTCAATATGCTGGCCCTAGAGAAGTGAGGTCTCTGACGCCTCGCTCCCCTACGACCTTATAGGTTATGGGGACTCCTTTACCTACTTTACCTTAGTGAAATATCAGATGATTTGAAAACCGTGTGGCCTTGATAACAATAGAGGATAGCCCTTTATTGTAAAGACATTGATTCTAGGTACAGTCTTGCTGAATCAGCTGTATCTTAATGACGTTTGGCAATACCTACCTCGAGCTGTAATTAGTGGGTAGACAGTTTTCAACTCACGTGACATATGGCTGCGTCAGTGGGAGAGAACTTGTGAATAACGCCCCATTGCTGAATACACTCTTGCCATAGTGGCCAGTGTGTGAGTTATCATCCACCCCACTAGAAAGTTTATCCAGCCAATCGAAAAGCAGATAAGTCACTCAAATTGTAGAGCAGAAAAGTTGCTAAAATCATAAAACAAAAAATGTTTCTTAAACTGTAAAGAGAATACGCTGTTTTAATCATAGAGCAGAGTAGTTATTCAAATCGAAAAGCACATACATTATTCAAATAGAGCAAATAAGTTGCTGAAATCGCAGAGCAGACAAGTTACTCAAGTTATAGATCAGATAAGCTACTGAATTTGTAGAGCATATACGTTACTGAAATCGTACTGCAGATAAGTTACTGAAACCACAGAGCAGATAAGTTATTCAAACAGTAGAGGAGATAAACTACTCAAATCGTAGAGCAAATAAACTACTCAAATCGTATGGTAGAGCAGATAAATTATTCAAATCTTAGAGCAGATAAACTACTCAAATCATAGAGCAGATAAATTACTCAAATCGTATGGTAGAGCAGATAAATCATTCAAATCGTAGAGAAGATAAGTTTGTCTTGTCTTCAATTTAACGTCTGTTCACTCTAAGTGATATTAGACGAGGGAAATAGAAAGTGTAATGGAAGTTAAAGAAGGGAGAGGAAGGAGTGAAAGGAGAAAAAGTTAAGAAATAGCATCAGTGTTGGTATTTTTGTGAGAAAAAAAACCTAGAAAAGTAAGGATAATACTTTTAAACAGGAGCAAAATGTAAACTCAACAATGTGGAAACATAAAATAACAATAATGTAGCTACAATAAATATTCAAGTGGAATATGCAATAAACATCTGGCAATGGCAAAGGCTAGCTTTGAATTTTCAAATACATTTTCCAGAGACTGTTCAGAAAATGTAGGTAAAAAAGGTTTTACAAGATAAGTTTGTCAAAGTATCAGTTGATTCAAAGAACACATTGAGCAAGCGTGTAAACTGGTAAACCTCACGTTTGTCAACTCTAGCTCAGACTTAACTGGATTTGTTTAAATTACGTTTACCTATGTTAAAGCTTTACCGAGTTCATGAAGTATCACCAGCATGTTTGATTAAGGTCCCCCCCCCCCCCAAAAAAGGGATATCTTATTCGTAATGGCTTCATGTCACTACAAAATTAGTCTTAAATTGTAATGATACCTTTCAAACCCAAATATATATATATATATATATATATAATATATATATATATATATATATATATATATATATATATATATATAGTGTGACATGCATCTGCAATTCGATTATGTGGTGTGACCTCAAAACAAAGCCAGAACCTTCCCTTGCCAACATACCAGAGAAAGCCAGAAGAACACAGCCTTCAGGAACTCTCCTTCAAATGCAGCCGACAGAGTTAAGACAAACACCTGAAAAGGGACCGACACTGCAAGCTTGAAAGTTTGTGGCTTTTGTAGTGCCCCACGTGTGACTAGCCTCACAACAAGCAAACCTGAGTGGCAGTTTAGAACAAAAACAAACGTCCTCTCTGCCCCCAAAATAAACAACACAAAAATACCATCCTGGTGTGGCCATCCTTCAGAAAGGCTGGATGAGAAAAGCTAACAACTGGTTTACATTTGCGCCTTTATACTGCACAAGGGAAGTAGAAAAGGAAGACTGCAAACTCTGCCACAAGATCAATCCCCTAACTTTTCTAACTAACAGTGAGTTTCCTGTGATAGTGAATTAATTGGTGTTTGACACAGTCTAGTAAAGTCAAGACAATGTGAAGTCAAAAACACTTTAAAAGTATGTTCTTTCGAGCCAGAAGGCCCATAGAGCCGGAGCTTATCCGGTTTCTGTAGCGTTAAGCGAACTGATGGTTTTTCACCACCCCTGTGACAGGACGCTAGTCTGTCGCCAGATACTTCCCCAGCAGAGCTGGTACCCACTTGTACACCTGGGTGGAGTGAGGAAAATAGGAGTAAAGTGTCTTTCCCAAGGACAAAACACCGAGCCGAGCGGGGATCGAACCCACAACCTCTGGATCACGAGTTGACCGCCTAAACCACTCGACCACGGTGCCTCCCCAAAAACACTTTAAAAGGATACAAATGTTGTCGCCTATTGATATAAGCTAAGTGTAAATGCCAACCAGATAATACGAACGAGAGATGGAAGATTTTGTGGATTGTAAACGTAAATGAAGAGAATACATGTTGCCATTACATAAACTGCGTTTAGTCTTGAAAAAAGTGTAAAGGTGTACATTTTAAAATAAGTGTATGCTCTAGAAATGGTATATTGAGATTGTCTTCAGCTATGACAAGCTCTTAGCCTAACAACCTGCACCAAATGTTATGAAGTGATTTGGCAAGAGTCGTACACACAAATTTCTTATCCAGAGTATAGTCCCAAGCTATCTGTTTTCCCTGGTAGAATGAGTTAGGTTAGAGTATATTATCTTGTTCACCTCCTGGGGAACGTGAAACAAATAAACAAACAGGTGAAAAAGCAACAGTAACACAACAACAACAACAACAACACTAGTATCTCACATGGTTAAGATTGATATGAATCTTGAAACGTACTTATTGCTGGACCTGGAGATGAAAATGGAAACTTTTGTCTGCATACACACTTTTTTTTATATTCCCAAGTCAGATGTCTGTACACGATACCCTGTGTCCTCAAAGGAATGGGTTATTACCATATGCAAAACCCAATTCATGTATCTGACCTCCTTCTTTTCTCATGAGGTGCTACGTTTCGAATCTCATGAAATACAAGATCAGTTATATAGTGTGAACTAACACCACATAGACAGCAGACAGAGACAAAATGATATACATAGTGAAAAATACCCCCCCCCATATATATATATATATATATATATATATATATATATATATATATATATATATATATATATTATATATATATTATATATATATATATATATATATATATATATATATATATATATATATATATATACAAAGTGCTCACTGCATAGAAAATAAAGTTAGGAAAAAGACAAAAATAGAGAATGATGTTCTTTAACGAGGCCAATAAGATATAGGAGGGGGGGGGGGGGGGGGAGTAGCTGAGTAAATCATGTCCTGGTAACCAATCAAAAATTCTCCAAAGTTTTAAAAAAAAAGCTTGCAAACATTTAGGTAAGAACTACATTTAAAAAAAATACCCACACAAATGTTTCATGTAACAGCATATATGGCATATTTAAATAAGTCCCATGCCTCTAAGCCTGACGCGACTCTAGTTCCCCACTCCTGGAAGATTACTTTTCATAGCTCATGGGATGGCTGAATTGTAACCCTCTACAGTACCTCACAGCCAGACACTGCTTATACACTAGATGGTTTTGTCCATTCACAAGTGTAGTTCAATACCCCTGTTGCCTACCAAAGCTGGCATCAAAAGGTGATAATATAAAAAAAAAAGATAAAAATACATTGAATATGGCAAAAAAAGCAAATACGTATAGAATATAGAAGAAAATACGTGCCTGGTTAATCTGTGCACTTCATGCTTAATAATCATATTTTAAAAAAATATAGGGATGGAGGTGGGGAGGGGCAGGAGGGCATTGGGGTGGGGGGTGGGATCGAGCTCACGTTCAGCCAATTAGTCAGTCTTAGTGTTTAAAAATATATTTTACATTTCTAGCGCTTGGCAGGGCAAGAACAGTTGACAAATAAATAGCTCCCCAAGGATCCCATAAGCAATGTTAGTCAACACTTCCACTTGATTAAAGTTTTAATACTGGGACATCAAAAATGAGAAAAATAATAACTAGGAAAATGCAGTGTTGAAAACAAATGTAAGTCAACTGTTACAATTTCGTATCTTTTTCAAAGTTAGAAACAGAAATAAAACACCCTAGAGAATAAGATCGTTCCGTGAGAGCAAAAGAGACATTAGACGGTGAGGTTCATGCCTTTTGCTTGACCTGACTCGAGTTTCAATTCCTAAACGAGTGATCTCCAGAGACCCCAGCGGTGACTGAACTTAAATCCTCATGGGTAGGCTACAACCAGACGCTGATTATGATTCAAAAGTGTCACTGGCGTTTACAAGAGCAATGCGATATCCCTGTGGCCTACTACAGCTGCCATTGAAAAATGGGGACACAGAAAACTAGAAAATACGCGAGGTAAGAGTGGGGGAGGGGAGGGGAGGGGGGCTAAAGAGTGAAAAGTAGGACAATGGATGGGAAATATGGAGGTTGGGTCGAGAAAGTGAGAATGACAGAGGCAGGGGAGGGGGATGAGTCATGTGAGGGTAAGGCTTTGTGGATGGGGTAGTGAGAAGGTATGGATGCTTCGGGGAGGGGGGTCTAGAATAAAAAAGGATAAAGGAGGTCGATGTAAAAGGATGATGGCTGAGCAGGGATAGTCAGGACATGTGTGGAGTTCTTTGTCTTCTTTTGTTGAATGCTCAGACAAGTGAACTTGGTGTTAAAAGCAGGAATGTTTTACACTATGGTTAAGAACCTGACAAGTTAGACCCAGTACTATGGTGGTAATGGAGGGTGCGTGTCAATGTGGGGTTCACATTCTTGTTTGTGGTTGTCCAGCAATGGTTATTATGGTTTACAATAAAGTAGGTTTAATCGGTTTTTATGCGTCTCTGTTAATGCGTAATTTGCGCAACGGCTATCTCCAGCGACACATTGATAATGCCCGTAGTAACAAAGGCCCTGCCATACTGGAACTATTTCTATGGGAACTGCACTGTATGTCATGAGCAATCTGGGACAACATCCGCCACCCCATAAAGCATCACTACCAGTAGATGAATGATATGTATTGACCTGTCTGTCTGTCTGTCAATCTACATAAATATATTGACAATCTGTACATAGGTAAGAATACTTTCCCTAAAATCTGAAAACAAGCAAAAATGATTCCTTTACATAAATCAGGAAATAAATCATAACCATCAAACTATAGACCAATTTCAAAATTGTTCACTCTGTCAAAAAACCATTGGAGCAGCATATCATAATGTTAATTAACCCACTTAAATGAATACAATCGGTTACACCCAGGAATAAAAACAGTAGAAGAACTGTAAAGAATTGTATAGAAGAAGAAGAAGAAGAAGAAGAAGAAGAAGAAAGCACACACGCACACACACACATTCATACATTTCTAACCTATAC
>CM054135.1:20749566-20762066 GCA_028751875.1 Rapana venosa
CTTCCACATAAACAGCCTGTACAGTCCCGGCGTCATATTGTGTATACTCAATATTAAGAAATACAACCAAACTCATCGAATCTATATGAGGAGTGGTGGGTCTGTGTGGGGGAACCTGTTTCAAGTTAATATCGTAGCACTGCGTGCTGACTGACTACTTCATCCAACAGCCCAGCCAGCACTTGTCTAGATTATAAAGTTATGGATTCAATAGAGTATAAGGACTTATTATGGCTCTGGTTATGCGTTTCCTAGAGATGACTGTGCTTTGTTATCAATATAAATATTGCAATCGCTTTCTAACATCACCAAGTGTAAAGTTTCAATTTAGGAAGTGATGTTCAAAATTACGTGGCAAGCACAATAAGTGTTCACACTACTCAGTCTTTATAACAGTGACACATATCATATGATTGGATTAGATTTAATACTTTGTAAAGTCATGGCAGATTTGCATGAACGGAATTTGGACTGCTTTACCCCATGGGGATAATTTCTCTACAAGAGCAGTGCTGCCCATTTAAAACGTACTGTGTGTATGTGCATGTGTCTCCCTATCAGCTTTGTTAATGCTAATTTTTGCCAAGGACAACTCCCGATGCAGTGAGGGTTTTATGTGCGCTGAATGTGATCTACATACAAAATCTAAGATGATTGACTCATTCGAAAGACTATCACTCAGACCATCACACAATATACTGTGTATGAAGAAATGTTTTGCGTACAAACGGGGATCAAACCCCCTCTTGTTGCTTTCTAGGCAGGTGCGTTGACTTAAGACCACCAATCCATAACAACCAGAATGATAACAACCTTCAAAGTTGGAACTCTTTTGTTGTTTGCAAAGACGTCATCATAGGGGACGGGATAGCTCAGTGGTCGGATCACTCGCTTTCCCCCAGCCAAGTTAAGCAGCGTCGAGCGTGGTTACCAGTTGGATGGGTGACCGTTTGCGCGCCTTGGCTTCAGTACAGTTCCCCCAGTTCACCCAGCTGTAAATGGGTACCTGCCCTATTTAGGGTCAGGGAAGGTAAAGCAGTGAGGGAGAGGAGATGGGCGCCGCCCTCAATATGCTGGCCCTAGAGAAGTGAGGTCTCTGACGCCTCGCTCCCCTACGACCTTATAGGTTATGGGACTCCTTTACCTTACCTTACATCATGATTACTGTCAGAGCACTAGAACAAAACGACACAGGTACATGAATCAAATACCGAGACAAAATACACAGGTACATAGATATTTTGCTTAAAAAACAGACTAAAAATAAAGGTCCATAATGCAAGTCATTTCTAGGTGTATATTCTTCTTTCAGTTGACGAAATTGGTTGTATTTGTTAACATACTGACATTTGTATCTGCTTCTCTAGATGCTAAATGATATTCTTAAGCATTATTCTAAAGTCATCTACACGGAATTTTAACTGTTATTAACTTGTCGTTGATCAGCCAGAGCTCCGAGGTGCACCAATGGTAAGATTTTTACGTGTGTGGCCGTTTTAACACGCCGTTAAGGGAGCTGCAATCCGAGTTCGGGGTTTAGCTCAAAAGAATGTTGGTCAAGAGCATCCATATTTCATGTGCATTGCAATATCCCGTACAAAGCTAAATAACCACACGCACATACACACACGCGCGCGCGCGCACACACACGCACACACGCATACACGCACACGCACGCACACAAACACGCATTACCCAAACACACACACACACACACACACACACACACACAAAGACAGAAAGGAACACTCCTACTCCAACAACTGAAATCGCGACCTTGTAACTGTAAAAGAAACGGAAAAACAAATCAAGAACAGACTCTCTTGTACTGACATCAGGAAGAAAACTAATTATTTTTTGACAAGGTTAAAGCAGTACGAAGCGAGGTGAGACCTTCCAGACAATGCCAGGAGGCGAGTCTGGCACTCCTTGTCGTCTGTCTAAAATGAGGTATTTTCGTTTCGATTTCTTCAATTTTCTACATGAATTATTCAATATGAAAACGTAAGTGATGATCACGTACATACAGTGCATGACCTTTGTATTGTATTGTATTGTATTGTATTGAATTGTATTGTATTGTATTGTAGAGTGGTGTAGTGTAGAGTAGTGTGGTGTAGTGCAGTGTAGTGTAGTGTAGTAATAATAATAATAATAATATATAGAATTTATATAGCGCTGAATCTTGTAAAAAACAAACAAATGTGGTGTAGTGTAGTGTAGTGTAGTGTATTGTAGTGTAGTAGTACAGTATTGTGTATTGTATTGTAGTGTAGTGCAGTGTACTTTATTTATTTATTTATTTATTCTTTTATATCGAGGATAATGGAATCAGCACTAATGTGCTTTTTTACATCCAGTCCCCGTGTGTATGCTGTTTTGTAAATTTTGTCATCCGTTCCCACCGGCACACATGGCCTACTCTTACAAAAAGCGGCACAGGATTTAACTTGTGAGCAAGATGTTCTGCGTGAGTTCGCACACGGGACCTCGGTTTATAGTCTCATCCGAAGGACTTTTGGGGAGAGTGGAGTCTGCACTTATGGTAACTCCAGGGGAAAATATCCCATTGAACGGGAATCGAACCCGGGTCGTCAGATTGCGAGCGCAATGTTCTAACCACTAGGCTATCCTTTTAGTGTAGTGTAGTGTAGTGTAGTGTAGTGTAGTGTAGTGTAGTGTAGTGTAGTGTAGTGTAGTGTAGTGTAGTGTAGCGTAGTGTAGTGTAGTGTAGTGTAGTGTATTGTATTATGTTGTATTGTATTGTATTGTGTTCTATACAATTTTCAGTCGCGTCAGGGTTCTCTCCGTGGAAATCGAGCTGATCTCCCCAAGGGAGAGCCCCGTCGCCACAAGAGCACACCACCCATTATCTTTGTTTTTCTTTTCCTATCTGTCAAGTGTACTTATTTCCCTTATCAGAATCGCTTTTTTCCCCCTACAGAATGTTGCCCAGCACAGCTCTCTTTTCTCCTACAAAAGCAAAGAAGAATGGAACAGAGGTAAGCGGCCTACGAATACCTAGATTCAACCAATCCACTGTTGGCCGCCGCTCATTCTCTATTTCTGGTCCATCCATCTGGAACAACCTTCCTCTCTCTCTTCGCCAGAAACCTAGTTATGACACTTTTAAATCCAGCCTCAAGACATATTTATTTCAAACCTAAGACTTCCCCCCCTCCTGTTTCATATCTAACCCATGTTCTATCACCCTGCTAAAGTATACGGCCTGTGCGAGTATATGTGTGCTTTTGAAAAACATTTGACTATCGAAACTTTATTTCATAGATTTTGTCTGCATTGCACCATGTTTGTAAATATCTGTTTGTTTAAACTTTTGATTATTTATCATTGATTGCATGACTGTGTAAGATTAGGTTGAATGCATGCGCTGTCATAAGTGTCCATTTATTATTATTATTATTATTATTATTATTATTATTATTATTATTATTGTTATTATTATTATTATTATTTTAGGTCGTATGAAGAGACCTCCCTCTTTTACAGTGCCTATTCGGGTCAAGGTTTGCGACAAAGGAAAAGAACGCGCATAGAAGTGTGTCCTAACATTCCTCACAATTTGCAGAAAGAGAACATAAAAATCAAAACAAAACAAAACAAATACAATCAAGAAGGGGCGTGCCTACAAACTAGAAGAAAATTGTGCCGGCTTATGAGAAATTTAAAGAAAAAAGTAAGAGAGAGACAGAGGGAGAGAGAGAGAGAGAGAGAGAGAGAGAGGAGAGAGAGAGGGACAGAAACACAGAGAGAGAGAGAGAGAGAGAGAGAGATACAGAGGCAGAGAGAGAGAGAGAGAGGGAGGGACAGAAACAGAGAGAGAGAGACAGAGAGAGACAGACAGAGAGACAGAGAGAGACAAAAAAGAGACAGAGACAGAGAGAGACAGAGATAGAATCAGAGACAGAAACAGAGACAGAAAAGGACAAGCACCTAGAAAGACACACAGGCAGAGAGCGTGTGTTCTGGGTTGTTGAGTTTATTTATGGGTTTGTTGTCTTTTATTTCAATATCATTATTATCTTTCTGCCAGGGACATTCAATTTGTGTTTCGCTTATAGCGGCACCTTACCAGTATTTTCCGCTTCCACTGCCTTCCCACATTGCATCCTTGTCTGTCAGTCCCTCTCTCTCTCTCTCTCTCTGTCTGCATGTCTTTTTGTTTGTCTCTCTGAATCTCTGTCTGTGTATCTTTCTTTCTGCCTTTGTCGGGCATAGTCAGTCTCTCTCTCTGTTTCCCTATCTGTCTGTTTGGGTGTTTTATTTTGTCTGTCTTTTTGCTTGTCTGTTTGTCAGTCCCATTATTTGTTTGTCTGTCTGTCTGTTTGTCTGCCTGTCTCTCAGATGATCTTTCCGTCTGCCTGTATGTGTGTGTCTGTGTGTCTGTCTGTCTGCCTGCCTGCCTTCCTGTCTGTCAGTCTGTTTACCTGTCTGTCAGTCTGTCTATGTCTGTCTGTCTCTGTCTGCCTATGTCTCTGTCTCTCTGTCTCACACTGTCTCTCTCTGTTTCACTCTGGCTCTCTCTATTTGTCTGTCTGTCTGTCTGTCTCCGTCTGTCTGTCTCTTTCTGTCTCTCTCAGATGATCTGTATGTCTGTCTGTCGCTGTCTATCTATCTCTTTGTCTCACACTGTCTCTCTCTATTTCCCTCTGTTGTCTGTCTATCTGTTCTCTGTCTCTGTCTGTCTGTCTCTGTCTCTCTCCCTCTCAGACGATCTGTCCGTCTGTCTGTCTATCTCTGTCTGTCTGTCCGTCTGTCCCCCTCTCTCTCTCTCTCAGCAATGTAGCTAAAATTGCATGCACCCGCCTATTTAGCCAGCACGCAATAGAAAAATCAAGGACAACCTTGTGGGTTTTTTTGTTTTGTTTCTTGTTCCCTGACTCGGACAGGTGTCAGAACACAGGTGATGGAGACAGAACGAACAATTATCTCCCTTTCCTTTCTGGGCACGCTACCACCAATGGTGTTAGTGTTAGTGTTAGTGTGTGTGTGTGTGTGTGTGTGTGTGTGTGTGTGTGTGTGTGTGTGTGTGTGTGTGTGCGCGCGCTATTTATTTATTTATTTATTCTTTTTTTATCGAGGATATAATGTGTGTGTGTGTGTGTGCGTGTGTGTGTACGTAGGTGGTTGTGTATGTTTGTGTGTGTTTATGTGTGTGAGAGTGTATGCGTATAGTTTGTGAGAGTGTGCTATTTATGTGAGTCTTTCTCCTGTTCCCGGTCTGTGCGCTAATGTGTCCATCCATAGTCTTTATTAGTCTTTATAATGCCTTTGATGGCTATTTGATACTCTAGAAAGTCTACGTTTTTAAGTGTTTGTATGTGTGTGATTGGTATCTTGGATGCACTCGTTAAGGAACAATTCCACGTATACTGTTTGGGATTGATATTTCAAAGGTGTGTGTGTAAACTTTTGTACCAAACATGAACGTGCACGTGCGCGCGCGCGTGTGTGTGTATGTAAGAGAGAGAGAGAGAGAGAGAGAGAGAGAGAGAGAGAGAGAGAGAGAGAGAGAGAGAAGAGGAGATGAGAGAGAGAGAGAGAGAGAGAGAGAGAGAGAGAGAGAGAGAGAGAGAGAGAGAGAATACGAATACGAATACGAATACGAAATTTGTATTGAGGGTAAATGGATAAGCTTACAGCTTCTTTACACCATGCCCTCAGCCCCACCCACCCATTCCCTTTCCCCAAAAGAAAAACGCAAAGGAAAAAGCCCAAAACATCTCAAATGTAAATAATTGCATAAAAAATGTCAAGTAAAAAAAAGACTCAAACAGACAAACAACAAACAAACAAACAAACAAATGAGCTAATAAACAAACCTGAAATTATGATTTAGCACACTGACATCCATTTCAAACTACTTTCAGCAAATCCCTTCATCTCCCCATACCATCTCTAATCATACATTTTTCATGCAAATTACACACGTATGTTTACATATACACATACACCTACGTATGCAGACACACCAAATATGCATATAAAAAAATTAAATCGGAGAGAGCAGTCGAACAGAAGAAAGAGGGAGGAGAGAGAGAGAGAGAGAGAGAGAGAGAGAGAGAGAGAGAGAGAGAGAGAGAGACAGACAGACAGACAGACAGACAGACAGACAGACAACAGACAAGGAGGAGTAGAAATTGAAAGACATTCAACATGACTTGCATAATATGGAATACAACCAATCAAATTCCATAGACAAAAAAAAATAATAATAAAAAAATAAAAATAATAATAATAATAATGTCAATCAAAACGAGAGAGAGAGAGAGATAAACGTTTGTACCAAACATTTACTATCAAACTATCTACTCCAACCCCCAACACCCCCACCCTACCGCTTTCACCTCCGTCTCCTCTTCCACAAACACATAGTAAACAACTAAGCTAATCCACCACCTACTTTTACAAGCCACTATGTCAAACCTATTCACAGTATTACGCTAAAGACTTTAAGAACACACACGGGGACTGGATTTTATAAAAAAGCACATGAGTGCTTATTCCATTATCCTCGATATAAAAATAAATAAGTACATTAAAAAAATAAAAGAACCACCTAACTAGTAGGAACTGTCCATGGTTATCGTTCTTAGCTCCCCCAGGGGACGTCACTCCCTCTTTCTGGCTCAGTGCCCCTGACCTTGGCTGAAAGTAGGGTTGGGGGGATGACTGGGGGAGAGGGGGGGGGGGGGGGGCGTTGGTGGGCAGCCAAGCGTAGTCTATTGTGGGTTCTGTCAGGGGACTGGGGTTGAGCTCCTGTAGGAAGCGGCTTCATCTCTGTAATGGCTCTGGTGAAGGCGGCCACATGATGCTGGCAGATGTACGATATGTGTGTATACACTTGGTGCGGTGCTGTTTCTGTGAAATGTGACAGAGATGAACTGCCACGTAATGATAATAATAATAATGATGATAATAATAACAATAATTATTATAATGATAATAATGATGATGATAATAATATAATAATAATAACGATATTGATAATAATAATAATAATAATAATTGTTATTATTATTATTATTATGAGGAGGAGGAGGAGGAGGTGGATGACGTTGATGATGATGATGGTGGTGGTGATGACGGCGATGATAAGAATAAGAATAATATAATAACAATAATAATAAATGGAATGTATTTGGCACTTTATCTTGTAAAAAGAAATCAAAAGCACTTGCATTCAACATATTCTTACACATACATCCAATAACAATTAGCACCGTTAACAAATACAAATACACACACACTCACACATACACATGCACGCACGCACGCACGCGCGCGCGCGCGCACACACACACACACACACACACACACACAGGTTGTACACTTTGGCAGGGTGATGGGGATTTCAGCTGTTGACAGCGAGGACAGAAAGGAGATGAAACAGGCGGGAACAGTCTTAGGTTTGAAATAGGTATGTCTTGAGGCTGGGTTTAAAAAATGTCGTAAGTAGTTTTTTGGCGAAGGGAGAGAGGGAGGTCATTCCAGATCGCCGGACCAGAAACAGAGAAAGAGCGACGTTGAGTTATTAGTGTGGGCAATGACCGCCTTCCAGTTATTATTTTCGTTAGGGTTTCGGTCTAACGATGGGTGTGTTGCCTACCTCTGTGGTGTGGAATGGGGGTAGTAACTATCGTGTCGAGTGTTATAATGGGGTGTGTGCAGTGCTATGTATGATAAGATGTGCTGTGCTGTGCTGCAGTACACTGAGATGGAGTGTTGTTGTGTCGTGAGACATGTTTTGGTTGTGTTACGTTTCATTGTGATGCGCTATGTCATTGCTTTGTGTTTTGCTGTGTCGCGTTGCATTGTCATGTGTTATGCTCTGCTTTGGTCTGTTCGGTCTTGTTAGGGTGTGTGTGTGTGTGTGTGTGTGTGTGTGTGTGTGTGTGTGTGTGTGTGTGTGTGTGTATGTGCGTTTGTGTTTTTTGTTTGTGTGTATAAGTGTGTGTCTGTATGTTTCTGTGTTTGTTTGCATGTGTGTGTGCATGCGCGCGCGCGCGCGCGTGTGTGTGTGTGTGTGTAAACAAAATGAGACAATCCAAAACGTGTGTACCATTCATTCGCTATCAAAACAACTACATCACAAACCCCCACTTACTCTTTCCACTCTTCTGTATACTACTGCACAACTAAGCCAATATACCAGAGGTAGCTTATGAGCCATTACATCAAACCCATTCACAGTATTTCCCTGAAGGATAAAGAACAGCCGCCCATCTGGTAGCAACTGTCAGTGGTTATCATTATTTTGCAGCTCCACGGGGTAACGCCACCTCCTATTTCTGCCTCAGTGTCTGTGACTGTGGCTGAAGATCGGGAGGGGGGGTTGGGGGGGGGGAGGTGGATGGGGGGGGGGGGGGGGGTCAAGCGTTACCCACTGTCTGTTCTGTCAAGGCAGTGGAACTACTCCTCTGGGAAGTGGTTTTCTCTTTGTTAGGGTTATGGTAAAGGCAGCCAGACAATGCTGCCAGATGTAGGATACATGTTGTTGTTGTTGTTGTTGTTGCTTCCATTTTACGTCTGTTCACTTAAAGGGATATTAGACGATGGGAAGGGGAGGGAGGGGCATTTGTGTTGATTGTTGTGTGCAGTAAAATGGGTTTCTGTTGCTAAACACGTAGACAAAACACAGAAAAGTGTTAAACAATGAGGGCAATAAATCAATACATAACAACAATGTTAATATGACTTATAACTAAACAAATGTCGTATAAGACTGTTCATTAACATACATATTGTGTGCTTTAGTGCTGTTCCTATCAAGTGATACAGAAAGGAACTAATTAAGTTCACTGTGTTTTTTTTAATGTGGGAAATGACTTTCTTTTAGTTACTTTTTTCGTTACAGTGGAAGACTGTTGTTTCTTGTATTGTAGATCCGTGTGGTATGGTGTGGAATGATAATTATGGTGTGGAGTAAAATAGTGTGGTGTGTTCAATGTTCTAATAGTATGTGTTGAGCTGTGGTATACTGTGGTGAAGTATTCTTTAGAGTTAGATGTTCTGCAGTGTTGCATACTATTGTGCCATGCATGTTCTGTTGTGTTTTTTGTGGTTTGCTGTATTCCAGTGTGCTATATTTGTTACTGTGGTATGTTACGTCGTGTTAGAATGCCATTTATCTTTTCCGTGTTCTTGATTTGATTTAATTTTATTGCATGTAATTGCTTGGAGTGGTTCAATGTTTATTGCACAGTGTCACGTTGTATTTTAAAGGTGTTGTCCTGCAATTCTGCTATTTGGTGTTTGCAGAATTATGCATTTTTTTCTTCTATCTAGGATATGAGCATAAACATCCAAACGAACATTGCGTCAGAGAAGTACTTAACACAGCTTGATGGACCAAGACTGCTGAAATAGAAAGTATGTCTAGTTTACATAGGTGAATTGTGACAAATGAATTTTAGTGCAGTCTTATCTACACTGCCACGTCTGGAGAGAGACGCTTTGACGCTTTGACCAATTTATTGTCATTGCCCAAAGTGGCCTATTGACAAGGGGGGTTATACACGACTTTCTTTTGTAAATACAAATAAATACAAGAAAAATCGCATGATGCATTTAACGTAATGAAAACCAAAAAACCAAAAATGAGCTCTTATGAACGGATACGACTTTAAGCTCTGACGTAAACTCAGTTTCAAAATGAACACAAAGTAATAACAAGGATGAACAATAGGAACCAATAAGCAATAACTAAAATAATGAAAAGAACATTCTAGAATGCTATATTAGACCATCCATTGATATTGTATGTGAAATTTTCAAAAAATATTCTTGCTGGAGACTACAGCGTAATTATGAATGTTTCTTTATGTGTTTCACAAAATGCTGGAGTTTACATAATATAAATGTTACTTTAGTTTAGTCACAAATGTTAAGCTAATTGGAACTTAGCTGTAATTGTCTTAATTTCAGTGCTTCAGCAATAAACTTTGCAACCGATTTGATCACAATATCATCATCGGACGATAAGATAGAAAAAATATCTTGCCTTCGGAAAGCTTCTAGATTGAGAACACCACAGTTTTCACGTATGGAAACATATGATTGACAATGAAACAGGAAATGCACTTCATCATCAAGAATATGACCACACATAGGGCATGGGAACTGTGTGGACGTCTCAGGTTGAAACCATCTTTTGTTTGCATTGAAGCCGAGTGTTCTTAGTCGAAATTTTGCATAAATTAGTCGATGCCATTTGTCAGTGACTATTCGAAGATACTTTTCAGCTTGAAAAGCACACTTAAACGAAAAAAACCAGCACTATTTATCTTTACTTTCCATGTCCGAGTGCCAATTTTGTTTAAATGAACAAATGAGTATGTCTTTCAATTCAGAAATAAACCCATGCTCGCTACCTATTTCCTGAGACAACCACACGATTCCAAAACCATGTTCTGATAAAAACTTTTTAACTGGATATGCCCAATTCTTCTTACCCAGCTCCATTTGTATAACCATCATGTCATAAGACTGCCTACATAAACGTGACCCTGGAAGTTTCAGTAGTTTTAGCCAGTACTTAATACACTTAACAGAAGTTCTGATGTTTAAAGGATATCTTCCCGTTTCTCCATATAGTACAGTATTTGACGAATGGATTGGGACATTTAAGAAACGTTTGATAGCATAATATGTATGTATTTTTTCTATTTGTGGATTAACAGTAAGTCCCCATATTATTTTCAGATGCATATGTCAGTAAAGGTTCTATATGAACATCAAACAATTTCCAAAATAAAGAACAATCTACTGAATTCAGCTTCATAACGTTTTTTAAGATTTCGATTACACCTTTTTCCCTTTCCTGCATCATTCACGCCATGCAACATTCAAACTTAGAGAGAGAGAGAGAGAGAGAGAGAGAGAGAGAGAGAGAGGAGAGAGAGGAGAGAGAGAGAGAGAGAGGAGAGAGAGAGAGAGAGAGAGAGAGAGAGAGAGAGGAGAGGAGACACGTCTGGAGAGAGAGAACACCAAAATGAGAGACTTTAAAACTTTTAGTACCATGCATTCTTTACCAAAGCATTAACTCCACCCCACCTCACTAACTTCACTTCTTCATTACACACACTATTAACCTAAGCCATTCTAACAGGCTGTACTTTGTGAGCCGTTAGATAAAAAAAAAACTTTTTTTTTTTTTTTTTTTTTTTTGGCTGCCTCATCTTCTGTGACGTCCTCTGTCCTACTGTTTCCACGCCGCTCATTTCAATCTCCCTGCCACAGCCATACCCAGATTTGTTATGTCTCATCCTCAGGGTCGGAGGCCCACAGGGAGCCCATCACTATCAGGCCGCCGCGAGGCCACCAGCCAGAGGGGGGCCCTGCACTGCTGCTGGGTCACTTTGGCGGTGTTCAGTGGTGCCTGTTCTGAGCTAACATACGCAGGACACCACCTACTAAGCCCCCTACTAACGACAGTATTAGCTCAGTCGCGGAGCCAGACTGAGTGAGTTGCCCACCCGAGGTGGCAACCACCACAACGTCCCTCCAAAGACCGTCCCCGCGAACCTCCAACCCCAAAGGCTTTGACACAAACTCACCACAGGCACAGAAGTGTATGGGCAAACCGAATCTGAGGTCACCATGAGACCAGAGAAACTGGGACCACCGAATCAGAGGCAATTTTTTTAATTGCATGATCATCAATGACAATGAGGATGACGTAATTATGCTGCTGTGGAAGTTCATATGCTTTGAGACTACTTGACAGGGTTGTACTCTACGCTTACTATCATAATATATCCCGGCGTCAACCGGGCCTGAGAGATACAGACACCTGCAGTGTTGGTCAGGCAATTTGAGCAACACTCTCAAACTCGCATCCGTTAAGTGGATGAAGCTCGACTGTGTGGTCCCAGTCTTCCCACTGAGCCCACAGCACACTCACTCTGGGTAGGAGCCGGCCGGAGTCCGAAAAATCCCTATGACTCTTATGGGATTCGAACCCGTGACCTTCCAGTCCGTAACCCAAGGCGCTAACCACTGCGCCATGGCGGCTGGTTAAAAAAAACAAAAACATTTTCAGTATTTCCCCGTGGAATAAAGAGCAGTCCACCTAGCTCTCACAAACTTTCGGTGGTTATCGTTCCTAGCACCACAAGGGACGTCACTGCCTATTTCTTGCCCCCAGTGCCTCTCACCTTGGCAGGGGTATAACGGGAGGCATAGGTCTTCCATCACCTACTCAGTCAAGGGACTGCGTTCTTCTTTTCTCTGGAAAGGGTTTTGTTCTCTGTAACGTTGAAGACAACGAGACAAGTGCTGGCAGATGTACCGTATGTACGTATGTATGTATGTATGTATGTATGTATGTATGTATGTATGTATGTATGTACGTACGTACGTATGTATGTATGTATGTATGTATGTATGTATGTATGTATGTATGTATGTATGTATGTATGTATGTATGTATGCACTTTGGTGCTGTTCAGGTCAAATGTGACAGAGAGGAACTACTA
>CM054135.1:20777066-20779566 GCA_028751875.1 Rapana venosa
CACACACACACACACACACACATACACACACCCAAATACAGCTGTTCTTTTCGTTATCTATATTTCATTGTAAAAAAAAAAAAGCAGTTGCGTGCTTATTCCATTATCGACGAAAGAAAGAAGGAAAGAAAGATAGAAATTGTTTTGATGTCATTATTTTTGCACGTTTGTTCGTATAGTGAATGTGACTGACCTAACGACAGTAGTAGCAGAAGTGACAGCAGGTATGATGATGGTGGTATCGATTTTCTGAGAGAGAGCAATATTATGTTTGATTATCTAATGCTGTTGAGCTTGCTTGTTTTGTTTTTTTATATATTTCCTTTTTCGTTAACACAAATCTAACATGGAATATAAGACATTTCTTACAATGCTGTTCACATATTTTCCTTTTTACTTCAAGGAAATGTACTGCACAGAGCTGGAATTGTTTTCTTTTGTATTTTTAAGTTTAGGAGGGAGAATGGGGGAGAGTGTTCCTTTTAGGTTCAAACAACAGTGAACTATTTTCGTATGAGATCATTTTGGACCACAATAAAGGTACCTGTATTCTGACTTCAAGGGGGATGTCTACACAAGACATTAATTCGTGTGCATTTCTTAAGACAGTTCACTCATTTAGTCTTGCTGGTATGTGTAGCTTTCTCTCTTCTGAAAGGAAGAATGAGTTTTAGCATGTTTCCATAGTACTTATTGTTTTAAAGCAGGCATTTAAGTAAATTGTGTGGATCACAAATCCTATCACTGTTGAACTCTGGGATATCTCAAAGATTCCAAACAGAAAACACTTTAAGAAAAAACGTTATCTTATATCAAACGCTTGAAACCATTCAACGTTTCAAATGTCTCCAACACACACAGCAGTATATGAGTCAATACGTTCAAATACATTTGCAAAAAAACCCCACATTATGTGGTTATATAATCATGCCCCAATGAGTCCCACGTGAGTCTGGGTGATGGTTTATAAGATTATAGCTGACACATGAAATCAAGCTGGAATAATGCTGGCACCAAAGTGGCGGATTATGCCGTTTTAATTCTCCCAAGCGAAAGAGACAGGAGTGATTATAGAGCTATGGGATGTCAGTGAGATGAAACAGGGAGTGAATTAATGTGTAAATGCCGCATGCAGCCTATGGTGAAAATGTGGTGAGGAGTGTGTGTGTGTGTGTGTGTGTGTGTGTGTGTGTGTGTGTGTGTGTGTGTGTGTGTGTGTGGTGTGTATGTATGTATATATGTGTGTGTTCTCTCTCTCTGTGTTCGTGTGTGTGTGTGTATGCGTGTGTGTGTGTGTGTGTGTGTGTGTGTGTGTGTGTGTGTGTGTGTATGTATGTATATATGTGTGTGTTCTCTCTCTCTGTGTTCGTGTGTGTGTGTGTATGCGTGTGTGTGTGTGTGTGTGTGTGTGTGTGTGTGTGTGTGTGTGTGTGTGGTGTGTGTGTGTGTGTGTTTTGTGTCTGTGTGTGTGTGTATATGTGTGTGTCTGTGTCTGTGCTTTCGCACTGGTAAGTGCATAATTATGTAAATGGGGATTGGAACCAAGGCAAAAAATAGCATTCTTATCCAAATTCACCGCTGCACAGTGTGCAAATCCAGCACAACTCAGTCAAGGGTCCAGAAACCAGTGCTAAATTTAGCTCCTTCCTTGGACCAAGTCCGAGTGTGGTCAGTTTCTCTCATAATTGGCACCAGCTGGGATGACTAGGATAGCAGCTGAGAGCAGCCACAAGAGGGGAACAGTGACAGCTGTGGCTGCTCTTCGTGTGCATGTCTAAACATGAACATTCCCTTTTCTTTCCAACTAGCTGTGCGAAAAAAAGGACAAAGATTTAAAAAAATGAGAATACTGGGCTAACAATCCGGAGAGTAGGTCCATGTTATGAGTCTGGTTCCATACCCCCCCCCCCCCCCCCCCCCCCCCACACACCACACTCTCTATTTGGCACATTGTAAATTGTGTAATTCCTCCATCATCGAGGAAAATAAGGTTTCTTATGCTTTTCATACTAGAGAATGATGTTGTTGAGTTTTTTCTAGGAGAGTTTACTTTTCTCTTTTGTTTCCTGTGGGGAGACCCAAAGTATCTTCTTTTGTGCTACTGAATTAACATCTAGTGTATACTATAATTAGACAGTGACTCCAATGTTGGATGAATAAGTCAAAGTGCGTAGTATGAGTGAATAACACAACGAGATGAAGGGCGGAAGAAAATCAGATAGACAGACTGAAAGAGAAAGAAGACACGAACGAAAGATATACTGAATTGCTTTCACTTCATTCCGTCCTGATAGCCCAGACAATCACAGAAGCCACACCAGGGCTGTCAGAATATTCAATATCCGCAACTTAGATTATCATTTTCATCAATCCCAACATCAACACTGTCCAATCCACTTCATATATTTTGTATAACTACTTCATTTTGTTTAAGCTTTTGATAATTATTAGCTGCATGACTCTGTAAGAATATGTTGAATGCAAGCGCTCTGATTTGTTT
>CM054135.1:20782066-20802066 GCA_028751875.1 Rapana venosa
ATCTGCTTGTATGCCGTTCTATTTCTTGCTGTATATAGCTGTAATGAGAGTTAAGATTGCTGTGTTAACATAATCTTAACTAAACGGTTGCTATTTTGATATGAATATGGACAGTTTGAAATCCCTATAGGGTTGTAGGAGGACGAGATATTTCCGTGGTTAGAGCGTGGATATCGTAATCTGACAGCCCATGTTCGAGCCACCATTGAGGAATTCGTTTGAGGGGATTTCTCCACCCGATGTTAATAATCATCAGTACTGGCTCCTCTTCCTCGAAAAGTCCTAATGGTTAAAACGCTGCGTTCGTGATCTAATGATGCAGGCTCCAGCCACCACGGAGGTGACTGTTCAAAGGATTTGTTGTCCTAGAGGTATCATCAGTACGGACTTCACTGCCCTTAAAGACCTTCGGATGGGACTATACAGCGTGCTTCTGTGTACAAACGCTTGCAGAATATTGTGTGCACATTTTAAAATCCGGTCCGCCTTTTTGAAGAGTTAGCCATCACGTACCAGCAAGAACAGAAGACAAAGTTTAAAAACGAAGAAAAATTCAAACACCTTGGTGTTGGGTTTAGACATCAGCCCAGAAGTTGGAATACAGCTACCCTGATAGTGGGTAAAGAAGGTTCACATTCGCAAAATTTTATCATTGGTAGATCATGGAGCTCTGGTGCCCTTGCTCAGGAACAATAGAAACAGAACAGAGCACTTATTCTGAAACTATATCATTTTAAAGCTATAAGACACTTTTGTTGCTGCTGAGCACTCCCCTGTTTAAACACCCTACGAGCTAGTTTGGACTTAAATTGTTTATTTGGCTCCTATCTCAGGCAGGAGTCAATGTGAAAGGATAAGAGGCTTGCATGTAAGGTAAGTCCTAAACGTTGCCATACTGGCATCCTTGCTCCAAGCGAGGTAGGTATGGTAATCGTGTCTAGTAAAGTAGTTCAATATAAGACAACACTTTCTCTCTGTAAGCCATCGCAGTTCACTGATTAGTGATACATTACCAAAGGATATAGCTAAGCTTAGGTCCGCAACAATGTGATACATCTTGGAAACACGTTTACATTCATACCAGCGACACATTTATATTCAAACAGCATTGAACTGAAGCTGCTTCTTGCACGGACGGTCATTGATGCAAGGTCATCCATTGTTCTTGATTTACTGATAGACAACTAAGGTAACAAAGCAGAATATAAAGAATGACATTTTTTTGTAATTAATCAATATAAAAGCAATGACACTGAACTAAACTAACCTCCAATATTGTATAATTATAATATAAATGCAGCAAACCGTAAGTTGTTTCACAGCTTCTTAATATTTTAAGACGTAGAGGAACACTACAGCAATAACGCATCATCTGTAATTGTCTTCATCTGTACACTCCATCCCGTTCTCTTAGTTCAGCCGCAGATACTTTGTGCTTTCGAACACCCAGATTCAAACAAACCACTGTTGGCCGTCGCTCCTTCTCTGTTTTTGGTCCATCCACCTACCTGGAATGACCTCCCTCTTTCACTTCGACAAAAGCCTTCACTTGATACCTTAAATCCAGCCTCAAAACACACTTATTTCCTACCTGAGACTTTCCCCCCAAATATCTGTCCCTAATTTTCAACAGCATCTTTCACCTTCTAAGTGTTGTTCCGAGTGTGTGTGTGCGTGCGTGCGTGTGTGTGTGTGTGTGTGTGTGTGTGTGTGTGTGTGTGTGTGTGGGTGTGGGTGTGTGTGTGTGTGTGTGCGTGTGTGTGCGTGCATGCGTGCGCGCGCATGGATTTGAAATCTGTTGTTCATTATGTTTAAGGAGAGTTGCATGCCTGTAAATGATTGAGTGCAAGCGCTTCGATTTGTTTGTTTTTTTACAAGATTCAGCGCTAAATAAATTCCATATATTATTATTATTATTATCATTATTATCACATGTTGTAAGTAGCACAAGGGCATGCTACTACAATACTACCTAATTCATAGGGTTTAACAGACAGCAGGTTGATGCCCTTTACCTGCTGTATTGCTGTTGCTTATGTTGCATGTGGATTGAATAAACCATAATATCTAGATTTACCTAATTCATTTAAGCCCAGAAATAGTTAAAGAATAACATTGGGCACAGAAACACGAACACGACAGGCGTGTTGAAACACAGTTGTTTTCAAATGCTGCATCAAAGTAATCAAAGACATTGACTATTATATAGTTTTGAGCTATTCAAGACAATGCGTAAAATAACAGCTTCCTTATTCAAGTTGTAAATAATCAAAAACATTGACAGTGCTAAATCGCGTCATCTTACCATCTGAACAAAATAGCGCCAACTTCAGACTGAAACACTATTGCCATGAAGACTACATACAACGAACACAGAGATTACGCCTAATAGAAAATGAATCTACAAACAAAACCGTTTCTGTGAAAGACACCGTTCTCACAGACTGTATCTAATCAACACACGCATAACACCGTCACACAACAAACCTTCCAGACCGTAACTGATTAACAACAGCAACAACAACACACACACAACACACACATAACACACACACGCACACACACACGCACCCACACACACACACACACACACACGCACACACACATACACACACACACACAAACACACACACACGTACACACACAAGAACTACAACTTTACCTTAAGACACCCACTCATACACAGACGACCCTGCAGCCTGGCAGAGAAAGATGCCCACAGCAGAGAGAGCAAGCAGGTTTCGGACCGTCACCCCATCGTCATAAAACGCCAGCCAATCTCAACCTGCCATCTGGCCGCCCCTGGATGAGATCTTGTCAACATCCAGCCACAGGCTTTATTGCCAGCATGCTGAATCCCAGGCCACACACGTCCTTTATTCCTGTAGGGCTGCCATCCACTCCTTCTCCTCCTAATGCTGTTGTCGCTGCTGTTCCTGTTGCGGCATCTGGCTCGCGAAGGGAGTTTGGGAAATGACAGTAATCTTCGCGCGCTGTTCGCCGGTAAAGTGTTTATGAGTCCAGGTCTGTTTTCCTAGGGTTTTTTTTGGGAGGGGAGAGAGGGCTAAATTATATTTCGGGGAATGAGTGTGGTCTCGGTATAGTGTTCAAGGTGAACAGTTTATGAGTGGGATTCTGGAACTCTGTGTTCTGTCTTGGTATGTTTGGGTTTTTTTTTTGTTACTGTGGTTAAGCCCTGCATACTGCAGTGTCCCTGTTGTTTGGGTTGTTTTTTGGGAAAAAAAGAAATAGAAGGAGTGGGGACAGGTTGGATGGAACAGAGAAACGTATCGACCCTTTTGTTGGTGAGGTGGAATCAACAGGCGTTCTGAAACAGAAATATCGGTTCTTGTCAGTTGTATGTTCAAGCAACGATAATGAGAGAAAAAGAAGAGAAAAACAAAAAAAATACCCCAAAATCACAATTAAAAAAACAACCACGGTCACAAAAAGATAGGCCAAGGAAAAGATAACTAAAATTCAATCATTGAAAGAATAGCAAAAATATGTAAGAAGGTTTATTGAAAGAAAAAGGCGAATAAGAAAAATCATCAAAAAAACAAACATCAAACAAACTAAAGTAGAACAAAGCAGAGCAAAGCTAAATACAGGGAAAAAAGTACCCAAGACGGAATGCGGCTACCTTTACGGTGAGCCAATAGTCGCATACGTGAAATTTTACCATACATAAACGTTGGAGCTCTAGCGGAGGAAAATGAAATAATAACAGAATAAGAGAGACACATAATGTATAAAGCATTAGTCACAATTTGCAGCATACTCTATTGAAGAAGGCGTGAGTAATGAAAAATAAAACAGTGCGGTATAAGGAAAGAAAGAATATGAAAGATAAAGGACGAGGAGAAAAAAATATAACTGAAGATGAATCGAGACCCCCCCCAAAAAAAAAACAATAACAAACAACAGACACATAACAGACACACACTTACACATGTACACATACACACACAACACACACACAGACACACACACATGTACACACACACACAAGCAAAGCCATAAACCAAAACCAAAAAGTAAAACCAAAACTTAAAACAATCAAAACATCAAATATATCTCGAAAATATAAATAAACGAAAAACACAGGAAGTGTGAAGACAATCAGGGCAGACAGAAAGAGATAACGATGCAAAAGAAACCGAGAAAAATGGGAAAAACCATTGTTTAAAATGAACCTCAATAAATGACACAGAGGACAAAAAGGAGGACGGAAGAGACAAAAAAACCCATCCAACAACACATAAACAGATATGCACATGAAAAAAATGCATGAGGAAATTAAGTTGCAAAAAACGAGAGGATACTCGCAACGGATAGGAAAAAAAGAAAAACAAAGGAAAACCGTACGAGCGAAAGAGAGAAAAGAAAGACAGACAAACTGAAAGAAGGATAGAAAGAAAGAAAGAAAGAAAGAAAAACCGACGGACAGGAAAAAGACACAAATAAAGGAAAAAATGAAGGAAAAGAAAGAAAGGAAGGAAGGAAGAAAGAAAGAAAGAAAGAAAGAGAGAGTGCGTGAGAGAGGGGAGAGAGGAGGGTGGTGAGGATACAGCAAACAAGACAGAGAGACAGAGATAATTGAAAGAAAGGAGAGAAAGAAAAAAATAAGGAAATGGAAGGAAGAAAGAAAGGAAGGAAAGAAGGAAGAAAGAAAGAAAAGAAGGAAGGAAATAAATTAAGGAAGAAAGAAAGAAAGGAAGGAAGGAAGGAAGAAAGAAAGAAAGAAAGAACGAATAAGGAAAGAAAGAAAGAATGAAAGAAAGGAAAAAAAACTCGGAAAGAAAGAAATAATGAAAAATAGAATGAAACAACAAAAAGATAAAAAGTAAAAAGACGAAGGAACGAAAGTAAAGAAAGAAAGAAAGAAACAAACAAACAAATAAAGAAACCAACAAAAACACAAAAGACATCTTGCAAAATCGAATGCAGCTGACCATGGTTCGCTGAAAGACTGACATCACCAGCACAGAAAACTGACGACATTCATTGCAACCTTCTATATCGACAGACAGACAGACAGACAGACAGACAAACAGACACACAGACAGAAGGAAATAAAAAAAGAAAGAAAAAACAGAAAGAAAGAAAGAACAAAAACAAAGAAAGACAGACAGAAGAAAAAAATAGAAAGAAACAAGAAACTAAAGTAACGAAAGAAATACAGAAAGATAAACAGAAAGACAGACAGAAAGAAACAAAGAAAAAAGTGAAAGACAAAAATCAAGAAAGGAAGAAAGAAAGAAATAGAGAGAAACAAACAAACAAACAAACAAACAAACAAACAAAAGGCATCTTGCAAAGGCGAATGCAACTGATGCATGTTAGCTGAAAAGCTTACAACACCAGCACAGAAATCTGACAACATCAATTTGAATCAAATATACCGACAAACAAAAACAAAAATGAAAGAAAGAAAGAAAGAAAGAGAAGACAAAAGAACCAAAAAAAATCTAGACGAAGCCACAGAACAGAAGACAAAAGCAGAAAAATAAATTAATATAAGAAAGATACAGAAAACAAAAAAAGCAAAAAACCCCAATGAAATACATATCAATATGTGTTGAAGAAAAGGACACAAAATGCAGCGAACAAGAACAAAAACCAGAACAAAAGCAGAACAGCGAAATAATGATACGAAGAAAGAAACAGCAAGAGAAAAAAACACCACCAAACACACACACACAAAGGGAGAGAATCAAAGGAGAATCGAAAGAGAAAACTGTGATAGAAAAAGACATCTTGGTAGGGCAGAATTCCACAACCATAAAACACAGCAAAATGATAAAATGAAATGCAGTGTAAGTCTTTATAGTGTAACAAAAAATCAACAAAGAAAGGACACCCCACCAAAAAAGACAGAGAAGAAAGCAAGACCAAATATCAGCAATTAGAAAAGCGTGTGCACGCGCACATACATACACACAAATACATACGCGCGCTCGCGAGCGCACGCATACACATATTCGCATACGCAAGCACACATAAAGCACGCACATGCTCACGAGCACGCACTCACATGCGCAGACACACATGATTGTTTATTTACGTATTTATTTATTTATTCTTTTATATCGTGGATAATGGAAAAAGCACTCATGTGTGTTTTTACATCCAGTCCCCGTGTGTTTGCAGTTAGGTAAATTTTGTCATCTGTTCCTACCGGCACACAATGGCCTACTCTTTCAAAAAGCGGAACAGGATTTAGCGTGTGCGCAAGATGTTCTGCATGCGTTCGCACACGAGGCATCGGTTTACAGTCTCATCCGAAGAACTTTGACATTCAGCTCGATTTTTTTTGTCAAACTGGAAAGAAAGGGCGAGGCTGGGAATCGAACCCACAATCTCACGATTTACTTGTTGGCAGGCAAACGTCTTAACCATATACAGAACGAGCATGCACTCTCTCTCTCTCTCTCTCTCTCTCTCTCTCATCCTCTCTCTCTCTCCTCTCTCTCTCCTCTCTCTCTCTCTCTCACTCCTTCTCTCTCTCTTCTCTCCTCTCTACTCTCTCTCTCTCTCTCTCACACACACACACACCACGCACGCACGCACGCATGCACACACAAACACACACACCAACAAACACACACACATACACACACCACTGACATTCATGTAAAGCACTTTTAAAAAGGCAAAACATTGCAGACGAGAGAGAGTGAGACGAGAAGAGAGAGAATGAACGAGATGTAGAGAGAGAGAGAGAGACGAGGAGAGAGAAGACGATGAGGAGAGTTGATGTTGGGATGATGTGAGAGAAGAGAGAGGAGGAGAAAAGAGATGAGAGAGTGAGAGAGATATTGAGAGAGAGAGGAGAGAGTTAACTTAGTCAGACAGAGACAGAGACAGAAAGAGTCAGACAGAGAGACAGAGAGAGACGACAGAGACACACTGACACTGATACAGAACACAGTGAAGATTACATACTGACTGATAGGCAACGAACAGACAGGTCAAGGACAAACAGACAGGAGGTCACGACGAAAAGACAGACTGAGAGGAGTGAAAAATGCAAATAGCATATGTCAGTTTGGCATGGGGTACTGTGCCAAAGCAATCTTCGTCAATATTTATCTAAAAGAATAATTGAAATAATTAACCCCCTTCAGGTTTATGAAGAAGTATTGAGTAAAGAACCTGCAAACTTTCTTGTTTGAATTTTTCATTTCAAATTATCTCAGATTTCTCCAAAGAACTCACCAAAGTTCAAAAGAAAATCAAATGCTTGAAAAGACAAGAAATAAAATGACAAAACGATATAGAAGGTCATCCATTGACATTGATTGATTTTATTTTAAAGGGGAGTATATTACATTTCGATTTCCTTCATCTTTGAAGTGTTTTATCCCTGTTCTTGTTTGTTTGTTTCCTTGATTCTTTCTTTTCTTCACTTTTTCTTTTCTTTTCTTTCTTTCTGTCTTTCTGTCTGTCTGTCTGTCTTTCTTTCTTTCGTTTTTTCTGTTCTTTCTTTATTTCCTGTCTGTCTGTCTTTCTTTCTTTCTGTATGTCTTTCTTTCTGTTTTTCTTTCTGTTCTTTCTTTCCTTCTGTCTGTCTTTCTTTCTTGGTTTTTTTCTGTCTTTCTTTCTTTCCTTTTCTTTCTTTCTTTCTTTTTCTTTTTTTCTCTTCTTTCTTTCTTTCTTTCTTTCTGTCTTTGTATGAATTTGTTGTTTTGGGGGGGTGTTTGCGTTGTGTGAGAATGTGTGTGTTTGTTTGAGTGCTGCGTGTGTTGTGTGTACTTTCTTTTTAATTTTTCGTCGGTTACTCAAGAGTGATATTAGGGACATATTAGGGGTGTGTGTGTGTGTTGTGGGTGTGTATGTGTGTGTGTGTGTGTGTGTGTAGTTTGTGTGGGTTGTGTGTGTGTGTGTGTGTGTGTGGCACGGTATGTGTGTGTGCGACGTGCTGTGTGTGGGTGTGTTTGTGTTGTGTTTGGGTGTGTTGTGTGCGCGCAGCGCGCGGGTGTATTTGTGTATTTGTGTGCATATTTTGTTAACAGGCCCTTTTTTGGCACACGCTTCCTTGTGAAGCCATGCGTATCAGCGTGCATGCCTTTTCAAGGTATGAAGATTAGGATTGATTCTATCATTTTTTGTCTTTCACGTCTGTCTGCCAGTCTGTTCTGTCTATCTGGCCTGTCTGTCTGTCTCTCTCTCTCTCTCTCTCTCTCTCTATCTCTATCTCTCTCTCTCTCTCTCTCTCTCTCTTTCCTCTTCCCTCTCTTCTCCCCTCTCTCTCTCTTTCCGTCACTCTATATGTCGCGGTATATGTGCTCTGTCTTTCTGCCTCTCTGTTCCTATGCGTTTGTCTCTTTCCCTATCTGTCTGTCTGTCGGACTGTCGATCCGGTCGGTCCGCCCGTATGTCTGGCTTGTCTGTCTATGTGTATGTTTGTCTGTCTTTATCTCTCTCTGTGTCTCTGCAAAATCTGTCGCTTTCTATATCTCTCTCCTCTCTCTGTCTGTCGGGTCTCTGCTCTCTCTGTTGTCTCTCTTCCTATCTGTTGTATATCACTGTCTTTAGCTGTATCACTGTCTGTCTCTGTTGTCTCGTCTGTCTTGTCTCTCCACATCCCTCTCTTTTCCTCTCTGTTCTGTCTGTCTCTCTGTATATGTCTCTGGTCTCTGTCTGTCTGTGTTGTCTGTGTTTCTGCATGTCTATCTGTCTGTTTATCTGTCTGTCTGTCTGTCTGTTGTCTGTTGGTCTGTCTCTCTCTCTCTCTCTCTCTTCTCTCTCTCTCTTCTCTCCTCTCTCTCTCTATACTCTCTCTCTCTATCTCCGTCACTTATATGGTCGCTTATCACTGTGCTCCGTCTTTCTGCCTCTCTGTCTTGCGTTTGTCTATCTCCCCTATCTGTCTGTCTGCCTGTCGATCGGTCGGTCGGTTCTTCCCGTCGTGTCTGTCTGCTGTCGGTTTGTTCTGTCTCTGTGTCTCTGAGAACTATGGTAACAGGGTGGTTGATTATTTCATGATATGACAGACTTTTATATTTGATTTCAAAAAAAGTTACATTGCATATGCAGGGGAGTATAGTATCAGATCATTTTCCATAGACTTCTGTTTTGAAATGGTTTTCTTGTTATGTACCTACTCAGAAAAAATGCCAAAGATTTATTCATTGAAAAGTTTGACTTGGATATTAGAAAAGACTGAAAAAAAATTATTGCTAACTTCAACAGTGTTGAAACTCTGCATACAGGTTTAAAGAAGCAGCTAGCTAATCGAAAGTGTCGTAGACGCAGCTCTAGAGTTGTTTTAACGATTATTCTGAGGAAACATGCTGAGTGGCATGAAACGCAAAAATATTGTGATCTAAAACCAAAGGGAAAGGGAATGGTTTGATCAGACTGTAAAGATGTGCAGACAAATGTTCGCTAAAAGGATTAAGAAAATTCCTTAAATATGATAAAGATGATCGGTACATTTTCTGCCAAGTCAGCTAGAGATATAAGCTATTTATTGTTGAAGAAAAGATGTTTAACAACAGTATGATGAACATAGTTGATATAAATCTTCTAACAATCAGAATGACTTATTATGGCAAACTGTCCATAAACTGTCCCGAAAGCTAACTCAACCTACTGAATGATATATCACGCTTGAGACCTGTTCATCATTTTAATAAGTATCTTGAAAAAGATGTCAGTAATGAAGGATATGGCATGGTTGTTACTGATCAAAGAAATGTAAATCAGACCTAGATCACAGAATTGGTAGAAGAGATAGGGATAGTGATATCCTCAGATTTAAATCTTGCTTTTATAAATGGTCCTATCTCGAAGGAAGATAATCAGTGTGTCATTAGAAAGCTTAAGAGTAAAAAAGCGGAAGCGTCAGATCATTTATTGCAAAATTTTGTTTAAGTACTCTGGCGATGTTTGCAGTAGGATTTTTTTACGAAATTTTTTTAATAATTATTGCGAATATTTCTGCGTTTGAAAGGGGTGTTCATCCAGAATAATGTTGGACAGAGTCTGTTTTGTTGCCGTTGTAAAGAAAGGTTGATGTTAACGAAACTAATAAACTATAGAAGGATTTATTTGTCTAACATAAGTGGGAAAATGTATAGCTCTATTATAAACAGCCAGAACTGCAAGACTGGATAGAAGATCAATGATATTACGGGAGACCAATCCAAGCAAGGCTGTAAAAAAAGAAATCATTCTACAGTCGATCTATTTTTACTTTGGTAGCAGTTATAGAAAAAACAATTGGCATATAATCGAAAATTTATATGTGCTTTCTTCGATTTTTATAATAGCGTTCGATTCACTTTCAAGAAATCTTATTGTGGCCAATATTAAGAAATAAAACATGGGTATCAGGGAAACTGTTTTTGTTTGCATTTAAAAGTAGGTATGATGTAGTCTAGCAAAAGGTCAGATGCGGTGCAAAATTCAATGATTATTTACATTGTACAACAGGCGTTATACAGGGGAGATGTCTGCAGCCCTGTGCTATTATTTTCTCTTTTTTTTATGAGCTTGCTCGAAATATAATTAACAATGGCAAAAAATGGTGTATTTTTCTCTAATTGTTTCGAAGTATTATTTTTATTACTTTTCTTTTGCTGATTGATGTTGCTTTATTATCGACAACTGTACGTTGGGGGTGAAAACACAATAGCTGAACAATTGTATATGCTGCTTGAGTCTTCATTTAATAAGTAAAATATGTATCACTCATCTCTCGCATCACCTTGTCGGCGACAACCGTTGGGGTACCCCGCACGAACGCTGCATGTGGACCGCCTAATGGTTCTGCCTGGGCTGCTATCAGGAGGTTTGGTTCAGTGAGGCCGGTCCACTCCTTAGATGTTGGAGATCAAGCTTTGCGTGGTCGTCCCTGCCTCCTTGCTCCTCTCCACCATTCCTGCAGGGACTGTTCTTTTGACAGGCTGTTATGCCTTGTTGTGTGGACCTAAACCATTTCAGTTTTCTCCGTTTGCTGTAGATAGCAATGGTTCTTGTTTGCCAGCCTGTGACCTCGTTATGCTGCCAGACGTAGTAATTGGTTTTACGGTCTTGTAGGTGATGTCATGGATCCGCCTGAGGCACTTCATCTCAAAGGCTTGAATGCTACGTTCTAAATCGGCAGTATGTGTCCATGCTTCACTGCTGTCAAGGCATTGGATGTGAGAGTGCCCTGTAGAGTCTGACCTTGTGTGGGTTTTGATGTTATGGTTTTCCTCCACCACTTCGCAGTTAGTAATGGTGGATGAGTTGTGCCACCAGCAAGTCTGATCTTCACCTATGTGTGATCGTGCCTTCTTTTGGTGATGACTGCTCCAAGGTACTTTGTAAGTTTCCAACCTACTCTAGTGTCGCGCACATATCTTGGATGCTGGTGGGAGTGGTCGGGTGTGGTACTGTTCACTAGGATCTTGGCTTTTACGTGCTGTTATCCATACCGTGGGGGGCCATTGGCTGATGTCTTCCAGTCTCTGTGGTCGCGATACGGGAGTTCGTCTGTCACTGCCGGCCCTTGAGCATCAATATCGTCTGCGATATCAAGGATTGCAGACTGGCCTTTCCTTCTTTTGTGAAATGTGGTCTTGAAGGTCAAGGAGGGCCTCCTGGCATGATGTTCTCCAGGAACACGTTTTGGAAAGTACGCGCGGGGGGCGGGTTTGCGGGCCTGCATGGGGAGTAAGAATCTTGGTTGGACGGTTATGTTTTTAGCAACGTGGGCGAATCACAAGGGGGTCATGAATCGGGGGGTGCTGGCTGTACTGCGCATTGGTGGTCTTGTTGATGGGACGCGGCGTTGAGGACTTGGCGCGCAGGGTCTTGACTCCCTGGTGCTGCGTTGACTATATCGGGCGACTGGCATGCGGGAAGGAATTGGTTGGGGTTCGTTGTGCTGGTGGGTGGCTGGTGAGGCGGACGCTCATAGTGCTTGCGGTTGTGGGTCGAGCGGCGCGTCTATGTGCTTGCGACATAGGTCGGTTGCCGCATGGGCGTATGTTAGGTTTTTTATTGCGTGCGGTTTCAGTCGGTTCAAGCTATTGCGTTGCTTTAATGTGTCGGAGATGGATCCTTTCAGACTGATTGGTCTGTTTTGGGGTATCGGCGGATGGGCCGACATTAGGTGGTAGGGGTACTTTGCATGGTTGGGGGCCTCGGTTAAGGCATCGAGTTGAGGGGAATGTGGCAGGTGGCTGTCGGTTTGTGTTGGGCCTGTGAGTAATCTATGGGCCAGCACATGGGCGGGGGGTGAACTATGCCGGGTGGTGAAGGCTCTGACAGGGTGGACTTGCAGCCAGGGCTGGGTGCAGGTAGGAGGTCGGCGGTACAGCAGGAAGAATGATCAGGGCGGGCGTGGCTGGATATGTGGGGCGGGGTGATGGCGAGGGTGTTGGGCGTGGGACGGGTGATGCCAAGGGATGCCGGGGAGGGGGACTGTGTCGCGGATAGGTGGAGGGACTGTGCAGAGGATGGAGGGGGGGGGCAGCTGAAGCTGGGATGGTCGGTACCACGCGTCGTGTTTCATGTTACGGAGGGGTCTTTGGCTCTGCTGGGATCTTGTGAGTACCCTTGTTGGTCTGGGTAGCCTCTCTTTGCTGTCTCCTTTTCGCCCATTGCCTTCTAAACTTGGAGCATTGTTCTGAACATCAGTTCCCATGGCCGAGTTACTATTCTTCTGATTGACTGTGTGGACTGTTCTTTTCTTTTCTTCGGAAGTTTCTGGGTTGTTGTTCTTATCTGGCTGTAGCTCCACGACGTTGGTCGCACCAGGTCCTGGATATCGTTGGTATCCCCATACGGTTGGTCTTTTTCATATTTTCCCTGGATCTCCAGCGCTATCTCCCTGAATGGTCTTGCTGAAGGTCGCTGTGATGTGAGGTTGTAGGTGTCATCTTGGAGGAAATTCATGCTGCAAATCTGCCACTATCTCAGCTTTACGATTTCAGGCGATTTCGGGGTCCTTCAGCTTTTCCATGTTGAACCGCAAAAGGGGATTTCACTTTTGGTTCTTGGTCGGCAGATTGATCTGCTAGGTCATGAGTACAATGTCTCTGCCAATATCTAGGCGCCAGGGGAAAGTTCTTGTCTGGGCGTTGTTGATGCTCGATACTTATATTCGTGTGGGAGGCCATGTTGTAGCAATCTGGTTTGGTGGTGTTATTTCCATTTGGTGATGCCACGTTCGTTCTTCTTTTGTCTTGTGGGGGTATCGGGTGTTGCGACAGTAAGATTGTTGGTGCTTTCGAATTTCCAAAAGTATTGAGCACTCATCATTGGTTTCGTCCACGCCTAATATCGGCCCTCCTATGTCCCTGCCATGGTCATAAGCGTCAGGTCCGATCTTGGCATTCCAGTCGCCCTGGATCTCGAGGATAGTCCTTATTTGGAGTTGTTTTGATGGCGTCTCAATATCTTCGTAGAAAAACACCTCGATTGCTTCATCATCGTTAGTCTGATGTTGGTGCATTAGTATTGTATGTGGTCATGTTGTGTGGTTTTTGCTTGCGAACAACGCATTGGAGATCAGTCTGCTTGAGATTGGGGGTACTGTGTTGACACTTTAGTTCTTCTTGTGGACAAGAATATCCTACTCCGAGTGGTTGTTTGGAGTCGTCGCCACTATACCTTAGTTTGTGATCTTTTCTCGTGGTTGTTTCGCCGAATCAGACCCAACCGGACTTCGGCCAGTCCAAGTAGGTCCCTTCGTATCCTCTCGTAGTTCAGGGGTTAGCTCCATTGGTTGCTTCCCACAGGCGTGCATGGTACGGATGTTCCCTTTTTACGAATGTTGGTCCTGTCAGCATGGAGTTTGATCGCTGTTGTTTGCGTCTCCCTAGTCGCATATTTTACACCTCCATCATGGAACGCTCCAATGGAAGGCCGCGGTTGTTGGTATTCCGGGCCTCTAACCGATACGGCATGTCTTTTCTTGCACAGGGTTGTCCTTGTTGGTTATTTATGTGGGCGTGGATTGCTTGGCTGGCGCCCTTTCATCTCAAAGCTGATATTTGCCCTTAGCGGGGGTTTTTTGGGTCGGGTGATCTCACCACTGAGACAAGGTCCCATACCCACCCCACCTACCCAACCCCACTCACCCCAGGATGGCACTACAGGTACCTGTAGTGAGGAAAAATTATTGGTTTTTCGAATTGGAGGATTTTGGGCAGCTCATGGATATTATATGGGTTATGGTTAACACATAAAGGCGCTGTTGTTAATTCATACATATATCTTGGTGTCAATTTGGACTTCGATTCTGATGACGTTGATTGACAGGTCGGTCAGGATTTAGATTCTTGGGTGAATATAGCGAGGTTTTGTGTTGTATTGGATTGTGTGGATATTGGGTGATGTGGTATTCTGGATAAGGCACTTACATAACGATTGGATTCCACAGGTTCACCATCATTGTTACATTACGGAGCGAGATCTGGGGAAATGGAAAATATACTGTACCAATAGAAAAAGTACATGTATTGCATTAAAGAGTTGCCTTGGTGTAAACTGGCGCTTCCAAATGACATGATCTATGGAGGAAATGGGAAAAGGTATCCATTGTTTGTAAATTCTTTGGTAAAAGGCGTAGGCTATTGGCTTTAAGGTTAACTTGTTTGGAGGGATAAGCGGACTGCCATCCAAAGCTTACATCAAATGTTTATACTTACTGGATTGTAAAGGCAAGCATACTTGGGATTCTCATCTAAAGTATGGTTTTGTTTGTGCTCGATTTGCGGTTTATGTGGATTGTTTGGGACAATCAAGAGGAGGTCAAAATGTAAAAGCTTTTATAAAATCATTTTTAAAACAGAGAGTTGTCGCATTCCTGTATGTCCTTAGGATCTTACGCTTCTTGACCTCTTCCTCCAGCACCTGTGTGCTTTCAGGATCTGATGGTCTGGGATCTTGCTCGTGAAGTTTGTTCGGATCAGCCTTCATCTTGTAGTTGTACAGGTCGCTGCAATATTGTCCATACTCTTCATGATAGTGGCGCTCTCTGTAAGGACTGACCCCTCTTGTCTTCAATAACGGAGGTCTTGGCTGCTGGACTTGGTTAGTACCTTGATGGTCTGGTACGCCTCTTTGCTGTCTCCTTTCGCCATGCCTTCTCAACCTTGGAGCATTGTTCTGACATCCAGTTCCCCATGGCCTCAGTCATCTTCTTCTTGATTGACCTGTTGACTGTTCTATACTCTTCGGCCGTTTCTGGGTTTTTGTTCTTCTCTGCTTTAGCTCCCTACGTTGGTCGCACAGGTCCAGGATATCGTTGGTAACCCACGGTTGGTTCTTTTTCCTCTCTTTCCCAAGGATCTCCAGCGCTATCTCCTGAATGGTCTTGCGAAGGTCTCAGTGAGTTGTTGGTGTCATCTTGGAGGAAATTCAATGCTGCAAATCTGCCACCTATCTCAGCTTTAACGATTTCAGCGACTTCGGGTCCTTCAGCTTTTCCATTGTTGAACCGCAAACGGGATTTCACTTTGGTTCTTGGTCTTCAGCTTGATCTGTAGTCATGAGTACCATGTCACTGCCAATATCACGCCAGGGAAAGTTCTTGTCTGGGCTTTGTTGATGCTCGACTTAAATCGTTTGGGGGCCAAGATGTAGTCTATCTGTTATGTGTCTTTCCATTTGGTGAGTGCCACGTCGTTCTTCTTGATGTCTTGTGGGGTATAGGTGTGGCGACAGTAAGATTGTGGCTGCTTTCGAATTCCAAAAGTCTGAGACCTCTATCATTGGTTTCGTCCACGCCAAAACGGCCTACTGTCCCTGGCCATTGGTCATAAGCGTCAGGTCCGATCTTGGCATTCCAGTCGCCCTGGATCACGAGAAAGTCCTTCTTTGGAGTTGATTTGATGGCGCTCTCCAAATCTTCGTAGAAACACTCGATTGCTTCATCATCGTAGTCTGATGTTGGTGCATAGACTTGTATGATGGTCATGTGTGTGGTTTTGCTGCGACACGCATGGAGATCAGTCTGCTTGAGATTGGGGTACAGCTGATGACACTGTTAGTCCTCTTCTTGTTGACAAGAATATCCTACTCCGTGTTGGTGTTTGGAGTCGTCGCCACTATACCATAGTTTGTGATCTTCTTCTGTGGTTTTTCGCCGAATCCGACCCAACGGACTTCGGCCAGTCCAAGTATGTCCCATTCGTATCTTCGTAGTTCATGGTTAGCTCTTGGAGCTTCCCACATGCGTGCAAGGTACGGATGTTCCATGTAAATGATGGTCCTTTCAGCCTGGAGTTTGATCGCTGTTGTTTGCGTCCCATCGCATATTTTACACCTCCATCCTGGAACGCTCCAATGGAAGGCGCGGTTGTTGGTATTCCGGGCCTCAACCGATCCGGCATGTCTTTTCTTGCAGTGTTGTCCATGTTGGTATTTCTGTGGGCGTGGATTGCTTGGCGGCGCCCATCTCCTCTCCAAGCTGCTATTTGCCCATAGCTGGGGATTTTTGGGTCGGGTTATCTCCCCACTGAGACAGGTAGTACTGGACTACAGGTTACCAGTAGCAGAGGAACATAATGGTTTTTCGAAAAGGAGGATTTTGGGCAGCTCATGAAAAATGGGTTATGGTAACACAAAAGTCACTGTTGTTAATTCATACAAATATCTTGGAGTCAATTTGACAACTAAACTTAGCTTTAATTACATGTGTCAGGATTTAGCTTCAAGGGATAAAAAAGCTGTTTTGAGTATTCTAAGTATTTTGTACAAGTTTGATAGTAATTCTGTAAAAGTCCTTACAAAACTCTTTGATACACAGGTACAACCCATTGTACAATACGGAGCAGAGATCTGGGGAATGGAAAATATTGTACCAATAGAAAAAGTACATGTATTCGCATTAAAGAGATTCCTTGGTGTAAACTGGCGCACTCCAAATGACATGATCTATGGAGAACTGGGAAGGTATCCATTGTTTGTAAATTCTATGGTAAAATGCGTAGGCTATTGGCTTAAGATAACTTGTATGGAGGATAAGCGACTGCCATCCAAAGCTTATAAAATGTTATACATACTGGATTGTAAAGGCAAGCATACTTGGGCATCTAAAGTATGTTTATGTTTGTGTCGATTTGGGTTTGGATTTGTTTGGGACAATCAAGGAGTTCAAAATGTAAAAGCTTTTATAAAATCATTTAAACAGAGAGTTGTCGATTGTAGATGGCAAGAGTGATACGCCCACATTCAAAACAGTGATAGATTTATAACATTTAAAACGTCACTGTGTATTGAACAGTATACGTTGATAGAAATGAACAAGTATGTTAAACATGCATTGTCAAAATTTAGATGTGGTGTATCAGATATTGCTGTACATTTGAAACAATATGCTAAAGACGAAAATGAGATTTTGGTTTGTAATTTGTGTAAATTGGCATCTCAAGATAAAATTCATGTTGTTTTGGAATGTCCAGTTCTTGGAGACCTGAGAAAAGAATTGATTCTGCAAACTTATTGGAACTACCCATCATTGGTCAGGCTAGCTCAACTTATGTCATCTGAAAATGAGCTAACTGTTAAAAATCTAGCAATATTTCTGTATAAATCTTTGAAGAGAATAAGAGATAGTAGCCAAATGTAAATTTTTCAGTTTTAACAAATGTTCATTGAATGATTTATTTTCAACGATAACTTGACAGATAATGGCTGTATACAAGCGCTTTTGTATGTTTTCATCCCTTCAGAAGGGGCTTTGACCTATCTGAATAAATATCTGAAGTCTGAAGTCTGTAACTCTGTCTCTCTCTGTCTCTCTCTCCCCTCTCTGTCTGTCGGTCTCTGCCTCTCTCTGTTTCTCTCTTCCCTATCTGTCTGTATATCACTGTCTTTATCTGTCTCTCTGTCTGTCTCTGTCTCCGTCTGTCTCTGTCTGTCTCTCTCACATCCTCTCTCTCTGTTTCTGTCTCTCTCTCTGTATATGTCTCTGTCTCTGTATGTTTGTATGTTTGTGTCTGTCTGTCTGTCTGTCTGTCTAACTATCTGTCTGTCTGTCTATCTGTCTTTCTGTCTGTCTGTCTGTCTGTCAGTCTCTCTCTCTCTCTCCTCTCTCTCTCTCTCTCTCTCTCACTCTCTCTCTCTCTCTCTCTCTCTCTCTCTCTCTCTCTCTCTCTCTCTCTCCCTGTCTTCCTGATGGAAGAGGCTGTTGCTATCTGATTCCTGTGCGTGACTTGCTGTTGTGTACGTGGGCAAGAGAGAAACACAGCATTAAGCAAGGCTAGCCCCCCCCCCACCCTACTCCCCTCCCTCACCCCAACCCCCGCCCCATCCCACCCCCACACCACGCCATGCACCCACCCACACCCACCCCCACCCCCTAACACACACGCATATACACACGTGCGCGCGCACGCACGCAGACACACACACACATGAACGCACGCATGCACACATACACAACCCACACACACACACGCACGCACGCATTCACACACCTCACACACACACGCACGCATGCACACAGACACACAGACACAATCACACACACGCACGCGCGCGAGCACGCACTCTCACAGATACAGATATACAGACTCACACACACATGCGCGCGCACACAGAGACACACAACACGCACGCACGCGCACACACACACACACACACACACACACACACACACTACCGCTGCCTCCCACCCTTCTCTCCTATCTTTTCCTGATAACAGATGTAGCTGTCTTCTGTAATGAAAGGCATTGCTCATGTGGTGGTCATTCTCCATCACACGTACACAATCGTGTAACCTTGAGTGTGAAATGGTGTGTGTGTGTGTGTGTGTGTGTGTGTGTGTGTGTGTGTGTGTGTGTGTGTGTGTGTGTGCGTGTGTGTGTGAATGTATACGTGTGTGTGATGTGTGTGAGTATACGTATGTGTGTGTGTGTGTGTGGTGTGTATGTGTGGTGTGTGTGTGTGTGGTGTGTTATGTGTGTGTGTGTGTGTGTGTGTGTGTGTGTGTGTGTGTGTGTGTGGTGGTGGTGTGTGTGTGTGAGGGGTATGAGGTGGTTGTGTGCGGTGTGTGTGGTGTGTGAGTGTGTGTGTGTGTGTGTGTGTGTGTGTGTGTGTGTGTGTGTGTGTGTGTGTGGTGTGTGTGCGTATGTGTGTGTGTGTGTGTGGTATGTATGTGTGTGTGCGTGTGTGTGTGTGTGTGGTATGTCTATGGATGTGTGTGTGCGCGTGTGTGTGTGGTATGTGTGTGTTGCCGCTGTGTGCGTGCCTCTGTGTGTAAGTGTGCCTGTTTTGTTGTTGTTGTTGTTGTGTTGTTGTTTGACTTCAATTTTACGTTTGTTCACTTCTAGTGATATTAGACGACTGCCTCTGTGTGTGTGGTGTGTATGTGTGTGTGGTGTGTTGTGTGTGTGGTGTGTGTGTTGTGTGCGTGTGTCGTGTGTGTATGTGTGTGAGTGTGTGTGGAGGGGTATGAGGTGTTGTTGTGTGATGCGTGTGCGAGTAAGTGAGGGATGTTGTGTGTGTGTTGTGTATATATGTATATGTGTTATCTGTGTGTCTGTGTGTGTGCGTGTGTCTGTCTGTCTGTCTGCATGTCCGTCTCTCGGCAAGTGTATAATTATGTCTGTATAATATACTGCAGACGTGTACTTATACTGACCAGTCCCCGACATCCTAACAGCGGAGATTTCCTAGAAAACAACAGGTCTGCGTTCTATATTTCTATATTCTTCGTCTGGGTTGTTGCAGGCCCATATGGGTTCAGGTATGGTCATGCATCTACTCAAGTCCTCTGTTCTTTTCAGTATCAATGCAGGCCGGTCAAAAGGGGTGAACTGACAGGCCATTATTCGTGTTTTGCCTTTTTTGTACAGAGAGAGAGAGAGGAGGAGGGAGGGAGAGAGAGAGAGAGGACACAGAGAGAGACAGATACAAAGACAGATACAGAGACATAGAAAGATATATATATATATATATATATATATAATATATATATATATATATATATATACAGACAGACAGAAAAAGAGACATACAGACAGAGACAGAGAGACAGAGACAGAAAAAGC